>BTPG01000005.1:134534862-135134862 GCA_036245525.1 Semisulcospira habei | reverse complement strand
TTTCCCTCGTAGACGCGCCGCATCGAGGGTCTGCGGGCAGAAGAGATCGCTTCCACTGCTGCACTCGAGAAGCCTCTAGTGGTGAGGGAGTGCCGCACAATCTCCAGGCGTGAAGGAGGAGACGCTCCGGGCATGGGTGGAAGAGCGATTGGCGAGCTCCCTGGCGTTGGTAGCCGCAAGGGGGGGGCGGGGTTGGTGGCGAGGCTGAGGAGGTCGATGGTCCAAGACCGGTTTCAGGAGAACGCAGCGACCAGCAAGATGACCGCGTTGCATTCCCAAAGTCTGAGGAGGACTTTGGGGACCAGGACTGTCGGGGGGTAAGCATAAGCTATGCGTCTGTCCCAGGGGATGGAGAGTGCGTCGACTGCCCAGGCCAGGGGTCCGGGATCGGGGAGATGAAGAGGGGAAGCTGGTGGTTCCACCTCGTGGCGAACAAGTCGATCATAGGGGTCTCCCAGTGCGTGCAGATCATCTGAAAGATGTCTCGACGAAAAGTCCACTCCGTGTGTAGCAGTTGGCCGCGACGCGAGAGATTCGGCCAAGACATTCAGGTGACCGGGAATGTGTCGGGCCCGGAGTGAAATGCCGCGGTCCTGGCACCAGAGCATCAGACAGTAGAGGAGCATGCACAGGTCGGGGGAGCGAGTACCGCCATGCTTCTGGATGTACGCCACCACTGTCGTGTTGTCGGAGAGGATCAGGAGTTCCTGGTGACCGAGTCGGGTCTCCCAAGCGATGAGGGCTTGCCAAACTGCTTGCAGCTCCCACCAGTTGATATGCCGGAAGGTTAGCTCTGGGGGCCAGGAGCCGGACGTCATGCTGAAGCCCAGTAGTAGGTGGGCACCCCAACCCGAGAGACTTGCGTCGACACACAGAGATAACTGGAGGGAGAGGAGATGCCAGGGGAACTCCGGTAGCCAGCCACGCAGGATCCAGGGGGCGAAGCATCGGAGTTACCGGTACCAGGGCTGTCAAAGCGGCGGAGGAAAGGCGCCAGTGAAGCAGGAGATGCAGCTGTATCGGCCGGGAGTAGAGACGCCCAAGGGGGAGGAGATCCACGGCCACATTCATGCCGAGGAGCTGAAGCCAGACTCTGGCGGCGGCTGCGTCTTGCTGTTTTAACTCGTCGACCAAGGCGGCTAACTTCTGAACCCGTTGCTCCAGCAAACGTACTCTGTTGAGGTCGGTGGCGAACTACATGCCCAGGTGGACGAAGTGGCGAGAGGGCGTGAGGTCCGACTTGCCCGCGTTGATCAGAAACCCCAACTGAGCCAAAAGCCGCATTAGCGCATCCCTGTCCTCTGCTAGGATGGCCACCGACTGGTTGTGTATTAGGAGGTCGTCGAGGTAGTTGGATGTAGAACTGGACGATGACTGCCGAGCCTTGGCCACCACTGCGTCTATCAGGCGGGTAAAAACCCGTGGCTGAGGTTGAGACCGAACGTCAGGGACCGGAACTGGTAAACAACTACACCGTCGCAGGCGAAGCGGAGGTACCTCCTCGAGGCGGGGTGAATGGGGATGTGCAAATACGCGTTGGATAAATCCAGGCTCACCGTGAAGTCCAAAGGCTGGACAGAGGCTCTGAGGGCTCTGGCCGTCTCCATGCGGAAGGATGGTGCGGCGATAAAGGTGTTCAGCGCCGAAAGGTCGATGACTGGTCGCCACTTTCCGCCCGGCTTGGGTACGAGAAAGAGGCAGTTGTAGAAGGCTAGAGTGTCAGGGCGCACAGCCACCTCTGTGGCGGCCTTCTGCAGGAGGGAGGAGACTTCTGCTCGTAGGGCGCTGGCCTTCCGCGCGTCGGACGGCACGGGGGTCCACCAAGGGAAGCGACGAAGCGGCGGAGGAGAGCGGAAGGAGATCCGAAGGCCATCGGTAATGGTGGTCCAGATCCAGGGGTCATCTGGGAACAGCGAGTGCCAAACTTTGCTGTACTGTGAAAGCCTCCCGCCGACTGGAGACCCCAGGATGGGGGTTGCGGCAAGACCGGGCGGAGCCCCGCCGGTAGCGGCGAGGGGAGCGGCTGCGATGACGGGAAGAACGACCAAGATCCTGACGATTAGGGCTCCTGCCTGAGCGGCGCCGAGGGGAGACACGGGGGGGGTGGGGGGGGGGGGGGGGGGGGGGGGGCTGCTGGTCGTCTGATGCGCGCGGCGGTCCTTCCAAAGGAGACCGGGATCGCCGGGAGTAGTAGGAAGCTTAAGAGGGCTCCAAAGGTTCTGAGGTCGTCGGGCGCGTGGCAAATCGTCTCTGAGAACCGGGCTCAGTGAGGCGGGCTCCCTGCCGGCATATGGACTCCCCGGAAGAGTCCACGAGCGTGAGAGACGAGCAAGAACTGATCGCGGACAAGGGGCGGCGGGACGCGCGTCCCCGTGGGCCGGGCTCCGTGAGGCGGGTGCTGTGTGTCTGCGCATTGACTTCACTTCTCCGAGCAGTGCTGGGTGCACACGTTCGGCGCGGCGTCCGTTCCACAGGGTCGGCACAATACCGTTTGGTCACTGCTCCAGGCACAGTGGGGGGCGCCTGGATGGGAGGGTCACTCACAGGGGACGGCCGGTCCCGCCTGTAGAAGCTTCATAACTGAGACCACCTCGGTTCAGGCCTGGGGGAGCAGATGTCACAGGCTCGGTCTGAGGCGCAGCCGGAGCAGGGAAGGCAGACCTTGTGGTTGTCCGTTGGCCACTGGAAATCGCCGCACAGTCTGCAGGTCCTCACCTGGCAACTGCAACACATCATACACGTGCAAGCGTACAAGCGAGAGCACGTGGCTCCGCCCAGCTAAGGCGAACATTTGAGGCCACGGCTACACTAGCAACCTAACGTATATGGGTTAGGCCCTACAATGGCGACCCTAACGTGCGAAGGAGCGGGAGCGAGGGACCCCGCCAGCGAAGCGTAGCCTAAGCTGTCAAGGAACAAAGCACAACGCATTAAGCGCCCAGCCACAACACACTCGAAGCCAGCGAAAAGCACAGGCGCCAGCCCCAGGGGCCGGGCCAAGCTAAGACGAAGTCCGGCGCAAATGGTAGTCAGATCAGGGCTAGAAATTAACTTTTTTCTTTGGGGGCCACCGGGCCCCTTGATTGAAAAATTTGAGGGCCCACAAGCAACTTTTGGGGCTAAACTTTGAAAAATAATGCAAACAAAAAACAAAAGAATTATTGACAATATAATAAGTAGAAAGTACAATTTGTCTGATAATCTAAAATAAAAACAATTGAATTTCCAATTTTGCTGAGTGATGTCATTTTTATTTGCCTTTTCTTTCACTTTCAAACATTACCAACAAAAAAGGGGAAAAACACACACACACACACATTCAGTGACACACATATTCCAGTGACTAGTGAGCCTGAAATGGCCATTAAACAAAATAGAAAAAAATCAAGTGAGTCTCTTGTATAATACTTTTCAGTTTTGTGACTGAGTATTGCACAATACATATCATTAAATTTTTAATATGAGTAACCTAACAAAAAATCTGACCTCAATGCACAAAAGTTCAAAACAAAACCATGAAAGGGAACTAAACTTAACAGTACTCTTCCTGATAAACTAAAGTTAAACAAACAGATTTTGCCTTTTCTTTTTCAATCATCTATTCATATTACACTTATGTGCACTTGAGTTAACAGAAGTAAACTAAAAATACAATAACAAAAAAAAAAAAAAAAATTTAGGGCACCGGTGTGGGTTGCTTCCCTTGGCCCAAATACGAAACTGCCGAGTAGAGCTAGCTGTAGCAGACGAATTATTTTGCGGGCCAAGCGGGCCCTTCGTTTTTCCACTTTCCGAGCCCGAAATCAACTTTGCGGGTTTTTGGCCCCAGGCCCCCGCTAATTTTGAGCCCTGCAGATATAACACGTGAAGCCAAGGGCTCCAACGAACCGGCGTCCCGCCCGGAGACCGGCCGAAGGCCATAACAGCTACCTCACCTCTCCGCAGCAGCGGGAACGGGGGAAGGCACCTCCATACCACCGTCAGCGATGGAAGGCGGGGGCACAGGAAGAAGGGACGAGAAGCAACCGCAGGCAGCAGCACAATAGGAGCTCACTAGGAAGCGCAGCACAAAGCCAGGGCCGGCACAGCAGAAGTAGCAGGGCCAAAAACAGTCAAGAGCAAAGTCCAAGAGCAAAGGGTTCCAAACTGGTCGCACGCAGGCAAGACCGGAGGCTAAGCAAACACGTTTGAATGGCATGAGCTAAGTAGACTGACTAAGGAATCATCATATGACTCAGAACCGGATGGGCAGGCATGGGAGACAACTCTCGGCTCCTCTGGGGGTTCCCCGAGTGCCTCCTGGGTTGTGCAGGGGCACAACAGGTTTTTAGGCTAAAATTGTGTGAGCAAGTAGACACTTCCTGTTAGTCATGTCATCGGTAATGTTTTTGAGGAAATAAACGTCTTTTGGGTTAAATGGGTTGAGGTTTAGACAAGCCAGACTTTGGTTGTCAATCTGCATTCAGCAGAAAAGGCTATATTCTCTGTTACAATACCCGCCGTGAGATGGCCTTAGTTGCCTGCTCGGCGTTAAACCCAAATAACTAACTAACTAACTACAATACATTATCAAATGATCATACAGATAAATACATATGTGTTTTTCTGTGAGAGACGGAGAGGGAGACAGGCTGTCACAACAAATTTAAAGAGGAGAGAGCGAAATGAGTTAATTTATTTAAAGAAAAAACATACAGATGATGCAGTTTTTCTTAAATAAATTTGCGGACCCTCTATTATGCTCATAGTGGGGGTCTGTGTACCCTCTAAAATTTATACCTGGGGGTATACAGACCCTTTAACCTGTTGTGAAAACAGAAGCCCTGTGGCAGTGTACAAATTTGAAGCTTTTAGCCTCAGGATATGGGTTAACCCATTCACCGAGACAGTGACCTGAACTTGTTTCCCTGAAACTATTGCACATTTACTGTCACTGCTGCATGCCTCAGGCATGCAGAGCTTATGAACGAGGCCAGCAGGAGGCACAGATCCACTTAAGTCCCTTCAACTGGGGGCTCATCAAGATCAATGCCTCTTGCTTTTGGGTGGAGATTGACTGTAAAGTGGTTCACCTGTTCATTGCTGAGAAAATCTGAACAGCACCCAACTTCAAAAGGCACAGATCCTCATGACCTCCTGCATTTGCAAAGGCTCATGAGGGTCTATGCCACTTGCTGAAAAACTCTGTACCCATGTTCCTCTTAAACGATGGGGTCTTTTTTTTAAAAAAAAAACACTACAATCTGCGTCCACTTGCAGTAGACGGGGTTTAAGATAGTGCTGACTTAGCTGCTTGCAAGAACGCATCAATCCTGAAGCTTCATAGTTGACACATCTCCAACAAGATAAGCAAAGTTACACGTAGAAGAGGACATCTACCCCCAGTAGCAAAACGTCTTCGGGCCCACGAAAGCTGCAGTGGGCCCGCAGTGGGCCCACGCACTGCTGTGTGTGGGCCCACTATACCCGTCATGGGCCTGAGGACCTTTGCTTACTGGGACCAGACCTATGAAACTCTCAGGAGTGAATAAGTCAATAAGCAGCAATATTTGTAAAATGTATTTTTCTCTAAAATGTATTTTAAAAAAACAAACTTACTGATGGCATTACTGTAATGGAAGATACACTTAGCTTAATGATTTCAGCCTAAAAAATCATTGTGTATAATTACACAACCTGGGAGGCAACTCGTGGGCCGCTACCAGGGCCCGAGTAGCCTCCCTTCCCTCCTCATCGGGGCACACTTTGTTGTACCAGTTGAATGCTAAAGCGCTCTGGCGGCAAGCGGGGCAGGCGGTAGGGCCATTCGAGTAATGCCATTGGTAAGTATTTTTTCGAAAAATACTTATTTAGAGAAAAATACATTTGTTTCCTCAAAATACATTACTGATGGCATTACTGTATGGAAGGATAGCGAAAAGGAGGAGGGTGCCGTCCGCTAGGTCCCGTCATCGCTCATGCTTAACGGTCGCGAACAGGAGCAACCTCCCGACGATTTCGGCTAAGCGTACCTTACGGTGCCGGAGGCGCCGGGAGGGAGTGTTGCGCCGCAGCGATGTCTCTGACCATGGCCAGATTTTCCCGCTGGCTTGTAAGGTCACGGAGGTAGAAGTGGGCAAAGGTGGAACTGGCCCGCCACCCAACAGCCGCCACAATGTCTCTAACCACACAGTTTCGATCAAATGCAACACTGGTGGAGACAGCACGGACCTCATGTGCACGAATACGCAGCGTCTTAGCATCCGCCGGAGAGAGCTCCTCATAGGCAGAACGGATCATCCAATGCAGCCACGAGGAGATCGTCTGCGCAGATATGTCGTGCCTGCCAGGGGAAAGCGGCAGGAAAAGGCGGGTCCAGCCACGCCGGATAGGTTTTGTCCTGCGCAGGTAGAGTCGTAGCGCCCGGACAGGGTCCTGATGGCGAGAGTCCTGAGTCTGGTCTGGTTCCTTGAGGGGTTGCAAGGTGAGAACTGGAGCCCTGGCCGAAGGGAGCCGATTCTTCGCCAAGAAGGCGGGATTCGTTAGGAGGTGTACAGAGCCATCGGCCCTGAGCTGAAGACAGGTCGGGTCCATAGATAGCGCATGCAATTCACTGACTCTGGACGCTGTGGCAAGCGCAAGTAGGAAACAGGTCTTCCGGGTGAGATTCGCCATGCTAGCCAAGTGCAGTGGCTCGAATATGCTAGAATTTAGCCAGGTAAGGACCCAGGTAAGGACCCAGGCGAGGTCCCAGCGAGGAATCAGAGAGTGTGGAACTGGTCGCTGTAACTCGAAATTCCACATGAGGTCCGAAAGATCCGAGCAGGCCCCAGTATCTGGAAGTCCCAAATGGCGGTAGGTGTCCGCGATCATGGAGAGGTAACCTCTAATGGTAATAGGGGCCAGATTCTTCTATCAAAAAAGCCAAAGGAAGAAATCTGCAAGCTGGGGCGACGTCAGCGCTGTGGGGGGAAAGTTGCTCCGTCTCGCACCTATCCCAGAAGACTCGCCACTTCGTTTCATACACTCGGAGAGTGGAAGATCTGCGGGCTGCAGCGATAGCTTCCACCGCCGCACGCGAGAAACCTCTGCAGGAGAGGGCTTGCCGCACAACCGCCAGGCGTGTAAGAGGAGCTGCTCCGGGCACGGATGAAAGAGTGACTGCCGGGGTTGCTTCAGCATCGTGCGGGGGGTGGGCAAGGGGAGTGGGGGATCTGTGGCTAGGCTGAGGAGATCGGTGGTCCAACTCCTGTTCCAGCTGAAGGGGCGACCAGGAGAAGGATCGCGTTGCACCCCCGGAGTTTCTGTAGAACTCTGGACACCGGCATGGACTGAGGGTACGCGTAGGCGACCAGTCCCTCCCAATCCAAGGAGAGGGCGTCGACCGCCCACGCTAGAGGGTCCGGGAAGGGGGAGACAAAGATGGGGAGCTGCCTGTTCCAATGAGTCGCGAACAGATCGATCATCGGGGTCTCCCAGTGGTCGCAAATCATGCGGAAGATCTCTGGACTCGGTGACCACTCGGTATGTAGGAGCTGGCCCTTCTGCGAGAGGGAGTCAGCGAGGACGTTCAGACGGCCCGGAATGTGATGAGTCTGGAGGGTGATGTCGCGGTCCCTGCACCACAGGAGCAACTGGTAAAGGAGCATGCAGAGGGTCGGGGAGCGGGTGCCCCCTTGCTTCTGGATGTATGCGACGACCGTGGTGTTGTCGGACATGATGAGGACTTCTTGACGGTGAAGCCGAGACGGCCAATGGTCGAGGGCCAACCAAACCGCCTTCAACTCCAAACAATTGATGTCTGTCCGTGAACTCCGGGGGCCACAGGCCTGAGGCGGCGGAGAAATCCGGCAGGAGGGGTGCACCCCAGCCGGAGTGGCTGGCATTGGTGCAGAGGGAAAGGCGAGGCGGGGGGGGGGGGGGGGGGGGGGGGGGGGGAGAGAGGAACCCCCGAACAAAGCCAGCAGGGGTCCATCCAACGCTGGAGGTGGGCTTGGACAAACGGGAGGACAGGAATCGGTCACGAGAGGAAGGGCGCCATTGGGCAAGGAGATGGAGTTGAAGAGGGCGGGAGTAGAGCCGACCCAGGGGTAACAGGTCCGCGGCCACGTTCAAGAGGCCTAGCAGTTGTAACCAAACCCGCGCAGGTACTACATCCGTGCTGGAGATCTGGTGGGCAAACTCCACCAACTTCGCGACACGAGCTTCCGGCAGTCGCACGAGATTGCAATCAGTTCAGAACTCCATGCCAAGATGCACGAACAGGCAGGATGGAAAGAGATCGGACTTTCCGCTGTTGACTAGGAAGCCGAGGCGGTGAAGAAGAGCGAGAAACTCGTCCCTATCTTTGGCGAGGGAGGTGGAGTCCTGGTTCCGGAGAAGAAGATCGTCCAAATGGAGGTGGGGCTGGAGGAGGTCTGGCAAGCCTTGGCGACCACCGCATCGACGATCCAGGTGAACACCCAAGGGCTGATGTTGAGGCCGAAGGGGAGAGACCGGAACTGGTAGACCGTCCCGCAATAGGCGAAGCATAGGAACCGCCTGGAGGCGGGGTGCACAAGGACGTGAAGATAGGCGTCAGCCAGATCGAGGCTGACTGCAAAGTCCATGGGGCACACGGCGGCCTTTAGGGCCCACGCCATCTCCATCCGAAAGGAGGGAGCGGAAATGAAGCCGTTGAGGGCCGATAGGTCGAAGATAGGGCGCCAGCGGCCTCCCGGCTTCAGAACGACGAAGAGGCGACTGTAAAAGGCTGGGGAATCGTGCTGTGAGACGACCTCCGTCGCAGATTTGAGAAGGTCGCAATCTCATCCCACAAGCCTTGGTCTGGTCTCCTGGAACACACGTCCAAACAGGGGTCCTGCGGAGGGCAGGGGGACGCTGGAAGGAAATCTGCAGACCCTCCGTCATGGTAGTGAGCACCCAAGGGTCATCTGGCAGCAGCGACTGCCACTCGTCGCCGTGCAGGGCAAGCCGCCCGCGGACTTGGGGCTCCTGGGACGTTGGCGGGGGCGGGGGAGGGAGAGAGCGGGTTCTGCCTTGCCCAGGTCTGGGGGCGGGTCGGGACCAGGCAGGGGCGGGAGAGCTCGAGAGCAGGAGGAGGAAGGATGGCCGGAGAAGCTGGCTGAATTCTGGAGGGCAGGCCGGGGGTAGGGTCTGAAAGACCGCAGGGCGTGATCCACCACCCTACGGGAGGTCGGAAAGCGAACCGCAGCAGCCCGGGGGGCGGAGGGCCATGACTCCTTAAAGGTCTCTTGCACAGACTGCAAAGTGGGGCCGAAGAGGAGAGAGCCCCCGATAGGAGCATGACGGAGCTGGACACGTGCGGCCGCAGGAAGAAAGGGGCACAGATCCAGCACGGCATTGCGGCGCATGATGTCACAGTTTGCGGCGAGGGCGTTGGTAGAAGCATGGTAGGCTGCCCGGTTAGCCGCTACCGCCAAGGCCTGGATGTCCTGTCGAGGATCTACATCCGGGTGCTCCAGAGACTCCTCGACGCAGTTGAGCATGGCCTGTGTAGCTAACTCTAAAAAACCTGAGCAGGCGAGGGAATTGTGGACCAAGGTCGCCATATTATTGAGTCCGCTGGGGATGCAGCGCTGAAGGGCCTTCCGGGGAGCAAGAAGTGTCTCTGTGGTCGGATCCACCGGCGGGAGGGGGCAGACAAACGACTGGGAGTGACCCGCATACCAATGCTGTCGGAAGCGGATATTAACACCCGCCGGCCAGCGTGCGTCGGAGAAGGAGCCCTTGTCCGCGAGCACAAGGCACCGGTGGAGAAGAAATTCTAAGAAGAATCCAAGAAATCCAGGGGAAAGATGAAGGTAGGCTGAGCACGTGGTAGACACGACCTATCGCAACTAAGCTAAGCGTTTAACTGGTATAACACCGGCATTTGTGCCCGGATGAGGAGGGAAGGCTACTCGGGCCCTGGTAACGGCCCACGAGTTGCCTCCCTGGTTGTGTAATTATACACAATAATTTTTAGGCTGAAATCGTTAAGCTAAGTGTATCTTCCTTACAGTAATGCCATTGGTAATGTATTTTGAGGAAACAAATGTATTTTTCTCTAAAATGTATTTTTTCAAAAAATATTTACCGATGGCATTACTATTAGGAAGGTACACTTAGCTTACAAATTTCTGCCAAAGTTCCCTTGTGTGTACCTACGCAACAAGGGAACCAACTATTAGTGTGGTGCTACCACGTACCCTGAGTGGCCCCCCTCCACCTACAATGCCCCGTGAGCAGTGGCCACGCGCCAGTCTTACTCTTAGCGTAATGGCGGCAAGCGGGGCAGGTGGGAGGGTCCTATGAGTAATGCCATCGGTAAGTATTTTTCGAAAAAAATACATTTTAGAGAAATATACATGTTTCCTCAAAATACTCTACCGATAGCATTACTATTGGGAAGAATAGCGAAAAGTTGGAGGGTGCCGCCAACCAATCCCTGTAACTGCATGCGCTTAGCAAAAGGTAACCAGGGTTAAACTCCTGACGATTTCAGCTAAGCGTTACCTGGTGCGCCCAAGGTCCACGCCGGGAGGGAGTGTTGAGCCGCAGAGATGTCTCCCACCAGGGCCAGGTTCTCTCATTGGCCGAAGAGGTCTCTCAGGTAGAAGTGGGCAAAGGTGGATTCTGCTCTCCAGCCCACCGCCACCACGATGTCCCTCACAGTGCAGTTGCTGTCAAAGGCGACGCTTGTCGAGACCGCTCTGATTTTGTGCGCTCTTAATAGAAACCTCTTTGCCCCCTCTGGGGAGAAGGTCCTCGTAAGCGGACCGGATAACCCTGCACAACCAGGCCGAGATCGTCTGCGCGGATATGTCGTCTCTGTCCAGGTTTAAGGGCAGGAACAGGTGGGACCAGCAAGTTCTGAAGGGCTTGGACCTGCGTAGGTAAACCTTCAGAGCTCCTGGGACCGCTCAAACCCCTTAAGTGGCCGAAGGTTGATGACCTGCGCCCCGACCGTGGGGAGCCTGTTCTTGGCCCAGAAGGACGGGTTGGTCAGGAGCTGTACCGAGCCATCAGCCCTGAACTGCACACAGGCCGGGTCCACTGAGAGAGCGTGCAGCTCGCCGACTCTTGCCACCGTAGCTAGGGCAAGGAGGAAGCAGGTCTTCTGGGTCACGTCTGCCAGCCGGGCCAGGGGCAGGGGCTCAAACCTGTCCCAGTTAAGCCACGTGAGCACCCACAGAAGGTCCCAGCGTGGTACCAATGAGCACGGGACCAGTTGTCGAAGCTCGAAATGGGCCATCAGATCCACAAGATCCTTGCACGCTCCCGGATCCGACCACCCCAAGTGTTGGTACGTGTCGGCGATCATGGAGAGGTAGCCCCTGATAGTAATAGGCGCCAAGTTCTGTTCCCTGAACCACCACAGGAATAACTCGGCCAGTCAGTGTTGTGGGGGAGAGGTGTCACGCCTCGCACCAGGACAGCAGAACTCGCCACTTTCCTTCGTACACCTTGCGGCTGGAGGGTCTGCGGGATGAAGTGATAGCCTCCACTGCTGCATGCGAGAAGCCTCTTGCCGCGAGGGCCTTCCACACAACCTCCAAGCGTGTAGGGAAATTCTCTCCAGGCACAGATGGAAAAGATTCTGCCTGGGGTGCTACAACATCGTGCGAGGAGTCGGCAGCTTCATGGGAGGCTCTGTGGCGAGGCCCAACAGATCGGTTGTCCATCTCTTGTTCCAACTGAACGGGGCAACCAGGAGGAGAACCGCGTGGCAGCTCCGCAGCTTCTGCAAGACCTTGGGCACCAGCACTGTGGGTGGGTATGCGTAAGCCACGAGACCTTCCCAAGGGATGGACAGGGCGTCTACCCCCACGCGAGGGGTCCAGAATGGGTGATACGAAGACCAAGCTGCCTGTTCCACCTTGTCACAAACAGGTCGATCATGGAGGTCTCATTCTGAGGGACCATTCGGTGTGGAGTAGCTGGCCCAGCCACGACAGACAGTCCGCCAGGACGTTCAGGTGGCCTGGATCCCTCAGTCTCTGCACCACAGCATCAATTGGTACAGGAGCATGCAGAGTGTCGGCAAACAAGTACCCCCAAGCTTCACCACTGTCGAGTTGTCGGAGAGGACTAACATCTCCTGGTTCCGGAGCTGGGACTCCCAGCTGCTAAGCGCTAACCAGGCCACTTTCAACTCCAGCCAGTTGATATACTGGTCCGAGAGGTCCAGCGTCCAAAGGCCCGAGACCGCGGAGAAATCTGGTAGCAGGTGGGCTCCCCAGCCTGCTCGGCTTGCATCCGAGGAAGGGACAGAAGAGGCGAGGGGGGGGGGGGGGGGAAGGGGTACCCCCGTCCTCAGCCAAGAGCCAAGTAGGGTCCGTCCATCTCTGGAGGTGGGTTCTCATTATGGATGGGACCAGAACCATGGCCCTCAGATTGCCCCCAACAGTTGGGCTGCCAGTAGACCAGCAGATGTAGTTGGAGAGGGTGCGAATATAGCCTGCCGAGGGGTAAGAGGTCCGCCACTGCATTTAGGAGACCCAGCAGCTGAAACCAGGTCCTGGCCATCACGGCCTCCACACGAGACACTTGGCGGGCTAGCTCTGCTAACTTTCGGACGTGCTTCTCTGGCAGCCGCACCGTGTTGAGGTCTGTCAGGAACTCTATACCCAGGTTGATGAACCTGCGGGAGGGTGAGAGGTCTGACTTTCCGCTGGTGACCAAGAAACCGAGCTGTTGTAGCTCTAAAAGCGAGTCCCTGTCCTTCTGTAGCGCGGAGGCGTCCTGATTTCGGAGCAGATCATCCAGGTAGTTGGACGATGGGCTGGAAGATGACCGCCTGGCCTTGGCCATCACCACGTCCATAATCCTCATAAAGACCCAGGGGCTGAGGTTCAGTCCGAAGGGGAGAGCATGTAACTGGTAGACCGCTGCGCGGAAGGCGAAGCGCAGGTAGCGGCGCGCCGATGGGTGAATGGGAAAGTGAAAGTATGCGTCCGCGAGGTCAAGGCTCGTGGGTTGCACAGCGGCCCTCAACGCCCGCGTGACAAGCAACCACCTCCGTGGCGGCCTTCCGAAGCAAGGCCGCGATCTCGCCCTGAAGCGCCTCTGCTTTGCCCGGGTCTGCAGGGACCCGAGTCCACAACGGGGTGTGCCTCAGGGGTGGGGGTGATGGAACGAGATACAGAGTCCTTCTGTGATGGATGAGAGAACCCAAGGGTCGTCCGGCAGCAGCGACCAGCACTCGTCGCTGTGCAGCGCAAGCCTCCCGCCGACCGGAGATCCTGACGACGGGGGCTGACACGGTGAATCACTGGGCCTTCCCTCGCCCGGACCTCCGGGCCCTCCTGGGCCAAGAGGGGGTCACGGTCAGGGCGAAGTGCAGGCGACCGAGGGGCGTCTGTCCACTGGACTTGGGGGCGTGTCCAGCAGCGGGTTGCGAAGTGGGTCTGAAGCTCCGCAGGGCACGACCCATAGCCTTGGGGGAAGCCTGAAACTGGGAGCGGTCCGTCTGGGGAGCACTGGGCCACAGGTCTTTGGCCAACTCCTTCACAGACTGCCATGTTGGACCAAATAGAAGGGATCCCCCAGCAGGAGCATGATGGAGCTGTGTCTTAACCGCAGCAGGGATGTCCGTGCAACTCCTCAGGACCCCATCCCGGTCACAGTTTGCCGCTGCTGCTAAGGCGTTTACTGAGGCATGGTACACCGCCTCATAGGCTGCAGTAGCCACTGCGCGAATATCATGGAAGCGAGAAGCACTGGAGCGCCCTACCTCCTCTTCTGCACAACGAACCACGGCCTGAGTCGCCAGCTCGAGGAAGCCCGAACACGCCAGGGTATCCGGATCAAGGTCATCGTCTTCTCGAGGCTGAAGGGCACCCACTTCCACGCTGCCGCCGCACCACCTGCCTGCAACTCTGCCTCGGTGTCAAAGGACGGGCGAGGGCAAAGGAAGGACTGGGAATGCCTGGCGTACCATCGTTGCTGAAACTTGACGATCACGTCCTCCGGGCCACTGGGAGTCGGAGAAAAAAAAACTTGCTCCGCAACTTGCCCTGCTGCAGATGAGCGTTGAAAGCCTCCAAGAGGTCTCGAAAACCCGGGGACTGAGGAAGAGACTTGAATTTCTTGGTCTGGTGGAGAGCATCTACCAGGGCCGAAGCCTTCCTCTTGAGCGGTGGAGACGGTGGGCAGATGTCCGGTGGCAAGGTGCTGGAGATCAGTCGAGCGGTCTCGTCCAGATTACGAGCCGTCTCTCCTCCTGGAGCGTTGAGGGTGGACGGAAGAGACGGGCTACTTGAGGAACATGCGCCCAGTCCGGAGAGCGAGGCATGGGATGATGCTGAACGAGGAGAGTGCATACCCGAGACGAGGCCCGAGGCTGACGAACGAGAATCCCCAGCACAAAGGGCTGAGGCCAAGTCCTCCGGGTGGAGGCTGAGGGCGTCTTCCACGTAAGTTGCAGCCATCCCCCAAGGAGGGGAGCAACCGTCATAACCAGCTCCTCACTGTTCCTCTCCGTGGCGAACGCGCAGCGGCCCAGCTGCGACGCGGGGGATCATCCTGATACAGCAGGAGGGGTGACCGCCAAGAGGAGCGACTAGTCCCGACACGAAGAGTCCGCCGGCTACGTTACTCACCCAAGACCGCCGGGGGGGGGGGGGGGGGGGGGGGGGGGGGGGGGGAACTTGCCTGAGGCCTTGCCCACCGGGAGTAAGGGCATTTCGCCATCTGGGTCGTCACCTGGCTGGGCGAGGCTACAGGAGGCATGGCGGCTACAGCGGGGCGAGGGGGAGCACCACTTTGAGACTGCGTGTCGGTTGCCGGAGTGCGAGTGGGTAGTAGGAGCATGTCCAGAGGATGAGTACCTCGACCCTGTAAGGGCACTGATCACCGTAGAGGGTCGGGAACGTCGACAGCCCGGAGAGGAGGAAGGTGCAGGGCGCCGCCTATCGTCTTCAGTTGTCCAGGTCGTCCTCCTCCGAGAGCTGTGAGAGGCCCCCACCACCATACGGCTATCTCTAGCAGGGGAGGGGGGGGGGGGGCGTCATCAGCCTCCGCCCATAGCGCTCTGACAAGCGGGTGGGAATGATCATGTGAGACACGTTAGGGACTGAGGGAGCTGGCTGTAGAGTTGCCTGGGCACGGCGATAGGCTGGCCCCACTATCTCGGTTAGCCGCACGTCTGGGTCTGGGGGTGCCAGGACGCCCGGGGGAGGGTAGAAGTTTCTCCGCCAACTGACCACACGTTGCCTGAGCAGGTGGGTCACGGGCGCCAGCGGGGCGTTCCCTCCGGTAGAAGCTCCATAACTGTGACCACAGCTCTTCCCTCCATGTGCCCCAAGTGTCGCAAGTCCGGGTCGAGGAGCATCCGGAGCAAGGCAGGCAAAGCAAGTGGGTGTTGCTGGGCCACTGAAAGCCTCCATATCCCCGTGAGGTCTGAACTTGCATACTGCAAGAGAAAGGAGCCAAATAAAAACCAACAACAACACATGGCCCTAAACGACTGGCCACGTGGAATGAACTCATGGTTGCACCCCAACAACCGGTGCAAAAAGGAACAAAATGACCCCCGGGTAATGCCATGGCCTGTCAGCTTCTCAAAGCCAGGACAGCAGCAGAGACATTACTCGAGGCCTTACCTTACCATAGCCAAGAGAGGGGGATCAATAGTCAGAAGCAAGGTAATCCGCACCAACCACAACACCACAAAACCACACTGAAGAGCACCGAACGCCAATGGTAATCCGTCTTCACGGAAGCTAAGCGTAAGACTGGCGCATGACCACTGCTCATGTGGCCTTATAGGTGGAGGGGAGGCCACTCAGGGTACGTGGTAGCACCACACTAAGAAGAGTTGCTTCCCTTGTTGCATAGGTACACACAAGGGAATTTAGGCTGAAATCGGTAAGCTAAGTGTACCTTCCTAATAGTAATGCCATCGGTAGAGTATTTTGAGGAAACAAGCTTACTCTCTGAGCAGTTAGGCCCCCTGAATCCCTTCACACAACCATAGCGACATTTGCCAGTCTCCGGGTCACAGTCATCATCATGACAATTATGGCACTTCTGCTTACAGTTCAGCCCATGAAAGCCCGGGGAACAAGCTGCAATTCAAATAAGAATAAAAACAAATGTATAAAGTCAATGCTTTTTCAGAGGTCCCAACCAAACTTCTGCTGTTTATCTATCTATGTACCAAGTTTCAATACATGCGTATCTACAGCAATAAAGTGTATGTGCCTCACGAACAATCATACGGCAAGTATGGGCTACACTTTGAGAATACAAAACAGGTACCAGATGCACTCAAATTTAATTGCTTTACACTAGAGATGTTTCAAAAGATGTGCATAGAGTTCTTCAGAAGGTTAGGCACTATATACAGTAAACGCACATTAATCATTACTACTACTTTTATAGAAGTAAATCTGTGGCCTAGACTCTGGTCTAAGTTTTCACCACTCCAAGTAAGTTGTTCAGCTGTACTTACGACGCTGACAGCTGCTGTCAACCCAGCCAGGGGCACACCCATTACTGCAGCTGCCACTTCGCTTGTCACAAATATCATCCAGTTCTCTACAGTGACACTGTTGGGTGCAGTTCTCGCCAAACAGATAGTCAGGACAGTCTGAAAAAAGGATTTATAACAGGACCTGATGTCAACCTCGGTATTATGTACCCAGCATACCACGCAGTGTCTGACACAATGTGCACAAAATGTTATGGCTCCGAGTACTGACCAGCTAAGACTGACGTCAGCCCAAGGGCCTTTTGCTTCCCAAGGAGTTTTTCTTCACGTCTTCATGTGATTGTGAACAACATGTCTGACATTATGGCTCTCGGGTACGGCAGTATACAGAGGCTGACCTGCATACAGACTTTTTTCTTTCCGATTCTGGTTTCTGATGGGCCAGGGAAGAGGATACAGGGTGTTGAGAAGGGATGGGGTGGTTTAACTCCTTACGCCCTGAGGACGAAATTATCAAATGTTTGTAGATATCCTCTGAGGTCTATATCACAGTTCTGGAGACAGATTGACCATGATATTTCAAGGTTGGTGTCAGAATAGCTAAGCTATTCTGACACCAACTTTGAAATATCATGGTTGATTCACATCCTGTCATTTCTTTCAGGGCTTTATGGGTTAAAGTAGTGTGTGATTGTTTGATTTGATTGTACATTGCTTAACGTCCCGACAGCAACAAGGCTTTCTCAGGACGTGCCTGCACTGCTTGTGAAAAAAAAAACTAAACAGAACATTGAATGTATGTCGCCAGCCGGTCAAATACATTAAATAAACCTAACACATGGGGCCTAAATAAAGCTAAGACCATTTAGCAACACACATCCAATATCAAGAGCTACAGGCAGTGCAGACAGTAGGGAGAGTGTTAAAAAGGCAAATACAGGTGAATGGACAAAGGGTAGACAGAAACACATGCCCCAGAATAGAGAGGAAAAACCCACCCTGTGGGGCTGACCAGGGTGACCCTGGGAACTAAAAAGTACCTAACCCCACCCAAGTCCCCCAGGGCAGACCCGGGTGGGGGTAGTGTGTGATTGTGCCTGTGCGTGCGAGAGTGTGCTCTTTGCATTGTGCATGTAGTCCAGTGTTTTTCTGGAGAACAGCACTTCATAAGAACTACCAGTATGCATTACAATTATTATCATTATTATTATTATTGAATTTTAAGGTCAAAGTTCCAAATCCGAGCATGGTCATCTCTCAGGACATTTCTACGACAATTCAGGAGGCAGACTCACCATGACAACTAGGGTGATGCATCCTCTGAAATGTACCTTACAGCTCAAAAGAACTCTCACAGAGAGATCTCCCACGACATTTCAAGAGTGGGTGCTAGAATAGCTTGTTGCCTACAGGTACCAAGCGATTCCAGCACTACCCTTGAACTATAATGGTTGATGCATAAGTTATTGTAGCACCTAAAGGCAGGTTGCAGTGAAACCTCTTTTTACAGTAATTTCTAACGACCTGTAAGATGGGTCAGCAGTGATAACTTGAGGCTAATGCCTGATCAGCTCAGGCGCCAAGACTCA
Source organism: Semisulcospira habei (assembly GCA_036245525.1). Lineage (NCBI taxonomy): Eukaryota > Metazoa > Mollusca > Gastropoda > Semisulcospiridae > Semisulcospira > Semisulcospira habei. The sequence goes on along the minus strand of BTPG01000005.1, from coordinate 135,116,856 downwards.
TGAAATTTAATCATGCTACAGCAGGACCTGTTTTGCGCAACCACCCTTTAATTCAGAGTGGTGTCAGCAAGAGACATAGATCCTCATAAACCGCCGCAATTGCATGAGGATTTGTGCCTCTTACAGCTGACTCATATTCACTTCTCGGCAGTGAGTGGGTTAGCTAAGTCTACCACTGGTACATCCAAAACCAAACTCCCCTGGGCAAATGAACCTTTTATCATCCGAGCAAAGATAAACCAGGCATCTGACACTCATAAATGATAAACCAAACTGAAATCCCTCACCCCGGTTTACGAATGCTTTGCCCTACTCTTTCCCTAAAAACTCATAAACAAAATGATAAAAATTAAAAAAAACTACTGTGGATAGACAAGGATCATACAATTCATGTGAGACCCCTTCACTGCTGAGAAAATGTGAACACAATCCAACTGCAAGAGACTGCAGTTGCCAGGGCTCGTGAGGATCTATGCCTCTTGTTGACACCACTTTTTAATTCATGTTTCTTGGGTGGTTAGGGCTCACTGGCACTGAATTAACCCATTCAGCCCTGACGCACTACAGCAGGAGATGGGTCAACTGTGATAATTCAAGGGTAGTGCCAGATTAGCTTGGCGCCTGTCAGCACCAAGCTAAACTGGCACTACCCTTGAATTATCATGGTCGATCCATCACCTGCAACAGGTGCATAGTCGTTAAACGACGCCTCCAAAATTTGGGAAATATGTGCGTCGGGCTGAATGAGTTAACAAAGATTTCAGAAATACAAGCTGTGTCAACTAGCAGTGAAGGAGATACATTTATTCTGTCCCTGTTTCTCCTCAGCATTTTTTTTCCCCACTGCTACTTCTTGATGTAACATGAAACACAGAACCTCCCACAGAACAACAGATAACGTACCACATTTAGGAATGTCACACCCCTCATGGTCTTCTACTTGGCTGCTTCTGGAGATGTTTCGCATGAAGTAACACCATGGCTGCGAAAAATGGCTGGCATTTGGTATTTTGGCATTGCGGCAGTAGTTCTGTGGGTCATCACCCGGAGGAAATGTCACAGCCCTGTCATTCCATGACAGACAGACATGACCTTTTTTGGTTCGACTCACACTGCCCATGTAGGTCAGCCCTGCGTTGTCATATGTACAGTTGCTTTCTAGAAAACAAAGAAATGCTCAGAATGAGTTGATTAACCCATTTAACACCATGGCCACATTTCAGAAATTTTGAAGGTGCTGCCCAATGACTAAATACAAGTTGCAGGAGATGGATTGACCATGATAATTCAAGGGTAGTGCATGTCAGATGAGCGTGGTGCCTAAAGGTGCCAAGCTCATCTGGCACTACTCTTGAATTATCATGGTCAATCCATCTCCTGTTGTAGGGTGTTGGGGCTAAATGGTTAATGGGGCTTAATGCTGTGCAAGCAACAATTATTCCATGGCAACATATAGAATGAATTTCAGAATACATACAACATGGATTCAGCATTCAGCGATGAACACAATGAATTACTACATCGCTATGAATATCAGTGTCAGATCCCGTATTAACAACCATGCAGGAAGATTAACCCTTTGGCTGTCAGTAGTGCATTTTGTCGCGATCATTTCTGCAGGAATCATAGTGACAAAAAACACCATCGATGACCAAAGGGTTATGAAAATCTATTTTAGATACAATATAGTCCTGAAAACTGCCAAGCTTTGGACTTTGGCGGCCAATCTATCTCCTGCTTTAGGGTTTCAGGGCTGAATTACTCGCTCATAAAGACAAATGACCTTCAACATTTGGGAAGTTTCTGTAACGACTGCACCTACTGTGGAAGATAGATTGGCCAATACAGTTTAAGAGTAGTGAAAAAATAGCTTGGTCCTATTTTCCACTGCCTGTTATGTCTGAAGTGTGAATGCACGCACCCTTTGGTTGTCCGCAGCGCTTTTAGCGTTTTTGGTCATCGTTTTTTTTGTTTGTGATGCTATTAGTATGTATTATATGCTGGACAGACAAACAGATAGATCCCCTGCCCCCGCCCATCAGGCACCCAATCACCAGCCCACAGAAAAATTAATTTTTCTCTAAAATATATTTTTTCGAAAAATACTTACCGATGACATGACTAATAGGAAGTGTCTACTATTTGCTCAATTTTAGCCTAAGAACCCGTTGTGTTACAACACAACCCGGGAGGCACTCAAGGAACCCCCAGAGGGGCCGAGAGTTGTCTCCCGTCCCTGCCCTACCAGTTCCGGGCCACGTGGTAGACCAACCAGTCAGAATACTTAGCTCGCCAGCGGCAAGCGGAGCAGGTGGGAGGGTCCTCCGAGTCATGTCATCGGTAAGTATTTTTCGAAAAAATATATTTTAGAGAAAAATTAATTTGTTTCCTCAAAAACATTACCGATGACATGACTAATAGAAAGAATTGCGATAAGGAGGCGGGTGCCGCGTCCCAAACCCCCCCCCCCCCCCCCCCGCCCCCCCCCCCCCGTAAGGGGTAAACCAGAGCTGTCCTCCCTGTTGCAAACTCCCAACAATTTAAGTGTGTGCCTATGGCGCCTGTCGCGCCGGGAGGCGGTGTTGTGCCGCTGAGATGTCCCCCACCAGTGCGAGGTTGTCTCGCTGGTCTGCCAGATCCCTGAGGTAGAAGCAGGCGAAGGTCGATCCTATCTTCCAGTCCACAGCCGCCACGATGTCTTTGACAGCGCAGTTCTGGTCGAACGCAACGCTCGTGGCCATGGCTCGTACCTCGTGTGCGCGTATGTGAAGCCTCTTTGCTCCCTGCGGGGAGAGGTCCTGGTAGGCGGACCATATGACCCAGCGTAGCCAGGACGATCGTTTGGGCTGTTATGTCAGATCTGCCAGGTTTCAACGGTAGGAAGAGGCGTGAGCATCCTCTACGGACAGCTTTGGAACGTCACAGGTAAACGCGAAGGGCGTGCACAGGATCTTGTTGCCTGTCTCCCGGGGAAAGTTCACGTTTCTCAGCGGCCGTAAGGTGATCACCTGTGGCACGGTCAGAGGAGACCTAGTCTTGGCAAGGAAGGCAGGGTCTGTGAGGAGCTGTACCGAACCATCCGCTCTAAACTGCAGGCAGGCAGGGCGCGCTGTCAGCGCGTGTAGCTTGCTAACTCGGGCCGCGGTGGCCAGGGCCAACAGGAATTCCGGAAGCATGTCTTACGAGTCACATCCGCAAAGCGGGCCAAGGGCAGCGGTTCAAACCTGGGAGTTAAGCCACGTAGGAACCCAGGGTAGATCCCAGCGAGGAATGAGCGAGCGGGGAACTGGTCGCTGCAGGCCGGAGCGAGTCGTAAGGTCGGCGAGGTCTTTGCAGTCGCTGGGATCCGGGCGGCCGAGGTGCCGGTATGTGTTAGCAATCATGGACTGATACCCCCTGATGGTGATAGGGGCCAACCCCTCGTCTCCAAAGAGCCAAAGGAAGAAGTCCGCGAGCTGGGGGATCGTCAGTTCGGTGGGGGAGAGGCGCTGGTCGTCGCACCAGGAGCACAGGACTCGCCATTTTCGCTCGTAGACGCGTCTGGTCGAGGGTGTGCGGGCAGTAGCGATCGCCTCCACTACTGCACTTGGGAAGCCTCTAGAGGTGAGGGCTTGCCGCACAATCTCCAAGCATGAAGGAGGAGCCGCTCCGGGCATGGGTGGAACAGCGGCTGGCGGGGTTGCTTGAGCATGGTGCTTGGCGTAGGCAGCAGCAGAGGGGGACCCTTGGCGAGGCTGAGGAGGTCGGTGGTCCAAGAGCAGTTCCAGGAGAATGGAGTGACCAACAAGATGACCACATTGCATCCTGGAAGCTTGAGGAGGACTTTGGGGATGAGAACCTTCGGGGGGTAAGGGGACGCGATGAGTCCATCCCAGGGAATGGAGAGCGCATCAACCGCCCAGGCAAGGGGGTCGGGGATCGGGGAGACGAAGAGGGGAAGCTGGTGATTCCACCTCGAGGCGAATAGGTCGATCATAGGGGTCCCTCAATGAGCGCAGATCCTCCGAAAGATGTCCCTGCGGAGCGTCCATTCCGTGTGCAGAAACAGGCCACGCCGGGAGAGAGAGTCGGCCAAAACTTTCAGGTGTCCCGGAAGGTGTCGGGCTTGGAAAGAAATGCCGTGGTCCTCGCACCCGCGCATCAGACGGTAGAGGAGCATGCACAGGTTGGGAGAGTGCATCCCGCCCTGTTTCTGAATGTAGGACACCAACGTCATGTTGTCCGAGAGGACGAGTAGCGCCTGGTGAAGCAGGCGAGCTTCCCACGCCAAGAGGGCTTCCCAGATTGCTTGCATCTCCAACCAGTTGACGTGTGTGTCTGCCAACTCCGGTGGCCAGAGGCTGGACGTCGTGAGGAACCGCAGCAGTAGGTGGGCACCCCAACCGGAGAGACTTGCGTCGACACAGAGGGAGAGCTGTGGGGGCGGACAGGCCAGGGGGACTCCTGAGGCAAGCCAAGAAGTGTGCGCTCAACACCAAAGATGGGGACGCAGCATCTGAGTCACTAGCACCCGGGCAGCTATGTCACTGGAGAACGGACGCCAATGGAGCAGGAGGTGCAGCTGTAGTGGCCGGGAGTAAAGACAACCGAGGGGGAGAAAAACTGCGGCAGCGTTGATTAAGCCGAGAAGCTGAAGCCACACTCTGGCGGGGGCCGCATCCTCCTGGGCTAACTGGCCGGCTAGGGTGGCAATCTTCTGTATCCGCAGCTCTGGTAGACGTACTCGGTTGAGATCGATTGCAAATTCCATGCTGAGATGGACCAAACGGCATGAAGGAGCGAGGTTCGACTTGCCCGCGTTGATCAGGAAGCCCAAGCGCGATAACAGGCGAAGCAAAGCATCCCTGTCCGTCGTCAGGTCAGCCTCTGACTGGTTGCGGAGGAGGAGGTCGTCTAAGTAGTTTGACGTTGGACTGGAAGATGACTGTTGGGCCTAGGTCACTACGGCGGCCATGATGCGGGTGGACACCCAAGGGCTGAGGTTAAGACCGAATGGGAGGGCCCGAAACTGGTAGACCACACCGTCGACTGCGAAACGGAGGTATCTCCTGGAGGCCTGGTGCATCGGGACGTGGAAATACGCGTCGGACAAGTCCAGGCTGACCGCGAAGTCTCCGGGCTGCACGGCAGCCCTCAGGGCCCTGGCGGTCTCCATATGAAAGGTCAGGGCCGAGAAATGCTTGTTCAAAGCCGAGAGATCGATGACGGGTCGCCACTTCCCGCCTGGCTTTGGCGCGACGAAGAGGCGGCTGTAGAAGGGTGGAGAGTCGGGGCGCCGCACAACCTCTGTGGCGGCCTTCTGCAGAAGGGAGGTGACCTCTCCGAGCAGGGCGGAGGCCATGAGCTGGTCGCTCAGAATCTCGGTCCAAAGGGGTGAGCGTCGTAGCGGCAGCGGCGAGCGAAGACAAACCGGAGGCCGTCGGCAAAGGTGGAGCATATCCAGGGGTCGTCGGGACCTGACGGGGCTAGCACGGCCGAAGGCGGGGGTCCGCTGGGTGGCCCAAGAGCGCGCGGGGGCGGAAGCGGAGGAGGGTCTCGACGTCCGCAGGGCGCGACCCATGGCCTTGCAGGCAGCTCGAAAGCGCGGGGGTCAGCGTTGCAGGGCCAGCGGTTGGAGTTGGCGTCCTACACCGATTGCCACAAGTCGCTGAAGAGCAGAGTACCTCCAAGGGGGGCGCGACGCAACTGAGTACGCAGATTGGGAGGCATCCCACGGCAGGCTTGAAGCAAGGAATCCCGACACATCAAGTTGCAATTGATGGCTGACTTAAGAATGGTACGCCGCCCGGTTGGCCACTTCTGCCAGAGCGAGGAGGTCTCCCAGTAAGGGTGTGATCGATGGATGCCTGGCGTCCTCAATGCGGCGAACGAAGGCTTGGGTCAGGAGCTCCAGGAACCCCGAACAAGCCAAGGTGCTACGGACGAGGGTAGCTGTCCTATCCAACCCGCGGGGGAAGGAACATCTGAGCTGATTGGGGCCGCCAGCTTGCGCCAAGGCCGGAGGATCCACCGGAGGGAGAGTGGCGGAGAACGACTGGGAATGGCCCGTGTACCAGTCGCAGCGGAAGGCGATGTCAAGTCCGGCAGGCCACCTACGGTCTGAGAAGTAAACAGCATTGCGACTGAAGGCTAGCTGGAGGTGGGCGGAGAAGGCATCTCGCAGGTCTTTAACGCCGGGGGCTGGGGGAGGGACTTAAACTTCTTCACTTGACGGCCCACGTTGACGAAGGTGGAGACCTTCCTCTTGAGGGCGGGCGGGGACGCGGGGCAGGAGTCTGCGGGAAGGGTCGCGGCGATGATCCGAGCGGGCTCGTCGAGGGCCAGCAGCATTTCCACACAAGAAGCCGACGGAAGCCTAGGGGAGTCCGGGTCATCGCACTCGGGGAGTAGACTGAGGGCCTCGTCGGCCATGGGGCGGGAGGGCAGGTGGGAGGAGCCCTCAGTAGCGGGGGCCCGACGAGACGTAAAACGGCTATCCCGCGGCCCACGGCTCTCCAGGGACAAGATGTGTTGACGGCGAGGGGACGACGAACGCAGCGAGGAGCGGCGAGGCGAGGGGGGGGGGGGGGGGGGGGCTGGTGCGCAGCAGGCGTCTGTCACGGGGGGGAGCGACTGCGATGCCGGGAGCGGGGATGACGATCCCTCACAGGCGAACGCCTGGGTGGGGGGGGGGGCGCCGCCTCCGGGGAGAAGATGATCGGCGTCGAGAGCGTCGGGGCGAGGGAACAGGATGTCGGGAGGGAGTGCGCGACGAGGCGGCGCGCGATGAGGACAAGGAGGGTCGGGGGCTGCGGCCGCGATCGTGTTGTGTGGTCCCGTCCTTCCGACAGCGCTTGTCGGGCAAGCAAGAGTGTCTGGAGCTGGTGGTGGAACGGGAGGTGTCGGGTCCATGGCTGGACTTTGAACGCCGGGGCGCAAGTCTCTGTTGGCCGGGCTCAATGAGGCGGGCGCTCTGCCGGTATTTAGACCCCTCGGAGGAGTCAGAGGGCTTTCTGAGGATCGACATACAAGGACTGCCAGTTGCTAAGGTGCGGCGCAAGGCGCGATGCTGCAGGCCGGGCTCAGTGAGGCGGGCACTCTGCTGGCATTTAGATCCCTCGGAAGGGTCCGCAGGCTTGGCAGTGGACGCAGTCCTGTGGTAAGCACCTTTGGCGTGTGTCCGACGTCGTCCGTTCCAAAAGGCCGGGTCGGGAAGGCACGGTCACTTCTCCCGAAGCGGAAGGGGGCGGCAAAGGCGCCGGTCAGTCGCTAGCTGGCATGGGGCGCTTGCGCCGGTAGAAGCTCCAAAAGGGAGATCACCGTAGCTCGGGCCAGGTCGAGCAGACATCACAGAGGTGGTCCGAGGAGCAGCCAGCACAGGGGAGGCAGACTTAGGAGGTCATCCGTCGGCCACTGGAAGTCGCCACACCGGGAGCAAGTAAGCACCTGGGAGCTGCAACACATCAGGCATGCTAGGCGACCGAGTGTGGGCACCCGAGAGCATAATGCCAGCGATAAAGAGGTGCCTCTGGTCGAATCAACTGCAACACATGTCTGACACAACATGCTAAAAGGCGAGGGCACAAGGGGCCACGCCAAGCTAAGACGAGCGTCGGGCGCACAATGGTACAACAAAGTACAAACAAAACGAAGCGCTGCTGACCAACAGTGGCGCTAACCACCCGTAAATGGCAAGGGCACGAGGGGCCCCGCCAAGCTAAGACGAGCGTCGGGCACGCAATGGTACAACAAAGTATAAGCGAAACGTAGTGCCGCTGAACAACTGGCGCTTGCCACCTGCTAACGGCGAGGGCACGAGGGGCCCCGCCAAGCTAAGCCGAGAGTCAGGTGTCAAGATATACGACGTACGAGTGAGAAAACGAGGCGCCCCATGCGCAGCTGGCGCCCGGCTCGGGGGCCAGCTGAGGGCTGTTACCGCTACCTTACCTCTCAGACGAAGCAGGGACACGGGGGGGGGGGGGGGGGGGGGGGGGGGGTGGGGGGGGGGACCTCCATAACACCGGCACGGCGCAAGGCGGGAAAGCGGGCCACACCAGGCCGGCGCAGAAGAGGCAACGGAGGCCCAAGCAATCGAAGCCCTCTCAGCAAGAAACCGGTAGAGGAGAAGCTCTGCCGCACAGGCAGTGGAGAACATGAAGTCCGAAGTCGAGCGTAAGCAAGAAGACCGGGCACCGGTCTCAGCATGTAGGACGACTGGTTGGTCTACCACGTGACCCGGAACTGGTAGGGCAGGGATGGGAGACAACTCTCGGCCCCCCTGGGGGTTCCCTGAGTGCCTCCAGGGTTGTGTTGTAACGCAACGGGTTCTTACTCTTAGGCTAAAATTGAGCAAGTAGTAGACACTTCCTATTAGTCATGTCATCGGTAATGTATAGAACAAGACGATCATATACATCCCTTAAAAGGATGCATCAGGTCAAGCCCATCAAGGATATTTACCCAACCACATTTAGTAGTGCACATTCTTGTTTGTGTATGTGTGTTTCTCCTGCCTACTTCCTAAGTTCCAGAAAAAGACATGGGTTATACTTATAGGCTTGACCTGATGCATCTTTTTAAGGGATGTATATGAATTATGATCGTCTTGTTCTATACCTGCATATTTTTCTGTGGGCTGGCGATTGGGTGCCTGATAGGCGGGGGCCGGGGATCTAACTGTTTGTCCAGCGCTGAGTAATTCCCCTTCGTATGCTACAGTTTTACCAGCGCTAGTAGCCTAACCTCTCTGGTTTGTGAGTATTCTATAACTCAAGGCAAAATTTGAATCGTTCAAGGGTGGGATTCCAGTAAAACAAAAAACGAGGAAATCGCTAATTCCATAATTCCGGCGGCCCGAAAATCAAACGACGGGGGTGGGGGGGGGGGAGCGGGAGGACAATCCTTCAGCGGCCAAAAAATCAAACGACAGGGGGGGGGGGGTGGGGGGGGGTGGGGGTGGTGTGTGTGTATGCGCGTGTCCACCGTTCGCCAAAGTATTGAAAAACTGACAGGGGGGAGCGAGGCCAAACACCCCCAAAAAGGGACCTTACTTGTTATGGCACCCCTGATCCGCCCTGTATAAATGGAATGTGCTTACCAGATCGTGGTCAGATGCACACTAAACAGCACTCTGTCTTGAACATTACTCATTAGCCTTTCTCAGTCACCGCCATTTTCCACTGCGACCTAAAGCTACTGGAAGTATCAGGCGATAGTGAACCAAACTACATACAAATCCAACCCATTTGAGAATTTTTTGCCATTTAAGAAGAATTTTTTTTTCGTCTTTTTTGTTGTTGTTTTTAGATGCGGAAAATAAATATGCTTCAGCGGAATTCTGAAAGAGTGTCCGCGGAAACGCGGAAAAATCCCACCCCTGAATTCGTTACATTGTTGAGTATTGTCTTGTGCATCTGCTGTGGGAAATCAAGGTATTTACCCAACCACTTTTAGTAGTGCACCTTCTTGTCTGTGTGTGTGTGTTTCTCCTGCCTACTTCCTAAGTTCCAGAAAAAGACATGGGTTATAGGCTTGACCTGATGCATCCTTTTAAGGGATGTACGAGGTGTGATCAAAAGTATCGGGACTGGTGCTATAAAAAGAAAACTACAACATGGACCAATTTGGCATTTAATCCCCTTTAAAGTAGTCCCCTCCAGAAGCTACACACTTAATCCAGCGCTGTTTCCATTGATGGAAGCATTGCCGGAACTCGTTTTCTAGAATAACCATCAGCTGGCTCGTCGCATTCACTTGGATGTTCTCGATGTCCTGAAATCTCCTTCTTTTCAAGTGGGATTTGATTCTTGGAAAGAGGAAAAAGTCACAAGGGCTGAGATCTGGAGAATACGGTGGCTGTCGGACCGGGGGATGTTGTGTTTGGCCAAAAACTGCTGCACAAGCTGCGCTGAATAGGCAGGTGTGTTGTCATGGTGCAATTGCCACTCACCAGACGCAGTCAATTCTGGCCTTTTCCGACGAATGGCATCCCGCAAACGCAGCAACATCTCACAGTAGTACTCCTTGTTTACTGTCTGACCAGGTGGAGCATACTCATGATGAACAATCCCCTCGTAGTCGAAGAAAACGGTCAACAGTGTCTTCACATTGCTTCGACTCATTCATGCTTTCTTCGGTCTCGGAGAGGTTGCGGTCTTCCACTGTGAAGACTGAGCCTTGGTTTCGGGGTCATAGCCAAAGACCCATGACTCATCGCCTGTTATGACCGTTTTCAAAATGTTTTCATCGTTCTCGACAGTCAAGGAGATCTTGTGCAACTGACACCTGAGTTTCTCTTGGGTCAGCTGACAGCAGTTTTGGCACAAACTTGGCAGACACGCGTCTCATACCCAAATCTTCAGTGAGAATGGACTGAACTGAACTGTAACTAATCTGCACCATCCTCTGTTAACTCACGGACGTTGATTCGACGATTTCCCTTCACAGCTGCACGCACATCTGCGATGTTTTTCTCAGTTCTGCTGGTTGTGGGTCTCCCAGAAAGTTCGTCACTGTCAACATGTTATCGGCCATCTTGGTAATGTCTGAACCACTCGTAAACTCGTGTGCGGCTCATACACTCCTCTCCATACACTTTCTGCAACTTTGCGTAGTAGGCCTCTGCGCAGGTATCACCAAGCTTTTGGCAAAATTTGATGCGGATTCCCCTGTCATGGTCAATGCAACGACCACACACTACACACGTTCCTTCCAAGCACTGCTGTAAAGAGCGGCAGTAAGCTAGGACGTTAAAACTTGGTGTGCATGCATGGTTGGGGTCAGGGTCAATCTGTGCTAAGTGGCTTCACTCTGCGTATTTTGGCTCCCTTACTATGGCACCAGTCCTGATACTTATTGATCACACCTCGTATATTATCGTATTGTTCTATACCTGCGTATTTTTCTGTGGGCTGGCGATTGGGTGCCTCATGGGCGGGGGCAGGGGATCTAACTGTTTGTCTGTCCAGTGCTGAGTAATTCCCCTTGGTATGTGTACAGTTCTACCAGTGCTAGCCTAACCTCTCTGGTTTGTGGGTTGACATATAATGGCAATAAAGAGCGTTATCGTTAATCCATCAGCAATCACCTCAACAAAAGTTCCATGGACAGCCAAAGGGTTAACATTTGCTTCTCTGAGACAGAAAAGTCATCAAGGTTTGATTCACAAATTACTGACAGTAACAGAAGCTCTTTACATGTATTTTCCTCCATTAACCCTTCTGTGCAGTATCCACCAGTACACTAACTAAACACTAATGGTGACCGCATGCACAAAGGGGATTTAAAGTCAAAGAAAACATGGTGTATATACTTTACTCACTGAATAGACAGTGTGGTCCATAGCTGCCTGGGTTACAACCTCCTTCACACTGGCCTGTTTTTCCATCACACCTCATGTTGGTATGTGTTTTGCACATGCAATCCACCTGGCATTTCCATCCAAACTTTCCAGGCGGGCAGACTGAAAATGGCAAATGTGAAAAAATTAAATGTAAGAGATCTGTTGAAACCTTTGATTCGCAAAACTAACTACTTCTATTCTGCAGAATGGAAGTCATTTTGCTCTCAAGAGTCAGTGTTACAATCCAGTAGTACTAGCAGAGTTGTACATGTACTGTATACATCTAGACCCTAACTATTACAAGTTGAGATACAACTATAACTTAAGCAGAATATCCCAAATTCCATATCATGAGGAAAGCAATGTATGGGAAAGATGAAGTATGAATGCTGATTTCAAAAGAGAAAGAACAAATCTGGAACATGCATCATCAACCTAAACAACAAGTTGTATCAGCAGTCACAAGATTCCGCCACACAATGTTCTGATGACCAATCTGGAAGCTCAAAAATATACCCCACAATGACACTGATGTTGTCCTATGACTTTAAATGCTGTAGTGATGATTTTTCTTTCTGAGGGTGGGAAACTTAATTGTGTGGGAAATCTAAAATCTTTATGAACAGTGCATTTTGGAAAACAATTGTGAAAACCTATCTATATAAGACAGATATATGCTTTTTTTTTCTTCAGGTCCTCAATATATACTTTCACTTTTACTGCATGTTTCACAAAAGCGTGCTTGCTGGCTTCAGCTCGAGGCATCACTTTCAGCCAATTTTCATTAGGTTTCAAAAACCTTTATAATGCACTGTATTAACATTACTACAAAACACTTCAGAAATAACGGCAAATGTGGGTCCCCTGGATTCTTATATTTGCTGCATTGACTGTGATGTATAGCCTTGGTGCGAATGTTATGACACTGAGACAAATTCCTAGTTTTCTTATTGTTTTAGTGTAAGACATTATCCTTTTTTTTTATAGCAAGGACACTGAACTAATATATATCTATCATATATATCTGTCTTGTTCAAATTGATCTCTGATGTTCACACTATAGTAAATGCAGATAAGAAAACAAAAAGACGATACAATGATACTAAAGTGATAGTTCAACTATGCCTACATAGCAAGCTAGTCTGGCACCTCCCCTGAACTATCCTGGTTGATCCATATGAGTGACAAAAGGTCATCTGCATAACAACCAACATATTTTTAGTCAAGAAAGCCGCATTACAACCAAAATTAGTTCTTTTTGTGATTCCGCCATGAAGACATTGTTGTTGGAAACACTTACATTTCTCACAGTTTCCTTTTCACCAAAATGGACTAATCTATGATTTTCATGTGTATGTCCAATAGTATGTCCTGTTTGACAACAAACAATTTTCTCTACTGAGTGACAGGAAAATGTTCTTCAGTCATTGTCCTTAGATAACAGAAATACAGATGACTGAAGAACTTTTTTTTTTAAATATGGTAGTCACACAAAGAACTGTGTTTTTGTGATTTAAATTGACTGAGTATGTCCATCGTAACAACCAACACTGATTTTTACAGAAAACTTAATTTCAAAAGGAATGAAATACTCTACATATTTCCACAGATCTGTGAAAACAGGTTATACAATCAATTTCTTTTGAAAGATAATTAAAAAAAAGATAAACTGACTTCATGTGATCATATTTATCACCTTATGCCCACCGAAACAACCAACATTTTCAGAAAGGGCCAGATTTAATTATCTGTAGCTGGAAATCATCTGTTTCTGCATTCACATTAATTAACTTCACATGACCACATACCTGATACATCAAAACTAACCAGTGCCTAAAATAAGCCTGTTGGTTGTTACTTTGGACATTTCTGTTTGAATGTTGGATAATCAGTGTTGACTTGCCTCAACTAGACTTTTCTACCCTTCTTTTCACAATCCATGTGTGTAGGCACATGATGTACATGTACCAGAATTTTTTTCCCACTGCCTATTGAACATAATGTAAAAAAAAAACTCTCCTGTGTACAATGGAGATGAAGAGCAGAAAATTCATTTATTTTATGACATTCAAACTTCATAATTTCAGTTAGCCTTTTTGTCTAGCAATAGTAGCATTACTGTACATGTATATAAGAACATTTTCAATAAAGGAATATTACAAAATATTAAGCCTTTGCTGTCTGGAGTAGGTTGCTTTAAACAAAATTACAGGTGGAAAATAGTGTCACGTATAAGGTATTGCTAAGTAACAATGTCAGTGAGAAAGGCATTACACATTTCAACAAGCTCAACCTACATGATGCAAATTGTATACCTATTCAGACAGCTAGTTTGATTAAAAGAAGTACCCAACGGAGAAAGAAACACGCTTATAAAAGACAGGTACAACACAATTTATTAATATTTCGGGTAAATACCCTTTGTCAAAATAGACAAACAAACTGAGAGATTAGCCGCTACTTATCTTCATTCGCAGAAGGAATGTGGCAACTGATTAGCTAGTTTGATTGAATTAGAATATGTAACAGAGGAGATTAGCGGCAGAAAATACAGCAGCAAACAAAACTGTATCCAGAATAAATTGAGAAAAGGTGATAAAAATAATCATTTAGATTCTAGGTTTTTTAGAGCAATAAAGTTTAAATTTTTTAGCAGGCAAGTTCCTGTAAATAAACACTTCCCCAAAATGAGGAAAATTATCATTATAATAATTTTAACTTGTAGTTGTATGCAAGCAGTCATCATAATCAGTATCTAGATCTGAAACTGAGGTTCGAGCAAAATGAAGTTCAGTCAGCGTGAGAAAGAGGAGCCAACACAAAAGGGTAGAGGTCTGCCTTCGGCATTTTGTTAATCTGAAAGGCCAGGAGGTGCGACTGTCACCCGCGTAATGAGTCACCGCTGTGAACCGCAGGTCATTCACTGTCGCACTCGCTGTCTGATAATCAAATCTGAATGGCGATTAGACCTGTAACTTATACAGCATGCAGATATTAGAAAGATGCAAAATTTTCATTTAAATCCTTACTAGTTACGACTCCGGTCACGAGGAAAATCAGCGTGGCGACAGCTATCCTAGTTCCCAAAGTTTGCACCGCCATCTTCGTCGCATCGCCACAGATTGATAGTGCGCCCTCTGGTAGCCCTTACGTAAAACGATTGAAACTATGTTCAGTCGCATGCCTGCCCTCGCTGCGAGCCGTTACGCGAGACACATAACGGAGACGGGCGGCGCTAATTATGTACGTTTTTTGGTCGTATCACAGCAGACGACTATTTCCGTAGTCTGCTACTGCCAGCTGATTGACAGTTTCCCTAGTGATTATGCTTTTTTGGTGGGCGCACATGTACAGCTCATGGGACAGGGATGGGTGATGATTGCTGAATAATGGGATAAATTACAGCATTTCCTGTGCTGAACAGAAGCAGGCGTACAAATCGAAATGGTGCTGACCCGGTTGCTGTATCTGCTTTGTCTCAGTACTGAAACTGACTCTGCGGCCGACCGAACTTAATGGTCTGTTTTGGTTGGCGCCGGCTGAACGGAATCAAAACGGTCCGTTATTGGGAATGTTTTGCTGGGTTTACGTCGCATGTTTGCTTCGCGTTTGACTAAACCGTATGAACCGCTACAGACGGCAGGCTGATGTGTCAGTGTGCCGCCAGCCGATGGTGTCAGTCACTGATTAGAGTGTCAGAGTGCCTGCCCATTTCAAGTAGGGATGTCCCGCCACTTTCAATAACTGACTCGAGAGCACTGCGGCCGCATGATAGTCAAGAGCTCACAGTTATGACTGGTGCGAGGCTGGCCCTGGCCGCTCGTCTGTGCCACGGTGTTCTCATCCGCGGCATACCCGGCGGTGCGGCCATGTAGGCCTACAGTAGTCGCGGTCGCTGCTTTACGCAGACTTAGTTCGTTTTGTTAATCACTAATCAGTCATGTAAATTATGACTGATTTGAGCAATCACGACTTCGTGAAACACTATTTGCCAGGGTCTTTCGCGGGTCATGAAACCCGAACGAGACGCGGCACTGAATCATGTCAGTCACCGGTTGCCGGCCCCGCCGCCGCCCGGCCGCCATAGGACGGCATCAGTTCAGTGCGCCGCGGTCCCGGCGCCCCCCAAAGTGAGCCCAAAAAGTCAGTAGGGCGATCACAGTCAGTCTCCTGCCTTTTTTAAAAATTAATTTTTTTTTATTATTATAGCAAAATAGTTTTTTTTTTATTTCGTTATTTTTCAGTATTGGAAGAAAAAATTAAGCTTTTCGGAAGAAAATATCACTGATGATCTCAAAATATCTTTTAAGATTTCAATCGTTATGTTTGATTTTTTCAAGGTGAGGCTGCATCTCCTCCCCCCTCCCCTCCCCCCCCCCACCCCCGCACCCTCCCCGATTCCGGTTTCGGATTTCAAGTTTTGGAAGCTAAGTTGTCCGACTCATCATTATGAAACTAACATGTCAGGCACGTGTATTTAAAGCAGTCTGTCACGCGGAGTGGACCGCTAATCATAAAGGCCCACTGCTGCCGTAACTGTTTAGAACTACACTCCTGTAACAGATGGTTACAAAACGCTACACGCAGGTCTAGGATGTGGTTCATTTAGACACAGGAGAATCCAGTTCAGCACCCGCCGGTGACATGTCAATGATCTTTACTGATATCAAGTAACCCGGCTGACAATGACTCCACTCCGTCATTTTTAGCGGACTGACTTGAACGGTTTGCAGAGTACAAGAAACAAAGTAAATATAGATTGACACGCTAACGGCAGAGCTGCAGAATAAATAAGTGAGATGACGCGTGTGCTTTTGCTGCGTGTCCGAACTGCTGTTACAGTTCATTAGGTAGTGTCAGTGTCGACAAAGCGGCATAAAAAAAAACCCACAAATGTTGCTCAGTGAAATGTGTCTTCAGATTCAAGTTATGCGTAATGGTACTTTAACTTGAGTAGCTTGGTGCCTTGATCAATCACAGTCGAATCCATTATGTCTTTCACTGAGTCTTTTGCAATTTGCATTGGAAGTGAGTAAACGCAGAAGGGACGTTCTGTAACGCCTGTCTACCAGTGGGGGCGTGACATGGATAATGTGAGAGTCATTTGATCACACGCGAGCTAAAAATAACGGTACACGGTACCACTATTTAGACGGGCAACCACATGCGACCAGATCAGTATTTCCGATGATGTGATTAACCCCTCCCCTGCCGCCACTGGACCAGATTGTGTTTCTTAAGATTAATAAGAACTCTACTCGTCCAAGGAACGGGGATACAACCCAATGCGCACAAGGTCATCGGGCCGACGTCGGTCGCCGTTGGCCCGCGCACGGACGTGCGCGGGCCAACGGCGGCCGACGTCGGCCCTATGACCTTGTGCGCGGCATTGGGAACTGAAGCCGGTGTCGTCAGCAAGACCGAGGCATAGATCAGTCATGCGCCTCCACAACTGCGGGGGCTCATGAGGATCTGTACCTCAGTCTTGCAATCGCCGGGTGGTGTCAGTTCAGTTTCTCGACAGTGAAGAGGTTAAAGCTAGTCAGCCATTAACCTACTCAGTCAAGCCGGCTCACAGACAGAGCTGAGACGTCTAGTCCATGATACACTAGGGTGCTACCAGAACAGCCTTTTGGCGCCTTGAACTTGAAAGCTTGAACTGACTCAAGTCAGTCAACCAGTGGTCGATCATGCTCCTAAAGTTTTTGTGTGGTCTTCATGATCGAGTTTTAGAACTCAGTGTGACTTTGGTGTCGAGACGATTTTCGGATTTTGGGTACAAGGGCAAGTAATACTCGGGGGTTCAATAATAATACAGGTTATTATATAGGCGCTTTACCCAATTCTGTGAATCGGTTGAAAGCGCCGCGAAGGCTGAACCCAACACGCACGCTCACGTGACACATGACACGCATTCAGTTCACTCTAAAGACAAACATAGTACAAGACAAACACAGGACTGTGACATTCACGGGGTGCGAAGGGTCAACTCAGCTAATGAGGTTTCGGAAATTTTGATCGCTTGTATTTGAAATTTCACAGTACAAAGTGGCCTGAAACCGGTACCACGGGGAAGGGAGAGGAAGAGCCGGCCAGTACCCGGAGAAAGAACCCCCGACGATCCGCCCCGAATTAACGGTGACACTAGAGGAGAAAAGTCTGACGCCGGCCGGAACACTGTATCGAACCTCGCACCTTTAGCATTAGTGGCAGGCACCTTAACCACTGCGCCACGGCCGGACCGCCCTAAGTAAACTTACTTACTTACAGGCCGTTGACGAGAGACCTCCAGCGACTCCTGTCCTGTGCTTCTCCTTCGATTTTACTCCAGGTGGTTCCCAGTCTCTTGATGTCTGCTTGGAGGTCTCGACGCCCGCAGGTGTTTCTCGGCCTGCCTCTTTTCCTCTTTCCCTGGGGGTTGGTTGTGTCCCTGGATAGAGAGAGGCGGCTCGGTCCTGTGGCTTCCGAAGACTTCCGGCTTTCACCACTTACTTACTTACTTACGCCTGTCACCCCTACCCGGGTATAGGCCGTCGACGAGAGACCTCCAGCAACTCCTGTCCTGTGCTTCTCCTTCGATTCTACTCCAGGTGGTTCCCGGCCCAGTCTCTTGATGTCTGCTTGGAGGTCTCGACGCCAGGAGTTTCTCGGCCTACCTCTTTTCCTCTTTCCCTGGGGGTTCCATGACAATGCCTGCCTAGTGATACTGGAGGCTTTCACCACAGGTCGTCATAAATCTTCTGGTAGAAGAACCTTCCTCCTCCAGGAAAGGAATTGCTGTTTGTCTTTTCGTCGGCGTTTTTGTAGCTATTTCCTTATTTGCAGGGTGGGGAAGCTACCCCCACGCCCAACCCCCTTACTAGGAGGACCAGGGGATTTCTGTCGGGGTCAGCTTCCCTTAGACCATGTTGGTTCACGGCACCTTATTTCATTCGGTGCACCCCTCTCGCGAGGTACCCCCTATCCACCACCCAGGGGACGCGCCTCAACGCCATATGGTCCCAGCGCGAGAAAATGATGACGCCAACAGCACTTGGTGTTGCCAGGCGGTCACCCATCCAAGTACTAACCGAGCCCGACGTTGCTTAACTTCGGTGATCAGACGAGAACCTGTGTATTCAACGTGGTATGGCCGTTGGCCCCTAAGTAAACTTCGGATGTAATTTAAAAAATAAAAAAATCGGTCCGCAGTAATCCTTAAACCCCCCCCCTCCCCCCCCCCCCCCCCCCCCCCCGCAGTTCCGGTTTGTTATTTGCGATGAGTATTTATGATGCACTTAGAAACAGTTGTAGTGGGGACCAATAAAAAAGTGTTGTCATACTGATCCCAGCGACTTTTGTTATATCCCACTTTGTCATCAGTGAAGGCCTATATGTGGTTCGGATGCCAAGGGTTCTAGCGGCCATTCTAAGCCACACTCAGTGTAAACTCTAATACAGTAGTCGGTAGCGGGACGAGAGAGGCCATATGATTACACCAGGGAGGGGGGCTGCATGCTATTATCTGTCAGAAGAACCCAAAGACCTGTCTGTCATCCTGTCTAGCAGGTTTCTCTACGTTAATCGGCGCTATTAACTGACATGCTAACGGTGTTATGTATAACCCCTTCACTCACGGTCCGAACACGCCACTCGGTCAACTCAGTGACAGTCCTCGATCCGGCCGTCCTTCTGCACTGAAGAGGCCGGCAAAGAGCGCCATGAGCCACCGCTGTACTGAGAGTCCCAAATAGCTCAGGCGGTTAAGCGTCGGCGGAGCAAGAGAGCGAAGGGAATCGCCGGGTCGTGGGTTCGAGTCCCCGTCCCGGCCCCGGTAGGTGGACTCGCAATCCAGGGGGAAAAGACGGGCTTGTTCTCATAGCATGTCCGTTAAAAGATACTGGTAAATCAAAGAGGCACAGTTGCAGTGCTCCTGAATTGATCAGTGTTCAGGTCGTACTCCATAGGCAATAGATTTCCCTGTACCCCATAACCCTCCCGTCAGGGCCGTCCATTATCACTTCGGTGCCGTGGACGTTAAACCTCGAACTAACCAACCAAACTATCCATGAGCCACCGCAGATGCGGTGGCTCATGACGCGGCTCCGGCTTTGCGGCCGCCTCGTGCTGGACGCGTTTAGTTCGTGTTTCAAGCGCTACAATAACTTTTTTTTATTTTTTATTTAGCGTAAACCTGTTGAGACTTTCAAAGACGTAAGTTAGTTTTCTCCGCGAACAATAATGGGGCTAACTTTACTTAGTCATGCAACACTTGACGGAGTGTTTCGTGACGACGTTGGGGGAACGTCGATTTGACATGACATGCACCGGGTGAAACCCTAGTTTGGAAAACAACAACATATATATGCACTGATGATACTGTTACGTCTAGTTGTTACAGTAGGCTTGGAGAAGAAGAAAGCTGTCTGTTAGAAAACGTGACCAACGAGACTGACATGGCCGGAGAGCTCTTAAAAGTCCAGCACGGGAACCCAGGGGGAGGAGGGATGGGATGGGTTGCTGTTGGTGGTGGTGGTAGCGTGTCACCAAAAAGTATGGAGGCTACGTAGCCTCTATACTCTGTGGTGTCACGGTCTGTGTGCGTGCACGTGTGTAGGGGGGTCGGGGGTGAGGTGGGGGGGGGGGGGGTGGAGGGTCAGAGCCCGGGTTACAATTGTGGCACGTCATTGCTATAATTTGCGTTTCCGTGACTAATGATATAAGATCGTCGTGGAGGGGAAAAAAACCCGCAAAAAACAGGCTGGAATTTTTTTTTTTTTTTTTTTTTTTTTAAATTCGTAACTGACAAAACACAGCGTCGTTGGACCCGTTAGAGAAGGCATTATACCCAGTGAGTAAAACGTCATCAAACTAATGTCGGCCGCTTTTGGCCCGTGCACAACTGCTGACGCCGGTCCGAACACCTGCTGCTTATTGGATAGTGACGAATTGTTTACTGTCGAGGAAAAGTGAACACCGCCAAAGTGCAAGAGGTATAAAATTTATTTTAAAAAAATATATTAAAAAAATCTGTGTACGGTGGCAGGGACGGGGTTAACCCTTTTCACCCTGATACACTCCACCTTGAAATTAATTTGACTATAATAGTTCAAGGGTAGTGCCATAATAGCTTGGCGCCTGAGGCGCCAAGCTATTCTGGCACCACCCTTGAACTAACTTGAAATGGTTGATCTTTCTCCTAATCTGTTATGTAGCCTTCACAGTACAATAAGCAAATTTGTAATAAAACAAAAAAAAACAAAAAAAAACCCAACCTCAGAATGGGTTAACCACCACATTGCCGTTACAGCCCATGCCGCCACCCTCGGCGCTGCTTGTCAGTCACCGCCTTCTCACGCAAGACAACGATTGATAACTTACACAACTGTGATTATTCCCTGCCGTTCGGGCATACGGTGATATGGGATAAGAGCCTTTCAATTCCAGCGTCAGTGATGATGAATGATTTGGGTTTGGACCCTGTCACGTTCAGCACTACCCAACTAAAGCGATCTGTTCCATGGCAGGCATTAACTGATTGTTAGAATTCGCAGATATAGCGGGATATCAATATTATCACTGTCTTGCGGCGGCCACAAGTAAGGCTGAGTTGGTATACCTCGCCCTGTACCTAAGTTAAACGCACCAGTGACGCCATTACTGCGATTTTCTCATCTGTCCCCGCGTTGGACTGGTCCTGTGCACCAGAACTGCGCGCGCAGGTAGGCTTATGCACTGGTAGTGTGGTCTCGTACGTGACATTCGCGCGGAAGATTGTGATCACAGTCGATAGCTTTTTTTGAGCATAAAATGTTCGAGGGCGTACGTCCCTAATGGAAATAGATAGGTCTCCGGGGGTAGTTCATTCTCATGACCGATCCGAGCGACCGGTCAGGTGCGAAAATAGCAACAATGGCGCCGCTGGTGCATGTCACCTAGTCACAGGGCGATGCCATCCAACTCAGCACAACTAAAACTTGTTTAGCCTTCTTTTACAATCCCTGTGAGCAGGCACACGTCAGTAATAGAGGTTTTCCACTGCGCCTTGTAAGTAACAGAAAATGTCTTCTGCATACAAAAGAGAAGAACAGCAGAAAAACCTTCCATCTCACGACATTCAAACGGCTTCAAAATTATTGTAAAACTGACACACCTGATGAGATATAGCTGCGAACTATTAGCCGATCACTGCCTGGAGCAGGTCGCTTTAGGCGAACCATCGACTAACGTCTTTTAGATGAACCAGGACCATTTCACTTTCAGCACCGACATAGATAAATGATTGACATTTATGTTTACGGATTGGTACACTGTCTAGTGCATAGCTTAGTGTGTACGGCGTAATGCACAATCCGTGTCAGTCTGGCAAGTCTCGAATGAATTAACACATTCATCTTGCATATACCGTAGCAGGACATAGGGAACGGCTAGTACCGTTGATGGGTCGTGCCAGATTAGCTTGGCGCCTTACCAGGCGCCTAAGCTAATCTGGCACGACCCATCAACTATCATGGCTGTTCCATCTCCTACATCTAAATAATAATAATAATAATTATACCGTTATTATATAGGCGCTTTTTCTCAATTTTTGGGCAAATCGACTCAAAGCGCCGCGAACTGAAACCCAACACGCACACTCACGTAACAGACACGGATTTACGCCATTTAAGACAAACACAGTACAAGACAGACGAAGGGCCAGTTCAGCTACTGAGGTTACAGAGATTTTTGATCGCTTGTATTTGAAATTTGTAAAGTGGCCTGAAACCGGTACCAAAGTGTGTGTGTGTGGGGGGTGGGGGGGGGGGGTGGCACACATTTTATATATATATTGCTTGTGACTAAGTTGTGAGCGGCTGTATGTAGGAATGAGTTGATACATACTATGTAGTATGCAATTTCCCCTGAGGGTGCTGATGCATCTGATAAATACTGAATAAAAATAACCAAACATTGTACGCAAATTTACTATGGCTTCCAGACACTGGCCTGCGGCAGCGTACAGAGTCAGCAGTAACAGGCCACGGCGGAGACATGACACTTCGTTTGTTTGTTTGCTGTTCGTTTCGTCGGTTTTGTTTTTTGTTTTTCCGGCAGCGGAGACTGAGGGTAGAATTACTTGTCATGTAAGCATTTATATGTTAACTCATTTAACCCCACGGCCGCAAGTTTCCCAAACTATGTTGGAGGTATCATCCGCAACGACCATGCGCCAGTTGCAGGAGATACCATGATAATTCAAGGGTAGTGCCAGATTAGCTTGGCGCCTGAAGGCGCCATGCTAATCTGGCACTACCCTTGAATTTCAATCTCCCTGCTGTTGGGCGTCGGGGCTAAATGGGTTAGTAGTTGTACTTGCTGAAAACACCTCTGCTATGTGAAGGCGGAAGACACTTGACAGTCCATGTTTAAGTCCCTTCTATTTATAGAAGGGACTTTTTACGACGGGTCGCGGTGGGGCGAATTTAATAGAAGGTCCACGATGTCAAAGGCGGGCAGGCTTCTAACAGTTGAAGTAACAAGATAAAAATTACGTCATGTCTAGTTACGCTAAACTCGGTGCTGAACGTACATTCAGCGCGAAGTGCCGTATGTGCGTAAATATATATTATGTATGTGCGTATGTATGTATGTGTGCGCGTATGTATGTAAACAAGAGAATCTTTCTGTACACACAAGCTTGAAACTTGGCGAAATACTTTCATAAGTGGGTGGCTAAGAGAGCCTCCGAGCATACTGTAATTGAATGTCTCATTCTTCTTCTTCTCGAACGCCGTCACACTTGGAGTTTGGCTCTCAAAATGAAATCTGTGGTCTTCTGTAGCACCTCCACAGGCCCGTACAGTTTCTCTTGTAGAGTGGCGGGCTTCTGCCATATCTCCTCCCTCAGGAGCTGGTGGTTCCCACAGTCCTGGAGGATGTGCTCTGTGGTCTGCTCTGCTTCTCCACAAGGGCACAGGGGAGATGGCACGAGGTGAAAGCGTCTGTGCAGGTGGAAATTGAGTCGGTTGTGCCGCCCGGTCCTCAGACGGAAGATGGTCACCTGCTCTTGTCTGGACAGCTGATGGTAACTGTCTAGGGGCCGTTGTGGTGGTCTGTACTTACTTACTTACTTACTTACGCCTGTCACCCCTACCCGAGTATAGGCCGTCGACGAGAGACCTCCAGCAACTCCCGTCCTGTGCTTCTCCTTCGATTCTACTCCAGGTGGTTCCCAGTCTCTTAATGTCTGCTTGGAGGTCTCGACGCCAGGAGTTTCTTGGCCTACCTCTTTTCCTCTTTCCCTGGGGGTTCCATGACAATGCCTGCCTAGTGATACTGGAAGCTGGCTTTCTCAGACTGTGACCGATCCATCCCCATCTTCTTCGCCCAATTTCATTCTCTGCTGTTATCTGCTCTGTTTTCTCCCAGAGTCTGACGTTGCTGATCTTCTCTGGCCAGTGGATTTTCAAAATTCTTCTAAGGCAACTGTTCATGAAGGTCTGTACTTTGTTGACTGTGGTTTTTGTCAATCTCCAAGTCTCTGCTCCATATAGGAGAACTGCTTTTACATTGGAGTTGAAGATCCGGACTTTGGTGTGTTGTGACAGCTCTCTGGAACTCCACACTTTTTTCAGCTGGAGAAAGGCTGCTCTGGCTTTACCGATTCGTGCTCTGACATCTGCATCAGTGCCGCCTTTTTTGTCTATGATGCTCCCGAGATAGGTGAAGGACTCCACCTCCTCCAACGGGGTGCCAGCAAGCAAGACTGGTTCCTCCCTGGTTGCGTTCAGCCTCATTGTCTTTGTTTTCTGTTTGTGAATGGTGAGGCCCACTTGGGACGAGATGTCAGCAAGCCTCGTGGTCTTGTCCTGCATTTGTTGATGAGCGTGGGACAGTAATGCCAAGTCGTCTGCAAAATCGAGGTCGTCAAGCTGTGTCCACAGTGTCCACTGTATTCCACTTCGTCTGTGCTCTGTGGTCATCTTCATGACCCAGTCTATGGCCAGTAGGAAGAGGAACGGAGACAGCAGACACCCCTGCCTGACACCAGTTCTGACCTGGAGCTCCCTGGTGAACTGCCCTTCGTGGATCACGCGACATGTCATACCATCGTAGCTGCTCTTGATCAGGCGGACGAGCTTTATGGGTACACCGTAGTGTCGTAGGAGTTTCCACAGAGTCTCTCGGTCCACACTGTCAAATGCTTTCTCATAATCCACAAAGTTGACGTACAGCGGGGAGCTCCACTCCAGAGACTGTTCCACGATGATGCGGAGAGTGGCGATCTGGTCTGTACATGATCGGTTCTTCCTGAATCCTGCTTGCTGGTCTCTCAGCTGGGGGTCAACGGAGCTCTTCATTCTCTCCAGGATGATCCTGTTGAAGACCTTTCCTGGTACTGACAGCAAGGTGATTCCTCTGTAGTTGGAACACTTGCTGAGGTCGCCTTTCTTGGGAAGCTTGATTAGGTACCCCTCCTTCCAGTCAGCCGGCATCACCTCCTCTTCCCAGATCTTTCCAAACAGTGGGTACAGCATCTCCACTGTTGTCTCTGGGTCTGCTTTCAGAGACTCCGCTGGGATGCCATCTGGGCCTGCTGCTTTGCCGTTCTTCAAAAATGCCACTGCTCTTCTGATCTCTTCCCGGCTGGGTCTGTCACAGCTGATGGGTAGGTCGGTCTCTGCCGGCTGGATGTCTGGGGGGTCGGGTGGGCTAGGTCTGTTCAGTAACTCTTCAAAATACTCGGCCCATCTGTCGAGTTGGTCTGCTCTGTCTGCAATAGGCTTGCCTTCTTTGTCTTTTACTGGTCTTTCTGTATGGCCATACTTGCCTGACAATCTTCTGGTAATGTCGTAGAGCTGTTTCATATTGCCGCTGCCTGCTGCCTTTTC
This sequence comes from Semisulcospira habei, assembly GCA_036245525.1. Taxonomy (NCBI): domain Eukaryota; kingdom Metazoa; phylum Mollusca; class Gastropoda; family Semisulcospiridae; genus Semisulcospira; species Semisulcospira habei. The sequence continues at coordinate 135,091,683 of BTPG01000005.1, read as the reverse complement.
TGCCTCTGCTGCCAGGTTGTCTGTGTAGGCCCTCTTGTCTGCCCTGATACTCCTCTTCACCTCGTGGTTGGCTTCCCAGTATTCCCCCTGTGCCCTTACTTTGGCTGCTCTCGTGCGACTGTTGTTGACAACTGCTTTCTTCTGCTTCCTCACTTCTATCTTCTTCAAGGTCTGTGCTGACAGCCAGTCCTTGTGATGGTGTTTCCTGAACCCTACAGTGTCTTTGCAGGTTGAGTTCAGCGCCTCTCTAACTGCCTTCCACTGCTGCTCTGTGGTGACCGCCTCCTCTTCATTTACTAGCTCCTGTAGCGCTTGAAACCGGTTGGACAGCACCAGTTTGAACTCTTCTCTAACTCCAGTTTCTCTCAGGAGGCCTACATTATAGCGCTGTCTTCTTGTTGTCTCTGTGCGGCTTTTCTTTAGCTTGAGCTTCATTCTTAAGGTAAGCAGATGGTGGTCGGAGGCGACATCTGCTCCCCTCCTAACTCGAACATCTTGAAGGGATCTTCTAAATTTCTTGCTAATGCAGATATGGTCTATTTGGTTCTCTGTTGTATGGTCAGGTGAGACCCAAGTTGCTTTGTGTATCCTTCTGTGTGGGAAGATGCTGCCTCCAATGACAAGTCGGTTTAGAGCACAAAAGTCTACAAACCTCTCCCCGTTCTCACTCATCTCCGAGCCTAGTCCCTGTCTCCCCATCACCTCTTCGTATCCGGTATTGTCCTCCCCTATTTTGGCATTAAAATCGCCCATGACGATGGTGATGTCTCGCTCCGCACATTTGTCCAAGGCACTCTGGAGTCGGTCGTAGAACTCTTGTTTCTCTTCCTCGTCCCTGTCATTAGTGGGCGCATAACACTGGATGACGTTCAGCTTGAGCTTTTTCTTGGTTCTAAAGGCTGCTGTGATGATTCTTGGCCCAAGAGGTTCCCAGCCCATCAGCGCTCTTTGTGCCACTGGTGACAGCATGAATGCTACGCCTTCTGTATGGGGGGCATTCTCCTCTTCATGACCTGAATACAGAATCATCTCCCCACTTAACAGCCTTTTCTGGCCAGACTGCGTCCATCTGGCTTCACTGATACCTAGCAGGGAAAGGTTGTACTTTTGCATTTCCGCTGCTATCTGGGCGGCCTTGCCGCTCTGGTACATGGTCTTAACGTTCCACGTGCCCATGGTTGTATCCCTGGATAGAGAGAGGCGGCTCAGTCCTGTGGCTTCCGAAGAATTCCGGCTTTCACCACAGGACGTCATAAGTCTTCTGGTAGAAGAACCTTCCTCCTCCAGGAAAGGAATTACTGTTAGTCTTTTTGTCGGCGTTTTTGTAGCTATTTCCTTTTTTGCAGGGTGGGGAAGCTACCCCCACGCCCAACCCCCTTACTAGGAGGACCAGGGGTTTTCTGTCGGGGTCACCTTCCCTTAGACCATGTTGGTTCACGGCACCTTATTTCATTCGGTGCACCCCTCTCACGAGGGACCCCCTATCCACCACCCAGGGGACGCGCCTCAACGCCGTATGGTCCCAGCGCGAGGTGTGGTGGTCTGTACACAGACTTAATGATGGTCTTCATCTCTGTGAAGCTGACTCCATTTTCGTCTTGTTCTTTCTCTGCACCCACTTGTGCCATTCTGTCAGCTTCTTCATTGCAGTAGATGCCACAGTGTGAAGGGATCCACTGCAGCACCAGTCTGGTGCACTTGATGTTTTGCAGTGCCTCTTGTAGACGTAGCCGTTTGTTTGCTGTTGCTGCCTCAAGGACAGACATGGAATCAGTCAGGAAGACAATCTGGGCATCAGGGTCTGCAGTGCCACTAAGGGTGTTTGCAGCACGGACCAGGGCTTCCACCTCAGCTCTTTAATTAGTGCAGTGAAGGCCTGTTGATACTGCCTCTGCCTGCCATTTTCCGTTTGGGTACTGAATTTACACCCCAGCCCCTCCATTCTGAACTGCATCTGTGGCTGATCCATCGGTGTATGCCCGTATCCATGCTTCCTGGGGATACTTTTCTTCGAGCATGGCCAGTGTCAGGGCTTTCTTGCTCACAGTGCTGTGCTCATCTTTGGTGGTGATGTAGGGTACCGTGGAAGAGATGGTGATGTTTTCTGGCTTACTTTCCCAGGGTGGAAGGTCACTAGCAGGATTCAGAGCCTCTACCTGCTCAGGGAGCTTTGCCTGGTGTTTTCTCTGCAGAGGTCTCGTCTCCTTCACAAAGCTTGATCTTTTCAGTCTCCCTGAGGTTGGCTGTTTCATCCTGGCATCTATATCATGGTCTTTGGAAGACTTAACCTTTGTGGACTGTATCAAGGCTTTGCAATCTCTTCTCATGCGCAGGGGTGGGATGCCTGTTGTCTCTTCCATCTTTTCAATTGGTGTGGATCTCATTGCGCCGGTGATGATACGCAGTGCCTGGTTCTGAACTGTCAATGGTCTGCTGGTGTGACTGGGCTGCCGTCAATAATGCATTGGATGAATGTCTCATTGAAAACATAAACATCCGTTTATAGGAAATCGGTTGACCCAGCTTAAAGTCCGTAATTTTTGTCATATTTACTTGAACGTTGGCATATAGCTAGTTTGGAGAAAGACATTGGATGAGTTCGTTAGCCAGCTTCGTATCCTTTCAACTTCTTTAGTAAAATAAATAATTCTTTTCAGAAAAAGAAGAATTAAAACACTTTAAAAAAATAAAAATAAAAAACTTTGCTTCTAGAGAAAGTCAGACAGTGGAGGTGACGTAAAAGAGGCAACTCCGTCACCACGCAGACACTGACATAATACTCTAAATATGACGTCATTCTCTCTCTCTCTCTCTCTCTCTCTCTCTCTCTCTCTCTCTCTCTCTCTCTCTCTCTCTCTCTCTCTCTCTCTCTCTCTCTCTCTCTCTCTCTCTCTCTCTCTCTCTCTCTTACGCAAACACCATGGCTCTGACATGACTGGAGGGCGCCCGGCCCGCCTGCCATGTCAGGGCCACGGGATGCGACCCGCTCAGGTTAACAACTCAGAGTTGACTCGGCCTCTTCAGACAGTGCCGCCGAATCTCGGCCAGCAGTCTGTCGACCCTTCGTCCCCGAACCCACGAGGCCAGGCGGAACAGCAGTCACCGATGTCCCAGACAGCTGACTAAGGCGCACTAAGCGTGTTAAACACCCCACTGTGCCTGAGTGGCTGACGGATGAGATTAAAACTGCGATGGAACTAAGAGATCTATTGAAACAACAAAAGAAATTTGACGAGTACAAAAAACAGCGAAACATAGTTAAATCATTAGTACGCAAAGCACAGAGGCAGTATGCTGAAAAGATTATTGCGGGCGGCAAAGACATACGCAGCGTGCGGCAGGTGATTAACACATTTACTAAAGGACAATCTAGCAAATCAACGAGTGCCCCCCCCCCCCCCCCCCGCACCTTACAGCTGATGTATTCAATGAACACTTTCTTAACATTGCTAAAACCCTGTCACAGACGAACACCAGTGAGCTAGGTGAATACGTATTTTCAGAACAATTGAAACAGCACAGTCAGATAAACGCTGGCAATACTTTCTCAGTTCCCCTAATGACCGTCCTTGATGTAGGAAAATCTATAACCAACATGAAAAGTAAAACATCTTGTGGTGTTGACGGAATTAGCAGTAAAATCCTGAAAATTGCGCTCCCTTATATTGTTGAATCGTTGACCTTTATATATAACCTTTCGATTCAAAAGAGCATGTTTCCCGATGAATTGAAAATAGCAAAAATTACTCCTGTACCAAAAAGCAAAGATCTGAGCGACCCAAGTGAGTACAGACGTATTTCAATCTTATCAGCAGTGTCCAAACCACTTGAAAAGCATATACATAATCATTTACTTCAATTCCTGGAAGAAAACCGCCTTATTAGTACAGCACAATCAGCTTTTCGGCCTAAACATTCCTGTCAGACAGCCTTAACTCTCATAACCCACCAATGGCTTACTGCCATAAATGAGTCCAAACTTTCAGGTGTAGTATTTCTAGATCTTAAAAAAGCCTTCGATCTCATTAACCACTCAATCTTACTAAAGAAGTTACCTTTATATCACATTGACTCAAATGCAGTCGCTTTTCTCTCGTGTTATCTCTTAGACAGAACGCAGAAAGTGTTCTTGAATGGTAAATACTCAGCGGAAGGACTGGTGACCCATGGTGTTCCTCAGGGATCCACCCTAGGACCGTTATTATTCAACATCTTTATAAATGACCTTCCAGTGTCAATATCACACCCCGACACAAACTGTGAACTATTTGCTGATGATACATCATTACATGTATCTGATAAAAATGTTTCAACCGTCAGCGATGTCCTCCAACATAGTTTAGATGAAGTGTCAACTTGGTGTGAAGAAAATCATATGATTATTAGTATTCCTAAAACGAAAAGTATGTTGGTGACGACACACCAAAAGCATCAACGTGGTTTGCAACCCCTTGAGCTGTCCCTTCACTCTCAGCCCATAGAGCAAGTGTCAAAATATCGTTTGTTAGGAGTGACAGTCGACGAACAGCTCAGCTGGGAGCCTCACGTAGAAACTGCATGTAAAACTATTTCGAAGAATCTCTTTTTATTATCCAAATTAAGTCGTATAGTTGACATTGATGCTCGAAAACTATTCTTTAACGCACACATCAAGAGACACATTGTAATTATGCGTCCAATATCTGGGACGGCTGTGGAGACATTCATGTGAAAAAAATTAATTCCCTTTACCGGCGAGGTATTAAGCTTATTCTTCTGGTTCGTCCCCTACTGATGAAAGACTGAAGGCCCTTAATATCCTACCACTTAGTAAACAATTGAAACTTAATGGATGCTTACTTGTGCAAAAAATTCTAAACGATGCCGCCCCTCCCTATCTCCGTGAGCTGTTTTCCCACACGAATAGAGAGAACACGAGGAACAGCTTACTCCATCTCCCAAAACCGAGAATTGACATCTTCAAATCTAGCATATCATTTTCCGGTGCTAAGTCATGGAATAACTTGCCCTCTCATTTAAAGTCCATTTCAAAGTTATCTATCTTCAGAGCTCGCGTCCATAAATATCTGCTGTCGTTGCGAATGTTCTATCTTTCTGCTTAGTATGTTGCTCCAGCACAGCAGATTGCTGCAGGTTATGTAATAATTCGACTGTCTGCATTAACATGTCAGGTTCATACCAGTGTGTATATATATATATATATATATATATATATATATATATATATATATATATATATATATATATATATATATATATATATATATATATATATATATATATATATATATATATATTGGTTTCATTCTTATTTATTTATTTTATTTATTTATTTTATTTATTTTATTATTTTTTATAATATTCTTTAATATTATTATTAATTTTTATTATTATTTTTTTCTGAGGGGTTGGGGTGGGGGTGGGGGGGGGGGGAGTCTTTTTACTTATATATGTTTTATCTTTGTCTGTATCGTCTGGTGTATTTTTATATGTGTAGAGTAGCAGGACAGTTTGGAAGATAGGCATTGCTATGCCTAAAACTTTTTATCCTGAATAAAAAACGTTTCATCATCATCATCTCTCTCTCTCTCTCTCTCTCTCTCTCTCTCACACACACACACACACACACACACACACACACACACACACACACACACACACACACACACACAAACATACGCGCAATCTCCAGGAGAAATAGATCCACATGCGCTCTCCAGGCGCATAAGGATCGATGCCTCTTGGAGATATTTGGAGCGCGATCGCGCACGCACTAACACACACACACACACACACACACACATACACACATACCGCCGCGCTTTCAGAAGAATTGAATTGAATTGAAACTTTATTTTCTAAGAATGAAGACAGTAGGTACGCAGGTCTTTTTACATGTCTGTCCTTAATACCATTTTAAATAAATACAACAGCAGAAAAGGTAACAAGACAAATAAATAAAATATAAAAAAGTAATAATAATAATAAACAACATAAATATTTTGCTCGCGCGCACGCACACACACACACACACACACACACACACACACACACACACTCACACAGCACAAGGGTAAAGCATGGTGCCTGTTACTCAAGTGATGCGTTACAATCACGCACGCACCCGCACACGCACACATACTCACGCGTGCGCATACATTAAATTTAAACAAACTTAAAAGTGATCATAGATTATATGACACACACACACACACACACACACACACACACACACACACACACACACACACACACACACATTCAGTCAGATGAAAGGCAGCACAAGGGTAACGCATGATGCCTGTTACTCGAGTCACGCGTTACAATCACGTACGCACACACACGTGTGCCAGATGCAATGCAGCGCAAGAGTAATGCAAGACGGTCATTACTCGAGTGATGCGTTGCACTACACACACACACACACACACACACACACACACACACACACACACACACACACACACACACACACTGACACACACACACACACACACACACACACACACACACACACACACACATTCAGTCAGATGTAAGGCAGCGCAAGGATAACGCATGATGCCTGTTACTCGAGTGATGCGTTACAATCACGCACACACACACACACAAATGTACACATTCGAGCGTGCAAATACGATGCAAGTTGAATATATCATAGCAGATAAAAGTAGAATGATACGGAATCAGAATTAATGATCATCAATCAAGAAATATCATGTGTTGATAAAAATGCAGTTTGTAGATATATCAAATCTGTTCGATTATTTCTGAGTAAATACTGCAGTAGCTGGGCTTTGAAGGAGCTCACAGACTGTACTGATTTAATCTTTTTGGGGAGTGCGTTCCACAGTATTGAACCCCAGCAAGAAAAAGACGTCTTGAATATGTCTATTCTGGGTTTGGAACTATCAGGCCCTTTTTACGTGTGTTGTAGGGTGTGCGACAAGTCTTGAAAAGATTAGATATGTAAGTTGGTGTTTTTCCTACTGTAGCCTTATACACCATTACTAACTTATTAAAAAACAAAGTGTTGACGGAGAGGGAGCATACGAAGTAATGCAAGTTTTTCGACGGTACTGCTTTGTTGTGGAATGTTTTTATCTAATATAAGTTTCACTGCTCGCCTATGGAGAGCATGCAGGTGACCCGTGTACTTAGTATATCATGTAGCTAGGTAAAGTCAACCTTCTTTTACACAAATTATAGGAAGACTGATTGAAACTGTACCGTGACTTACTTACTTACGCCTGTCACCCCTCCCCGGGCATAGACCGTCGACGAGAGACCTCCAGCGACTCCTGTCCTGTGCTTCTCCTTCGATTTTACTCCAGGTGGTTCCCAGTCTCTTGATGTCTGCTTGAGGTCTCGACGCCAGGTGTTTCTCGGCCTGCCTCTTTTCCTCTTTCCCTGGGGGTTCCATGACAATGCCTGCCTAGTGATACTGGAAGCTCGCTTTCTCAGACTGTGATCAATCCATCCCCATCTTCTTCGCCCAATTTCATTCTCTGCTGTTATCTGCTCTGTTCTCTCCCAGAGTCTGACGTTGCTGATCTTCTCTGGCCAGTGGATTTTCAAAATTCTTCTAAGGCAACTGTTTATGAAGATCTGTACTCTGTAGACTGTGATTTTTGTCAATCTCCAAGTCTCTGCTCCATACAGGAGAACTGCTTTTACGTTGGAGTTGAAAATCCGAACTTTGGTGTGTTGTGACAGCTCTCTGGAACTCCACACTTTTTTTCAACTGGAGAAAGGCTGCTCTGGCTTTACCGATTCGTGCTCTGACATCTGCATCAGTGCCGCCTTTTTTGTCTATGATGCTCCCGAGATAGGTGAAGGACTCCACCTCCTCCAACGGGGTGCCAGCAAGCAAGACTGGTTCTTCCCTGGTTGCGTTCAGCCTCATTGTCTTTGTTTTCTGTTTGTGGATGGTGAGGCCCACTTGGGACGAGATGTCAGCAAGCTTCGTGGTCTTGTCCTGCATTTGTTGATGAGTGTGGGACAGTAAAGCCAAGTCGTCTGCAAAATCGAGGTCGTCAAGCTGTGTCCACAGTGTCCACTGTATTCCACTTCGACTGTGCTCTGTGGTCCTCTTCATGACCCAGTCTATGGCCAGTAGGAAGAGGAACGGAGACAGCAAACACCCCTGCCTGACACCGGTTCTGACCTGGAGCTCCCTGGTGAACTGCCCTTCGTGGATCACGCGACATATCATGCCATTGTAGCTGCTCTTGATCAGGCGGACGAGCTTTGTGGGTACACCGTAGTGTCGTAGGAGTTTCCACAGAGGCTCTCGGTCCACGCTGTCAAATGCTTTCTCGTAATCCACAAAGTTGACGTACAGCTGGGAGCTCCACTCCAGAGACTGTTGCACGATGATGCGGAGAGTGGCGATCTGGTCTGTACATGATCGGTTTTTCCTGAATCCTGCTTGCTGGTCTCTCAGCTGGGGGTCAACGGAGCTCTTCATTCTCTCCAGGATGATCCTGTTGAAGACCTTTCCTGGTACTGATAGCAAGGTGATTCCTCTGTAGTTGGAACACTTGCTGAGGTCGCCTTTCTTGGGAAGCTTGATTAGGTACCCCTCCTTCCAGTCAGCCGGCATCACCTCCTCTTCCCAGATCTTTCCAAACAGTGGGTACAGCAAAGAAGTACCCAACGGAGAAAGAAACACGCTTAGAAAAGACGGGTACAACACAATTTATTAATATTTCGGGTAAATACCCTTTGTCAAAATAGACAAACAAACAAACATAGAGATTAGCCGCTACTTATCTTCAATGGCAGAAGGAAGTGGGTACAGCATCTCTACTGTTGTCTCTAGGTCTGCTTTCAGAGACTCCGCTGGGATGCCATCTGGCCCTGCTGCTTTGCCGTCCTTCAAAAATGCCACTGCTCTTCTGATCTCTTCCCGGCTGGGTCTGTCACAGTTGATGGGTAGGTCGGTCTCTGCTGGCTGGATGTCTGGGTGGTCGGGTGGGCTGGGTCTGTTCAGTAACTGTACCGTGAAGTTCTAGTTTTGTCACCATTTTCTCAAGCCTTTGTAATTATCGAAAGTAAAACTCATATCACGTAAAATATAAAATTACGTAAAACTAAAACTTACATCATGACAAATGACGTTTGACAAATCAATGACGCATATGTCCCGCGCCCCTTACAGAACTCACTGACGCATTGGCAGATCTCAGCGACTTTTTCAATAGGAGATAATTGAACAATAGAATCAGGTCAAAGACAAAAGGTAGAGACCATTGACAGCGATGACAGCTCTCATATAGAAGGGACTTTGTGGGTTATGGTTCATCCCATCTTGTTTACGAACAGCGAGATGTTCATTATACTGAACAGCAAAACATATGGGTTTGCTCTTTAACATGTCCGTTGAGCGATCATGATCATGGTGTATATCAGTCACGGAAAGAGGTACAGTTGCAGCGCGCCTGAATTGATCAGTGTTCAGGTCGTACTCCATAGTAGCTGTCCCTGTCCACCGTAACCGGGCCATTAGGGCCAGTCGTGATCACTCCGGTGCCATCGACGTTAAACTCCGACTGAACTATAATCAATCATTCATTGTAATACAATGAAATTCTTGTTTTTCCACACAAAAAAAAAAAACTGAGTTCCCAATACGCAAAGGCCCGCGCACGGCCTTTTGCGCATTGAGCTAAAGTTTACAGGGCAGAACTTGACTTTCTTTGACTTTACTCTGTGTCAGTGGCGCAGGAAGCTGGAGCTGCCCCCTGCTCCCCTTCCAAAGAATATAGTGTGTGTGTGCGTGTGTGTGTGTGTGTGTGTGTGTGTGTGTGTGTGTGTGTGTGTGTGTGTAAGGGGGGGGGGGGGGGTTATGTATCCCTTAATACTGATTTCTGGACTGAGTTGAGGAAAAAATCATATAATTTTAATTGTTTCATTGTTTCGAGGCTGGAGACTGATTTTTTTAAATTATAGTTTGGACTGTTGCCTAACCCACCGCATCCCCACCCCACCCCCCTTCTCACCCCACCACCCCTTAATCTCCCCCGTGCCCTTGTTCTATGCTGTTGAATACTCAGTTATACAATTTTCTCCATTCGTTCAAGTTTGCACGAATCTGCACTAAACTGAACGCAAAAGCACCGAAACATCGTGCGTGGCACAGTTATCTCACACCCGGGTTAACGAGGATTTCAGGAAGTATGCACACATTAATCTGGCCGTCCATGGAAACATAATATGGAGCCGGTGTCACACCAGAATGACCGCTACGCCAGATCGACTCCACTCGGTCAGGTTCGGTCTTTTTTTGCGAGCAAATTGTAGGTCACGCCAGAGAGTAACACGCTACAGAGAGTAACACGCGGCTATTAAAATGACTGACGTCAGATCGATCTAGGGTCATTTTGGAATAACCAAAGCAAACATAAGCTATGCTTTACAGAATCTGTGACCAAAGTGGCCCCTAGTCAATTTGTCATTAGAGCCATTCTCATTGCCCTTGCAGCCTCAGTTAGTTAGTTATTTGGGTTTAACGCCGAGCAGGCAACTAAGGCCATCTCACAGCGGTCCTTGCAGCCTCAGTCAATATTCTGGTATCCTGAGCCCTTAAACACGACCGAGACATTATTATTTTTAGTGCCCGCATTTGGATACGCGACTTCATACCGTGTCAGTTAGTATCCGGGTGCAGCACGTCTCGAACGAGTCATACATCGAAGAAAGGGGGAGATGGAGGGGGGGGGGAGGGGGGGGGGGGGGCACCAATACGGATTAACGGCCCGCGATTTATTTTGTGACTGACGAATCACGAATCTCCCAAAATGGCATTCGCGTTTCATTTCGCCGAATGAAAGCTCTAATAATAATACCATGGTATTTATTTGGCGCATTTCTCATATTTAATGTCAAGTCAATGCGCAGGCGAAACCCCCCCCCCCCCCCCCACACACACACACACACACACACGCACGCACACACACACACACACACACACACACACACACACACACACACACACACACACACACACACACACACACATACACACAGAGTCTGCAAGGGGGGGGGGGGGTGTACAGAAATACCGTAGAGATTACACAAAAGACTGCGAGAAAAAGTAGGTTTTTAACTTTGCTTTGAACTGCATAAGAGTGGAGGCATTTCTCAGCTCAGTCGGTAAGGAATTCCAAATTAAAGGAGCAGTACATCTGAAAGAGCGTTCACCGGCAGATTTGAGATGGAACTTTAGAACTTTGAGAAGTTTCTCTGCCGATGAACGCAGTGACCGAGAGGGCTGGTAAGTAATTATACTGGAGGAAAGGTATGACGGAACTTGACTGCCGTCGAGTGGCGGCATGCAAGGGTCGCCGGCTATCTTAAACTTTATGGCGGGATTGGGGGGAGAAGGGGGTGGTGGGGGGAGGGGGGGGTTAAGCTGTATGCTTTGGCTGACTGACTGTTCATCTGGAGGAAGACGACACAATATTTAAATGAAGATTTCCAGTGAGTAAAAATTAAAAAGTGTGGACAGACTTACACGTTTCACGAATGCGGCAGCAAGACGTCGACAGATCATGAACATCGTATTTTGGCTTTCACGTTTCACGAAGAACCCTTCTTTCATGGATCACGACTGAGGATGGAAAAACTTGATGCAGCCACGAATCACGAGAACCGAAACAACGCCCGTCATGAAACACGATTTTGGGGGATAACCCCCTGCCCCACCCCTTCCTTTGAGGACGGAGTTACCGAGTTTTTACCAAGTCACTTGATAGTTTAATTATCCCGCCGTGAGATGGCCTTAGACGGTCGCCTGCTCGGCGTCAAAACCCAAATAACTAAGTTTAATTATCTTCTCCGTCCAACTGTAGCGGGGCAAAATACAGATGTAAAATGGAGACCCATAATTCCCATTGCGCAAAAGGCCATCGCAGGGGCGGATCTGGGGGGGGGGTCCAGACCACCACCCCCTCCTTTACACCCCAAATTCTTTAAAATGCTATAACAAAGTCCCTTTCTAGGGTGTTTGGACCCCGCCGCCCCCTCCCCCCTCCTCCCTGTTTGATTTTTTTGGTCGAGTTTCGATATATATATATATATATATATATATATATATATATATATATATATATATATATATATATATATATATATATATATATATATATATATATATATATATATATATATATATACTTTTAAAATCTTGATGATCAAGCTAAAGTCCAGCTATACGTAGAAGCAGAGACTGATTATTAGCAGCTTGTGCGGGCGCATGGTGATCCGGCTGGCATCTAGCAGAGGCGAATGTTTGTGTAAAGAAGATCAAGAAACATCTTGATGTACCGAACTGTTGCCAGTGAACTCACGTCGCATCGGTTGACTGCACTCGGTGGCTCCAACCGAAACCTACACTCGGCGGAACATGTAAGGCCCCCATGAACGAAGGAACCTGTTTGTAAACGTTAAACCAACAAAAAGCACTGGTGTTCGTGGACTCATGCATGAGGGTCTAGGCTTTTTACAGTTCGTGTGGATTAAAATTCATACAGCGGCCCACGTCAGGGGTATTACACACACAGAAACCGCACTGAGAATCCCGGCAAGATGTTTTGCTAGTCCTTCCAGGATTGCCAGAACTGACTAACTACGCGGGTTTTTTTCTCCTCAGTCTCTCCAAAACTATGATCGCATTCCTATGGTCGACAGTTTGTATTTTGTGGCTACAGAGAGTACCGTAAACCTTTGACACGCCAGTGAAGGCACACTGACACAACCAGTTTGTAGGTATACCTCAGGAAATCAGTTGTGGCCGGTTACGGTATGCCCGGAATGCCGCTCAGTCACTGAAAGCACTGTGTCATGGCATATTAGTAACTTGAATTGCATCACACATGCACGTACGCACACGCGTACACATACACACACACACACACACCAGCGTCGGATCATCAGTTTTCAAGGGGTGGGGGTGTGGGGGGGGGGGGGGGGGTAAAACTGTACACTGTTGTAATTGTGACGGTTCAATGGAAAAGGGGGGGGGGGGGTAAGAGGTGCTGCAATAACATTAGAGCACCCCCTCCTTCTCGGACCATGTTGTGGACTGGCAGTGAATGATTTTTTTTTTTAGCCGAGGGGGTAGTGCTGTAGTACCAAAGCACTCCCCCCCCCCCCTCATCCCTCTATGCGCGCGCACACACCGTACACACACACACACACACACACACACACACACACACACACACACACACACACACACACACACACACACACTCTTTCTCTCTCTCTCTCTCCATCTCTTTCTGTCACACGGCGCACACACACACACACACACACACACACACACACACACACACACACACACACACACACACACACACACACACACACACACACTCTCCGTCTCTCTCTTTCTGTCACACGGCGCATACACACACACACACACTGACACACACACACTGACACACACACATAGGCCTACACACACTGAAAACAACACACGCCTTTGACAGTAAATCGACCAAATACAATGAACCCATTTAGCCCCAAGGCCACATTTCTAAATTTCTTAACAATTATGTACCAGATGCAGGAGATGGATGGACCCTGATAATTCAAGAGTAGTGCCAGATTAGCTTGGCGCCTGAAGGCGCCAAGCTAATCTGGCACTACCCGCTTGAATTATCAGGGTCCATCCATCTCCTGCTGTAGGGCGGTGGGGCTAGATAGGTTAATAGGGAACGTCAGTCTCGTGCTCTTCAGCCCCGCAGGACTTCTTATGATAAATCCATCCATCGGTTCAAACGCGGTTACTGAGTATAAAACATGCATTTTCTGGCAGTGCGGGTGTTTTTTTTTTTTTGTTTTTTTTTCCCCGTCTGGCTGCGGGAGGTGGTGGGAACTATGCCGTAGCGACTTAGTTTTCTGTGGGAATACTGCGTGGCATATACCCGAGGCAGAGGGTTCAAAGGGCACATTTTGGGCGCAGAAAGTTTGAGAGATGGCTGGGTTCTTCTCCTTTGTGTGTCTGGCACTTTACGCAGGTATGTCTTTTTGGTTTCGTTTTGTTATCAGTGACTTATGAGGAGTACAGTCGATGATTAGTTATTAAGTTGATGCCGTGCCGGAAGAAAACAAATTGCTTTTCTAAGCCTCGTAACAGGTTTAGGGCACTGACCTGGGCTATCACTGAGTCAGTGATGATGCAACTGTGAGTGCATGAAGATCAGCATCAGTGATCAGTAATGATACGCTCCGGTTGTAGAACTTAGCTGCCGAAAATCATAAGACATCGTTCCATCCCAAACATGCACCAGTGAAGCGTTTGGTCATTCATCACTATAGTGTGGCTATGACTTGCCCCGTTTTATCAGCTCAGACATAAGTCCATTACTAAATAGTAACACTAACAGACTTATGATTCAGATTAACCCATTACATCCTGAGGCTGATTTTTTTTAAAAAGGGCTTATTGTCCTATCAGTGAAGGCCTACATTACAGGGCAGGGGCCGGACCGCAGATCAAGCATTTTAGTTCAAGTGTGGTGCCAGAATAGCTTGGCGCCTCAAACGCCAAGCTACTCAGTCGTGCACCACCCTTGAAATATGATGGTCTAATTTATTTCAAGCAATGGGTGTACTCAGGATGAAAAGGGTTAAAGACTCAGCTTAATGTTTTACTGACTTGTTTAACCGTTTGCCTGTCGCCGCCAGTTAGCCGGCCACTCGGAGTGTCGATGTCATTCCTGCAGAAATCACCTCGACCAAAACTGAACAGGAATCGCTGACTTGGACCCACCAAAAAAATTGCCGACAGCCAGGGGGTTGCGTTAGAGGCTGAGGTGTATCGCATCACCCTCGCCAGTCCGGCCCTGAGCGTCCGAGTCAGGCACTGGGTGTGAATTTCAGAGACAGCTGACGCCGGCAATGAGAAATTTACCGAATCCGATTCTTACAAATTTGGCTTTTTTCCCCAAATCAGTCTTTTCTTGACAAGAAACGGAGCTGGATTTGAGGGAGTTGGGGGGTAAGGGGGTGGGGAGGGTGTCGGGCCCTCTGGTGTCAACTCGCCTGGTCACAATGACTGAACTGATGCAGTTTGTCCTTGTTCTGACCACTTTGAGTGATATGGCTTCCATGTCTGTTTCAAATATTCAACTTTATCATTGCAGTCAGTCCCAACCCGGCGTCGGTCAGCCTCGTGCCGCTGTCAGTCAGTCAGCCACTGAGCCAAACGGCAGTATTAGTAACTCATTGGAGACGCGCTGTATACGGATACCCGGAGGCTGTTCACCGCGTATCCGTATGTGGCACCTCCGGGCGCCGACCCCTGCGGCTGATCATGCGTGGGACCGCCATGTGCCAGCGAAGTCTGGCGCTGTCGGACGCCGTTCAGACACACGTCCTAGTATTTCCTGCATCATGACCCACTGACATGTTGAAACTAAATTACCATCAGCGCGTACCGGCGTCACCCGGCTGTGAAAAGACGTTACAGTGCAATCAAGTGCCCCGGGCTATAGTGCTGTGGAAAAAGATCCGTGGTTGACATTCGCCGTTCAGTGTCTCCATTACGCAGAACGGAAGAACCCGTTCGGGTCTGCGCGACCAGGAATCACGTGACCAAACTGCACGCTACCTCCCACTCAATGCGGATTGTCCAGAACGCTAGAGTGTTTTAGTCTCCGTGAGGGTGTTTTATCTATCTCTATCTATCTATCCCGTAATCTTGCCGACCGCGCGCGGCGTTGGGGCACCACTGATGACTTGGCAACCAGCTCCCTCCATTCAACTCTGTTCTCTGCCATTCTTAGTGTGTCGCTCAGCTTCAGTCCTGCCCACTCTGAGATATTGTCCTTCCATCTTTTTCTCTTTCTTCCTCTCCTTCGTCCTCCTTGCACAGTGCCTTTCAGGGTTGTCTTGGCAAGCCCTGCTGAACGCGTGACATGTCCATACCACTTCAGTTTGCGGTTTTTGTTCACAATGGCTAATAGGTCTTCATTGGACCCGATGGCTTGCCTGATTCTGCTTCCCACTTCCTCGTTCGTGATATGATCTCTGTACGAAATGCCAAGCAGCCTTCGAAAACATCTCATTTCAGTGGCTTGTATCCTCCTTTCGCGAGGTCTGCTGTGAGGGTCCATGACTCACAGGCATATAAGAACACTGAGATGACTAAGGAGCGCATCAGTCTGATCTTGGAGCAGAGTGTGATGTTTCTGTCCTTCCACAGTCTTGTCAGCGCTGTTGTTGTCTGCGCAGTTCTGGACATTATTTCTGGTTTTGATCCTTCATCTGTCACAATGGCTCCTAGGTATTTGAATTTCTTAACTGTTTCCAGTTTTTGGCCTCCAACCATGATTTTGGTGCCAATGCCACTGGCGTTATTGGTCATCAGTTTGATCTTGTCTTCGCTGATTTCCATTCCAAACGCAATGGCTGTACTGTCCAGATTTACCACCAGCTGAGCTAGCTCCTCCTCTGTTCCTGCAAGGCCATCAATGTCGTCCGCGAAGCGCAAGTTCTTGATTGTTCTGGCTCCTCCAATACTGACAGTTCCTTCATGATCTTTCAGAGCGTCCGTCATGATTCTTTCCAGGATGATGTTGAAAAGAGTCACAGTGAGAGCAAGAAGCCTTGTCTGACTCCGACTGTTGTCCTAAACCAGTTTTCTATTTTGCCGTTGAGGCAGACTGCGCCGCCTAGTGGCCTTGTTGTAAAGGCTTTCTATTACTTTGATCAGATTGGCATTGATGTTGTACAGATGGTGGACCAAAGGGCTGCATGCCACACCCTGTCAAACGCCTTATTAAAATCCACAAAGACATGATAGAGGTCTTGCTGGTGCTGGAGGTACCTCTCACATAGAACTCTCAGGTTGAAGATCTGCTCAGTTGTGCTGCGCCCTGGTCTGAAGCCTGCCTGTTCCTCAGCTATGATTTCCTCTGTCTGTGGCTTCAGCCTTTTCAGTAGGATCTGACATGACTTTGCTTGGGTGGCATATAAGACTGACCGTGCGATAATTCTGGCATTGTTGTAAGTTGCCTTTTTTGGGGGAGAGTTATTATAAGTGATTGGGTCCATGGTGTGGGCCATTCCCTTGACTGTCAGATCTTATTGCAGATAGTTAGTAAGGCGCTTATGTCTTCTCCCCCTTCTTGGACTAGTTCTGCAGTGATTTTTTTTTAGCGACTTCACGGCAGCCTCTACTTCTTGTCGGAGGATGGGATAGTTGTCACTGTTGGTCACTGGTGGGGTGACAAATATGCCTGGGTCCCCTATAGCTCGGTGGTTGTACAAATCTGAGCAGTACTCTGTCCATCTCTTCAGAATGTCTTGGTCTTCTGTAAGACAGTTCCCTTTGCTATCTTGAATGATAGAGGAGCGTCCTTGTTTTGCACTGGTCAGGTCTTTCACCAGCTGGTATGCTTTTTTGCTATTGTTTTTGTTCAGATTTTCTTTTGCGTGTTAACACTGGTCTTCAATCCACCTCTCCTTTACCTTTTTCATGGGTTTCTTAATATCCTGGTTAATTTCCCTGTAATGTTTGGCTCCTTATACCTCCGACTTCTTTTTCTTTAATTCTCGACGCTTGTCACACAGATCATGAATGTCAGCTGTAACGCAAGGTTTCTTTGCTTGTTGTTGTTTGCCAAGGATCTCACTAGCTGTTTGGGTTACAACAGTGTTAAATGTGTTGATCAGTGTGTCCACATCCGTGTCTTCTGCACCTAGAAGTAACAGGCTGTTTTAACAATAAATGACGTCACTATGCTAAGAAGTTCAGGAAAAAGAATGCCGAACTAGAGAATAGTTTTGGTGCTTCATTTTAAAAGACAATATGATGTTTCTGAAACTGACAAACAAAGCCTATAGTAAACAGTTCTGTTTACATTTAGTTGTGATTACCAGGTAGTCTTAATAACTTTTTTTCAACAAGTAATGCCGTTTTGGGGGAAAAGTTGAAACTGGGCTTCTACTCAGTTACAGGTCACCCGGCCATGCATATAAATCAAAGTCAGCGCATTAAATAGGCGTTCTTTTCCCAATTGAAACTTCGGCTCAAAGTGCCGCCGGGAACTGAACCCAACAAGCACGCTCACGTGAATCACGCGCATTCACGCACACACTGTACATAAACACAGAACATACACGTGGTGCTAAGGGCAAGCTCAAGCGAGCTACTGAAGTTTTGGAAATTCAAATAGTTTATATTTGAAATTTGATTAAGTGGGCTGAAATTGATACCAATGTCGCAGCTAGTCAATTAGCAGCTAGTCAATAACCCCCTCCCCCACCTTACCCCCTCCCCCCCCTCCCCCCCCCCCCCCCCGACTGTGAAGGTAAAATGGAACAGATTTAACTTACATACGTATGTTGCATTCTTCAGACCTCACTGAGAAACGCTTGCAAAATAAATAATTAGACAGTTCAGATGACACGCTGAAACCGTCCAGTCAGTGAAGCAAAATGTTATATTTCCTTGCCACAGTGTCCTTTCCCAGTACGAAAAACTGACTGAGCGGACTGAATCCGCGCACCGTCGCGGTGCGCGGCGGCCGGGCCCACTCCGGCCGACCGACTTGGGTCCGCTGGTCTTTGCGTAGTGTCGTCTCTGATAGCGGAAAGTGAAACAAAGACAAGTCAGGGAAAATACAGACAAACTGAGCAACTTATGTGTGACCCCCGGCTTGCGCATGTAGCCACCAGTAGTGCGCACAGTATGACTGACAAACATTAACTGTGTATTCTACAGCTAGCAGCCATGCCCGCACCGTACAGTTCACAATGGACGCTGGGTGCCGGGGCGGGGTGCACTACGACATTTTTGGCTGCTTCTCCCGCGACTACCCCTTCAACAACACCCGTGAGCTGCCTCAGAACCCGGACTTCATCAGCACTACCTTCAGCCTGTTTACGCGCCGTAACCCGCGAACCCCTCAACTTCTCAGGTGAGCCGCTAGACTGAGCTACGGGCAGATGTGTAAAGTGGTTCTCACGCCAGACAGATGGCCGGGCCGGATCCCGAACGGGCGCTTTGGCTTATTACGTCAATGTGACCCCCGGTCGTTTTGGTGTGATAGTCATTTTGGTGTGTTACGTACTCAGCTCTTCACACAACACAGTGCCACGCAAACTCAGGTGACCCGGGACAGTGATCGATCTACGGTGTACGCCAACCCAGTGCGCAAAGGCCATCGGGCCGTCCGCGTCAGCTACCGTTGGCCCGCGCCCGATGGCCTTTTGTGCATTGGGTATACTAGACCTGCGCGTGTCGAAGGTGCGCAGTCAGTGGTAAATTGTCTTTGGCGCCTCCAACCTGAGGCAGTACAGTGATAGGATTGAACCAAGATCCCATATATTTATGTTCCTGTTCCAACATAGTGATCGGGGAAGAAATCGGACTGCCCTAGGCAGGGTACTTTATGCCACAGATATGGGATCATTGATCGTTGCGTTATCAGTCGATTACCTTCATAACACGGGTAGCTTCATTTGCTTTCTCACATTTATGCCGGAAATGAACAATGAACAATGAACAATGAACCTTTATTTTCCAACGGTAGAAGTTATTGGTAACAGGACCAGTTTTCAAACTTGCCGTTGCTACATCTACTACATAAATGACATAGACATGTAAACATACACATACCACACACTGACGCATGTATGCACTCGCTCACGCACGCACGCCCGCACATACGCACGCACACGCACGTTCACACACACACACAAACACAAACTTGCACACGCACGCACTTAGACACTGACACGCACACATATACACACACGCTCTCGGACACGCACTCCAGACATACGTACGCGCATAACGCGTACGCACAAAAATATATAATGAGTAAAAATGCAAAGTAAAGCAATACACAGAAAATCATTAAGTACATTACTCACAAACCAGATAGGTGAGGCTAGCGCTGGCAGTGTTATCCAGCGCTGAGTAATTCCCCTTGGTTTGTTGTACAATTAAGTACATTAGAATTCATACAGCAAAGGCAAATATGTATGTATGTGCTCTCTCTCTCTCTCTCTCTCTCTCTCTCTCTCTCTCTCTCTCTCTCTCTCTCTCTCTCTCTCTCTCTCTCTCTCTCTGTCTCACACACACACACACAGCATACACACACACACACACACACACACACACACACACACACACACACAGCCGGCATGCACACACACACACACACACACACACACACACACACAGCATGCACGCGCGCGCACACACACACACACACACACACACACACACACACACACACGTGAGCGTGCGCCCAAAAATATCGCGTACACACATATGAAGGCAAAAACATTATACATAGTACATGCAGTATTCAATGTACTCTTGACACTCAGATATTATGGTCCACTGTATATTATATATTATATAAAAAAAAATTTAAAAAAACTGACGCTCTCTTTCTCTCTCTGTGTCTCTCTCACTCTCTCTCTCTCTCTCTCTCTCTCTCTCTCTCTCTCTCTCTCTCTCTCTCTCTCTCTCTCTCTCTCTCTCTCTCGCGCACACACACACACACACACACACACACACACACACACACACACACACACACACACATTCTCACACACACAAACATTCACACACCTGAACACACGCGCAAGTTATCCCTGTACTGTAATGATTAGATTACGTCAGAGATTCTAGGTGTTTGAAGAGGCTGACCCTAAATGAGGTGAGCGTCTTTGCGTTTCTGATTTCTGCAGGAATAGAATTCCAGAATGAACTTCCCGAAAATGACAAACTGGTTTTCAATAAATCAATACGCGGCAGGGGTACTTTGAAATGGTGTCCATGTCTAGATGCTACAGATATCCGTTCTGAGAAAAAAGAACTCAAGTACAGTGGACATGACTGCTTGTACAGCTTGTACATCAATACACCTTTATTGAACTGAAAGTGATGGGATAGAGGGAGAATTTTTAAAGTTTTAAGCTTTTCGTCAGTTGAGAGTTCGGGATCGGGAAATATAAGCTTAGCAGCTCTCCTATGTAGGGAGTTCAGCCTCTTCAAATGTACATCACTAGAACCATCCCACACTGTTGATGCATAGTCTAAGTGCGATTTGACATGAGCATTGTAGAAAAGAAGACGCGCATCTGTGTCAGTAATTGTTTTCAATTTTGACAACATATACAGGCCGCTCGAAACCCTTTTGCACACATTATTAATATGCAGTTGCCATTTAAGCTGATCATCTATAGTGACCCCTAAGAGGCGGTGGTGTGATACTTGCTCAATTGGGCTGTCGTTTATACACAGACTAAGAGAGAGCGGGCATAGCTGGTGCTTTTGACGTGTGGTTATAACCATACATTCTGTTTTTGACGGATTCAGGGACATGGAGTTGGAATGACACCAGTCGGTGACCTCATGCAGGCTTTCCTGCAGACGCGTGCTAATTGCAGCTACATCTTTGTGAGGAGTATGTAGTGTGCAGTCGTCAGCAAACATGTCACAAGAAATATCCTGGCAACTAATATGCAGTGGAAGGTCATTGATAAATATGTAGAACAGCAATGGCCCGAGGACAGAGGCCTGAGGCACTCCGCTTTTGACGAGACCATACGAGGAGTAGGATCCATTTAACAGTACTCTTTGCTTCCTTCCGCTTAAATATGAAGTAAACAATGAGACAGCACCTGCATTGCAGAGATATGCTTGAAGTTTTGACAAAAGAATGTTATGATTTACAAGGTCAAAAGCTTTCTTAAAATCAATAAAGATCGACCCAGTTATTTGGGAGTTATTTATGGATGCTAGCCACGCATCAGTAAGTCTTGTCAGTGCCGTGTGGCAAGAATGCTTGGGGCGAAAGCCGGACTGAAATACGTGCAAAAGACTGCGACTCTCCAAATATTGATAAAGGTGTTTGTGCACGTGTCTTTCAAGAGGTTTGGAAAGGCTGGATAATATTGAAATGGGTCTATAGTTATTAACATCCGACAGATCTTTTGACTTAGGCAAAGGGATAACCTTGGCTTGCTTCAGTTCTGATGGAAACATATTTTGTTGGATACATAAGTTATAAATATACGTTAACGATTCTACTGTATAGGGAAGGGACAGTTTCAGTATTTTAGGGCTGATCTCGTCAGGTCCCGATGACTTTTTGTTTTTCAGTGACCCGATCAGTTTTCCTACTTCATACACAGCTAGAGGCGGTATAGAAAATAGGGGTTTGTCCTTAGTCTTCTGCTTACAAAAGTTAAGTAGGGCCTCCGGGCATGTGTAAGACGCGTTACCGCTTGAGGGTATGATTGACTCGGCAACAGACAGAAAATGTTTATTAAAAGTTTCTGCAGTAATAATAGAAGGAATGGCTGACGATTTCTTGCTGTTACCTCGGGTGACGAGATTAACCGCGCGCCAGAGTGCGGCAGTATCTCTGTCTTCTTTAATCATTCGTTCAAACTAAAGAGAGACTTTTGAGCCCTGCGTACCATAGACTTGACACGGTTACGTTGTTTTTTGTATTCGCTAAATAGCTTGTGTCTCCTTAAGTCTTTCTCAATCTCATAGCTTCGATTATTTCTTGGTTTAGCCAAGGCGGTAACGTGTGGTTTTTTTGCCGCAAAGGGGCGTGTTTGTTAAGTACTCTTGTAAAGCCGGAGTCCATACCAAACAGCCAGAGCCTTTTCAGGGTCAGTTTCGTTATTAACGACATTAAATGGTGTTTGATCAAGGTCTGCTAGAAAAGCAGACTGATTAAACTGTTTAAATGAGCGATACGTTATAGTTGTGTGCCCGTTCTTACGCGATGCACTGGCAGTTTTGTTGACCATGAACACACAGTAGGAAAGTGATCACTGATGCTGAGGTCAGGAACACTAACATTGAATACACTAAGGGGACGGTTGGTGTAAATGTGATCAATGAGTGTTGCGGTTGTTTTTGTGATCCTAGTAGGGGCCGAAACTAACTGTTCTAAGCCTGTTTGTGTGGTGATGCAATCCCATGCGGTATGGGGCTTCAACATATCTATGTTAAAGTCGCCTAGTAGCAACGCGTCACAGTTAGGTAAGCCAACTTTTTCTACTGCATGCAAAAAATCGTCGTACCATTCAAACTTGGCTGCTGGGTTACGATAACAAAAGCCGACGAAGACGGGTTTAGTTTTTGGAGCCCTAAATTCCAACCAAATGCACTCAACTTCCGGAGTTTCTAAGTCCTCACGCCTTTTTACTAAATGTTGGATTGAGTTATGGATGTAAATGGCAAGCCCAGTTTGACCAAGTACACGAGGGTCACGTCGAGTGATGCTAAAGTTAGGTATGTGAACGGCTTCATCGCTTATGTCCGAGTTAAGTCGCGTCTCACTAAGACCAAACAGGTGGAATGGTTCAGACGAGTTTAGAAAACATTCAAATCGGCCACCTTGTTAAAAAGATGGTAGATGTTCAAGTTGAAGAGACCCTCAAAGCCATCCATCAGCTCAAGAGTGGCAAAGCAGCAGGCATTGATGGAATACCGCCAGAGATCTGGAAACATGGAGGCACAGCACTGCACAACAAGCTCCATGACCTCTTTCTCTGCTGCTGGGAGGAAGGAACACTACCAAAAGATCTCCGTGATGCAGTCGTTATCACCCTGTACAAGAACAAAGGCGAGAAGTCTGACTGTTCCAACTACCGGGGAATTACCCTGCTGTCCATTGCTGGGAAAATCCTTGCAAGGCTGCTCCTGAATCGGCTGGTACCTGCCATCGCTGAAGACCAACTCCCAGAGGGCCAGTGTGGCTTCAGAGCAAACAGGAGCACCACCGATATGGTCTTCGTGCTGAGACAGCTACAGGAGAAGTGCCGCGAGCAGAACAAAGGGCTGTACGTAACGTTTGTCGACCTAACAAAAGCGTTCGACACTGTGAGCAGGCAAGGCATGTGGCAGATCCTGGAGCGACTTGGCTGTCCCCCAAAGTTCCTCAACATGATTGTCCAGCTACACGAGGACCAGCAAGGCCAGGTCAGACTCAACAATGACCTCTCAGAACCATTCCCTATTCTCAACGGTGTAAAGCAGGGCTGCGTGCTGGCACCGACCCTCTTCACCATCTTTTTTAGCATGATGTTGAAGCAGGCCACAGTGGACCTCGATGATGACGATGCAGTGTACATCAGGTATCGTCTCGATGGCAGCCTGTTTAACCTCAGACGACTGCAGGCCCACACGAAAACCCTAGACCAAATGATTCGCGAGCTGCTTTTTGCTGATGATGCTGCCCTCGTTGCACACACAGAGAGAGCCCTGCAGCGCATCACGTCTTGCTTCGCAGATGCTGCCCAGCTCTTTGGACTCGAGGTCAGTCTTAAAAAGACAGAGGTCCTCCATCAGCCGGCACCCAAGACAGTGTACCGCCCTCCTCACATCACCATCGGCGAGTCTGAACTAAAGTCAGTGCACCAGTTTACTTACCTTGGCTGCATTATCACGTCGGACGCCAAGCTGGACAAGGAGCTTGACAGCAGGCTGGCAAAAGCGAACAGCGCTTTCGGGCGACTTTTCAAGCGGGTGTGGCACAATCAGCAGCTGAAAACAGGCACCAAGATCAGCGTGTACAGAGCTGTGGTCCTCACCACCCTGCTGTATGGTTCCGAGTCCTGGGCCCTCTACCGCAGCCAACTACGACTCCTCGAACGCTTCCACCAGCGCTGCCTGCGTACCATCCTGGGCATTCACTGGAGTGACTATGTCACCAACGTCGAGGTCCTTGAACGGGCTGAAACTGTGAGCATCGAGGCTTTGCTGCTGCGGACACAGCTCCGCTGGGCGGGGCATGTCTCCAGGATGGAGGATCATCGCCTACCAAAGATCACCCTGTTCGGCGAGCTTGCTACTGGACACCGTGACAGAGGGGCACCAAAGAAGAGATACAAAGACTGTCTCAAGAAGTCACTTAGTGCCTGCCAAATCGACCACCACCAGTGGTCTTCGCTTGCTGCGGACCGTGACACCTGGCGCTCCACCATTTACTGACAAGGCAGCTGTCTCCTTTGAGGACTCTCACAGAGCTAGCCTTAAGGACAAGCGGCTCAGGAGAAAAACCAGAGATGCCGCAGCTCAGAACCCTGGCCATACCTTCCCCTGCAGCCACTGCGGTCGAACCTGCCTGTCTCGGATTGGCCTCCGCAGCCACGAACAAGCCTGCAGACGTCGTGGGCAACTCCTATAAAATCTTCGTTCGCGAAGTCAAGCCAGAGAGAGAGATGTTCAAGTGACCAGTTTGAAGGCTTCCGTGTGTCTGAGCATTATGGATCATATTGAATTCTAATTCTCACAATTGAAGTGCAACACAATACAAAAAAATATAAACAGAGAGAATAAGAATAAAAGTGTCAACGCAGTAAAACGCGGCTGAAGTTATAACACCTCGTATCAAACGTCACAAACGGTGTCCAACACAGCGTTATCAAATGAAGATCGCTTTTGATTAATAGTGTATCCACGTATGAATGCCACGCAAGCTGTCTAAATAGTGACTGTGGTATAGCACACGTATCAGATGTCACACGTGAAAAGAGTGTTCTGGTCAGCGGCACACTAGGCAGCGAAAAAAACTATAGGCCCTGAAATGTGTTGATAAGACCAGGCACACCGTCAGTGGGTGTGGATCTGAATGCTATCACACGATTTCCTCACGATTAATCCAAAGATATGAATGAGTGGCCGTAATTGTTAACCGTTACACGGACAACACCTTGAATTTTCCGCTGCTGGCACAATGTAGAATGATTCCCACAACGAAATAAACGGCTAATTGTTTACCGCTACAGCGGAAAACACCTTGTATTCTCCGTTGTAGCAGCAAACAAACACTGCTGGCACAATACGGTAATATTCGATCCACAAAGTAGCAAAGAATGCAGATAGACCAAACGAGATCACCTAGTGTACTCACAGGTGGGCACAGGAGATAAACTACGCACACTCACTCCAACACACTTTTTAGTGAGTAGGGAATAATGAACGACTGCACAGCCTAGTACGCACGCACACTGTTCACAAACTGCGCCCACTGGGCGCCACTGAGAATGGACGCTGGGTAGCTCGGGTAGAAATCTACGAAGGGGCGGGTCAGGTGCGGGAATGAGGGTGGGTGCCGGGGTTAGATAAACTGAGGAATGTAAAATAAAAATAACACACACTCACACACACACACACACACACACACACACACACACACACACACACACACACACACACACACACACACACACTAATGGGGAGACAAAGTAACACAGTCCTAACTAAACAAAGTCGAAAAAGCCTCAGAATGAGATGTCACACCACAGGGGGATGTGCCCCTGACTCGGAGCGTCACAGATAAAAATCAGTATTTTATACCTGCGAAGCTCCGAGTCAGGGACACAACTTTTCACAGTGACTGCCATACCTTCGGTTTTCTTCTCCTGAGGTCACACTCATTGTAATTCAGTAATTTTCTTTGGACTATGATGTTACAGTGCGCGTGATGGAGGAACCAGTGTCATCAGGTCCAACCTGGACCCCCGCCGTCCCGTGAAAGTCATCATCCACGGCTTCCTGCAGGGCGACCGCAGTCCCTGGGTCTTGGATATGACGCAGGCTTTCCTGCAGCGTGTACGTTCAGCTCCGTAACACGGTTTAACTCCTTTTCAGGCGCATGCAGCCACCAGTACTGTTTACAGTGATTGTTGTTGTTGTGATTTATAGTGTATTGTGTGTGTTTATAATCATTTGTAAAGTGTTCCCAGCCTGCGTAAGTGGAGACAGGCACTACTAGAAAAGCGCTGTATTATTATTATTATTATTATTATTATTATTATTATTATTATTATTATTATTATTATTATTATTATTATTACAGTAGGCCCTACTGGTGGTTTCACGCCGCGCAAGGGGCTTATGCGCATGACAGTAAGCGGCGGTCCCTCGAGCCGACGTCGGCAGCAGTGGGCCCGCGTGCGCGGGCCCACTGCTGCCGACTTCGGCTCGAGGGCCTTTGCTTACTGGGATTCCAGTGCTTAACTTCAGAGTGAATTTTGAGCATTACTGTATAGTAAATGGATTCATTCCTTCACGATCACGACGCAATGCATGTGCCTCTTCGTCCAACAGGATAACGTGAACGTGATCACCGTGAACTGGGGGTTGGGGGCGGGTTTCCCCTACACGCAGGCCGCCGCCAATGTGAGGGTCGTGGGGGCTGAGCTAGCCCGCCTCATCACGCTCATGGGGCTGCAGAGGTCCATACCGGCCCGCAGCTTCCATCTGATTGGTCACAGCCTGGGCGCCCACGTGGCGGGGGATGCCGGGAGTCAGCTGGAGGATACTCTTGGGAGGATCTCAGGTGAAGTTTTCACTTCCGTTTAGTGAGTTACATTGTGCTTAGTGGTCAGAAATCCTGTGTCGCAACGCAACGCGACATGACATGACATGATATAGCATAACATAATGTTATCTGACCTTTCAGGACTGAACATAGCATAACATAACCATAACATAACATAACATAACGCAACGCAACGCAACGCAACGCAACGCAACGTAACGTAACGTAACGTAACGTAACATAACATAACATAACATAACATAACATAACATCATAGTAAATGTAGTCCTTAAATCTACTCTGACTTTCCAGGACTGGACCCAGCCGATCCCAACTTCAGTTACCAGCCGCCGGAAGTGCGCCTGGACCCCACAGACGCCCGCTGGGTGGACGTTATCCATACTGACGGCGCTAACTACACCACGTACGGAGGTCAGTATAGTTTCTACCATCACAGCCGGGATACTTTTGCACGTTCGGTGTCAGCAACTAAATGTAGTAACGATGTTTGTAAGCAGGTAACCTCTTTACTGCTGGTCTGTGGATGTATAGTGACAGTTTCTGAATTTGTTGTTAATTGAACATCAATGAGCACTTCCGTCCAAGAAACACAGATGGAAGATGGTGATGACATCAGTAAGAGGCATAGATCCTCATGAGCCCCCCAACTGCTGAGGCTCATGAGGATCTATGTCTCTTGCAGCTGAATTGTGTGAACATTTTCTCGGCAGCGAAGATGCTAAATTGTTGATCAACAGGTAGATGAATAATACCAGCATGATGTGGAGGGCTCAGGGTAATTTTTACCTCTGGATTTTGATGCTGTACCCTGTCCGCCGGCAGTGATGGGATTCATGATATATATATATATATATATATATATATATATATATATATATATATTATATATATATATATATATATATATATATATATATATATATATATATATATATATATATATATATAATATATATATATATATATATATATATATATATATATATATATATATATATATATATATATATATATATAATATCGTACTGCATTGGAGCCCTGTATTTACACAGCGATTAAAATGACGTTAAAACTTGAGACACTCTAGAGCAGTTAATTGATTATGCTATGGGTGATGGCCCCGGCTGTGCCGATTTTAGACTTTATGACTGTAGTCGGTAAGGTCCAAAACCACACACACATGAATACCTGCAATATATGATTGCATGTGTAGGGTATGGAACACTACAACCCATGGGCCACGTGGACTTTTATCCCAATGGCGGCCTGAACCAGCCTGGCTGTCACACCGACACGTCTGTCTTCAGCTTCGTCAGGGACGCTTACCATGATGGCATGACCAGTAAGGACAGATTGATCATAGGCGCACAACGAACTCAGAGCGTGTCTGATATACGAGTCAGCGCTGTGTAATATGCTTACTCTACAAACCAAGTGAGTATAGTGTACCGTGCGAGCGCGCGAGGGGCTGACTTGCATGTCAACACTGACACAGTGCCGGAGTTCGTCAGCCGCCTGTGAGACAAATTTAGTTATTATTTCTTTGTTAGGCTGACTGATAAATGTGCCGGATACTGGCTTTGAATCTCAGCCTTCACTGATATAGTGGACTTAAATTGTACACCCGAAATCTGTGTTTAGTTAATTCAACTCTATTTATTTAAAGAGACTCACTGAGATGTTCAAGGAACAAGGATGCAAAGTAGGTCAACAAGAGGCATAGATCCTCATGAGCCTATGCCTCTTGCTTTTATGCTTTGGGCTTTTGTGCGCCAGCAGCCAAGGGGTTAACAGGCCAGACCAGGGTACTTCAGTAGCACTTTCATCGGTCTGAACACACCGGCCACAATGACGGGGAGATCATGGGTCCGCTACGATAATTCAAGACAGCTTTCCCCATGCGCCAACTTAAACTGAACTATCGTAGTTATGGCTGATCCTCGTGGCATCTGATAAACAATCATATGATAACATTGTATAATCGCCCACAAAAGTTGTGCATTTTTCAAGTCAGTTACAAACGACGGACCATTAAAAACTAATTCTGTTCTTCCCCGACACTCCCCCCCCCCCCCCCTTTTTTTTTTCTTTCTTTTTCAGATGCTGAGTATGCTATGTCGTGCAGCCATGACAGAGCTTTCAGCCTGTACATCGAGTCTATCTCGTCGCCCTGCCACTTCACCGCCTACCCCTGCGACAGCGCGGACGACTTCAGGGCGGGCCGCTGCTTACGGTGCGGCAACAGGCCGTGTCCATCCATGGGCTACGAGGCGGACATGTACAAGACATCCGGCACCTACTATCTCAACACCACGTCGGGTTCTCTGGCCGGCTCCAGTGTACCTCTCTGCGGTATTTCAAGCTTCAGTCTTTGCCGGTTGAACCCATTTAACCCCAAGACCACATTTCCCAAATTGCGGAGGTGCTACTTAACCCTTATCATTCGGAATACACCAGTGGGTGAAATAAGTTTAACTTAAATAGTTCAAGGGTAGTGCCAGAATAGCTTGGCGCCTCCAGGCGCCAAGCTATTCTGGCACCCCCCCCCCCCCCCCCCCCTTGAACTAAAGCCATTGGTCTATATCTTTGTCTGTAAGTACTATAATGCAGCTTGCATAATCATGGCAGTGTACACATTTTTGAAGCTTTTAGCCTAAGTATGATATGGGTTAAGGACTGTGCACCTGTTGAAGGAGATGAATCGACCATGATAATTCAAGGGTAGTGCCAGATGAGCTTGGCGCCTGAAGGCGCCAAGCTCATCTAGTACTACCCTTGAATTATCATGGTCGATCCATCTCCTGCTTATAGGGCGTTGGGGATAAATGGGTTAACTGTTTGCAATGTAATGCCGTGGCTTAAGTTCATTCTTTAAAAAAAGAACTTTTGTGTTTAAAGAATTACATTTTGACACCATTAGGTGATGTTAAAGACGGGGCGCGTAAAAGACTGAAAAAAAAATGTTCACACCATCACCCCCACCACCTTTCCAGGTTCAAATGAGGGGCCACCGGGTGCCAGCTATACTGACCTTTCGGACGAGAGTCCTATGAGATCAGTCTCCAGAATGGCATGGTGCAGGACTGGTTTAGGGGGGTGGCGGTGAGATTATTGACAAACAATACCAGAGGGTCGTGGGCACACTGATCGTTTACCCTCAATTCGCTGCAGCTGATCAGCGATAGCTAATCGACTCGGAACTGAGCCAACCCCGGTGTGGGCTGTGCGATGTCAGGACGAGCCTAGTGAATACTTCCACGACTGGTGCCTCTCTGAGGATTCACTGAGATTCTCAAAATCAATCTTTAAAACTGAGAAGGTCATTATTGTCCTTTGCGTACTTCAGTTTTACATTGTTTCCCGTGGTTGGTAAAACTGAATAAAAGTATGCACACTGTATGACGTGTATGCCTTGCAGGCTACCATTACCTGGTGCAGGTGACGCTGGCTGACGGTATGCCCTCTGCGAGTGGCGCCTTGCACGTGCGAATCGTCGGTGATCGCGGCACCACTCCTTCCCTCGAACTGCACAGGTTGGTCAATAGTCGTACAACAGTAAGAACAACGTGGATCTCATAGTGTCAGCATCGATAGTGTCCGTACATGACACTCCATATCAGTTTTAAAGACTTTTTTGTAGACAAGGATAAAGTGTACGCCAAGGGACCCTTTGCTCGAGTGCCCGGCCTCCGAAAATACGTGACACTCACTATCCTTGATGACTGAGAGACGGGGGATTTTTTTGCAGATCTTTGTATATATCTCACACTTTGTCCTTGCGAGCTGGCGATTTGGTGTCATCACTCATAATTATAACCCCACGGCCGCATCAGTTTCCCAATGATGTTGGAGAAGTCACTGGACGACTCTGTACCAGTTGCAGGAGATGGATCGACCATGATAATTCAATGGTAGTGCTAGATTAGCTTGGCGCCATCAGGCGTCAAGCTAATCTGGCACTACCCTTGAATTATCATGGTCGTTCCATCTTCTGCTGTAGCATGTCAAGAGTTTAAATGGATAATGTAGATGTAAAGATATGGTGTCATTTCACCTTCTCGTCCAGCGTTAAGTATTTCTCCTACCACAC
The DNA here is from genome assembly GCA_036245525.1 of Semisulcospira habei. Taxonomy (NCBI): domain Eukaryota; kingdom Metazoa; phylum Mollusca; class Gastropoda; family Semisulcospiridae; genus Semisulcospira; species Semisulcospira habei. The sequence continues at coordinate 135,060,249 of BTPG01000005.1, read as the reverse complement.
AAAGTATTAGATTAACAGTATAAGGTCTAACTATTGGTACGTGTATTTGTGTCGTGGACGTCTACGGATACAATCTGATGTGCGTGTCTAACACTAGAAAATGTGACAGGGGGGCCATGACCGCCGGTGACGTCATCACACACGTGCTGCTGTCCCCGGTTGACGTGGGTCATGTGACGGGTGTGCGTGTGCGCCTGGAGCAGAGCGGCGGCTTCTTCAGCTGGATGTCCTCTGGCGAAGTCACCTTCAAGAATGTCATGGTGGAGGGCATCTACCGCAGGAACACGTATGGGCTTTTTTATTTTATATAAGCCTCTCTTGAAAAAAAGTTATTAGTATTGTTTTTATGTTCATAACAAAATATGCATGCAGACTCATCTGAAAAAAAAAATGTTGATAATAATAATGATCAGTGATAATGATAATAATAATAATAATGATAATAGACGTCTGTGTGACCTTTCATCTCCGAGTCAATAAAGAAGTGGCATCTTAGTTTCATTCCATCAACTAGTTCATGTCTTGCCGAGGATAGGTTCTTTACAATTAGGCATAAATGTATCAGTTCTAATTATAATGCAGAACATTACAAACATGTTACACAGTGTGTGCGTGCGTGTGTGTGTGCGCGCGCGCGTGCGTGCTTGTGTGTGTGCAGGATGTATTTCTGCCCAGAGATGGCCACTGTGAGCCTCAGCCAGCCTCTAGACCTGGACAACGGGAACACGCAACAAGGGCCATGCTTCCAGTAAAAACATTGCACTGTACTCTGTCAGAAGCATGAAACCCTTCCTAGCATACACCAGATCTGTTTATCTCTTTTTCAGCATCATAGATAATGTGTGATGAACCAGTGGTTAGTTGCATAAGAGCAGCCCCCCCTCTACAGGTGGCCAAAGACATCTGCCTTCATGCTATGCTATACTTTACTGTTCTTTAGAATATTCTAAGTGTGTTATAAGAGATTATCTGCCTTTAACCCTTTGGGTGTCTGTAGTAGTTTTAGTCACGAAGATTCCTGCAAAAATCATCGTGCCTAAAACCGCTGCCAACACCTAAAGGGTTATAGACCATTCTATTTAGGTGGATGTAGCCACCCAAACGATGGTCTTCAAGGCCGACCGGCTGAGGAAGACTGTTTAGCACCTCCCATAAAGTCGACTCCCAGTCCTTCTCGCATATTTTCTTTCAGCTCTGATACAGTAATTCACCTGAGAGAGCATCCGTATTTGATGTGTAGTTTGACAGATCACCGTGCTCGACATTCAAGACCATTATTAACCCATTCAGCCCTGGCGCACTACAGCAGGAGATCGGTCGACCATGATAATTCAAGGGTAGTGCCAGATTAGCTTGGGGCCGACAGGTGCCAAGCTAATCTGGCACTACCCTTGAATTATCATGGTCGATCCATCTCCTGCAACTAGTGCATAGTCATTAGATGACGCCTCCAAAATTGGGGAAATACGGCCGTCAGGCTGAATGAGTTAAGGTGTCTGTAGCAACTTAAATGATGGCCTTTAACCCATTAAGTGCCAATAAAATTTGAACACCACCCAACTGCAAGTGGTTTAGATTATCGTGAGGGGGGGGGGGGCACATGAGGATCTATGCCTCTTGCTGACACCACTTTGAATCCATGTTCCTACATCTACGGTTTTTGGGTCTTGATTTCACGAAGATTGCAGAAACAGTCTGCGTCAGCGGGCAGTGTACGAGTTAATGACAGGCGACACCTTTTGATCTTCAAATCGTAGAGAGCACTTGTCTTTTGAGATCACTTTTCTTTCTTCTTGTTTTTGCAAAAAAAGGAAAAAAGAAAAGAAAGGTGGTTGCCGTTCAAAACGTTCTACTGTAGTTCCTAATGACAAACGTCAACGGTTGCCTTCACTTTTGTGTAGGTAACTCCGAAGGGAGCTGAACCACGACAGACACTCTTGACTGACTTTTGAGTTGTATGTTTAACCCTTTTCATCCTGATACATCCAATGATTGAAGCAATTTTGACTGATAGTTCAAAGGTGGTGCCGGAATAGCTTGGCACCTGAGACACCAAGCTATTCTGGCACCACTCTTGAACTAACATTTGATCTTTCTATTAATCTGTAATGTAGCCTTCATAGGACAATAAGCACATTTTTAAAAAATCAGCCTCAGGATGTAATGGTCACACTGGTTTTTACCCATGATTAGCTGCGCTGATCAGCGCAGAGAATTGAGGGTGACAACCAGCGTACGTTTACCCTAAATGACAATCCCAGTTTGAGGCATGGCTGTATATATATATATATATATATATATATATATATATATATATATATATATATATATATATATATATATATATATATATATATATATATATATATAGTGTTTTTGTCACCGATTCTTGTAGGAATCATTGCGACAAAAAAAATGCTACTGACATGCAGAGGGTTAAGTGAAGACTTGAAACCAAAAGATTGTGATGTAGGCAATGAAAGAAGCAAATCTTGCATAGACTGTGTGTGGGCCAAAATGATGATATATGATGGCAATTTCTTGCGTATGTACACATGTACCATTTTGAGATGTTTCCCAACCATACTCTTGTTATGTGATAGCAATAAAGTGTCCAATAAACAGTAGAAACAATAATTCATTGTGTTCTTTGTGGTGATGGCGATGAAACATTTACACCTCCTTGGCTTGACTTCGCGAACGAAGATTCTATAGGGCTTGCCCACGTCGTCTGCAGGCATTTTCGTGGCTGCGGAGGCCAATCCGGGACAGGCAGGTTCGACCGCAGTGGCTGCAGGGGAAGGTCTGGTCAGGGTTCTGAGTTACGGCAACTCGGTTTTTTCTCATGAGCCGTTTGTCCTTAAGGTTAGCTCTGCGAGAGTCCTCAAAGGAGACGGCTGCCTTGTAGATGGTGGAGCGCCAGGTGTCACGGTCCGCAGCAAGCGAAGACCACTGGCGGTGGTCGATTTGGCAGGCACTAAGTGACTTCTTGAGACCGTCTTTGTATCTCTTCTTTGGTGCCCCTCTGTCACGGTGTCCAGTAGCAAGCTCGCCGAACAGAGTGATCTTGGGTAGGCGATGATCCTCCATCCTGGAGACGTGCCCCGCCCAGCGAAGCTGTGTCCGCAGCAACAAAGCCTCGATGCTCATAGTTTCTGCCTGTTCAAGGACCTCGACTTTGGTGACATAGTCACTCCAGTGAATGCCCAAAATGGTACGCAGGCAGCGCTGGTGAAAGCGTTCAAGGAGTCGTAGTTGGTTGCGGTAGAGGGCCCAGGACTCGGAACCGGACAGCAGGGTGGTGAGGACGACAGCTCTGTACACACTGATCTTGGTGCCCGTTTTCAGCTGTTGATTGTGCCACACCCGCTTGAAAAGTCGCTCAAAAGCGCTGTTCGCTTTTGCCAGCCTGCTGTCAAGCTCCTTGTCCAGCTTGGCATCTGACGTGATGATGCAGCCAAGGTAGGTAAACTGGTGTACTGACTTCAGTTCAGACTCGCCGATGGTGATGTGGGGAGGGCGATGCTCTACCTTGGGTTCCGGCTGATGAAGTACCTCTGTCTTTTTCAGACTGACCTCGAGTCCAAAGAGCTGGGCAGCATCTGCAAAGCAGGATGTGATGCGCTGCAAGGCTCTCTCTGTGTGTGCAACAAGGGCAGCGTCATCAGCAAAGAGCAGCTCACGAATCAGTTGGTCTAGGGTTTTGGTGTGGGCCTGCAGTCGTCTGAGGTTGAACAGGCTGCCATCGAGACGATACCTGATGTACACTGCATCGTCATCGTCGAGGTCTACTGTGGCCTGCTTCAACATCATGCTAAAGAAGATGGTAAAGAGGGTTGGTGCCAGCACGCAGCCCTGTTTCACGCCGTTGATAATGGGGAATGGTTCTGAGAGGTTACTGTTGAGTCTAACCTGGCCTTGCTGGTCCTCGTGGAGCTGGACGATCATGCTTAGGAACTTTGGGGGACAGCCAAGTCGCTCCAGGATCTGCCACATGCCTTGCCTGCTCACAGTGTCGAACGCTTTTGTTAGGTCGACAAACGTTACGTACAGCCCTTTGTTCTGCTCGCGGCACTTCTCTTGAAGCTGTCTCAACACAAAGACCATGTCGGTGGTACTCCTGTTGGCTCTGAAGCCACACTGGCCCTCTGGGAGGTGGTCTTCAGCGATGGCAGGTACCAGCCGATTCAGGAGCAGCCTTGCGAGAATTTTCCCGGCAATGGACAGCAGGGTAATTCCACGATAATTAGAGCAGGCAGATTTCTCTCCTTTGTTCTTGTATAGGGTGATGATGACTGCATCACGGAGATCCTTTGGTAGTGTTCCTTTTTCCCAGCAGCAGAGAAAGAGGTCATGGAGCTTGTTGTGCAGTGCTGGGCCTCCATGTTTCCAGATCTCTGGCGGGATTCCATCAATGCCTGCTGCTTTGCCACTCTTGAGCTGGTGGATGGCTGTGAGGGTCTCTTCGGCGGTGGGCGGTTCGTCCAATTCAACCTTTAGTGGGAGCTGTGGGATTTGGAGGATGACTGTTTCTTGAACAGTGCACTCAGCGCCGAAGAGGTCCTGAAAGTATTCTGACCAGCGGTTCAAGATGGAGGTATTATGTGTGAGGAGTGCCTGTCCATCGGCGCTTCGCAGGGGACTTTGTACCAGGTGCCTAGGGCCATACACTGCTTTCAGTGCTTCATAGAAGCCCCTGTAGTCACCGTTGTCAGCGCAAAGCTGGGTCCTCTGTGCCAGTCTCGACCACCACTCGTTCTGGAGCTCTCTAAGCTTGAGCTGGAGACTGCTGCAGATGAGTCGAAAGGCAGATTTCTTCACAGGGCAGGAAGGCTGGGCTAGGTGGGCCTGGTGGGCGGCTCTTTTGTTTGCTAGAAGTTCCTGGATCTCCACGTCGTTTTCGTCAAACCAGTCTTTGTTCCTCTTTCTAACAAAGCCCAAGACTTCCACAGAAGATTTTACAATAGCAGTTTTCAGTTGCTCCCAGAGTGTTTCAGGGGAGGAGTCTGCTGGATCAACTGTGTCACATTTACAAACAATGTTTTAATTGCATCTATGTGCATGTCGAACAGTAATTAATTTTTCACATATACACATGCACAGAGGTTAACACGTCCCAACATACAAACACAACTAAGTACACATCCATAGAAGTACAAACAATATGAACCACACACATAATATTCATGCATTTAATAACGACTCATTATCGTGGCTGTACAATGAAAAACATACACCTTAGACATTTACATAAAATTGTCACCCATGCTTGTTGTGTATTGATATGCTAACAGTAAATGTTTGAAGAAAAATATTTAACCCCACTGTGCATACACCAACTGGTCACAGTTAATGAAACAACACAGGCAACTGAAGAAATATTCTCCATTTGCTTATGCGATGCAAACAAGGCTGAGCTAGACACCACGACCCTAAGTGCTGATTACTGAGCAAAAACAAGAAACGATTCCTCGCTCGCTCAAGTAACGTCTTCATATTGTGCCAAAACCAAGCAAAACGTCTGCAGATTTAGAGAGAAAATTGATGTGTGTTAGGTAATGACATAGGTAGTTTTGCCCATGGATCAAAAAACAAGGAATGCAGGAATGCAAAGAGCAAATATGCTAACCACTGCAGCCATCACAGAACTGGATGACCATGTTAGTTCAAGGGAGGTGCCAAGCTACTCTGGTACCACCCTTGAACTATCATGACCGTTCCAACTCCTTTACTGTTAAATAGACTTCAGCAGACAGCTCCCAACTTTGGAGTTTTGGGGCTCAATGCTTACCCTCTACTCAAACAAATGCTTTACATTTACTAGGAAACAAACATACATGACATGCAAACGTCTTACATTATTACCAGTGATGTAAATTTTACTCCTTCAGTAAATCCCATCCACCTACAAGGCATAGAATCTCATGAATTGACACAGCTTGCAGGGGTTAATGAAGATACAAGTCCCTTGCTGGCCCCATGTTCATCAGTACCTCACTCATTTAGAGGAAACTGGGCATTCACACTAGGACAGCACAGTCAGGTGGATGTAATGCAAGTATCAAAAGACAGTTGTATCATGTACACTTTTTATACTCACAGTAACCTGAATTTTCAGCAATCATGAAGACTAGCAAACTATGAGTCTGTATGGAAACTAGTTCACACTCTTGTTGGTTTAGAAACTAGCGATACATAGCTAGATATCACAAAATACCATTTCTAGGAGTTACTGAGCTACGCTGGAGCTAGGAGTTACATATCACTTACTACAGTTGACTTTATGATGACAACTACTAATATTCAAATAGAAAAAAAACTCACACTGACAATCTCCCTTAACTCATTCAGCCTGACGCACACATTCCCAAATTTTGGAGGCGTCATCTAACGACTATGCACCTGTTGCAGGAGATGGATCGACCACGATCATTCAAGGGCAGTGGCAGATTAGCTTGGCGCCGACAGGCGCCAAGCTAATCTGGCACTACCCTTGAATTATCAAGGTTGACCCATTTCCTGCTGTAGTGCGTCAGGGCTGAATGTGTTAACCCAAATAACCCCACAGCCGCATTTCTCAAAGTTTGCATGTCTTATCTAACGACTGTACGAGTTGTAGGAGATGGATCGATCATGATAATTCAAGGGTAGTGCCAGGTGAGTTGGTGCCTTCAGGTGCCAAACTCATCTGGCAATACCCTTGAATGATCATGATCGACGCATCTCCTGCTGTGGGGTGTTGGGGCTAAATGGGTTAATCAGCCACGCACGATGTGTAGCAGGGATCGAGGGAGGTAGCCAGTGTGTAAAAGACTAGATTGTATAATCCCATCATGTTGCTACACTACATTGCATATAGACACATTATTAACTCCTTGGTGTTAGTAATGCATTTTGTTGAGGCAATTCCTGAATGAAACGCCTCAACAAAAGTGCTACTGACAGCCAAAAGGTTAAAAAAATCTCAGTTTGGCATGCAAAAAATGTGTCATTCCATAGAGACATAATTAAAAAGTCTTCATACAGATGTAAATAAATCTCCATTACCATACATGTTTCATCGCGTTGATAATACCCCGATCTAAGCTATATTTTTTCTTGCACAAAGAAAGTTGCCGGGGAAAATGAACAAGAAACAGGCCAACAAGAAATGTTGTGAACAGCTATTGCTTTTATGTGTTCTGAAGTTACCGGTATGTTACACACACACACACACACACACACACACACACACACACACACACACACACACACATTCACACACAATGCTTAATACATTCACCTGTATGGAAAACACACAGGGCCCAGCTCATGAATTTAGCCTGAGCATTAGCCCAGTGTGCAAAAGGTCATCAGGCCGATGTCTGCCTTTGTCCCCGCACAAGCGTGTGCAGGCTGTCCGTGACCAATGTCGGCCCGCTGGCCTATTGCTTACTGGGAGATTGTCAATGTTGTGATAAGTATCCTAAATCAGAAAGCATAAGAGTGCTGACGTTTCTGTCTTTGTGCTTTGCTTCATATCCCAACAAAAACGAATTTGCCCATCAGACACGATGGCTCACCCTTTTAACCCCAAGCTCACATTTCCCAAATTTTGGAGGTTTCGCCTAATGACTATGCACCAGTTGCAAGAGATGGATCGACCATGATAATTCAAGGGTAGTGCCAGATCAGCTTGGCGCCTCATATGGCGCCAAGCTGATCTGGCACTACCCTTGAATTATCATGGTCGATCCATCTCCTGCTGTTGGGTGTTGGGGCTAAAAGGGTTCAGATACAAAGTTCTGACTGTGAGTAAGATCCTAGAGCAACATACGCACTCTCGCAGAAAACGAGCAGCACGCTCCACACGAAAATGAGAGACCATGTACGCATGTCACAACTCATTCATTTTAACCTCAAGTTTCATTTTCTTAACCCATTCAGTCCTGATGCACTACTGCAGGAGATGGATCGAACATGATCATTCAAGGGCAGTGCCAGATTAGCTTTGTGCCTGTCGGCGCCAAGCTAATCTGGCACTGCCCTTGAATGATCATGCTCGATCCATCTCCTGCAACAGGTGCATAGTCGTTAGATAACGCCTCCAAAATTTGGGAAATATTAATTTTTCTCTAAAATGTATTTTTTCGAAAAATACTTACCGATGACATGACTAACTGGAAATAGTCTACTTGCTTACCAATTTTAGCCTAAGACCCAAAGGGTCCCCCCCAGGAGGCTCTCGGGGATCCCTGACAGGGACGAGAGAGCTTTCGGGGATCCCTAACAGGGACGAGAGTAGCCTCCCCTGCCCATCCGGTCAGGCGCCAGGTGGTGTCTCCTTTAGCCAGTTGTCTACGGAGTTACCAGCGGCAAGCGGGGAGGAGGGAGGGACCTCCGAGTCATGTCATCGGTAAGTATTTTTCGAAAAAATACATTTTAGAGAAAAATTAATTTGTTTCCTCAAAACACATTACCGATGACATGACTAACTGGAAGAATGGCAAAGAGGAGGAGGGTGCCGCACAATCCCCTTTTAGAAACCTCTTCAGGGACGAAGACGGCCCGTCACTCCTGATCACCCACTCCCGACAATTTTAGCGAAGTGCCGCCTAAGCGCCGAGGGCGCCTGGAGGGAGTGTCGCGCCGCAGAAGTTGCCCACCAGCGTAAGGTTGTCGCGCTGGACTGTAAGGGCGCAGAGCAGAAGCGGCAAAGGTAGATTCCCGCCACCCCACCGCCGCCACAGTGTCCTTAACCACACCGGCGCGGCGAAGGCGAGACGTGCGGCCCTAGCGTGCATTGCATGGGCGCGGATCCTCAGTGCCTCGGCTCCCTGTGGGGAGAGGTCGCGATAGGCGGACCAGAATACCCAACGGAGCGAAGAGGAGAACGTTTGGGCTGAGAAGCCGGTTCTGCCAGCGGTCGGCGGCAAGGGACGAGACCGTCCCCTCCGCACGGACTTGGAGTGCCGCAGGTAGATACGAAGTGCCTGCCCTGGATCTTGCTGCGGAGTGCCCCGAGGAACCGGGTCGTGTAAGCGGCCGAGCGGCGAGGACCGGAGGCGCTGTCAAGGGAGACCTAGGCTGAGCGAGAAGGAAGGATCCGGGAGTAGCTGAACAGAGCCATCCACTCGGAACTGCAGGCCGGCGGGGCGAGACGAGAGCGTGGAGCTCGGTGACGCGGGGCGCCGTGGCGAGGGTCATCAGGAAGCAGGCCTCCGAGTCACGTCAGCAAAGCGGGCCAGAAGGAGCGGCTCAACGGTCCGATGTCAGTCAGGGGAGGACCAGGGAGGTCCCAGCGCGGGCCAAGTGGGCGGGAGACCGGACGCTGCACGCCGAAACGCGCCATAAGGTCGGGCAGGTCCTTGCAGGCGCTGGGTCAGGACGGCCGAGGTGACGGTAGGCGTCGGCGATCAAGAGACCCCTCAAGAGCTGCTGCACCAGAGGGGAGCCAACCTAGGTCTTGGACGAGCCAGAGAAGAAGTCCGTGAGCTGAGGAGTCGTCAGGCCGACAGTGGAGAGGCGGCGGTCAGAGCACCAGGCACGAAGCACGCCACTTTCCCTCGTAGACACGTCTGGTAGGTCTGCGGGCAGAAGCGATAGCATCCGCTGTTGCACTCGAGAAGCCTCCAGCAGAGAGAGCTTGCCACACAATCGCCAGGCGTGCAGGAGAAGTCGCTCGGGGCAGGGGTGGAAGAGCGGCTATCGGCGCTGTAAGAGCATCGGCGGGAGGTGGGAAAAGGGAGGGTGAACCTGTGGCGAGACTGAGAAGGTCGGAAGTCCGCGAACCGGTCCGGGCGACCGGCCACCAGGAGAAGGACTGCGTTGCATCCCCGGAGGCTGAGCAGGACTTGAGGACCAGGACCGCCGGAGGGTAGGTGTAAACGACCAGTCCGCCCCAAGGGATCGAAGGGCATCGACTGACCAGGCCAGAGGTCGGGAACAGGGAGATGAAGCGGGGAAGCCGGAGGCTCCACTTCGTGGCGAAGAGAACAAGGGGGGAGTCTCCCGACGGGCGCAGAACCAGCGAAGGATGTCCCAGCGAAGGGCGCAATCCGTGTGAAGAAGCTGCCACCGTCGCAAGAGGTAGACTGTCAGGACGAACAGGCGACGTGGACTGTGGCGGGCTGGGAGGGAGAAGACGCTGTCCTCGCACCAGCGAAGGGGGCGATAGAGGAGGAAGCAGAGGTCGGGAGAGCGGGTTCCTCCTGCGTCTGAAGGCAAGCCACGAAGAGGGGTTGTCGGAAGGACGAGGAGGTCCTGTGTCCGAAGATCATATCGCCAAGCGCAGAGGGCCTGCCAACTGCAACCAGTCCCAGCGGGTTGACGTGCCGCGAAGTCCGGTTCTCGGGCCAGCGGCCGGCGGACGAGCGGAATTCGGGAGAAGGAGAGCGCCCCAACGGTCGAGACCGGCAACGACGCAGAGAGAGACGGGCAGCGGCGAGGTCAGGGGGAATCCGGGAGCCGAGCCAAGAATGTCCGTCCAGCGAAGCCGATGTGGCGCAGCACAGGAGAGATCGGCACCAGGGTAGAGAGATCGCCGGAGGACGGCCGCCAGAGGCGGAGTACAGAAGACCGAGGGAAGGAGATCAGCCGCCGCACTCACCAGGAGGAGGAGCTGGAGCCGCAGTTAGGTGGGGAGCGCCGCGTCCGCAGCTACCCTCGGGCTAGAACGGCAAGGACTGGATCCGAGGCTCGTGAAGACGCACCAAGGCGCGGTCGGTCACCGAATCCATACCCAGGTGAACGAGTGGCGAGAGGTCGGACTGTAGGCGCTGACCAGGGCGCCCAGGCGAGCACCCGGAGGAGGAGAACATCGCTGCCCTACGAAGTGGGACCGCTGACTGATACCGCAGACGCAGGTCGACCCAGGAGGAGAACGGCTGACGGAAGAACAAGGTCTCGGGCAACCAAGGCATCCACGATCCACGCAAGGACCCAGGGCTGAGGGAGAGACCACACCGGAGAGGCCGGGCTGGAAACGGACCCGTCGACAGCAAGCGAAGACAACAGCGGGGGCGGGAGGCATGGGGACGCGTGGAAGCGAGGGGCAGATCCCGGCTGGCGGCGACGACCAAGGGCCGAAGGCGAAGCGAAGGGTCCGAGGCGGGGGGAGCCGCGCCGAGCGACGAGCACCAACGCAACATCTCAAGGCAGAGCGGAGACCTGCGCGCGAAGGGCGAGGGCCTTGGTCGGAGCGGGCGGGAACTCAACCACACGGGTGGCGCTGGGCCCACAGGCCTAGAAGGGGTCCTAAGGAGACTACCAGGCAGGGCCGAAGAGCGTGGGAAGCCACAGGAGCACGGTACAGCTGCGATGTCGCATCAGGGGAGATGGTCAGGGAAGGAGCCATCCACTAGAGCTGGGAGGTGTAACCGCAAGGACGGGCGCCGGCAGAACCACCAGAGGCAGCGCGCACGAAGAGGAGCAAGTGGCCAGCGAACCGGGGAGCCGAAGGCTAAAACGCCAGCAGGCCAGCGGCGAACGCAGGACGCCGAGTCATCCACCGAAGAGGGTCGGGGAGACGCTGGAGGCGAACGGTGCAGAGAGAGGGGAAGAGGGTGTCCCGCGGAGAATGACAGGGCCGAGCAGAAGGCGAAGGTCGGCAGGGACACAGGAGAGCGTCAAGCGGGCGGGCGACGAACGTCGGGCGCCGCAACTATCCAGGTGACGAGGGCGAAGACGTCGATCCCCACTTGCACTGGGTGTACCCAAGGGGCACCCATCCACGCGAACCGAGCGCGAAGTAGCTTCACTTCGGTGAACAGACGAGAATCGGTGAACACGTGGAAAGGCCGTAGGCGCCAGGGGAAAACGGCCCGAAGTCCCGAGGTATATGAAAGACGATCCAGACGCAGTGCCCGAAGCTCAAGGAGGGGGCACCGTAGCTGGCTGGGAGACTCGACGAAGGAGTCAGAGGGTAGGAAGGAAGGCCATAGGGCCGACTAGGGCACCAACCGGCGATAAGGGTCGCGGTGCCCGGGGCTCAAGGAGGGGGCACAAGCAGATAGGCGACTCGCCAAAGGAGTCAGCGGGCCCAGGACCGAGGCCGAAGTAAGAACAAGGCGACAAGGTCGCGGTGCCCGGCTCAAGGAGGGGGGCACATAGTCGGGTAAACGACTCGCCGTAGGAGTCAGCGGACTTAAGCTGGGGCCGAAGGCCAAGCGTGAACTAATTGGCGACAAGGCCGCGGTGCCCAGGGTTCAAGGCGGGGGCACAGCGGCTCGCCGGAGGAGTCCGCAGGCGTAGGAGGCCAACGCGTCCACAATAGGCGACAAGGTTGCAGTGCCCGGGGCTCAAGGAGGGGGGCATGTAGCCGGCTTGGCGACTCGCCGGAGGAGTCAGCGGGCTGAGCAGGACCGAAGGCCGACGCGTAGACTAGTTAGCGACAAGGTCGCGGTGCCCGGGGCTCAAGGAGGGGGGCACGGAGCCGGCTAGGCGACTCGCCGGAGGAGTCAGCGGGCTTAGGAGGGCCGAAGGCCGGTGCTTAACTAATTAGCGACAAGGTCGCGGTGCCCGGGGCTCAAGGAGGGGGGCACGTAGCCGGCTTGGCGACTCGCCGGAGGAGTCAGCGGGCTTGAGGTTTGGCCGAGGGCCGACGCGTGAACTAAGGCGACGTGGTCGCGGTGCCCGGGGCTCCTTTTTACGGAGGAGTCAGCGGGCTTAACGCGTCTACGAAAGAGCTACAAACTTACCAGGGACGATAGGAGTGGCTATCCCATGTCGGAGGGCCGCTTGAACAATCCCACCGTGCCGCGGAAGGTCCCAAGGAAGGCGGAAGTCGCGGGTCGCTCGGCGGTGGAACACCGGAGTAGAAACCAAGAACCTCCAGTCAAGCAGGGCAGCCAGCGCAGCCGATGACAGAGGAGCAGGTGGCACCCAGTCTACAGTGTGGCGGACACCAGGCCACTGGAAGCCGCCGTCCTGGGCAGAAACGCACTTGGTACTGCAACACATACCCATACATGAAAGGTGATGGGCGGCGGGCAACTAAGGCCGCCAGGTAAAGCTCCGAAGTAAGTAATGAGCGAAACTCACCGTGAAATGCGGAGAGAAAACAAACAGAAGTCCGAGCCAAGCACGACGTCCGGCCCCGCCGGGGGAGACGTAGGCAGTGGCCAAGACTTTACCTTTTCATGGCGGAACTGCAGAGCGACGAAGCACAAGCACCGGACACTAGGTCACTGGAAGTCGCCGTACTGGGGAGAGGCGCACTTGGTAACTGCAACCCAAACCCAAACATGAAAGGCGACCGGCGGCGGGTAACAAACCCCGCCATTTAAAGCTTCGAAAATTAAGAGACACGCGAAACTGACAGTAAATGCAAAGACAAACAACAGTAGCTCGAGCGAAGCCCGACGTCCGGCCCAGCCAGGCGAGACGTAGGAAGCGGCCGAGACTCCACCTTTCCATGGCGGAACGGCAGAGTGACGAAGCACAAAGTACCGGACAATAGGTCACGGGAGGTCGGCGTACTGGGGAGAGGCGCACTAGGTAACTGCAGCCCATACCCAAACATGAAGGCGACCGGGGGCGCCATTTAAAGCTTCGAAAGCAAGAAACACTCGAAACTCACCGTGAAATGCGGAGAGAAAACAGTAGCTCGAGCGAAGCCCGACGTCCGACCCAGCCAGGCGAGACGTCGGAAACGGCCGAGACTTTACCTGTCCATGGCGGAACGGCAGGAAGACGAAGCACAACCACCGCGCGACGGGAGCCTAGAAGGTTCCAGGGCCAGCCAAGAGCACGAGGCCCAGACGAGGGCTAGCAGAGAAGACGGAGGCCACGCCAGAAGCAGAAGCCGAGAGGCTAGGCGAAGGCAGGCCGGTAAGGGACGGTCGAACCGTACACAGTCTTTCCAAGGGTCAGAGGCTCAGGTAAAAGCGTCCGAACGCTAGCAGCGAAGTAGACAACTGGCTAAAGGAGACACCACCTGGCGCCTGACCGGATGGGCAGGGGAGGCTACTCTCGTCCCTGTTAGGGATCCCCGAAAGCTCTCTCGTCCCTGTCAGGGATCCCCGAGAGCCTCCTGGGGGGGACCCTTTGGGTCTTAGGCTAAAATTGGTAAGCAAGTAGACTATTTCCAGTTAGTCATGTCATCGGTAATGTGTTTTGAGGAAACAAACGTGCGCCGGGCTGAATGAGTTAACCCCATTCACTGCCAGTGGATGCGTGTTGTGTTCTTGAAATCGCTGTCAATTCAATATCGTAGGTCCCCAGCTGTCGAAGAAACGTTTCAGCAAGACTAGAGGCACAGGTCCTCATGTGCCCCCCATAACTGCGGGGGCTTTTTGAGGATCTGTGCCTCTTGCAGATGGTTGGATGGTTTCCTCAGCAGTGAAGGGGTGAACACATTGTGCCTGCCACCTCGCTTGACTTCTAATCGTCACACTTTCCAGCTCTGCTAAATCACGCCATAATCACAAGCGCAGGAAAATATGTACACACAAGCATTCATAACTGGGGGCGGGGGGAAAAGTCTACATCTGCACCCTATGACCGTATACATGCAAAATATGTACGCCGATACATAAAAATGTGAAATACACACACACACAATGAGACCATCACTTTGAAACTAGCACACCCAGAAGAGAGAGAAGAGAAACTATATGGCTAAAGCTAAAGCTAAGGTATTGCACAGTGTCACAAGCATATCTCCAAGGTAGGCTGGTCAGTGATTCTGGACCTTACGGCCTCTGGCCCTAAGGTCCAGAATCACAGACCAGCACACGCATTACATTTCAAATATATTACAAGTTCTACTCTGATCAGATTATGTACGTAAGAACAGTGAGGAAACCTAACCTAAAACAATGCATTTGCAGCAGAAACCACGCAAGCTACCACCTAAGGGTACCAATAAAAATGACTGCAATTCTTTACATGGAAAATTAAGCATCCATTTGCTATTAACATGCCAGATCACCATACATTTGAATGCAGAAGACTAAATGTGTACTGGTCCATCATTTTGGACATTAACGGTTACAGTTACAGATCAGCACACACTCCCGATTCGATGGTGCCACCCACTAACTGAACAGACTATATGTATGTTATACCATTACCTGTTATTCGAACTGACCATACTTACTGCACACTGTATCGACTGTTAACACATTCTTCCCCAGGACAGAAATCCCCAAAATTTTGAAGTCGCCCTCTGAAGGGTTGTATTACAATTCTAGAGACAGATCGAGCATGATAGTTCATGGGTGGTGCCAGAATAGCTTGGCATCTATGGGCGCCAAGCTATTCTGGCACCACCCTTGAGCTGTCATGCTCGATCCATGTCTTGCTGTGGTGTGTTGGGGCTGAACGAGTCAAAACTGAATGCTACAAATAATCACACCAAATACGTTTATGCGAAAGTCATCTGCAAAGCTGCAGTGTAAGAAAACTGATGATTTCTGTAAACCAGGATTTAAAAAAATGTGCATCTTTTGATGCAAAGCGTGGGCTAAAAGCCCAAACACACTGAAACATGTAATATTGCGTGTTTGTCCGGACTTTTATCCACTTTTCTCCTTCGTCTACTAATGATGACACAAGCAACCACATGAACAACCATACACCACTATCAAGTCTTGATTATCATGCAGTAATCAGTTATAACTTGGGATGATTGGAACTGGTTTCCTTGCTCAGAAATTCCCTGAATTGCACACATTTGTAATTCTAGCACTGTTGGACAAGAAACTATACAACAATAGATGCCATGATCATGACAGTTCAAGTCTACAGGACAGCCTACAGAAACGAATCCTTCTTCCCCAGAACCATTAGGGACTAGAACACCCTCCCTGAAGACACAATACAGGCTCCTTCGCTTGATGCCTTTATTATGAGGGTATCAGGCCTCAATTATTGGCCCCATTTGTGGCCTGCCACCTGCTGAAGTTGCGCTGATGATGGCTAGGGCTATACTGGTTGGGGTTTAAACCCTGGAGACCGCTACGGTAGCCAGGCAGGCTTAGCTGGAGGCACCAAAACAGCTGCTGGGTCCCAACACCTTTTTTCCCCCTCACCCATCAACCCCCATGACCCCTCCCCAATTTAGAAATCAGAAGTAAGACGGTCAGTAATAATAGTAATAATAGTTTTTTAAAATGTTTACTATTATTTTTTTTTATGCTGCGCACCACCAGCAACCCAGCAATAATGGTCAGTTGGTTGACCGTGGCAGGGAATCAGAAGAAGTGTCGTGTCCAATTAGCTCTGTGCTTGGGAAGCTGATCAGGCACTGCCCATGAATTATCATGGTCAATATATCTCATGCAATTGGCAAATCGCGAAGTAAATGGACACCCCTCCCCCCCCCAACTAATATGAAAAATGCAACAAAGCATGGAAACACAGGGCAAAGGTGGGTGAAAAACAGGCGGGAGGTTACAAATGTGTGTGGAACTGTACAGACGTAAGGTCTACAATCACTGACTAGCACACATTATATATATATATATATATATATATATATATATATATATATATATATATATATATATATATATATATATATATATATATATATATATATATATATATATATATATATATATATATATATATATATGTATGAATATATAACATTTTAAACAGAAGGAACTTACAGAGACACCAAGGGTTAAAGCACCTGCTAAGCATTGGTAATAGGGTGATCTACATACCTCCGCAAGGATCTATAAGGAAAGTTCCACACTGTGCAAAACTGTGCAGTTCCTGCACATCCTTCACCTTTCCTCACAGATCAAGTGTAGAAGATCACTCACGTATAAAGCCCAGTGGTATGCAAGGAAACAATAGCAAAAATAAATACAGACTATCAAATACATAAGCCATTAATTTTGTCAGTGTGTCGATTATGACACTAGTGTTGAAACAAGGGCAAATCTGAAAGCTAGTGTAGATACAAAGATTTTGGATTCAAGCTTTGGCAAAATGTTTCACAAATTTCACATTGTTTTCACTCTTGGGGGGTGTGTGTGTGAGTGTGTGTGTGTGTGTGTGTGTGTGTGTGTGTGTGTGTGTGTGTGTGTGTGTGTGTGTGTGTGTGTGTGTGTGAGAGAGAGAGAGAGAGAGAGAGAGAGAGAGAGAGAGATGTACCATTGCAAAACACATGGTCATGAATATTTAATGGATGACTGGCTTTTTACTAAACTCTTCATCGATTCCACATGCAAATAAAAATGACACACATAGGCATCCACACACACTCTTTCACATATGCACATGTCATTCACTCTGTTCTGGTTTCTTTCTGAGAAAAGAACAGACTAGCTGTTCAGAGTGTGACACCGCACCTATTTCTGCAGCAGATCAATGGTGTTCGCACGCAACCCCCTAACTGCCTTGTGAAGCAATCCTCAGCTCACACACTCTGACCAAAATGTAAACATTATTTTGCTTTTCTTAAAAACACACAAAACTGTTAGTTAGGAGGATGCGTGCGAACACTACCGAGATATAATTGAAAAAACAAAAACAAAGCAAGCAACAGGACACTACACAAACTGATCACTTTGGAAAAGCCCTCAACAAACCATCACAGCCAATGCACGTTCAATATGTTATGTGTCTAGACACTTTTAGTTGCAACAGTTTTATAACATGGCTAGCCAAGTTGCAGTTTCCCTCAGTTCTGAAGGTAAAGGTCACACAGTTTCTTGAGGTTTTGTTGATGCGACACACAAACAGCAGGAATTTTCAGACCTGTGGAATTGCAACAAAATTGCCAACAACTCCTGAATGAGTGATGCAGTGTTCACTTATGTAACAGTCAATAGAGCCAAATTGAGCTAAATCAGAAGCAGACCAAACATTGCACCAACTTCAAACATTCTGTGGATTCCAAGAGGCGTATGTTTTCATAAGCCCGTGCATCCGCACGGGCTTATGAGAACATACACCTCTTGCTCGCAAGGAGTTGTCTCACTGACAGCCACAGTTTGAGGTACTAACCAGGTTTTAACAGTTCAACTGCAATGAGGAAGCATGCAGCAGTGAATGGGGCAATCCAGTGAGAACGGGGTCTTTAGTTCTGCTTATCGAAGTGTGCAAACCAATTCTTTCTTTACTATCATGGGGCTCAACTTACTCTGATTCTGATTTAGAAAGAACTCCTATGTGCTACGTGAATGAGCTTCTTCACTTGAAAGTCAACTGAAGGATTTCCAAACTCCTTTCAAGTGGGCCAGTATCTAAATATGTGGAATTTGCTAATTATGGCCACCATCTGCACCATACAGCTGAAGCTTATGTGACTTTCCATGCAACTCAAAAACATCAGGCTCCCACAATCAGTGTTACAAGTCATGGAGAGAAGGAAGTCAGGCGTCTGTATCGCCCCAGTTGCTGTTGTGTGAAGAGAGAGGAATGTTGGTTCGACGCTTGGTGGGCTGGGGTGCTGCTCGCTTGTCAGGGGACGTGAAACGTACCATTCGACTGCCGCCACTGCTCCATGCGTCGCTCTTACTTTTCTGGTGGAGAGAAAAACAATGGAATGAAATCAGTTGAAGGAGAAAAAAACAAATGGAAGCTGGAACATTTAACCCTATGGCTTCCAGTAGCCCTTTTAGGCCTGCAGGAATCATAGCGACAAAAAAGCACTACTAACAGACAAAGGGTTAAACACTCAATGGCTGACACAAGGTTTATGACTACACATTTTATGTAGACTTACATGACTAACCTCTCGGATGTCAGTAGCACTTTTTTGTTGGTGCCATTCCTGCAGGAATCACCTGAACCAAAAGCAATTACTGACAACCAAGGGGCTAAATATGACTACAAAATCACACTGAAGATGAGTATATGTACAAGTATGTAACTATTTCATGACAACATAATGATCAGCCTTTACCATGTTTTCTTGTTCATGCTCTTCCTCATTTTAACTCATTTGAGAGGTGCCGCCTCTGGATATGCGGCTTATGCCGCGTATCCAGAGGTGGCATGTCTCGAATGAGTTAACAGCATAAGTATAGTATTACTTTATAACTAGTTACAGACAAAGAAATCATTGATAGCAACAAGCATGTTGTTACCTCTTTCCGATATGCATATAACATCGGACCAAACACCTTGCAGAAACTGTTATCCTTGCAGTGAGCTTGCACAGCAAGCTCACAGCTACAAGATCAAGTTTCTGCAGGATAAATTTTATCATACTGAGTTATGTAAACACGGAAAACATCTGAGACTACCTTTTCACTAAACCCATGCATACAACATTCAATGTCAGCATGCAGAGAGTGGGGTAAATTTTTTTCTTAAAGAGCTACATGAGTATCCTTTCATTCAAGTGACAAAAAAGAAAAAAAGTTGTGAATGACAGCAAAGCCAAAAACTGACCAACATGCCTAATTATAATTACTCATTCAGTACAAAGACCTGCATCAGTAAAAAAAAACACAGATTTCCTTGTGCAACGATGTTGTGAGCACCAGCAGTAAGACACAGAAACCATCTATGTACAAAGACACACATCCCCAGCCCAACAATCCATGCTGTCACACAATGTTTCAATCGTTTCCATTAGTAATCTCCTCAATGATTAGTAATGCTCTGGCTGTCTGTCGCGCTGTTTTGTCCAGGCAATTCCTGCAAGAATCAGCGACAAAAAGTGCTAACAACAGCCAACCGGTTAATCCCTTGACTGCCAAGAAAATGTGAGCATGATCCAACTGCAAGAGACATAGATCCTCATAAGTCCCCGCAAGTACGGGGGCTCATGAGAATCTATGGCTCTTGTGGAGACCAATTTGTACCCATGTCCCTTGGATTGTTGTGGCTTTGGGTTGCTGAATAAACAAAGCTTTCAGAGACAAAAATTGTGTCCCTGGCAAGGAAAGGGTTAATTCTGGGGCACTGTGACATAATTTGGCACCTCGAAAAGTGCCAAGCTGATCTGGCACTACCCTCAAATTATCACAGTTCATGCATCCTCTGCTGTACAATGCCATGGCAAAATGGTCTTGCGTAACATTTATTTGAATTCTAATGTAGTGGAAATGGATAGGCTGGAGATATTTGACTGGAATGTGTGGGTGTGGTTATGGTGGATGTTGTTCTGGTCGCTGATACACAGTTGGTAAGGAAACTGTGCCATTAACTGTTTGACTGTTGGCAGCATTTTTGTCAAGGTCATTTCTGTAGGAATCACTTTGACAAAGTGTGCTACCAACAGACAATGAGTTAAAGGGGAAAAAAAGCCTAAAAGTGTGGCATTGGGTGGTTGCTATTTACCATTATTGTTTTATGGTATGTCTGGAGTTGGGATGGAGTTGGGAACAGTGAAGGGAGGACCAAACTCTTGCACAGGCAAAATATGACAGGTAAAAATTTTAAAATGTGCACTTTTTATAGTTGGCTTACATTCAGTGACGTGTTGTGTCATTCAACACACATCACTGATGTGCGCCATGGATGATAAGCTGCTTCTAAAGCATCAAAATGCCCAAGACACACCATTCTAAGGAAAGCATAAAATCAAAAATGACACCACCAACTGAAAATCAGACAAACCTATATCTCTGTGGAAAGTGGCAAGGGGTGGGGGAAAGGTGGCGGTGGTGAGGTGGCCAGAGGGAGAATGCATGACAACAAAGAGTGAAACAACAAAGAGTGAAACAACAAAAAAGGTGCAGACACATGGTAGAGAAATAAAACCGTGGTGCTCACTGCAAAAGGCTTAACACCAATAATTTGTTTTAATACTTGTGGTTTGAACTGTGGGGTTATCACTGGCCCGTTCCCCAAAGTGAATTTTCATCTGCCGACTGTGTGGAGACAAAACACAACAACATATAACAGACATCAGAACAATGATACACATTTTTTTTTTTAATCTGTCTTATTGATATCACATACCAACAAAAAAAAGCAAAGCCCTTATGGCTCACATGTATGACAAATCCACATCTTTGTGACCTTGACCTTTCCAACAGGTCACCGAAATGAGCAAGTGTTCAAGTGTCTAAACATAAGTAAGGTGTTGGCTTTTGGAACAGCGAAATCCAAATTTTTTCAAAACGTATGCATTTTTCACAAATTTGTCAACGCTTCATGACCATTGACCTCTGAGGGGTCGACTAAAGTAGTATGCATAGAAAGGTGTTATCATCAGCTGCCTTCATGCCAAATTTTATTGAAAAGTTTGCAAAAACTTAGATAAAAAATGTATTTTTCTTTAAAATATATTTTTTTGAAAAATACTTACCGATGACATTACTGTTAGGAATACTGTTCTCGCTAGCCTAATTTTAGCCAAAATTGTGGTTGTGTGCCTTTAAGGAGGGAAGGTATCAAGGGGCGCTATAAGCCTGGCAGAGCCACGGTAGCCTCCCTTCCCTCTACATCCGGCACGCAGTCACCTGATTCGCCATTCTGTTTCGTAGCGAGCCAGCGGCAGCGGGGCAGGCAGGAGGGTCCTCCGAGTAATGTCATCGGTAAGTATTTTTCCCAAAAATATATTTTTAAAAAAAATACATTTGTTTTCTCAAAACACATTACCGATGACATTACTGTTAGGAAGAATGTCGAAGAGGCGGTGGGTGCCGCTTAAAACGCCCCTATACATGCAATGACGCCCCCGAGACCCGCCCTCCCAGGCATAACCTCCCGATAATTTTAGCGAAGATTACCTACGGCACCTGGGGTGCTGGGAGGGAGTGTTGTGCCGCCGTGACATCCCCCACCAGCGACAGGTTCTCGCGCTGGCCGGAGAGGTCCCTCAGGTAGAATCTGGCAAAGGTAGACTCTGAATGCCAGCCCACCGCCGCCACAATGTCTTTGACTGCACAGTTGCGGTCGAATGCAAGGCTCGCGGCCATGGCTCGGACCTCATGCGCCCTGATGTTCATGCGTGTGGCTGTTTCAGGGGCGAGGTTGTGGTAGGCGAAGCGGATCACCCAATGGAGCCAGGCGGAGATCGTCTGGGCGGTAATGTCATTTCTACCTGGAGACAGAGAGAGGAAAAGGCGGGTGCGGCCCCTGCGCAGAGGCTTGGTCCGGTGCAGGTAGATACGCACTGCTCTCACCGGGTCTTGCTGCCTGGAGTCTCGGGAAGAGCTCGGTCCCCTCAGGGCTTGGATGGTGACCACCTGCGGCGCCACCAGCGGGACCCGGGTCTTGGCCAGGAAGGTCGGGTCGGGCAGCAGTTGTAATGAACCGTCCGCCCGGAACTGTAGTCACGAGGGATGGGTCGAGAAGGCGTGGAGCTCACTGACCCTGGCCGCAGTGGCGAGGGCTAGTAGGAAGCATGTCTTCCGCATCATGTCCGACAGTCGCGCCAGCTGCAATGGCTCAAAGCGGCTAGAGTTGAGCCACATCAGTATCCAGGGCAGGTCCCATCTTGGCACGAGAGAGCGGGCGGTTGGCCGACGAAGACGGAAGTGCGCCATAAGGTCAGCCAGGTCCTTGCAGGCGCCAGGGTCGAGACGTCCAAGGTGCTGGTACGTATCGGCGATCATAGCCAGATAGCCGCGAATGGTAATGGGAGCCAACAGCTGATCGTTTAAGAGCCAGAGGAAGAAATCCGCCAGCTGGGGTACCGTCAGGTCCGTGGGGGAGAGTCGTTCCGCGTCACACCAGTTGCAGAGGACGCGCCATTTCCCCTCGTATACCCGTCTGGTTGAGCGTCTGCGGGCTGCAGCGATAGCATCCACCGCCGCACTTGAGAAGCCTCTGGAGGCGAGGGCTTGCCGCACAATCTCCAGGCGTGGAGTAGGAGGCGCTCGGGGCACGGATGGAACAGGTCCTGTCGGGGCTGCTTGAGCATCGAGGGCAGAGCGGGCAGCCGCAGCGGGGGGGAGGGGGGGGGGGAGCGACGCCAGGTTCAGGAGGTCGGTTGTCCAAGACAGGGACCAGCAGAAGGGGGCCACGAGGAAGAGAACCGTGTTGCAACCTCTGAGCTTGAGCAGGACCTTGGGGACAAGCACCGTCGGCGGGTAGGCGTATGCGATGAGGCCATCCCAGGGAATGGAGAGAGCGTCGACTGCCAGGCTCGTGGATCTGGAATGGGGGAGACAAAGAGCGGAAGCTGGTGGTTCCACCTCGTGTTGAAGAGGTCGATCATGGGAGTCTCCCAGTGGTCGCAGATCATTCGAAAGATGTCCGGCCGGAGTGTCCACTCGGTGTGGAGCAGCTGCCCGCGTCGAGAGAGGGAGTCTGCCAGGACGTTGAGATGGCCCGGGATATGTCTGGCTCTGAGAGAAATGCCGCGGTCTTCGCACCACCGAAGCATCTGGTAGAGAAGAATGCAGAGGGACGGGGAGCGAGTCCCACCCTGCTTCTGTATGTAAGCGACGACCGTGGAGTTGTCGGACAGTACGAGAAGCTCCTGGTGACGCAGGCGGGGTTCCCACGCGCTGAGAGCTTGCCAGACCACCTGGAGTTCCAACCAGTTGATGTGTCGCGTCGCGAGCTCTGGGGGCCAGGTGCCGGAGGCTGTGGTGAACATCGGAAGAAGGTGGGCTCCCCAGCCGGAGCAGCTTGCGTAGACGCATAGGGACAGGCGGGGTGGCAGAGTGTAGAGGGGGACTCCCGACGCCAGCCAGGTGGGATCCGCCCAACGCCGGAGATGCGGAAGCAGCATCGAAGGAACCGGCATCATCGTCTCCATGTCGCCCGTCGACGGTCACCAGTGCAGAAGGAGGTAAAGCTGAAGGGGGCGGTAGTACAGTTGGCCCAGGGGGAGTAAGTCCGCCGCCGCACTCATCAGTCCAAGGAGCTGCAGCCACACCCTGGCAGAAGCCGTCTGCGTCAGCGTCAGCTGCAGGGCGAGGTTCGGCAACTTCTGTATGCATGGTTCCGGTAGCCGCACCTCATTAAGCTCGGTGCGAAACTCCCTACCCAGATGGACGAAGTGGCGGGAAGGGCACCAGGTCAGACTTGCCCAAGTTCAACAGGAAGCCGAGTCTGTCGAGGAGGCACAGCAGCGCATCCCGATCCGTTGCCAAGGAAGCCTCCGACTGGTTCCGCAGGAGGAGATTGTCGAGGCAGTTTGACGTAGGGTTGGAGGACGTCCATCTGGCCCGGGCGATGACCCCATCCATGACCCGTGTGAACACCCAGGGGCTGAGGTTGAGACCGAAGGGCAGCACTCGGAACTGGTAAATCACTCCACGGAAGGCAAACCGCAGGTACCATCGGGATGAGGGGTGCATGGGCACGTATAGGTAGGCATCCGACAGGTCCAGGCTAACGGCAAAGTCCATCGTCTGCACTGCGGCACGAAGCGCTCGGGCCGTCTCCATGCGGAAAGGGGGGGGGGGGGGGGGGCAACGATGAACTTGTTTAAGGCGGAGAGGTCGATAACAGGCCGCCACTTGCCGCCCGGCTTGGGCACAATGAAGAGGCGGCTGTAGAAGACAGGGGAGTTGGGCCGCGTCACCACTTCCGTCGCCGCCTTCTGAAGCAAGGAGGCCACCTCGTCGCGTAGGGCGTCAGCTCTGTCTGGGTCGGTCGGGACGGGAGTCCAAACGGGGGAGCGACGCAGGGGGGGCGGCGACCGAAAGGAGATCCCGAGGCCGACGGAGACGGTGGATAGCACTCAGGGATCGTCCGGAATCAGCGAGCGCCACGCCCAGCTGTGGCGCGCCAACCTCCCGCCGACAGGAGACCGGGGAGCGGTCGGCGGAGGCGAAGTCGGCAAAGAGTCAGCGGGCCCTGCCCCGTCCAGGGCGACGGGTGGGCCGGGGCCAGGAGGGGGTGGGGACGGGGGCGGGCGTCGAGTTGGTCCGTTGGCAAGCGCGCCCAAAGGCCGGGGCGCATGGAGGAAGGCGTCCGCGCACAGTCGTAGGGCAGGGGGCGGGTCTGGAGGACCGCAGGGCCCGACACGCGGCCTTGCGGGGTGCCCGAAAGCGGGGGGGCGCCGGCCGGCTGGGCCACAAGTCCTTGTTGGCGTCTTTGACCGTCTGCCAGGTGGGTCCGAATAGCAGCTCCCCGCCAAGCGGTGCCTGTCGCAGCTGCTTCTTCAAGCCCGGAGGGAGGTCACAGGAGCGGAGGAGAGCATCCCGCCGCATCAGGTCACAATTGGCTGCCGCCACCATGGTGTTAACGGTGGCGTGATACGCCGCCCAGTTGCCGGCAACCGCCAACGCCAGGATGTCCGCCAGCAAGGGGGAGGTCACAGGGTTCCAGGCTTCCTCCACCCGGCGAATGAGGGTCTGCGTCACCAAGTCGAGGAATCCCGCAGTGGCAAGGGCATTCCGCACCAAGCTGGCAGTCTTGTCGAGGCCCGGGATGACGGGGCCTGGCCGAGGGGTACCTGTGAAGGACAGGGCTGGGGCATTCACCTCCGACAGGGGGCAGGAGAAAAACTGCGAATGACCCGCGTACCAACGTTGCTGAAAGGCGATCTGTAGATCCAAGGGCCACCTGGCGTCCGAGAAGAAACCCGCGTCTCCAAAGGAATTCCCTAGCAGATGCGGCGACAGGGCGTCGCGCAAGTCCCGGAAACCCGGAGGTTGTGGCAGCGACTTAAACCTCTTGGTCAGGCTGGCCGCATCCACAAAGGCAGAGGCCTTCCTCTTGATCGGTGGTGAAGGCGGGCAATCCTCCGCAGGAAGGCAGGCCGCGATGAGGCGGGCCGCCTCATCCAAGGCCCGGAGCGTCTCCATCCTATGACTGAGGGAAGGCTGTTGACCGTCAGCGTCGTTCGTGGGGGGGCGAGCGCCCGGAAGCATCGGAAACGTCGCGCAATAACGCGACATCGAACCCTCCGGTGCCAGACTGAGCGCATCATCCACCACCACAGGGGCCGGCACTTGGAGGGGAGGAGGGCCAACACTAACTCTGGTCGCGTCATTAGCAGCCCCTCGTCGCGTCACCGTCGCGCTGGGAGGGGGACGAACCAACCGCAATGAATTGGGCGAAGAGCGAGCCGCCGGCGAAAACCTTGTCGAGGAATGCATCGAGACGGAGCGGTGATGGGAGGAGTGGTGCCGCGGGGAACGACTGCGTCGGGGGGAGTACGGGCGGCGGTAGCGGGATCCCTGGCGCCGAGCAGGAGAGGGCGAATGGGACCGTGGTCGGTGGTACGTGCGGTGCGGCGAACGAGGGTGGTAACCCCTAGCAAGGCAAGGCGACGAGGCACGCCGGCCGGGGGAAGGTCTGTGAAACCGCGGTGCCCGGGGGTCCCTGGAACCAGTCCGCGAGCGGGAAGGCCCGTCGTCCGAGCGCGAAGGAAGGCGGCGCACGGGCGACCAAGCGAAGTGAGAGTCACGTGTAAGGCTAGAAGAGCGGGAGCTCCGACCACGTGGTCACTGAAAAAGAGTCACATCCCCCTGCGCTTGTGCCAGGGCCGAGGGGGCCAAAACAGGTGTACTAACTACGCCCGTGCGGGTGCACTTGGCTGGGCTTTTGCTCTTAACATTAAGTACCGTACTGACCTCCGCACGAGAAGACTTGCGCTTGTCAGTCGAGCTCCTCATGGTGGTCGACGCGCTGCGGTCCCGCGGGCGTTGTTGGCCAGACTCTGTGGAACCCAGCGAGCTGACGAACACTGTAGGCGCCCGGTGTTGGCCAAGCTCGGTGTAAGGTTTGGCCAGCGAGCTGACGAACACAGGTGTCGGAGTACTCCGTTGGCCCGGCTCGGTGTCACGTAACCCCAGCGAGCTGACGAACCCTCCGGCAGAAGCCCGTGGCTCTGGATCCGCGCATGTGTCCCGCATCGTGAGAGTCCATGGCGTTTCCTCCAATTCAGCGGACGGGGTGGCAGCAAGGGTCTGCTTAGGACATTCCCGCCGGTAGAACTGCCTAAGCTGCGACCACTGCTCCTCCCTCCAGGGGTTGCAGACGCCGCAAGGGTGAGTGGAGGAACAGCCAGAGCACGGTAAGCAGACGTCATGGGCGTCACTCGGCCACTGAAAGTCTGCGCATCTCGTTCAGGTGCGAACTTGCCAACTGCAACAGAAAAACAAATCTCAACAAGAGAAAAAGGGCCTCCTTGGGCGCGTATACGCTCCCGTGTGAACGAAATTCGAACGAAGCCGCCACACGACGAGTGCCTATGCCATGCGCTTTCTGAACCCCGTAGCGCCGGCCGAGGGCACTAACTGAAGCTACCCTGCTTACCTGGTCACAGTAGAAAATGGAGAAGGCTACCACCGAGAGGACGGAGGATGAGGGACCGGCGAGATAGAGCGGGAAAGTCCACCAAAGACGAAAAGGCCCAGGCGGACCGGTCGCCGAACCGGGCTCAGGCAACAGAAGGGCTGACACCAAACGCCGCTGTCAGGTAGCTCACGACCCAGAAGCGAAGCGTCGGTCCACGAACAAAGCCAAGGCACAAGGCCCAAAGAAACGAAGTAGGAACAGAGCTAGGTAGGGCACACAACCTTCCATGGCTCAGCGCAGAAACAGAATGGCGAATCAGGTGACTGCATGCCGGATGTAGAGGGAAGGGAGGCTACCGTGGCTCTGCCAGGCTTATAGTGCCCCTTGATACCTTCCCTCCTTAAAGGCACACAACCACAATTTTGGCTAAAATTAGGCTAGCGAGAACAGTATTCCTAACAGTAATGTCATCGGTAATGTGTTTTGAGAAAACAACTACAATTTTATCAAAAACTGGCATTGTTCACACACTTGCCAACCTCCTGTGACCCTTGACGTACGTCTGTAACCAAAACCAATTTCAGTAATAAATTACAGAAATTCCGTAAGGGTTGGCAGTACTGGGACCACTAAATTAGTAAGCATAGAAAGGTCTTATCATCAGTTACCTTTATGCCAAATCTGACTGAAAAGTTGGCAAAAACTTTGATAAAAACTACAAGTTTATCAAAAGCTGGCATTTTCACATATTTGCTGACTTCCTGTGACCCTTAAACTTTCCGAGTGGTCATCCAAATTAGTAGGCATCTCTGTACCGAGTTTGGGTTTGAAATTGAAAATAGTATTTGAGGAGAAACAATTAATGTCAAAATATGGCGATTTTTTACCCCTTTCTGGACCCCCTGTAACCTTGACCTTTGAGAGAGGTCACTGAAATAGGTATGCTTAGAAAGGTTTTACCAGAAAGTACCTTTGGGTCAAGTTTTAAGTCTGAGACTTGAACAGTCTTCGAGAAAATGCCAACGGATGACAGACGACGGACACCAGACAGACGATGGATGGCCCATTACATAGACTCAATTTTGCATCGCATGCGAGCCAAAAAGCACAGACAGATACAGTTTGCATACCAAGGGAAATCGCTCAGTGCTGGACAAAAAGTTAGATCCTTTGAAGAGTCAGGGGATCTAACTGTCCACCACTGAGTGCTATTCCTTGGGAAGTGTAAAGTCTTCGTGACATACAACTGACAGAAAAAATTGTACATAAAATCCTTGATACAATGCCTGGTCATGCCTACAGAAAGTGAACCCATAATAATACATGTATATATGGAATAAATATTTGAATAATTGATGCACGCTACACAAAATGACAAAAGTGCACACGAAATCAGAGATCCTTCAAAAGGTCCATATTGCCAAATCTGGCAGTTGTCCTCTGAAGACAGCATAACAGATCAGGAGACAGATCAACTGTGATAGTTCAGGCGCCAAGCTATTCTGGCCCAGCCCTTGATCTGTCATGGTTGATTCATCTTCTGACTTCGTGTATCAGGTCTGAAAGGGTTAACCCAAAGGCCATCTGTAGTGCTTTTTGTTGAAGTGATTCCCGCAGGAATCACTTCAACTGAAGAATTGCTGACAGCTAAAGGGTTAAGCAGTATCAAACGGCGTAACAATATGAAAGTAAGATACAACAATATTTTTTGTTCAGGAAAAATATACATAGTGTAGGAAAAAAATCGAAATTTATAATTGATAGATCACATGACATAAATTAAACTTATCGCTCAAAAATCACCATTATACCTTAGGCTGTTGGTAGAGGTTTTAGTCAAGGTGATTCCTGAAGGAAAAACCTCAACAAGAAGGGCTACCAACAGCCAAAAGATTAATATGCCGTAGGACAAGAAACTCAACCCACCTTTCCAAAATCATCATTGAAGTTAGCGAAAGCATCAAATGAGTTGCTGTCAGAGTTTGCCTTCCCGCTGCTGGCGAAGGGGTCGCTACTACCAAATGGATCACCCCCGAAATCCCCAAATGGATCTGCCTTTGGCTTTGTTGGGGCTGGGCTCTTGGACTTTGGAGGTGCAGGTCGCGGTGGAGGTTGTTTTCTGTTTTGTTTTGGTGGAAGTGCTGGTGTGGGTGATTCTGAGCTTTTGGCCGGGAAGGTGGGAGCAAAGGGGTCGCTGGCAAACCCGTCACCTCCCGACTTCTGTACGAATAAAAATACATGTCATCATTAACCCCACTATGTGTGCAGTCCTCAGTACTGAAAACAGTACTAATTGCTTAATGGAAAAGGGGGTTAAAAGGAAAGTATAAACTTAACCCCCTTGTACATGCAGCCATTGGTACTTTTTACACGACTGGTGGTTGCATGCAGAAGAGGTTTACCCTTTTAGCCCCAAGGTCCCATTTCTCAAATTTTCGAAATGGTGCCTAATGACTATGTACCAGTTGCAGGAGATGGATTGACCACGATAATTCAAGGGTAGTGCCAGATTGGCTTGGTGCCGACAGGCACCAACCCAATCTGGTACTACCCTTGAATTATCATGGTCAATCCATCTCCTGCTGTAGGGACTCGGGGCTAAATGGGTTAAACAGAAGATGACAAAGGAACAATCAGACTGGTTTATCCCACAGCGAGATGGGCTGAAAAGGCTTCCTTTGCATTAAACTGAAGGATATAGTGTAACCCTTTGTGCCTGCAGCCACTGATACTGTACACAGAGCTAGAGGCTCCATATACAAGATGACTAACTCCTTCACTGCTGAGAAAAATCGAACAACACCCAAATACAAGAGGTACAGATCCTCGTGAGCCCCCACAGTTGTGGAGGCTCACGAGGATCTATGCCTTTTGCTGAAACCACCTTGTAGCCATGTTCTCTTAACCTCCGTGGATCTTTAACGTTGAATTTACAATGATTTTAAAAACACTATGTTCACTGTCACTAAACGGGTTAAGAACAGAGTAAAAAGAACGGCATTCGGAACCTTTTTCAATTTCATGCAAAAATAAAACAAATACATGTATCCGATTGAAAATACAGATATACGTCAGCCACAGTATTAAGTGCACCAGTATACTGCGAAACTGGATATTTCAAAGACAAGGCAATGGTTCCAGAGCAAATTCCTGGTGAGTAAAAGGCTCTGGGCCAACATAAGCCTTACCTGACCCAAGTGCTGCTGTTCGTGGGTGAACTAAGGCTGATGTTGGCCTGAGGAGCTATGCCAAATTAGCATCATATTAACCCATTACATCCTGAGGCTGAATTGCTTCTCTTCCTATGAAGGCTACATTACAGATCAGGAAACAGATCAACCATTTTAGTTCAAGGGTGGTGCCAGAATAGCTTGGCGCCTGTGGCGCCAAGCTATTCTGGCACCACCCTTGAACTATCATATTCAACTTTATTTCAAGCAATTGTGCATCAGGATGGCAAGGGTTAATGCAATTTGGATCAGATGACTCGCAATATATTGAGGCGGACCTGTACCATAACCTTTCAACAAAACAGAATACAAACTAACAAACAATCAGTTCTGCCTCCTCACCCCTCACCTGATGACTAGAAATAGAACTGGCCCATGACGAACCAAAGGCATCAAATCCATCTGCCTGACTAGCATTGGAAGTGGGAAACGCGCTGGCAAAAGGGTCAGAATTGCCAAACGGGTCATCCTGAACCAAACACGAAAATCAAATAAAGAATAACAAATGAAGGAAACCAAAAAGAAAACAGACCCGCCAAGAATGCTGCATTCATATGGGCATTTGTAGAGGCTACAAATACACTGAGCACATTCATTCCCATAGACATAGTGCTAAATACAAGGATAATTTAATCTAACAATTAAAAAAAAACAAAAAAAAAAACAACACACATTAAGAGTACACATGAGTACAAGAATTGCTGCTTCAGTAACAACATGCAAGATGAAAGGACAAATCAGATGTGGCTAATTTTCGACTACAAAATAACTTTAATATCAATAGCAACATCATTTCCCATTTAGCCCCAACACCCTTCAGCAGGAGGTGGAATGACCATGATAATTCAAGGTAAGTACCAGATGAGCTTGGCGCCTGAAGGCGCCAAACTCACCTGGCACTGCCCTTGAATTATCATGGTCAATCCATCTCCTGCAACTGGTACACAGTCGTTAAGTGACACCTCCAAAATTTGTGAAATGCGGCTGTGGGGTTCACTGGGATAATCTACTGTCAACAAAAACACGAACATTATAAAGAAGAATTCAAAATAAAGATAAACATCTACAAATAATGTAAAATGTTTGATAGACAAACAGACTGAGTGAGAATGAAAAGCCCACCTTTATGCCACCGGCAAATGCATCTTTGAACGGGTCGTCTGAAGCAAATGGATCTGATGAAAAGCCATCAGACTTGAACGGATCACCTGAAATAGAACAAAAACTGTCACATGAAACACACAAACGTAAATACACATGTGACGGTGAGAAAGACTGAAATGACTGAAAATGGTTCATAGACTATGTCCCGTTAATCCACGACCAGCAAGTGATATAAATTCTCATGAGCCCCTGCGAATGCAGGGGCTCATGAGTATTTATGCCTCTTGCAGATGGAACAGGCTGGCTGAATGGTTGTTCTGCATGAACCAAAAAAGCTGAAATTCAGCTTTTTGGCATTTTGAAAAAGCTGAATCTGCTTCCAGGACTGAAGACTGATGCCCATGTAAATAGGTCATGAGAAAAATGAAGAAAATATGAAAAAAAAAAAAAACCTGATGTCTTGAGAAGAATAATATCCAAACTGAAAAGGTGACTCCCAAGAAAGTAAAATGCAAAGAAATATCCAAGAAAAAAAGAAACACACGTAGAAAGGACAAATAACAACACAGTTATTTCAGTAAACTGCGTTATGCTCGATCTTTTGAAGCATGTTTGTTCCTTTTTTGGGTACTTCTCATGGAGAATGTTCGTGATTCAATGGGCTTTACTTTTTTCTTGTTGCAAACTCAGCACCACTCTTCATCTATCGCTTATTAACCCATTTGACCCCAAGGCTGCATTTCCCAAGTTCTGGAGATGTCACTTGATGACTATGTACCAGTTGCTGGAGATGGATCAACCATGTCAATTTAAAGGTAGTGCCAGGTTAGCATGGCACCATCAGGCACCAAGCTAATCTTGCACAACCTTTGAATTATCATGGTCAATCTATCATCTGCTAAACTGTGTTGGGGCGAAAATGGGTTAAACATTTTAAAATCATAGTCAGCAACAGTACTGCGAGCACCAAAATACAGGTCAGACACAGCGTTGCACGCTCTAGTGTCAAGCGGTATCTGATGTCAAATGCGCAGGTCTCTGGCTCCCACCGTAATGCAAGGTGAGCAAAAGGTCCTCGGGTCACCGACCGCCTTAGCTGGCCCGTTGTGTGCAGGTGAAATAAGGCTGATGTCAGACCGAGGACCTTTTGCTCATCAAGTGGTTTTCCTTCACAAGTCTATGTAACTTCAGCAGTGCAATAATGCGACCGTGAGTAGCACGTTTGGACTTTACGACTCCTGGGCACCAATATATAGTAAGGTTGACGTGTATTGTGAAATAGGATTTAGCATGAACAGGCAGCTGGCTGTCAAGAGGATACTCTGTAAGTGCCGGCATCAACCTTGGCTGAAATCCGCACTGCATGCCAGCTAAGGTTGACATCGGCTTGAAGACCTCTTGCATTGAGAACATTTTCTCTTAACAAGCCTATATAAAAAAAATGTTCCGTACTGTCTTTAAAGGGGTCATCACTCTGGAACGGGTCACCCTGCCCAGAGTCGGTCGAGTTCCCAAAGGGGTCATGTCCCTTGAAGGGGTCATCTTTCAGGCTGTCCAAGTTGGAGCCGGCGCTAAAGCTGCTGATAGTGCTCACTGGGCTTCCTCTCTGCAACGGCAAACACTCATCATAACACACACTAATATGACCACCCTTGAACTACCATGGACAATCCATCCCCAGCTGAAATGTATGAACTCATTCAGCCCCACGCACGTTATTTCCCAAATTTTGGAGGCGTCATCTAACGATAATGCACCAGTTGCAGGAGATGGATCAACCATGATAATTCAAGGGTAGTGCCAAATTAGCTTGGCGCCAAGCTAATCTGGCACTACCCTTGAATTATCATGGTCGGTCCATCTCCTGCTGTAGTGTGTCAGGGCTGAATGGGTTAACCCCTTCCCTGCTGGGAAAATCTCAACATGATCCAACGGCAAGAGGCATAGATCCTCATGAGCCCCCGCATCCGCGGGGGTTCATGAGGATCTATGCCTCTTGCTAACACCACTCTGTATCATCCACACCCTTTGGACGGTTGGGTCTCTTTGGTGTAAAGTTAATTACCAAAGATTTCAGAACACAAAAGGGCATCCACCGCCATTGAAGGGGTCAAGCAGACGAAACCATACATTGGTTTTACTCACGGTGGCTCTGGAGCTCATCCTGTCAAAGTCCGAGAAGGATGAAGTGCCATTGAGCTGGGCCACCGGCAGCCCGGGCGGTTCTGTTCCCGACAGTGCTCTGTGCTGATCCTGCAGCGACTTCACCTTGGCTTGCGTCTGGAAGCAGATTCATTGAATATGGACACTCACCCAAACACAGCAGCCACAGGCACCCACTAAGTGATCCCCTACTATCTTCAAAATACACAAGATTCTCATGAACCCCTGTAGTTGCACGGGCTCATGAGAATCAGCACCGTTTGCTAGTCTGGTCTTTCTGGCCCTGACACAGGACGATAAAAATCTTCAACGGAATATGCTCTTTTCATATTTATTTTTGAATCTGCTGACAGAATATCCGAGGACAAATATTGATAATGGCTTCATATTTCAAACAAAATATTCACCATATGAATCTTTTCGAAGATTCATTTGGTGCATATTGTGATTCAACGATACCAAATTTTCATCTTCTCTTACAGCCATTTGTGTTCAGCATACTTAACTCATTACATCGGCATATTCTGAGGCTGATTAACCAAAAATTGCTTACTGTCCAATGAAGTCTACATTACAGATTAGGAGATAGATCAACAGTTTTAGTTCAAGGGTGGTGCCAGAATAGCTTGGCGCCTGAGGCGCCAAGCTATTTTGGCACCACCCTTGAACAATTATTTATTTCAAGCAATGGGTGTTTGAGGATAAAAGAAGGGTTTTGGCTTAGCTCAACACATTTAACCCATACCCTGGTGCATTAAATAATAAAAACAGTAATTGTAACTGGTAATTTAACAGAAGTACATTTTGAAAATAACACCTGTTTTTGTTATGTTTGTATCTTTTTAAGTGTAATCATCTGAACGATGAACCCCAATGAAAAATGTAAACAAATGAATTCAGAATAACCTGAACACAAAACTGGTCTGACACCTTCACTACTTATTTCAACAACCTGGCGTAAAGGTGAGAACCACAGGTGATATCCTATCAGCTACAGAGCATTGAGATACACAGCTCCAGTGAGCAAGTCAGGAGTAAGATTGTCCATGACAGTTCATTGGTGGTGCCAGACTAGCTTGGCGCATACAGGCTATTCTAGCACCACCCTTGAACTAACATAGTCAGCCCCTATTTTGTTGCAGTGTTTCTGGGCTGAAGATATTTCGCTTACAAATAATAATAATGCCTCCCAAATATCTCCAAATTCTTGTCTTCTGACCTGTGTAATTTGTGAGGTTATCTCCTTATGAGAGTCTGCCAGCTGGCTGAGCTGTGCCCGTGACGACTCTAGCTGCTGTTCCAGGCCCTGTTCCTCCTCCCTCAGTTTCTGCAGTTCGTTTCTCAGCTTCTCCAGCTCTCCCTCCTGGTTCTGGGGGTTCAAAAACATGGCACCAGCCAAGTCAGCAAGAGGTAACTCGGCTGACATCAGCCGCAGTTGGCCTGAGCGCAGCACAAGTGGGCCAACTGCGATCGATGTTAGCCTGAGGACCTTCAGCTTAGGTCAGATAAAAAGAAGAACCCCTCAGCCAGCCGGTGCCATTTGCAAGAGGCATAAATCCTCATATATAATCACAGGTCTACACACATGTTACTAAGTTTAAGACACAGCAGACTCAACAAAAACACACACAATGAATAGTACCATTTTTACCGCAAGAAACAACAAGAAAGGCAAAGCCCTTGTGGCTCACGTGTATGACCGATCCACACATGTGACAATATGTAAAGGGATGGCTTCTGCACCAACAAAATCCATGTTTTCTCAAAATTTAATTAGTTTTCACACATCTGTCAAATCCCCGGTACCCTGGACCTTTGCGATGAGTCAACTAAATTAGTATACATAGAAAGGTCTTATCATCAGCTACCTTTGTGCCAAATCTGATTGAAAAGTTTGCAAAATATACACATTTGCCGACCTCTTGTGACCCTTGACCTTTTCCAATGAGTCATCCAAATTAGTATGCATAGATAGGTCTTACTATCAGGTATCTCTGTAGCAAGTTTGGGTTTGAAGTTGTGAATAGTAATTTCGAAAAAACATTTCTTGTCCAAATATGGCTATTTTTTGCGTATTTCCTGAGCTCTTGTGACCCTTGACCTTACGAGGGGGTCATCCAAATTAGTATGCATAGATAGGTCTTACCATCAGGTATCTATGTAGCAAGTTTGGGTTTGAAGTTGTGAATAGTATTTGAGAAAAAACATTTGTCAAAATACGGCTATTTTGGACCAATTTCCTGAGTACTTGTGACCCTTTAACTTTTCGAGGGATCAACCAAATTAGTATGTACCATAAGGTATCGTTGTACCAAGTTTGGGTTTGAAGTTGTGAATAGTATTTGAGAAAAAAATAAATTATGTCAAAATATAGCTATTTTTTATATATTTTCTGATCCCCTGAGAGGTCACTGAAATTGGTATGTTTAGAAAGGTCTTGCCACAAAGCATCCTTGGGCCAAGTTTGAAGACTGCAGCTTGAATAGTCTCTGAGAAAATGCCAACGTTAAAGTTTACCACGGACGTCGGACGGACAACCACTGGCCCAGAACATACTAACTTTTGCTTGCACCTGAGCCCAAAAAGTCTCAGTTATGAATATTATTAATGTCATATGCAAACTTCTGATATTGGCACATAGCAGACAGGCAGACTGTGGTCATTTTAACCTTTTGGTTGTGGTAGTGCTTGTTGTTGAGGGGATTCCTGCAGGAATCACCTTGACAAAAAGCCTACTGACAGCCGAAAAGGTTAAACACTGCATTCAACAAACATGTCATGAAAAAGAAAACTGTAATTGGAGTATGTATTTTCAGGTGTACGATTTTTTACCTCACAGCGGTAAGATCCAAAATCGTACCAAAATCGCGGACTAGTAAACACACAGTGGTGTTTATTTAACCTTTTGGCTGTCAGTAGTGGTTTTGTTGCCATGATTCCTGCAGGAATCACGGTGACAAAACCACTACCAACGGCCAAAGGGAGTCTTGGAGGAAAAAAACACCACTGACAGCCAAAGGGTTAAATAAACGCCACTATGTATCATGACCACTTGACAGATGTATGTCCTGTTACACTGGACATTTATTTACTATTCTGAAATTCTGAAAGGAACATTAGCAGCAACGGTAGGGTCATGGAAGCCATGCAAGCACTCAAGCAGTGAAGCACTGATTAATAAGAGGCTGAAAACCCCATATATTTCATCATTACTGAAATGTAATTGAAATCTTTTCCAGACATAAACATCTGAAATTAAACTTCCATTACATCACAACACATTAACCCATATCATACTGAGGCTAAAAGCTTCAAATTTGCACACTGCTATATGCACACTACATTATAGTACTTACAGATAAGGATATAGACCAATGTCTTCAGTTCAAGGGTGGTGCCAGAATAGCTTGGTGCCTAGAGGCGCCAAGCTATTCTGGCACTACCCTTGAACTATTTTAGTCAAACTTATTTCACACACTGGTGTATTCCGAATGATAAGGGTTAACCCTCTGGCACATTTTTCAAGGTGATCCCTGCATGGATGACCTCAATAAAAAGCACTACTGACAGCCAAAGGATTACAAGTTTACGGCACTGAGTATCTTTAGAGTAGGAATAGTAATAATAATAATACCGGTCATTATATAGGCGCTTTTTCCCAATTCTGTGAATCGGCTCAAAGCACCGCGAACTGCACCCAACACGCACGTTCACATGACACACACGCAGTCACTCTGAAGACAAACACAGTACAAGACAAACACAGGACATTCACCTTGTGTGAAAGGTCAGCTCAGCTACTGAGCGTTTCGGAAATTTTGATCGCTTGTATTTGAAATTTATAAAGTGGCCTGAAACCGGTACCAAAGTGGAGGGGGAGGATGAACCGGAGTACCCGGAGAAAGAACCCCTGACGGTCCACCCGAATTAACGGTGACACTTACTAGAGAAGAAAAGTCTGATGCCAGAACCCGGTATCGAACCTTGCACCTTTACCATTGGTGGCAGGCGCCTTAACCACTGCGCCACAGACTGCCCCAAATAATGAATGAGTAATGAAAGAGGTAGTTATTAGGGTCAACACTGAGCAGGCAACCAAGGCCATCTCGCGGTGGGAAGGGTAAAAGGAGAAAAGTAATGAAAGGGTTAGGGCTTGGGCGCAAGGGAGT
This sequence comes from Semisulcospira habei, assembly GCA_036245525.1. Lineage (NCBI taxonomy): Eukaryota > Metazoa > Mollusca > Gastropoda > Semisulcospiridae > Semisulcospira > Semisulcospira habei. The sequence goes on along the minus strand of BTPG01000005.1, from coordinate 135,022,541 downwards.
AGGGGATCAAAGCTTTTATTATGGGAGGAAAAAATTAACCCTTTGCATGTCGGTGGTGGTTTTTCTAACGATGATTCCTACAGGAATAATTGCGACAAAAACCACAACTGACACGTGAAGGGTTAACTCTTTCAAGACGTGCCGCATCCGGATTCATGGCTTTACTCTGCGAATCCGGATGCAGCACGTCTTGAAAGAGTTAAGACAACTCAAGGTTTAAGAGCTCAAAGCTGATGGAATACTGGTAGTGCGGAAAACAAAACAAAACTGCAAAGATTGTAAGTAATCATGCTTGAATGTTTTATGTTTACAAATAAGCAAGAACAGAATTAGCGGCAGGGTCATACTCTAACACAGCATAAAAACTTATCTTCAAACAGAAACCACTTCTAACCTGCATTGCCATTACACTTTTATTCAAAATGATTTGAAAATGTGTGCTCTGTTGTATTACACACATTCACTCAAAGTCACTCCATCTTTCAAACATACCTTGGTCTAGCTGTTTTAGACTCTCCTAAATAAAATGGTTCAACCACTATACAAATCATATATGTGTGATGGTTAATGATTTTGGACGATTTGATTCTAGGGTACAAGCTCCAAAATCACAGACCAGCACACTTGACACAATAAAGGTGCAAATCCAGATATTTTGCACCGCGCATGCACAACAAAATGTCTGATTTGTCAAAATCAACTTATGCAGATTTTCTGATACAAATGAAATAAACTAGTACTGAACATAACTTTTGAGTTGAGAATGAAAACATAGCTGGAAAAAGCTCGCTATGTTAGTAACAGCCAAAGCGTTAAATATGGAAGCATAAAGATGAAACCGTTACCAACCACTAGAAAGCATATGATCAGCCAAGTACTGATAAAGAAATATGTACAATATTTGTTTCTCAATCTTTCGTGCCATTCAGTTAGCATACCTGAACCAGCCTGTCTTGATTACTGATCTGCGATTTCAGTTTGTTAACCTGAAATTAAGAGTTCCAAAAACATTCCACAAAACTTAAATCAGAGTTGGGTACAAACAAAATATACATGTGAATGAAAATAAATTTACGGTACCAAATAAAATAATAATGAACACATACATAAACAGAAACAACTGACTTAATGAGGAGGACTTCAGAATGAATAAAAGGAAGTAAACAAATCCAAAAGTGAAACATAACAAGACATCAATTTTTCCATCCAGTCTGATTCATTAACCCTGTGGCTGTTGGTAGCGCTTTTAGTCAAGGTGATTCCTACAGGAATCACTTTGACTAAAATTGCTACCAACAACCAATGGGTCAAAATCAATAGTATTTACAGCGCAAGCAATTTTTTTCCTTGAGAAAACCACTTCTCTCAAAAAGTCAGCTGTGTCTACTGTACTTTCTCCTTTATCACAGATACATCCTCACCAGAATTAATTCTGCACATTCTAATCTAGAACTAAATACAAAATGAGCATTGAATACATGACTACATACTGCTATGTGACAAAGAAGACTGTGAGCGGGTGATCAGGTGCTGGGAGTTTATCTTAACACACACAGCCCCAAATTTGAAATTCCCAGATCTGAGAGTTGTCATTAAAAGACTGCTAAAGCTAACAGACTAGGAGAAGATCGACCATGACAGCTTATGAGTTAAATTAGAACAGCTTGGCACCTGGAGGCACTAAGCTATTGTAGCACTACCCTTCAACTACATGTATCATGGTTGATGGTTTAGAGTTAGGGCTGTGTGGGTTTAAGGAAAGCAGTAAGCTAAGGATGGGGATGGGTTTACCACACAAAGTCAAACAGCATTTACTGCAGTCAATTACCAGTATACATTGGAAACACACTGACCCCTGTATTCAATACTGACGAGCAAAAGAAATGCAACATTTTTGGAATCATCGCAAACACTTTAAGTGTTTCCCATGATTCCCCCAAAGTCACATTTCTTTTGTTTGTCAGCAAAACTTTCCAGCTGTGCTCACATACGATTTGATTTTCATCTGACTCATAGATTGATGTCCTTCTGTCAGAATGCTTAATTACTATCATCATACACATAGCGAATGACTCTTCTTTTTCAGTTTTTGTTAGTGTGGTCTGTTCACTGAAACACAACCTACAAGAACACACGCACTAAATGTACATTCAACAAATAATACACGCTGTAATTAAAGTGGCAAACTCAAACTCGGGATGATGAAACATGTAAAGTAATGTAATACAAACAGCTACAGCGAATATACCTCCATCTGTTCATGTGATGTCTTGTCCCTCAGCTCTTTCAGATTCCTGTCTAAGTTGGATTTCTGGAGTAAGAATTAACCATCAATTAGCCATATCATGCCTGATCAAAAATGAATATCATATTACCGTAATGCTGGTTGTCTTCATCTGCTAAAAAACCCAGCTCTTGAAATATTTGTCAGTGAAACCATCTGAATTAACGTAGCATGAACAGTTTAAAATATAACAAGAAAGGCAAAGCTGTTATGGCTCTCATGTGTGACCAATCCACATAATAACTGTGACCTTGACCTTTCCAACAGGTCAAGGAAATTAAGTGTTCAAGTGTCGCAACAAAAGCAAAGGGTTGGCTTTTATACCAGCAAAATCAGACTTGAGTCAGAATGTATGCATTTTTCACAAATTTGTCAACCCTTCAGCTCCAGCCAGTTTATGTGTTTGCTGACGTGATCTTGCGGCCAGCTGCCCGAGGCTGCCAGCTTCTCAATCCGAGCCGCGGGAAGCCGGACTCGGTTGAGATCGGTCAGCAATTCCATGCCGAGGTGTACGAATCGGCGAGATGGCGCAAGGTCTGACTTGCCGAAATTGATCAGAAAACCGAGCTGGCGGAGGAGGATGATCAGTGCTTCCCTGTCCCTTTCCAGAGCGGAGGCAATCTGATTCCAGAGGAGCAAATCGTCCAGATAGTTGGAAGTCGGACTCGAGGACGACCGGCGGAACTTTGCGACGACTGCGTCGAGGATTCTGGTGAAAACCCAAGGGCTGAGGTTGAGGCCGAAGGGGAGCGCCCGGAACTGATAAACCACTCCGTGGAATGCAAAGCGCAGATACCATCGGGAGGCCGGATGCACAGGAACGTGAAAGTACGCCAGGTCGAGACTCACTGCAAAGTCCAGTGGTTGGATCGACGCCTTCAAAGCCCTAGCTGTCTCCATCTGGAAGTATGGAGCGGAGATGTATCTGTTGAGAGCCAAGAGGTCTATGACGGGATGCCACTTGTTGCCGGGTTTGGGGACGACTGTAGAATACCGGTGAGTCGTGTCGAGAGACCACCTCCGTGGCAGCCTTCTGAAGCAGAGCTGTGATCTCGCCTAGAAGAGCGTCCGCTTTGATCCGGTCAACCGGTTCTCTGGTCCAGAGAGGGAAGCGCCGCAGAGGCGGAGAGGAGCGAAATGAGATTAGGAGGCCCTCTGAGATGGTAGAGAGGACCAAGGGTCGTCCGGCAGTAGCGAGTATCTAGCCTCCCGCCAACTGGAGACCCTGCAGAGAGTGGCGGGGGGAGGAACACGTGGGAGTCAGAGGGCCCTCCCACGACCGGTCCGCCGAGCGTGTTTGGGCCAGGAGGGAGTCAGGGTTGGGAAAGGACCGGAGTGGCCGGCAGCTGGGGTACGAGTGGTGAAGCGGGCACCCCTGGAGTAGGGGCGAAAAGTGGGTCTATGGGCGGCCATGGCATTCATGGAAGTATGGTACGCAGCCTGGTTAGCAGCCACCGCCAAGGCGAGGATGTCTCCTAACAGAGGCGAAATAGAGGGGTGCCAGGCATCTTCCACGCGTCTCACCACGGTCTGCGTCGCTAAGTCCAAAAAAACATTACAGGAGAGAGCATTGCGGATGAGGACCGCTGTCTTGTCCAGCCCTCGTGGCATCCGGAGCTGCTGGGATCTGCGGCCGCCCGCCTGACTTTCCGCTGCGATATCCACTGCTGGAAGGGGGCAAACAAAGGCCTGAGAATGTCTCGCGTACCAACGCTGGCGAAAGGCGATATCCAAACCCTCCGGCCACTTAGAGTCTGCGAAGAAGCTGGAGTCTCTGAAGGAGACCTGCTGTAAGTGCGCCGAAAATGCGTCCGCAAGATCCCGGAATCCTGGGGGCTTTGGGAGGGACTTGAACCTCTTGGCTTGCCTGGGGGCATCCACGAAAGTGGAAGCTTTCCTCTTGAGAGGGGGAGACGGGGGACAGGCATCCGGTGGAAGAATGGACGAAATCAGCCGTGCGGCTTCGTCTAAGGACCGCAGAGTCTCTGTGCTCGGGGCTACGAAGGGAGCCTGTGCCGAGGAGCTAACGGAAGTCCGAGAGACCGGAGTCGTAGATGGACGATCATCCAAAAGCAGGGCCGAGACAGAATCCTCTGGCAGTATACTCAGGACCTCCTCATCTTCAAGAGAAGCTGACCGCCGGGAGGGAAGCCGCAACCCGGTCAAGGAAGGAAAACTGTCAAAATATGATTATTTTTTTTTTAATCTCTTTCTGGGACACCCCCCCCCCCCTCCCCAGCCAAAAAAATGACCTTTGCGAGGGGACCACTAAATAGAAAGGTCTAATCATCAGCTACCTTTGAGCCAAATTTGACTAAAAAGTTGGCAAAAACTTTGATAATTACAATTATCTTTTACAATTTTTTACATATTTCCTGACCTAATGTGATCCTTGAACTTTTCAAGGGGTCATCCAAATTAGTATGCATAGAAAGGCCTTACCATCAGGTACCTCTGTACCTGATGGTAAGTTTTCTCTGTACCAAGTTTTCGTTTGAAGTTGAAAATAGTGTTTGAGGAGAAACAATTTGTGTAAAAATATGACTATTTTCTGGACCCCTTGTGACCTTGACCTTTGAGGTCACTGAAATAGGTATGTTTAGAAAGGTCTTGCCACAAAGTGTCCCTGGGCCAAGTCTGAAGTCTAAGGCTTGAATAGTCTCCGAGAAAATGATAATGTTTACCATAGACACCAGTCAGACAACAGATGGCCCATTACATAGATTCCTTTTTGCTATCATATATCAACAAAAAATAAAATCAGAGTCTTTACATGAGGATTTATTTCATCTCATTATCATTTATATCAAACATTTATTTGTTACTGTCAGTATAAAATACTTTTTTTCTGCGAGTAGAAAGGGAACATGAAAACACTCACTCACCTTGTCATCTAACTCATCAAGTCGTTTCTGTGCCTCCTTTTTCTGTGACTCCAGCTGATTCAATGTACTGGTGATTGCATCAAGTTCTTTTTGTAGCATGGTTACCTCTCCTTGGCGCAAGCGTACATCTGCCTCGTACTGTAGCTTCTCTCGCTCCACCTGAAGCTTTTCTCTAGAGAACAACAAATCTGTTTACAGTGAGTGTTTAAGTGAGAGTGTTTAAGTGAGAGTGTCAACTCTTAGAGTGTCCACAGTAAGTGTGTTTAACTCATTTGTGCTTACCATAGTTTTTTTAATCATAATGTGAAAGACCTAAAATGTTTTTATGATAATAATACTGTAAAATCAGCTTGGTATTGGCATCATCTTCAGCCAAGCAGCACCATCTTTGCGCTAGATGACCCAATCTACCTCATGCACTTGCACGTGACTGTAATAGGTATACTTACAAGCAAAAGAGATGTGACATATTTAGAAACACCAAAGTGTTTCGGATGATTCCTTTTGCTCGTCAGCATACAAATCAGTCTGAGTTGGATAAATACAAAGTTTTGTGGAGAATGCAGGTGACTGACCTCTTGATGTCCTCAATGTCTTTAGTGATGCTGTCCAGCTCCTTGATGGCTGAGAAATCAGCAACGTGACTGTATGGACCAGCATTGGTAGCATCCTGAAAAATGAATTTTTCTCTAAAATGTATTTTTTCGAAAAATACTTACCGATGACATTACTATTAGGAAACGTGCACTTAGCTTACCATTTCAGCCCAAAATTCTGTTGTGTATCTACATGACAAGGGAGGTGACCCAAGGGCGCCATAGCCAGGTACCCTGAGTAGCCTCCCGTACCTCCATATCCGGCGGCGTGAGCAGTGGTGTCACGCCAGTCTGAAGCTGAGCTTAGGAGCGGCAAACGGGGCAGGCGGGAGGGTAATCCGAGTAATGTCATCGGTAAGTATTTTTTGAAAAAATACATTTTAGAGAAAAATTCATTTGTTTTCTCAAAAATATTACCGATGACATTACTATTAGGAAGAATAGTGAATAGGACGTGGGTGCCGCCTAGACTCACACTCCCTGTAAGGGACCTACCAGAGCTGCCCACCCCGGGCACACTCCCGACCATTTCAGCTAAGCTAACACAAGGCGCCTAGGCGCCGGGAGGGAGTGTCGCACTGCGGCGAAGGCCCCAGGCCGGGCGACGGTCGCCCATGGGCCCGAAGGTCACAGCGGCAGCATCGGGCGAAGGTAGATCACGCCCGCCACCCGACGGCTGTCCCAAGACCTGACGGCGCCGTTGCGGGTGAAGGCGAGGCTCGTGGCCAGGGCTAGCACCTCGTGCGCCCCAATCTCCAGCTTCTGAGCATCCTCCGGGGAGAGGTCCAGGTAGGCGGACCAGAAAACCCCCGCAGAGCCAGGAAGATAGAGACTGGCTGCGATGTCTGCCTTACAGGGAACAAGGCCAAAGGCGGCGGTTACATCCACTCCCGACGGGTTCGGATCGGCGTTGGGATACCCGTAAGGCCCTCCTGGGTCCTGCTGTCTGGTCACCTGGGGTAGAGATAGCTCGTTCAGTGGCGATGGGCGATCACCTGGGGCGCGGGTAATGGGGACCAAGTTTTTGGCAGGCCAGATGGGTCGGTCAGGAGCTGCCCAAGCCATTAAATCTGCACTGCATGCCAGTGAGGGCCAGGAGGAACCGTCTGCCGGATCAGGTCTGCGAGGCGAGCCAGGGGGAGCGGTCTGCAGTGGTCCTCAATGAGTTACCTCAGCACCCCAGGTAGGTCCCAGTGTGGAATGAATGAGCAGAGGCCCGGCGGCTGGGGGCCGAAGCGTGTCATAAGGTCGGCGCGGTCCTTGTCAGAGCCCGAAAGCGGGAGGCCCCGGTGGAGACCCGTGTCTGCTATGACGGCCAGGTAGCTCCTGCAGGTGATCGGCGCCAAGCTCTGCTCGATGAATAGCCCAAGGAGTAGGCAGATCTGCCGTTGCCCCAGGACCGCAGGGCTCGGCACTGTCCCTCCTGGATGCGTCTGATCGAAGGCCTGCGAGCTGTAGCGATGACCTCCACCGGTGCCCTTGAGAAACTCTAGCAGTGAGGGCGCGCCGCCCAATCCCCAGGTGGGCATGAAGTCGCTCGGGGCACGGTCGGCACAGCTGCGTCTGTCGGGGTTGCTTGAGCCTTGTGGGGGGGGGGGGGGGGGGGGGGAGAGGGGGGGTGCGCATAGTGTGGCGGGGCTCATGAGGTCGGTGGTCCAAGACTGGGTCCAGCAGAACGGGGCCACCAGCCACAGCACCGCGTTGGCACCCTTGAGCTTCAGCAGGACCTTGGGATTAGCAGCGTTGGTGGATAAGCATCTGCGAAGAGGGTCACTCCAGAGATGGACAGCGCGTCGACCGCCGCGAGGGCGAGCTGGCGAAACCACTGTGTTGGGAAGAGGTCGAACAAGGGCGTCTTGCACTGCGTGCAGATCCTCTGAAGATATCCGGGTGGAGCATCCACTCGGTGTTGAGAAGCCGGCCACGCCGCGAGCGGGACTCGGCAGGACCATCAGGTGGCCAGGGGAGTGTCACGCTCGGAGAGGGATGTCGTGATCTTCGCACCACCGGAGGATCTGTGACAGGAGCATGCCGAGGGAGCGGGAGAGGAACCCGCCCTGCCATTGGGAGACAGAGCCCACAGTGGCGGTGTCGGCGAGGATGAGAATCTCCAGGTGACGGAGGCGTGTCTCTCACGGATGAAGGCTCACCCAATCTCCGCCAGCTCCAGCCCGTTGAGGTGCCCGTCCCTGCGGTCTGAAGGTCAGTGGTGGGAAGAGGTGAGGAACATCGGTAGAAGGCGCGCGTTCCATCCGGCGAGGCCCGTGTCTGCGTCGAGGGAAGCGCCTGGCGGCCGTCAGGTGGAAGAGACGAGAGCGAAGCATCGGGAAGACCGGAACCCAATTTGCCAGGGAACAGGTGCCAGGTGGGAAGCCAGAGCAGCCGAAGCGATCGGGGGGGGGGGGGGGGGGGGGGGGGGGGGGGGGCTGGTCGAGAGGTAAGACATCTGCCGCCACGGTCATCAGACCCAGGGGATGAAGTCCAACTCTGGAAGGAACTGTGTCTGCTAGAAACATCCGCCAGACGAAGGTCACCAGTATCTGGAACCGAGGCTCCGGGTGTCCCACCACGTTGCGCTCGGCTCGAAACCACGTCCAAGCGCACCACTGGAGGGAAGGCGCGAGGTCCGACTTGCCGAAGATGACCGGGAGGCCGAGGGGGATGCTTCCGAGTATCCGCATCGGAGCCTGAGAGGACTGGGGTCGCAAGGAGGGGCGAACAAGCTCGCTGTGGGCCAGTCCATGAGAGGGCAGGCGCACGAAAGTCCAGTAGCTTCGTCCGGCTGTGGGCGCCTGTCTGGCTGGGGGTGCTGTCACTCCCCACGGAGTGAGACGGACGACGATGCTGCGGGACTGGTACCTAGTAGTGGCGGGCTGCTGACAAGTTTCCACCCTTACAAGTTCCGCAAGGTGGGGCGAACAAGTTCGCTGTGGGCCACGCTCTAGAGAGCGTGCGCACAAGGGTCCAGTAGCTTCGTCTGGCTGAGGGCGCTGTCACTCACCGTGGAGCGGGGCGGACGACGTTGCTGCTGGACTGGTACCGAGTAGTGGCGGGGCTGCTCATGAGTTTCCACAGGGCGGGGCGAACAAGTTCGCTGTGGGCTACGCTCGAGCAAGCGGGCACATAAGGGTCTAGTAGCCTCGTCCAGCTGGGGGCGCTGTCACTCAGCGGGGAGTGGGGCGAACGACGTGGCTGCTGGACTGGACTCAGATAGCGGCGAGGCAGCTGTCTAGTTTCTGCAAAGCGGGGTGAGCAAGCTCACTGCGGGCCAGGCTCGAGAGAGCGGGCGCGCAAGAGGGATCTCGTCCGGCAAGTCGTCAGTCCCCCAACATCCACTAGCCACGTCCGGCTGCCTTCTCCTTTCTTTACTTCGTTTCCGCAAAGCGGGGCGAGTGAGCTGCGGGCCAAGCTCGAGAGAGTGGGCGTGCAAGGGGGGTCTCGTCTGGCGAGTCGTCAGTCCCCCAACATCCAGTAGCCTTGACAACTGACTTTTATCCTTTCTGTTAGCTTCAAGTTCCGCAGAGCGGGGCGAGCTTGTGCGGGCCAGGCTCAGGAGAGCGGGCGCGCAAGAGGGGTCTTGTTGGGCGAGTTGTCAGTCCCCCAACATCAGAGCGGGTGCGTCTAAGCCGGTCCGTAGCGGTAGCGGGTGGCTGGTCCTGGGACGGCAACGGTCGTTCATGCTGATAGAAGCCCCAAAGCTGCGACCAAGTTCTTCCACCCAGGGCGCGCAGATGTCGCAGGCGTGACCGGATGCGCAGCCGGAGCAAGGGAGGCACACCGCATGTGTCTCGCCTGACCACTGGAAGTCTCCACAGTGCGTGCGGACTTATACTGCAACATAGTCAAAGGTGAGAGGTGAGCGGCTGTGGCCCGGAAGACCACGCAAACAAGCGCCCGCGCGCCCGCATTATCCCTTCTCTCATTCATAACTTTACCTAGCACACGCCGCATGGCACAGTCAAGTCATGTCTAACTTACATAAAGTAAGATAACCTTCATGTGGTTGTGCGGAAAAGAAACACCACGCCTTTCCAGAGACCACATGGTTATTTCATAGTGAGCGCATTATAAGGGCACTGCACGCCAAGTACAAGTCCGTACAGTTCACACCTTCTCTCTGCCAGGTGTAAATGGCAGCAGTATCTAATAATATACAGCTATAGCATAAACACAGTGCGGACGCAGCCAGAGAGCGAGGCGAGCAAGTGTGGCCTCCCAAGCCAACGAAGTCCCCGCCAAACCCAGAAGGCACCCAGCATGGCTTCCGTTTGTCATCATTCAGTTTCAGCTTGTACTGTCATCCAGTCCCCAAATCTTCGTAGCAGTCAGCCGTACGAGTCAGAAGCGACTGAGTGCTGCCAAGTTAGTCTTGTCCAATGGAAGCACCAGCACCCACACGGCAAATCCTTTAGCACTGAACACTTTGTTTCCCCAGGCATGCACGGTAAATCACGGCCAATGTCAATCCACCAGTAAGACCAGTTCACAACCGTACACAGCCGAATATCCAGTAGGCTGAACACATCCGTTCGCGGTAAGCTAAGCGAACAGACTGGCGTGACACCACTGCTCACGCCACCGGATAGGGAGGTACGGGAGGCTACTCAGGGTACCTGGCTACGGCGCCCTTGGGTTTCCTCCCTTGTCGTGTAGGTACACAACGGAATATTGGGCTGAAATGGTAAGCTAAGTGCATGTTTACTAATAGTAATGTCATCGGCAATGTTTTTGAGGAAACAAAGACAATATTATTGTCACACCCATGTGCCTGCAGTACTGGTGGCTACATGCATGAAGGGATTTATTAAGAGAAGTTAGAGAATGGAAAAACACCTTACAAACGTTTCCATGATAAAAGTCAAATAGCTAGCAGTGTTCCCCAAAATGCACAGCTCTGTGTCTATTACGCACATAAATCTGAAAAGGACACATAGATTTTCAGTCTGTACGTCCGAAGGATGCACGAAAATCACAGCACACATGCTGCTATCAAAAGTGCTTGCACACCTGTGAAGCTAGGCTTGCCACACAACTTACTTACGCCTGTCACCCCTACCCGGGTATAGGCCGTCGACGAGAGACCTCCAGCAACTCCTGTCCTGTGCTTCTCCTTCGATTCTACTCCAGGTGGTTTCCAGTCTCTTGATGTCTGCTTGGAGGTCTCGACGCCAGGAGTTTCTCGGCCTACCTCTTTTCCTCTTTCCCTGGGGGTTCCATGACAATGCCTGCCTAGTGATACTGGAAGCTGGCTTTCTCAGACTGTGACCGATCCATCCCCATCTTCTTCGCCCAATTTCATTCTCTGCTGTTATCTGCTCTGTTCTCTCCCAGAGTCTGACGTTGCTGATCTTCTCTGGCCAGTGGATTTTCAAAATTCTTCTAAGGCAACTGTTCATGAAGGTCTGTACTCTGTTGACTGTGGTTTTTGTCAATCTCCATGTCTCTGCTCCATATAGGAGAACTGCTTTTACATTGGAGTTTAAAATCCGGACTTTGGTGTGTTGTGACAGCTCTCTGGAACTCCACACTTTTTTCAACTGGAGAAAGGCTGCTCTGGCTTTACAGATTCGTGCTCTGACATCTGCATCAGTGCCGCCTTTTTTGTCTATGATGCTCCCGAGATAGGTGAAGGACTCCACCTCCTCCAACGGGGTGCCAGCAAGCAAGACTGGTTCTTCCCTGGTTGCGTTCAGCCTCATTGTCTTTGTTTTCTGTTTGTGAATGGTGAGGCCCACTTGGGACGAGATGTCAGCAAGCCTCGTGGTCTTGTCCTGCATTTGTTGATGAGTGTGGGACAGTAATGCCAAGTCGTCTGCAAAATCGAGGTCGTCAAGCTGTGTCCACAGTGTCCACTGTATTCCACTTCGTCTGTGCTCTGTGGTCATCTTCATGACCCAGTCTATGGCCAGTAGGAAGAGGAACGGAGACAGCAGACACCCCTGCCTGACACCAGTTCTGACCTGGAGCTCTCTGGTGAACTGCCCTTCGTGGATCACGCGACATGTCATGCCATCATAGCTGCTCTTGATCAGGCAGACGAGCTTTGTGGGTACACCGTAGTGTCGTAGGAGTCTCCACAGAGTCTCTCGGTCCACGCTGTCAAATGCTTTCTCATAATCCACAAAGTTGACGTACAGTGGGGAGCTCTACTCCAGAGACTGTTCCACGATGATGCGGAGAGTGGCGATCTGGTCTGTACATGATCGGTTCTTCCTGAATCCTGCTTGCTGGTCTCTCAGCTGGGGGTCAACGGAGCTCTTCATTCTCTCTAGGATGATCCTGTTGAAGACCTTTCCTGGTACTGACAGCAAGGTGATTCCTCTGTAGTTGGAACACTTGCTGAGGTCGCCTTTCTTGGGAAGCTTGATTAGGTACCCCTCCTTCCAGTCAGCTGGCATCACCTCCTCTTCCCAGATCTTTCCAAACAGTGGGTACAGCATCTCAACTGTTGTCTCTAGGTCTGCTTTCAGAGACTCCGCTGGGATGCCATCTGGCCCTGCTGCTTTGCCATTCTTCAAAAATGCCACTGCTTTTCTGATCTCTTCCCGGCTGGGTCTGTCACAGCTGATGGGTAGGTCGGTCTCTGCCGGCTGGATGTCGGGGGGGTCGGGTGGGCTAGGTCTGTTCAGTAACTCTTCAAAATACTCGGCCCATCTGTCGAGTTGGTCTGCTCTGTCTGCAATAGGCTTGCCTTCTTTGTCTTTTACTGGTCTTTCTGTATGGCCATACTTACCCGACAATCTTCTGGTAATGTCGTAGAGCTGTTTCATGTTGCCGCTGCCTGCTGCCTTTTCTGCCTCTGCTGCCAGGCTGTCTGTGTAGACCCTCTTATCTACCCTGATACTCCTCTTCACCTCGCGGTTGGCTTCCGAGTATTCCCCCTGTGCCCTTACTTTGGCTGCTCTCGTGCGACTGTTGTTGACCGCTGCTTTCTTCTGCTTCCTCGCTTCTATCTTCTTCAAGGTCTGTGCCGACAGCCAGTCCTTGTGGTGGTGTTTCCTGAACCCTACAGTGTCTTTGCAGGTTGAGTTCAGCGCCTCTCTAACTGCCTTCCACTGCTGCTCTGTGGTGACCGCCTCCTCTTCATTTACTAGCTCCTGTAGCGCTTGAAACCGGTTGGACAGCACCAGTTTGAACTCTTCTCTAACTCCAGTTTCTCTCAGGAGGCCTACATTATAGCGCTGTCTTCTTGTTGTCTCTGTGCGGCTTTTCTTTAGCTTGGGCTTCATTCTTAAGGTAAGCAGATGGTGGTCTGAGGCGACATCTGCTCCCCTCCTCACTCGAACATCTTGAAGGGATCTTCTAAATTTCTTGCTAATGCAGATATGGTCTATTTGGTTCTCTGTTGTATGGTCAGGTGAGACCCAAGTTGCTTTGTGTATTCTTCTGTGTGGGAAGATGCTGCCTCCAATGACAAGTCGGTTTAGAGCACAAAAGTCTACAAACCTCTCCCCGTTCTCACTCATCTCCGAGCCTAGTCCCTGTCTCCCCATCACCTCTTCGTATCCGGTGTTGTCCTCCCCTATTTTGGCATTAAAATCGCCCATGACGATGGTGATGTCTCGCTCCGCACATTTGTCCACGGCACTCTGGAGTCGGTCGTAGAACTCTTGTTTCTCTTCCTCGTCACTGTCATTGGTGGGCGCATAACACTGGATGACGTTCAGCTTGAGCTTTTTCTTGGTTCTAAAGGCTGCTGTTATAATTCTTGGCCCAAGAGGTTCCCAGCCCATCAGCGCTCTCTGTGCCACTGGTGACAGCATGAGTTTGCCACACAAACACTGACAAAACTTGTTTCGGCGAACCTGATTGGCCATTAGCAGTGACAGCAGGTATTCTTTTCAGCGATTGGCTGAAAGTAAACCCTGACAGAGAGCGAGTGAGTATTTTCCCTTGAACTTTTTGCGTATCTCACATTGGGAACAAGGCTTTCTCCCTGCAGAACAGTGTCATGAATCCCACCAGAAATAGGATGACCACAACCAGCTTGAATAATAAGCTGCCGATCATTTCTGAGAGCAGAAACCCTCAGTTTGACGAAGACATGCTGGTTCAAGAGACAACACAGCGATTCTACAGGGCTGCAAAATGGAGAAAGCAGCCGTCTGAGAATGAGGTGAAAGTAAAAGACAATTTCATATGCCAACACAGTTTGTGAAGACTTTCAATGAAGAGACCCTCTGTTTTGATGAAATGTATTTTTCTCTAAAATGTATTTTTTCGAAAAATACTTACCGATGGCATTACTATTAGGAAGGTACACTTAAGTTACCGATTTCAGCCTCAAAACCCATTGTGTGCTGCTAAACAACCAGGGAGTTAACTCTAACAAGCAGTTACCAAGAACCCTGAGTAACCTCCCTTCTTCCTCACGTGAGCTGTGTAGTCATGCCAGTCTTATCTTAGCATACTGGCAGCATGCGGGGTAGGCGGGAGGAACGTTGAGTAATGCCATCAGTAAGTATTTTTCGAAAAAATACATTTTAGAGAAAAATACATTTGTTTCTTCAAAAACATTACCGATGGCATTACTATTAGGAAGAATTGCGAAGAGGAGGAGGGTGCCGCCCACTCCGTCCAACCCCTGCGTTAGCGCTTAGCAAGGCTCCCCCTAGGTGCACATACCCCAATGATTTCAGCTAAGCATTACCTACGGCGCTTTCGGCACCAGGAGGGAGTGTTGCGCCGTGGCGATGCCACAAGAGCCAAGTTCCCCCGTTGGCCTGAGAGGTCTCGGAGGTAGAACCTGGCGAAGGTTGATTCTGCCCGCCAGCCCACAGCTGCCACAATGTCCCTCACAGTACAGCTGCGGTCAAAGGCGACACTCGTGATAATGGCTCTGATTTCAAGTGCCCTGATCTGCAGCCTCTTCGCACCCTCCGGGAAGAGGTCTTAGTACACGGATCATATGCCCCAGCGTCGCCATGCGGATATAGTCTGGGCTGATATGTCATTTCTGCCCGGCGCCCAGGGCAGGAAGAGACGGGCACGTCCCCTCCTGAGGGGCTTTGACTGGCAGAGGTAAATCTTCAACGCCCAGTCTGGGTCCTGCTGTTGGGATTCCAGGACTGGTCACGGCCCTGCAGTGGCCGAAGTGTTATCATCTGAGGTGTGGCCAAGGGGGGTCTATTCTGGCCAAAAAGGCAGGCTGGTGAGAAGCCGAACCGAGCCATCGGCCCTGAGCTGCAGACAGGAGGGGTGCACGGACAGTGCGTGTAGCTCGCTCACTCTTGACGCTGTGCGAGGGCCAGCCGGAAGCATGTATTTTTGGTCAAGTCGACGAACCGCGCCAAGGGCAGTGGTTCGAACGGTCTGAGTTCAGCCATGTTAGCACCCATGGTAGGTCCCAGCGTGGTATCAGCGAGTGGGTCACCGGCTGCTGGAGCTTGAATGCGCCATCAGGTCGGCGAGGTCCCTGCCAGCCCCCGAGCCTGGCCGGCCCAATTGCCAGTACGTGTCTGCCACCATAGACAGGTAGCCCCTGATTTGATAGGCACCAAGTTCTGCTCCGTGGTGCGCCACAGGAAGAACTCGGCAAGCTGGGGCATAGTCAGATCCGTGGGGGAGAGGCGCTTGGTGCCGTACGACGACTGCCAGACCCTCCACTTTCCCTCGTAGACTTCCGGGTCGGAGGTCTGCGTGCTGCAGTGATAGCCTCCACTGCCGCACCCGAGAAGCGTCTAGCGGCGAGGACCTGCTGCACAGCCTCCATGCGTGTAATAGGGGTCCCTCCAGGCAAGGGTGAAAGAGATCCTGCTGTGGCTTCTACAGCATCATGCGCGGCATGGTAAGTCTCACGGGAGGATCTGTGGTGAGGCTCAGGAGATCGGTGGTCAAGCTCTTGATCCAACTGAACGGCGCCACCAGTAACAGAACTGCATTACCGCCTCTGAGCTTCAGTAGGACCTTGGGTACCAGCATGGTGGGAGGGTATGCGTATGCCATTAGGCCATCCCACAATATGGGGAGGGCGTCCACCGCCCAGGTGAGTGGGTCCGGGACGGCGAGACAAAGAGGGGAAGTTGCGTGTTCCACCTCATCGCGAACAGGTCGACCATGGGTGTCTCCCAGTGCGCGAATCTCATCCAAAAGAGGTCCGGGTGGAGGGACCACTCGGTGTGGAATAGTTGGCCCTGCCGTGAAAGGGAGTCCGCTAGCACATTCAAGTGTCTTGGGATGTGTCGCGCCCGAGGTGAGATGCTGTGATCCCCGCACCACACAAGCAGCTGATACAGTAGGATGCAGAGTGAGTTTGAGCGCGTCCCGCCCTGTGAACCAAGACCTCCTGCTGCCTGATGCACGTCTCCCAGGTATGAGAGCGAGCCAAACTGCCTTCACCTCCAGTCAGTTGATGTGCTTGCCCGCTAGGTCTGGCGGCCGGCGGCCAGAGGCCAGCGGTCGCGCTGTAGTCCGGGAGAAGGTGCGCTCCCCCACCGGAGAGGCTTGCGTCCAAGCAGAGCTACCGTAGGGCAGGGGGGAGGAGGGTGGTACTCCTAATGTCAACCAAGATGGGTCCATCCATCTCTGAAGGTGCGGCTGGACCAGCGGAGACACCGGGACAAGCGCTTCTAGATCTCCCCAAGACGGGCGCCAGTGAAGCAGGAGATGCAGTTGTATCAGCTGCGAGTAGAGTCGGCCGAGCGGTAACAGGTCCGCCGCTGTGCTCATGAGCCCCAGGAGCTGCAGCCACACCCTTGCCGGAACCTCTGCGGCGCGGGAAACTTGTAGGGCTAGTGCTGCCGCTAACTTATTGACCTGGACCTCGGGTAGTCTCACCATGTTGAGGTCGTTCAGGGATTCCACGCCGAGGTGGGTAAACCTGCGGGAGGGCGGGAGGTCCGACTTCCCCACGTTGACCAGGAAGCCGAGTTGCTGTAGTAGGGAGAGCAACGCGTCCGTGTTGGCCATATGAGAGGCCGCATCCTGGTTCCTGCGGAGCCGTTTGTCGAGGTAGTTGGAGGTCGGACTCAAAGACAACCGCCGGGCCTGTGCAACCAACGCGCCATAATCCTGGTGATGAGCCAGGGGCTGAGGTTGAGGCCGAAGGGAAGGGCTCGGAACTGGTATACCACCCCGCAGATGGCGAAGCGGAGGTAATGGCAAGCTGAGGGTGCATGGGCATGTGTAGGTACGCGTCGGACAAGTCAAGACTGATGGCGAAATCCATGGGTTGGACCACCGCTTTCAAGGTTTTGGTTGTTTCTATCTGGAAGGTCAGGGCAGCAAGAGATCCATGATGGGACGCCACCTGCTGTCCGGCTCTGGTACAACGGAGAGGCGAATGTAGAAGGCCGGCGAGTCGTGACGTGCGACCACCTCCGTGGCAGCTTCCTGTAGCAATGAGTCCACCTCTCCTTGCAGAGCCTGTGCCTTGACCTGATCGCCAGGGACCCGCGTCCAGAGCGGGGAGCGCCGAAGCGGAGGCGGAGACTGAAAGGAGATCTGAAGACCCTCCGAGATGGCTGTGAGGATCCAAGGGTCGTCCAGCAGCAGCGACTGCCACGTGTCGCTGTGCAGTGATAGCCTCCCCCCGACTGGAGACCCTGCAGGCGTCGGCGGGGCAAGCTTGGAGGGGAGTCAGCCGGGACTGGAGGGACGAGCAGGGCCAAAGGTGCCTCTGGTGGATGGATGGGGAACGGGTCTGGCAGTGCTCAGGGCGTGATCCACGGACTTGGGGGCATTCTGAAAGCAAGTAAAGGTCAGTCTAGCGGCACTGGGCCAGATGTCCTTGTTCAACTCCTTGACCGCCTGCCAGGTGGGGCCAAACAGCAGGTATCCCCCAAGGGGAGCTTGGCGGAGCAGTGACTTCACTGTCAAGGGAAGTCCCGTGCAAGTCCCAAGGACGACATGCCGCCGGATCAATCGCAGTTGGCTGCTGCGGCCATGGCGTTGGTAGAGGCGTGATATGCTGCCCTGTTAGCACCACCACTAAGGAAAGTATCTCGCGTAGCAGTGCTGATGAATCTGGGTCCCAGTTATACTCCAGAGCTCTAACAACTGCCTGCGTTGCGAGGTCCAGAAACCCCGCGCAGGCCAGGGCGTTGCGGCATCCGGCGCTGCATGGCCCTGCGACCTCCTGCCTGCACTTCTGCTGTGAAATCGAGTGACGGTAGGGGACAAGACAAGGACTGGGAGTATCCAGCATACCAGCTCCGAGGAAACCTGATGTTGGCTCCCGCCGGCCACTTGGAATCTGAGAAGGCGGCGTCCGTTATGTTGCCCTGTGGCAGCTGCGCGGAGAAGGTATCCGCGAGATCCTGGAAGCCGGGTGGCTGAGGAAGGGACTTGAGCGGTGGAGCGGGCAGGCATGCCTCCGGTGGAAGAAATTGCACAATGAGCCGCGTGGCCTCTTCCAATGACTGACTTGTCTCCGTACTCAGTGCACTGACGGTGGACAAGGAAGATCAGCTGCAAGGAGAGCCCGCGGGGGGGTCGGGGGGTCGGACGAGGAACGACGATCCTCTTGAAACAGGGCTGAGGCAGAATCCTCTGGGTGTAGGCCGAGTGCCTTGTCCGTGTCCGTCACAGCCGAGCACCAGGGAGGGGACGACTAACGTCTGAGGGGGGAAAACTGTTGCGTGGGGGCCGCCTGCACGCGACACGAGAGAGGGCCAGTGGGTCTAGATCTAAATGGGGTCGAGGGGAATTCCACCGGCATAAGGGGGAGCTGGCCCGGAACCGGGACCACAGACGGTCCCGACCTCCACCCGAAGAAAAATAGTGAGGGCTCACCTGGCGTCGGTGCCGAGGGTGGTGGGGCGATGGGGGTGAGACTTTCCTCGTAGGCCGGTGGGGTGAGCCAAGCTCTGGCCTGTAGGCCGGCGACTATCCGGAGGAGGGCTGCTCCGTCTGACCTCCCAATGCTGCAGCCTATGGTTGGAATCCCGCTGCAGAGAGGCGGGGGGCCTAGTCCGCTCCCTCATCGTCACGTTCAGGACCTGGTGTCTATGCGGCGGGGTCGACCGCCCGTGGCATCGCTGATTCGTCCGCGGCCCAGGTGAGATGCTCATCGAGAGCTGAGCGACTGAGGATGTGCGTGGTCCATGCCTGCAACTTTCCCCACATCTTATTGTCCGGGCCCCGAAGCTCCGGTGTTGTGGGGGGGGTGGGGTCCCCGCTGAGCCGCTCCTGCTCCTCGCTGAGCGGTGAGGTCTCCACCATGACGGACTCATCTCCATGGGGAGGGTGTGCGGGATCCGGAAGGAAACATGGGCCCCGAGGGTCTGCTCACCACGTCGTGGGGTGCCGACCAGGCTCCTGGCGCGGGGGGGGGGGGGGGGGGGGGGGGGGGGGGGGGCAAAGTCCCGGTTGGCTGGTTGGGGTCAAAGAATCCTTTTCCCATGGTGCTGTGTCCGTTCCCCGGTGTGTGGTGGTGGTGCCGCCGCAAAAGTCCCGTCTCCATAGAGCGGGTGAGCAGGGTCTCGGACGGCTCGTCGGTTCCGGCGGCTGTATGGACTGCATCATTTCCCGGTGATTGGTGGGCATACTGCCGTGAAAGTCCCGTATGGGGAGCAAACGGCGTCGGATGGCCCCGACGTGTAGACGAGCCGACTATGTCCGAGGTGACGCACCTGGGGTGCTCTAGTGTGGCAGGAGAAGCTGGTGGGGGGGGGTGGTCAGGTCGGTGGTTCCTTCGACATCGGGCGCTTGCGCCGGTACAATCCCCACAGTTGTGACCAATGCTCCTCCTCCCAGTGAACAGAAGCACAACCCGAATAAGGCAGGCAGTATGTGAGGGTGTTGCTTGGCCATTGAAACTCCCCGCCATTGGTGCAGGTCTTTACCTGTGCACTGCAACATAGAACATATGCATGAAAACCATTGCGCGTGGCGCCTGAGGCCACGTGAACAGAGCTCACTACCCCTTCGTCAAGAGTTCCCATGTCGAAATACAATGGCAAAATTCAACCATACTTCCACAGAAAATGCCAGGGCCAGCCTCAATCTCGACAGCTCAATGACATTACCCGAGGCCTTACCTTGCCATATCCTAGCAAAGGCCTTGACAAAAGGGGTAGAAAGGTAATACAGTCGAAAAAACTTGCGGTGACGAAGCCAGTAATCCTTTCACAAGGCAGCTAATCATAAGACTGGCGTGACTACACAGCTCATGTGAGGAGGAAGGGAGGCTACTCAGGGTTCTTGGTAACTGCTTGCTAGTTACCTCTCTGGTTGTGTAGCAACACACAACGGGTTTTGAGGCTGAAATTGGTAAGCTAAGTGTACCTTCCTAATAGTAATGCCATCGGTAATGTTTTTGAGGAAACAAAGGACCCTTGAATTTTCTGGCAGAGGGTTCCAGGGACCCTTAGTTTAGAAACAAATGGGGAACACTGGGCTAGTCTATGATTACATTTCTACAGCAGATTCTACACATATTGTGTTTTTGAAGTCTGCTTGTTCACTGACCTAATGCCACAATCATCTAAAGAACATGGACACACTGGTTTCAGTAAAAGGCATAGATCCTCATGAGCCACTACAGTTGCAGTGGCTCATGAGGATCAATGTCTCTTTCAGTTTGATCATTTCATTTTTCACAGCAGTGAAGGGGTTCATGGGAGTTACTGAAATCAGGATCAGGTTACAGAAACAATACAGTAGAACCTCCTAAGAACGATCACCACTTTTTACACTCACCTGGTTACAGTCACATTCGTGTTGCACAGACGATGTTTACGACATAAAGTACCTTGATTTTATGGCCATCTGCTGAACACGGCCAACGGTTTGCATATCGCAGCCAAAACGGCAAAAATACATGAAATGTATGGCCTTGGCCAGACTGGTGCAGTAAAGCCAGCATACTCGACTGGTCAATGACAGCTCCCTTAACACCTAGCTACCTGACACACACTCTGACAAAGAGCAGATGTCATGTCATTGCACAATGATGGATGTGCCATCGGCTCACCAGCTGTGTGTGCAGTCCGCAACAAAGGTTGCACTATCTATTTGACCGTGTCCACATCTTTTTCAAGTCACTTAACTTCAATGTCACCTAATCTTCCACGGTGACCAAAACTTGACTGCTCTTTTGCCCTGGGCACTGACTTGGCAGAAATTCTCATGAGCTCCTGCAGATGGAAAGGGCTCATGAGAATTGAGTGGCTACATGTGCAAACGCGCATCTGTACCACAGGCACATAATACCGGTTATTATATAGGCGCTTTACCCAATTCTGCAAATCGGCTCAAAGTGCCGCGAACTCAACCCAACACGCACGCTCACATGACACACACGCATTCACTCTAAAGACAAACACAGTACAAGACAGACACTGGACATTCACATGGTGCGAAGGGTCAGCTCAGCTACTGAGGTTTTGGAAAAGTTTGATCGCTTGTATTTGAAATTTACAGTGGCCTGAAACCGGTACCAATCCATCTCTGCACTCTTACACTATAATTATGATGTATATTATATAACAGTGCTGAGATCGACTTGTACTGTTGTAGGCCTGTGGACTGACATTCCCACTCTCAAGCCCCTACAGACTACAAGGGCTCATGAGAATCTAGTACGTACCTGCGCCAACACGCGTCTTTGTGTTTGTAATTTTAAGACTGATGTGTGTCCAGAAGATGCTTCTTCAAGAGATCTATGAATTGCAACGCTTGTATTTCAAGCAGTCACACCATCAAAACGTATCATTGGCAGTCAGTTAGTACTGAAATGAGTGACTTGCCCTGGCAGTTTCTATGCATCAGCCACAGTTAACAGCCAGTAATAACGATTCCATGCTACACTCGTGCGGATGCTTAGCAGAGAAGAAAAGTGGTGAGAGAAAAAAAGGAAACACATAGGCCGGAAAAGAAATGCAACACAGTTTGCCTCTGGTAATTGTCGGGACAATAAGGTGACCAAATCTTGACCTCGGCTTGTGTCAATGCCACGCCCTCCTTACCCCTTTTTTCTATTTGTTTAAGACAAGAACAAGGTAGCGACACACGTCTTTCTCCCTCCCTTACTAGTATACACAAACACAATCTCAGTTATTTTCTTTCATCACTGAAGATAACGAAACACCGGCATCACTAGTATAATTATGTATCACATTTCACAGAAGGGTGAAGAGGTCAACAGAGGTCCTGTTCTGGTGTAAACAGTGATGACACATCTATATGCTCCTATCCGAGTGTCACTAGCACGCCTAGGTCTGTTTCCATCAAACCTCTTGTAAACGCTCACCTGCTGTTTATGCCCACTTTGCTGGCAACAGGGGTGACTGTTCATTGTAGGTTCTATCGTATGAGTAGGTAATGTGCCTTTGATAAAATGGGTGGTGCAGGCAATTTACAAGGCACTGCCTTGCTTGACTGCACAAACTGCACAAACCTTGTAGATGATTATGTGAGAAGATCATACCCTGACTCCAAAAGCTGTAGGGTCAACACCTGACTGAGCCCTCAGTGAGGGTGGAATCATGTCTGAAGTTAGTTGCGATGGAAGCTCCAACCCCTTCATCTTCTGCTGAATCAGGTGCAATGACAGCGCAAACTGCTCTGGGTTCAACTTCCCCGAGCCTGATATATCACACAGAGTCCTGGGGTAAAAAAAAAAGAGAACAAAGTCAACTTCTTCAATGCCAGTGTTTGTGAAATCTCCGAAAAATACAGAAAAGGATAAAAAGATAATTTTAATGCTGATGGCTGTCAACTGTGCTAATGAAATAATTTAAAATTGAGTGCAAAAGAACCTAAATTGTCAAAAGAACAATGTAAAATAAAGTTAGCAAGGGAAAAGAATCTCATGAGCCCCTGCAGGTGTGGGCGTTCATAAAGTTTTATGCCTCTTGCAGTTGTGTTGTTCCCTTTTTCTCAGCAGTAAAGAGGTTGTACAAAAGTGCTAAAATAACAAGCTTTCTCAATGCAAGCCCAGAGGCAGCCTACTTCAACCTTTTCTTGTGTCATCTTCTGTGCCGGTTCACTCATCTTCACTTTTTTCAAGCATTTGAACCGAGTTGTTTCTTACCACACATGGGCGAGGACTGTGTTTAGCAGACCACTTTTAGCCATGATCTCCCGGATCTCTGGGCCTGTGACTAGGCCATCCTGATCTGTGTCCAACTGCCGAAATATGACATCAGCGCTGGCCTTCTCCGTTGGTGTCACCACCCACAAGCCTCCAGGCTGAAAGTAAGATCCATTTAGATATTTCAATAGGCATCTTGATATTTCTTAACCCATTTACCCCCACAGCTGCATTTGCAAAATTTTGAAGGTGCTATAAACCAGTTGCAGGAGATGGATTGATCATGATAATTCAAGGGTAGTGCCAGATGAGCATGGCGCCTTTGGGCGCCAAGCTCATCGGGCACAACCCTAGAATTATCACTGTCAATTCATCTCCTCCTGTAGGGTGTTGGGGCTAAATGGGTTAATTTGGTCAACATTATTTACTGTCCCAAACATCACCACGTGTCCCCATGAAAGCTAATGATTTCTGTTCTCTACTCTACCCATCATCACCCTGATAGCAGACACTCTTTTCGAAGTCCTGATGCAACCAAAACTGAACAATGCATGTGAGCATGTCTGGAACATAGGCACCATATACTGTATTTCTGCACTACATGGTTGTCTCAGCAGCCTGTCTGCTATGAATTCTAAGTGAAATTTTGCTATTCTGACACCCCCCTTTGACCTTAAATGTTTGATCCATATCTTGATTCAGCACGTCAAGGCTGAATGGCACAATTAACCCATTTAACTCCAAGGCTGCATTCCCAAGTTTAGAAAGTGTTACTTAACGACTATGTACCAGTTGCAGGAGATGGACTGATGATGAGAATTCAAGGGGAGTGCCAAATTAGCTTGGTGTCAAAAATATCATAATTGATCTATTATCTGCTATGAATTCTAAGTGAAATTTTGCTATTCTGACACCACCCTTGACCTTAAATGGTTGATCCATATCTTGATTCAGCACGTCAAGGCCGAATGGCACAATTAACCCATTTGAATGAATCAACTTTATTCTTCCAAATACATGTTGCCACGTACAAGAAAATTTGTTTCGCCACCTCAGGTGCAACTCGCAATCACCCAAACTCACACAACAGTTTACACACAACAACGAAATGGACAATGGCTCGGGATATGTGAAGCCCGTCGCCAAGGCGTCTTATGGCCGGCGCCAATGGCCCCAACCCTACCTGAACCTCCCTAACACAAAGCAAACTAAGGACAGCCCTATCATAGTATCTCTTAAACACGTAATATAGTGTTTTTAAACTTTCTGCTTGGCTGATACTACTTACACAAATGAGAAATACGCATCAACAAAACAAAAAGACAAATTATACTTTCACAGTTGCTACCTGGGGGCCCATCGCTATTAGAACAGCGCTGGCTAAGAGACAGTCGCTCCGGCATAAACAGTCACCACCTTAATTATAACTTAACTAATATATAACTTCACACCTACTTATTTTTAAGCAATAATAGTAAAACTACAGCATTAACGTAAAAGCGGCAGTCCAAACTTGTTTCTAAAGCACAGCACACACATGCACATGCTGTTAAGTCAGTGTTGTAAGAAACACAGTCACTGTGTCCGTCACCACGTCCCTCGGCTGGAATGTTGGGGCCCAAAGCCTGCCGGCACTCGCCTCACTGCACACACTCACGCCCTCAGGCAGTGATGTTGAGCGTGGCATGGGAAGAGCCACTCCTGAGATGCTTGAAAGGGGAGAAAAGCACGTTGTTGTTTTTTTTGCCACAGCATAATGCGCGCTGTTCTTATGAGATCGGAATTCCAATGGCACTAACAAAAATCAGCCGGTGTGTATAAACTAGCATTGCACTGATGGCGGAGGAAACTATGAGAATCCAATTAACAGCCACAGCACAAAAAATTCCCAAAAGTCATCAAAAAGAAACACCAGTCATGATGTAGCATTGCAGGGCCCGACAACATATATCAAACGAAGGCACAATGACTGCTAGACTGCGGGTGGCGACCATTTCTACCGGAGCGGGCGGCCTGGAGGTGTTGTATGGCCGCCATCTTGTCTTGTCTGTATTTAACTTGGAGTCTGTATTTAACTCCAAGGCCGCATTCCCAAGTTTAGAAAGCGTTATTTAACGAGATATATACAATACTGTTTGTACCACAGCTGCCACGCCTTCCGTCTTCAAGGTGGATGTTCCTGGTCCAACAGTGGCCACAGACCCTGGGATGGAAATGGGTGGGATCCCTGTGGGCAGCACCTGCACCCCTCCAACCAAGTGAGGGCCTGGCTTGCGCTTGGAGGGTGGGACCATCCCCGGGGGTAGTGCCATGGGTGTCTGGTCGCCTTCCCTGGCTCGATACACTAGATGCATTGCCTGTGAACATCAAATTTAAATGAAATATAGAACTGATAAAGAAAAATTATACAGCATAATCAACAGTTGAAGAAACCCACTTTAGAATAACAAGGTCAAAACCTTTTCACAAACACGTCTTCTCTGAACTTACCACTGCAAATTCATCCCTGTCAAGAAATCCATCCTTGTCTATATCACTGAGGTCCCAGATCCGGCCAAGCACGTCCACAGGCAGTTTGGAGTTCAAGAGAACCTGGAAACAGAACCCACTGTACTATTTTAACACACATTTACTGATTTAAGTCATTTCTACACATCTTTTCCGCGGTAACCTACCGTTAGTATTTGTTTACTTATATAGTATTTTTGTCATTATCAACAGGATGTTTTCATATGAGAAATTTGTTTTCCCAACGTACAGATTAAGTGTTAATGTGTGCTGGTTTTTGATTTTGGACCTTATGGCTACAGACCGTAAGGTCCAAAATCACGGATCAGCACACAGCAAATGACTAATAAAATTGGCTAATTTGTGTTTAAACCTTTGGCTGTCGGTAGCGATTTGTCAAGGTGATTCCTGCAGGAATCATCCTGACAAAAAGCACTACTGACAGCCAAACTGTTAAAATTAAAAGAAAATTTTGTTGTAAACTGTATGTTACGTGGTGGATTTGTAGTCGTAGTATGATAAACACACCAGACGCACGCACATAAGGTTCTTTTAAATAAACCTCATTCAGCTGCAACCAGTCACACGTGGCTTAAGGATGTAGACAATACTGGAGAAACAGTTCCAACAATATTTTAATTCAGCAATGCGATCTCCACACAATGCATTTCCAAATGCACCAGCACCGATACAAAGTCTCTTCTGCAAATATCCACACTGTCGACACAAAGTTCCTCACACAACGTACACCACACTGTTACGCTGTATCTCTCACAATGTACACCCTATACGGGCCACGTACGTACGATAACTGTGTGTCTCTACAACTGACAATGCAAGACAATGTATATTCGCGCTCTCCTAGCACCAACATTATATAGTAAGACACTTTCTAGAATAATCCAAGAAAATCATTCAACGCAACCAATCAAAATAATCTATGTAACCGGAACTCAAAATTATTAATAAAAAAACCAAACTTTCTAGAAAACTACAATAGGCTACACAAATTTGGCTGCTCACTTCAGCTCCAAAACCTTGGTAAAATTAATTTTTCTTTAAAATATATTTTTTTCGAAAAATAATTACCGATGACATTACTGTCTGGAAGTGTCAACTACTTACCCAATTTTAGCCTAAGAACTTGTTGTGTTCCTACACAACCCGGGAGGCACTCGAGGAACCCTAACTAGGGCTTAGAGTAGCCTCCAGTCCTAGCCCAACCGGGCACTCACCACATGGCCCAATCACAATCAGTCAGTGATACTTAGCTTACCAGCGGCAAGCGGGGCAGGTGGGAGGGTCCTCCGAGTAATGTCATCAGTAAGTATTTTTCAAAAAAATATATTTTAAAGAAAAATTAATTTGTTTCTTCAAAAACATTACCGATGACATTACTGTCTGGAAGAATGGCGAAAAGGTGGAGGGTGCCGCGCCCAAGTTATCGCCATAAAGGGCATACGAAAGAGCCACACACCCATTCGCCAAACTCCCGACAATTTTAGCTAAGTGCGTACCTACGGCGCTTCCGGTGCTGGGAGGGAGTGTTGAGCTGCGGCGATGTCCCCCACCAAGGCGAGATTGTCTCGCTGGCCTGATAGATCCCTGAGGTAGAAGCGGGCGAAGGTGGATTCTGTCCGCCAGCCCACTGTGGCCACGATGTCTCGAACAGCACAGTTGCGATTGAAGGCAACGCTCGCGGCCATGGCTCGTACCTCGTGTGCGCGTATCTTGAGCCTCTTTGTAACTTCTGGGGAAAGGTCCTGATAGGCTGACCTGATGATCCAGCGAAGCCAAGAAGAAATCGTTTGCACTGATATGTCTTTTCTGCTGTGTGCCAAAGGTAGAAAGAGGCGTGACCGTCCTCAGCGGACGGGTTTGGTACGTCGTAAATATACGCGTAGAGCGCGCACAGGATCTTGTTGCCTGGTCTCCCGAGTAAAACTTGCATCTTTCAGCGGCCGAATGGTAATCACCGGGGGCGCAGTCAAGGGAGACCTGGTCTTGGCGAGGAAGACATGGTCTGTGAGTAGCTGTACAGAACCGTCTGCCCGGAATTGGAGGCAGGCAGGACTTGCCGACGTCGCATGTAGCTCGCTTACTCTAGCCGCGGTGGCCAGGGCCAACAGAAAACATGTCTTTCGTGTCAAATCTGAGAACTTAGCCAGGGAAAGCGGTTCGAACCTGTCCGAGTTCAGCCACGTCAGTACCCAAGGTAGGTCCCATCGCGGAATCAGTGAGTGGAGAACTGGACGCTGCAGGCCGAAGTGTGCCATCAGGTCTGCAAGGTCTTTGTTTTCACCAGGGTCTGGGTGGCCTAGGTGACGGTAAGTGTCTGCAATCATAGAAAGATATCCTCGGATCGTGATGGGGGCTAGGCCTTGGACTCCAAAGAGCCAGAGGAAGAAGTCAGCGAGCTGTGAAGGAGTCAACTCAGTGGGGATAAGTTGTCGGTCAGTGCACCAGGATTGGAATACTCGCCACTTTCCCTCATAAACACATCTGGTCGAGGGTCTACGGGCTGAAGCGATAGCTGCCACTGCTGCACTCGAGAAGCCTCTTGCGGTGAGGTCTTGCCGCACAATCTCCAGGCGTGAAGGAGAAGTCGCTCCAGGCACGGGTGGAAAAGCGGCTGGCGGGGCTGCTTGAGCATTGTCCTCGAGGTGGGCAGGCAACGCGGAGGACCCGTGGCGAGACTGAGTAGATCGGTAGTCCAAGACCTGTTCCAGGAGAACGGGGCTACCAGTAACATGACCGTGTTGCAACCTCTGAGCTTGAGGAGGACTTTGGGAACGAGGACTGTTGAGGGATAAGCATAGGCGATGAGACCGTCCCACGGAATGGAGAGCACGTCAACTGCCCAGGCTAGGGGGTCTGGAATCGGTGAGACGAAGAGGGGAAGCTGGTGATTCCACCTCGTGGCAAAGAGGTCGATCATGGGAGTCTCCCAGTGAGCGCAGATCATCTGAAAGATGTCTGGGTGAAGCGTCCATTCCGTGTGAAGTAATTGTCCGCGCCGAGATAGTGAGTCCGCCAACATGTTCAGGTGACCTGGGATGTGTCAAGCTCGGAGGGATAGGCCGCGATCCTCGCACCAGCGCATCAATCGACAGAGTAGAATGCACAGCTCGGGAGAGTGAGTACTGCCCTGCTTCTGAATGTAAGAAACGACTGTGGTGTTGTCCGAAAGGACTAGGATCTCCTGGTGGCGAATGTGCGTTTCCCATTTGATGAGGGCTTGCCAAACCGCTTGTAGCTCTAGCCAGTTGATGTGTCTGTCTGCTAGGTCTGGAGACCAGAGGCCGGATGTCGAGAGGAAACTCAGTAGCAGATGTGCACCCCAGCCGGTGAGACTTGCGTCCATGCAGAGTGAGAGCTGAGGAGGCGGAGAGGCTAGAGGAACTCCCACAGCGAGCCATGAGGTGTCTGTCCAGCGCTGCAGATGTGGGCGAAGGATCTGAGTCACAGGTACCAGGGTGTCTAAGTCGCTGGAGGACGGACGCCAATGAAGCAGCAGGTGTAATTGAAGCGGACGGGAGTAAAGACGACCGAGGGGAAGGAGATCCGCCGCTGCATTCATCAAGCCGAGTAGCTGAAGCCAAACTCTGGCGGGGACTGACTCCGCCTGTGCTACCTGGGCGGCCAAGGAGGCTAACTTGTGGATCCGAGGCTCCGGCAAACTCACTCTGTTGAGGTCAGTCGCAAATTTCATGCCGAGATGAATAAATCGTCGAGATGGGGATAGGTCTGACTTGCCTGTGTTGACCAGGAACCCCAAACGCGACAGCAACAGGAGTAATGAATCTCTGTCCGTCCGCTGGGTGCTGATTGACTGATTCCTCAGGAAGAGGTCGTCCAAATAGTTGGAGGTTGGACTGGATGACGACTGCCTGGTCTTGGCGATGACAGCATCCATAATGCGAGTAAAAACCCACGTGCTGATGTTGAGACCAAATAGAAGGGCCCGAACTGGTAGATCACCCTGTCGAACGTGAATCGGAGATACCTCCTGGAAGCCGGGTGTATGAGGACATCGGATAGGTCCAAGCTGACAGCGAAGTCCATCGGTTGTACAGCGGCCCGAAGGGTCCTGGAGGTTTCCATGCGAAATGTGGGAGCTATGATAAAGTTGTTTAGTGCTGATAGATCGATAACGGGACGCCACTTGTTGCCCGGCTTGGGAACCACAAAAAGGCGGCTGTAAAATGCTGGTGAGTCAATATGACACACTACCTCTGTGGCGGCCTTCTGTAGAAGCGAGTCGACCTCTCCGCGCAGTGCGATGGCTTTCAGACTGTCCGAAGGAATCTCTGTCCATATGGGTGAGCGTCTCAGCAGCGGGGGAGAACGAAATGAAATCGAGAGTCCGTCGGTGATGGTGGCGAGTATCCAGGGGTCGTCTGGAAGCAGGGACCTCCACATGTCGCTGAAAAGAGTGAGCCTCCCGCTGACAGGAGGTCCCGGAGCAGACGGCGGGGGCTAGAACGGGAACGAGTCAGGGAGCCCGCCTGCGCCCACGGCGGCGGGCAGACCTGGGCCAGGCGGGGACAGAGGTCCTAACTGGTCTAGCGCAGCTGAAGGCGGGGAACCGCCGGGGTGTCTTGGCGGAAGCTGGAGTGAAGGATGAAGCGGGTCTGGAAGTCCGCAGGGCGCGACCCACGGCCTTGCGGGCGGCGTGAAAGCGCGAGGTTGAAACTCGGCTGGGCGAGCGGTCCGGATTGCCGTCCTTCACCTTCTGCCAGGTGTCACCGAAGAGAAGTGGTCCACCAAGGGGAGCGCGACGCAGCTGGGTCTTCAGATCGGGAGGCACACCACGACAGGCAAGTAGTACTGCATCTCGACGCATGAGGTCACAGTTGGATGCTGCCGCCATCACGTTGACCGATGAGTGATACGCTGCCCGGTTTGCCGCAACCCCGAGGACAAGAAGGTCACCAAGTAAGGTGTAAGCGAAGGTTGCCAAGCGTCCTCGATGCGACGGATTAAACCTTGAGTGAGAAGCTCTAGAAAACCAGCGCAGGCCAAGGAGTTCCGTACTAGTGATGCCGTCTTATCCAAACCACGAGGGAGGGTGTGTCTCAGCTGATTGGTACCGCCAAGCTGGGATATCAATTGAGGGTCCAACGATGGAAGCTGACAGCTAAAGGACTGTGAATGTCCCGCATACCAGGATTGGCGGAAGGAGATGTCTAGGTCAGCCGGCCACTTGCGATCTGTGAAGAAAAGATACTCCTGGGAATCTGCCTGTAGGTAAGCTGAAAAGGAATCTCTCAAATCCTTAAAACCAGGGGGCTGAGGTAAAGACTTGAACCTCTTCTGTTGACGGCCAGAGTCGACAAAGGCAGACACCTTCCTCTTGAGCGAGGGGGGGGGGGGGTGGGGGGGGGGACTGGGGACATGCGTCCTCAGGCAGTGCAGCCGTGATGAGTCGAGCTGCTTCATCAATGCTTAGAAGCGTTTCCGTGCGTGACGTAGAAGGAGTCCTAGGCGATGCAGTATCATCCGACACAGTAGAGTGAGACGAGGAGCTGTCCACACCAAGTAGGCCCGAAACCGAATCCTCTGGGAGAAGACTAAGAGTCTCCTCATCCCGCGTAGGGAGCGAAGTCCGGTGAGGAGTGCCGTTGGTAGATATCGTTCTAGCCACGTCACGACGAGAGAAGGTAGCAGCCGGCGAGCATCGTGTCCTCTGGTGCTGATGTGTAGCTGTCGGCAAACGTCGTGCCCTCTGGTGCAGGTGAGGCGGGGGTGGGGGCAAAACGCGACCAGGAGACAGGGACCTGGAGTGAGCCGTGCGTCTGCCCCGGGGGGAGCGACTGTGAGGACAGGAGCAGCTGCAAAGATGGGAGCGGCGGCGACGAAGACGGGAGCGACTGCGACGACGCGGGCGACTGTGACGATGTAACTTGGAAGAGATGAAGTGCGGGTCCGAAGCTCGCGAAGGAGACGAACGCGACGATGACGCTGGTTGGAGGCTGTGACGGCCGTTGCGTAGCATATCATGGTGCTTCCTCCGATCGTAAGTAGCTGCGCCAAAGTATCTAGAATTGCTGACCGAACGAGAGAGTCGGAAGTCCTAAGACGTTTAGACACATGTCTCGGCTGACCTACCTCCAGAAGGTAGGCACTCTGCCCTAGTGCTGTATCTCCGTAAGAGTCAGCGGGCGTATCCTTGCGAGACCTCTCCGGACTGACGGACAAATGACGGCGTGGAGCGCGTCTCTGTAGGCTTGCCTCCGTAAGGTGAGCACTCTGCCCTCGTGCTGTCCCTCCGTAATAGTCAGCGGGCTTAGACCGGGTGTGAGTCACAGAAGATGCAGTCCTGTGTGAAGAGCTAAGCTCATGTGTCCCACATGTCATCCAATCCCCCAGGTCAGATCGAGTGTCTAGTTAAAGCGCCAGGTATGGGCAGGGGTTCCAAAAAGGACTGCCGGTCCGTAACCGGCGTCGGGCGCTCGCGCCGGTAAAATCTCCACAGTTGGGACCAAACTTGTTCAGGCCAGGTTACACAAATTTCACAAGAATGGTCCGACGTGCATCCCATACAAGGAAGGCATAACTTGTGCTTATCGCTAGGCCATTGGAAATCGCCGCAATGCGGGCAAGTAAGGACTTGGTTACCATAACATAAACCAGACATGACTATCGACCGGGCGCAGGCACGACGAAGCCCCGCCAACGAAAAATGTATTTTTTCTTAAAATAAATTTTTTCGAAAAATACTTACCGATGGTATTACTGATAGGAAGATATACTTAGCCTGTCAATTTCAGCCTCCAAAATTGTTGTGTGTTGCTACACAACCAGGGACGTAATTAGCTAGCAGCTACCCCATCCCATGAGTGGCTTCCCTTTCCTCCAGATAGCCTCCCTTCCTGATCTCGCGAGAGGACGTTATTTCCAAGTTCTATCTTAACAGACAGACGGCAAGCGGGGAAGGTGGGAGGGAAATCTGAGTAATACCATCGGTAAGTATTTTTCGAAAAAATTTATTTTAAGAAAAAATACATTTGTTTCATCAAAAACTTTACCGATGGTATTACTGATAGGAAGAATGGCGAAGAGGAGGAGGGTGCCGTTGCAAATGCTCAGCCATGGGGTAACTGCTTAGCTAGGTCCCATTCAAGCGCACACTCCCGACAATTTCAGTTAAGTATTACCTATGGCGCATCCAGCGCCGGGAGGGAGTGTTGCGCCACAGCGATGTCCCCCACTAGTCTCAGGTTTTGCCTATGGCCGGAGAGGTCACGAAAATAAAAGCAGGCGAAAGTAGATTCGGCCCTCCAGCCCACCGCCGCCACAATGTCCCGTATGGCGCAGTTGCGGTCGAACGCTACGCTCATGGAGACAGCCCAAAACATTGTGTGCTCGAATCTTCAACCTCTTTGCTCCCTCTGTCGAGAGGTCGTCGTAAGCGGATCTTAGGATTCCGCGTGGCCAAGCGGAAATCATCTGAGCCGAAATATCATTCTTGCCCGGAGCTAAGGGCAGGAAGAGGCGTAAACGACCTCGCCATATAGGTTTAGACCGGCGGAGGTAAATTTTTTAACGCCCTGATCGGGTCTTGCTGGCGCACGTCCGGGGGCATATTTGGGCTCCGCAAAGGACGAATAGTGAGCGGGTGAGGTGGGGCGGAAGGGCGCCTGTTCTTGGCCAAAAAGGAAGGACTAGTGAGGAGTTGGACAGAGCCGTCGGCCCGAAGTTGTAGGCAAGACGGGTGTATAGAGAAAGCGTGGAGTTCACTCACACGAGAGGTAGTGGCCAGAGCCAGTAAGAAGCACGTTTTCGAGTCAGGTCAGAGAACCGCGCCAAATGCAGGGGCTCAAAACGGGCAGTGTTCAGTCATGAGAAGACCCATGCGAGGTCCCAGCGAGGTAGTAGGGAGCGTGTGACAGGTCGCTGGAGGTCAAAATGAGCCATAAGATCGGCGAGATCTTTGCATGAACCAGGATCGGGTAGTCCCAAAGGGCGGTATGTATCTGCCACCATAGACGGAAATCCCCGAATACGAATGGGTGCTAGGGACCGATCCTGAAAGAGCCACAGAACGAATTCGGCCAGCTGAGGCATAGTCAAAGCAGTGGAGGAACGTTGTCTAGTACCGCACCAAGCTGGCAGGACTCTCCATTTTCCCGCATAAATCTTCAGTGTTGAAGGGCGTCGTGCTGAAGTGATAGCTGCCTCCGCTGCAGCCGAGAAACCTCGAGCAGTGAGGGCACGCCGCATAACCTCCAGGCGTGTACGAGGAGGGTCTCCGGGCAAGGGTGAAATAGGTCTAGTCGGGGTCGCTTCAGCATCGTCCGCGGCGTTGGTAGCCGGAGCGGGGGATCTGTGGCGAGACGCAGAAGATCCGTTATCCAGTTCTTGTTCCAAGAAAATGGGGCTACCAAGAACAGCAACATGTTGCAGCCGCGGAGTTTTAGGAGAATCTTGGGGATCATGATCGAGGGAGGGTATGCGTAGGCCAGGAGACCCTCCCAAGGAATGGAAAGAGCATCTAACGCCCACGCCAGCGGGTCTGGAAATGGAGAGACGAAGAGGGGAAGTTGTGAATTCCACCGTGTCACGAAAAGGTCGATCATGGGTGTCTCCCAGTGGATACAAATCATACGAAAAAAGTCGGGACAGAGAGGTCACTCTGTATGGAGAATTTGATCCGTACGGAACAGAGAATCCGCCAACACATTGAGTCGTCCCGGAATGTGACGCACCTGTAATATGATGTCTCTATCTCGGCACCACACAAGAAGGTGAAACAGAAGGATGCCCAGGAAAGGAGAGCGCGTACCGCCCTGTTTCTGAATGTAAGCCACGCCTGTCGAGTTGTCTGATAGGACCAAGACTTCCTGGTGAGATACGTGTGTCCCTCAAGCGATGAGAGCAGCCAAACAGCTGTCAACTCCGGCCAGTTGATGTGTTATCCCCCCATATCCGTTGGCCATAGGCCCGATGTCTCTGGAAAATCTGGGAGAAGGAGCGCTCCCCAGCCCGAGAGACTGGCATCTGTGCAGATCGACTGGGAGGGCATTGGTGATGCTAAGGGAACCCCGGAGGCTAACCAGAGGGGGTCTGTCCACCGGAGGAGAAAGGGCTGGACCAGTGGAGACACCGAACACGGGCCTCTAAATCCCCTGAAGACGGTCGCCAGAGGAGAAGTAGATGTAATTGAATCGGACGTGTGTAGAGCCGACCTAGAGGAAGTAAATCCGCTGCAGATCTCATGAGGCCTAACAACTGTAACCACGTCCGTGCAGAAGCTTCCATGGTACGATACATCCGTAGTGCTGGATTCACTAACTTCTCGATCCAAGTCTGAGGGAGGCGAACCAGGTTTAGATCTGTTTGAAACTCCATACACAGATTAATGAAACTGTGGAAAGGTAATAGATCCGAAATGCCAAAGTT
Organism: Semisulcospira habei; assembly: GCA_036245525.1. NCBI lineage: Eukaryota > Metazoa > Mollusca > Gastropoda > Semisulcospiridae > Semisulcospira > Semisulcospira habei. The sequence continues at coordinate 134,987,888 of BTPG01000005.1, read as the reverse complement.
GACCAGGAACCCAAGACTGTGAAGAAGGCATAGGAGAGCGTCTCGGTCGGTGGACAGGTGGGACGCGGCCTGATTACGGAGTAGCAGATCGTCGAGGTAGTGCGAGGTCGGACGGAGAGAAGACCGCCGGGCGTGTGCGACCACTGCATCCATGATCCTGGTGAAGACCCAGGGACTGATGTGCAGACCAAATGGCATGGCCTGGAACTGATAAACCACTCCACGGAAGGTAAAGCGTAGGTAACGGCGAGCCGCAGGATGCATGAGCACATGGAGGTATGCATCGGCCAGATTGAGACTGACAGCGAAATCCATGGGACTGACCGTGGTCCAGAGAGCCTTTGTAGTTTCCATCCGGAATGATGGAGCGGCCAGAAACTTGTTCAAAGTGGAGAGATCGATCGCAGGAAATCAAGAGCCATCGGATTTTGGAACGACGAAGAGACGACTGTAGAAAGGCAGATTCGGGACGTAGGACCACGTCTGTGGCGGATTTATGTAGTAAAGCTGTCACCTCCGCCTGTAAAGCCGCAGCTTTTACCGGATCGTTCGGTACCCGAGTCCAAAGTGGTGAGCGCCGCAGAGGTGGAGGGCTGTGGAAAGTGAGTTGGAGTCCCGCCGTAACTGAAGAGAGGATCCAAGGATCGTCCGGGAACAGTGAGAGCCACGTCGCGCTGTGCTGGGATAGCCGCCCGCCTACTGTAGACAAAAAGTGAAGGACCCCCAATGGGAGCCTGGCGAAGCTTTGATATGACCGGATTAGGCAATCCCACACAAGCGTCGAGCACAGCATCTCGGCGAATGAAATCACAGTTGATGGCAGCAGCCAATGCATTGGTCGAGGCATGGTAAGAAGCCCGGTTTGCTACCACAGCCAAATAATGGATCTCACGAAGAGGATCAGCGGAAATAGGATCCCAATCATCTTCTAGTGCCCGAGCAAGTGCCTGTGTTGCGTATTAGAACAGCAGTCTTATCAACCCGAGGAACTCGAGAAAAGGCGGCACGGCGTCCACCCGCCTGAAATTCCGCATAAATGTCCAGCGATGGCAAAGGACAGGAAACGTCTGAGAGTGGCCTGCATACCAGCTCTGGCGAAAACGTATATCGATGCCTGCCGGCCACTTGGCATCAGAAAAGAAAACCGGCTCCTTAGAAGTGGGGAGAGGTAACTGATCCGAAAATGCGTCTGAGAGATCAAGGAAACCCGGCGGCAGTAGGAGAGATTTAATTCGCTTGGTAGGAAGGAGAGCATCAACAGAAGCGGAAGTTTTGCGCCTGATTGTAGGAGCGGAAGGACAAATATCCGTGGGAAGGAAACCTTGAATAAGGTCCGAGGCCGCCTCAATCGACCGCCTGGTCTCGTCCTTTTTCTTTTTTTAAAATATTTTTTAAATTTATTTATTTATTTATTTTTTTATTTTTATTTTTTTATTTATTTATTTTTTTTAATACCGGGAGCGACGTGGGAGGAAGAGTCCGAATCATCGCAAGTAGAGTCCGCTGAGAGGGAAAGCAGGGAATCAGGATGGTCACTAGCCTCCGGGACCAGTCGAGAAGAACATTTAATATCCCGTGCGGAAGGTGAAAGCAGTAGACCCGAGAGGCGAGAACGGCGCCGAGAGGACTGTTCGCCGGAACGATGTAGGTGCGGTGACCGTCTACTAACCGGGGCGCTAGGGGAGACCGTAAGGTCCGCCACGCCGAGCGAAGGGTCATAAGGAAACGAGCCAAGGAGACGCAGAGACGGAAGAATGTCGGAAAGGTGTTTGCGCGGTGACCGGCTACCCGCCGGAGCGCTATGGGACATCGCAATACTCACTGCGCCGAGCAAAGGGTCATGAAGTGACTCGCTATGGCGACGCTGAGGCGGATAAGTTTCGGAACGTTTTATGCGCGGTGACCGGCTACCCGCCGGGGCGCTATGGGACATCGCAAGTCTCGCCGAGCGGAGCAAAGAGTCATGAAGTGACTCGCCATGGAGACGCTTAGGCGGAAAAGTTACGGAACGTTCTATGCGCGGTGACCGGCTACGAGCCAGGGCACTGCGCGGTGACCGGTTACAACCGGGACGCTAGGTAACACCGTGGGCATTGCCACGTCGAGCAAAGTGTCATGAAGTGACAAACTATGGCGACGCTTAGGTGGAAAAGTGTTTGAACGGTGTGTGCGCGGAGACCGGCTATGAGCCAGGGCGCTAGGGGACACCGGTAGCCTCGCCGCGCCGGGTAAAGTGTCATGAAGTGACGAACTATAGCGACGCTTATGTGGAACAGCATCTGATCGGTGTATGCGCGTTGACCGGTTAAAAGCCGGGGCGCTGCACGGTGACCGGTTACGAACCGGAGCGCTAGTGAACACCGGGGGCCTCGCTAAGCCGTGCAAAGAGTCATGAAGTGACAATCTATGGCGACGCTTAGGCGAAATGCAGAGGTGAGCAAGGCCTCATCAGTCTGATCGTTAGCCGGGCGAGGTTTAATCGTATGCCGGTGTCCCGTCCCCCGAGTTAGAGCGGTACTACGCCGCAAGTGACCCGTCATTCGTAGAGCGGGTGCGGGGGACCGATAGTAAACGGAGTTCCTGAGAGCGAGAACGCATATGAGAGTAAACAAACTTACCTCCCTCAGTAGAAGGGACAGCGTCTGCAACCTCGTCCACTGAGTTAGAAGTAGACACCTATAAGGGTACTTGAACGGGGACATGGGAGTGTAGGGTGAGGGAGCGAACGGGGTCCGGGGATCGAGAGCGACTGGACAACTCGTCGAATTGGGAGGGGCTGGTTCCGTAGAAAAAGGAATGAGGTGCCGAGGGTAGAAGCTCCACATTTGAGACCAATGGTTTTCTCCCAAGCTGTGCAAGTAGTGTAAGATTTATCTGATGCGCAGCCCGAGCACGGAAGGCAGCGCAAATGTGAATCCGACGGCCAGTGGAAGGCGCTGCAGGAGGTACACGTTCTTAGTTGACGACTGCAACAAAACATGCCAACAGAGGAGAACCGCGCGGGGTCGGGGCCACGAAGGCCAAGAGTATGACCGTTGGAACGACCAAACACGAAGTCGAAAGAAGAGGCCAAAACGCCGTAATTCCATGGAAATTGCCTCAGTAAGCAGTAAACGCCGGGCGAGACAATGTCCGAGGCCGTACATGGCCATAGGGGATGTTCGAGACCGACCAAAACGAATGATAAATACGAAAAAACACGGAGACTGAAAAAATGGCAGTTAAGTATGAACTTGGAAATAACGTCCTCTCGCGAGATCAGGAAGGGAGGCTATCCGGAGGAAAGGGAAGCCACTCATGGGATGGGGTAGCTGCTAGCTAATTACGTCCCTGGTTGTGTAGCAACACACAACAATTTTGGAGGCTGAAATTGACAGGCTAAGTATATCTTCCTATCAGTAATACCATCGGTAACGTTTTTGATGAAACAAACGAGAGATCGGCGCGAATCTATACGATCGAAGCGTAGCCACAAACTGAAGCCACAAACCGAAGCAGGCACCTGGTCCGGGGCCAGCCAAAGGCTGGGGCCGATATGTTACCTCTCCTGAGTTGCGGGGACGGGAAGAGATACATCCATGGCGTCCACGGCACACGAAGAAGGGAAGAGGTCCCAAGCAGATCCGCGCCGAACAGTGCACACCACAACCACAGCAGGGAGCGCAGGTAAGAAAACACAGAGTTTCCGAAGGATTTAGAAGAGTTAGAAGTCCGGTAGTGACGCACGAAGTCCAGAAGAACAAGTATACTAAGACGACCGGCCCGTTAAGAACCGGTAAATTTCCTGTAGGCTAAACACGTCTGCTCACAAGAGCTAAGTATCGATGACTGATTGTGATTGGGCCACGTGGTGAGTGCCTGGTTGGGCTAGGACGGGAGGCTACTCTAAGCCCTAGTTAGGGTTCCCCCGAGTGCCTCCCGGGTTGTGTAGGAACACAACAAGTTCTTAGGCTAAAATTGGGTAAGTAGTTGACACTTCCAGACAGTAATGTCATCGGTAATGTTTTTGAAGAAACAAATGACATCTCACAAAAGTATGGCAGGCAGTTCACAAACTAGTCGGAAACTTCGAGAATTACCACGATCCTTCATAACACACAAGAAAACGGCTGACGGCTTCACGCGCACAGTAAACAACTTGTTACGAAAAGTCGCCAATTTACCGACGTCATACATACGAGGTCACTAGACAGTGCAACCTTTCTAGTACGTTCTGGACTAAACTTAACGCATCATAACAAAGTGAATTCTGCTCTGCACGACCGAAAGAAAATGTTACTTAAAAAGGTATGTGAATCATAACCATGATAGCTTAAATAAATATCAGATTGTTTCCTACGATTAACACATGTATGCTCTCACAGGACATCACAACCACAATCGTAACACTGTATGAGGATTAAGAATGGAAGATGAGAATACTTACAGGCTTGACTTTGTCTCCACCTAGCATATTGTTGACTGGCCCAAGGCTGTCAAACACCTGGTCATACTTGGACTTCTCAGACGGCTGCAAGAGAGACCAGAATTTTTGTTCAGCAATAACAATGAGCAGATTAACCCTTATCATTCGGAATACACCAGTGTGTAAAATAATTTTGACTAAAATAGTTCAAGGGTAGTGCCAGAATAGCTTGGCGCCTCTAGGCGCCAAGCTATTCTGGCACCACCCTTGAACTAAAGCCATTGGTCTATATCCTTATCTGTAAGTACTATAACGTAGCTTGCTGGTGGCAGTGTACAAATTTGAAGCTTTTAGCCTCAGTGTGATATGGGTTAACCCCTTCACTGTCAGTGGCTGCAGACTGTGTCTTTGTTAACCCATATTGTACGGAGGCTAAAAGATTCAAATTTGTACACTGCATCGCTGATATATGCAAGCTACATTATAGTACTGACAGACAAGGATATAGACCAATGGCTTTAGTTCAAGGGTAGTGCCCGAATAGCCTGGCGCCTAGAGGCGTCAAGCTATTCTGGCACTACCCTTGAACTATTTTAGTCAAACTTATTTCACACACATTTGTGTATTCCGAATGATAAGGTTTAATTCAACACAAAAAAGCCCCAGCCATACAAGGAACATGGTTACAAAGGGGGGTCAGCAACAGGCATGGATCCACATGAGCCCCCGCAACTGTGAGGGCTCATGAGGATCTATGTCTCTTGCGTTTGTGTATTGCTTATTGTGTTCCTGCAGTGCAGGGGTTAAACAGTTGTTCCACAAAACCAAAGAGACTCAGAGCAGACATGCCAAAATTTTCTGGGGGGGGGGGGGGGGGGGGGAGGGGTGGAGGGTATCAAAATAAAAGTGTAAATCAAACAGGAATGTCTTGTATCTGCGGCTAGCAATACTAGCTTTATGGCATACAACTTTGGCCATTTCATATTATTATGTCTATATGTAGAAAAATGTATTTTTCTCTAAAATGTATTTTTTCGAAAAATACTTACCGATTGCATGACTAATAGGAAGGTATACTTAGCATACCGATTTCAGCCTAAGCATCCAATGTGTATACAACTAAGGAGGCGACTTTAGGGCGTCGTTATCAAGAAACCCTGAGTGGCCTCCCCTTCCTCCATATCCAGTGACGTCCTTCCCGTCAGTCTTATGCCTTAGCTCAATAGCGGCAAGCAGGGCAGGAGGGAGGGACCTCCGAGTCATGCCATCGGTAAGTATTTTTCGAAAAAATACATTTTAGAGAAAAATACATTTGTTTTCTCAAAACTCTTACCGATGGCATGACTAATAGGAAGAATAGCAAATAGGTGGGTGCCGCCTAGAACACCAACCTCCAAGCGAAAATCGCCAGGAAGTGCACTCCCCGTGCTTTAGGTTATCAGGCCCCCCCCCCCCCCCCCCCCCCCCCCCCCCACATGCGCTCAACTCCCGACGATTTCAGCTATGCGTATCTACGGCGCCGGCGACACCCGGAGGGAGTGCTGCGCCGCCGAGATGTCCCCCACCATGGCCAGGTTGTCACGTTGGCCAGATAGGTCCCTCAAGTAGAAGCAGGTGAAGGTGGATTCTGCCTGCCAGCCCACGGCCGCCACAATGTCGCGTACTGCGCAGTTGTGACCAAATGTGATGCTCGTTGCCACTGCCCTCACTTCGTGTGCCCGTATGCGCATCATTTTTGCTCTCTCGGGGGAGAGTAATGCATACGCAGACCGGATGACCCAGCGTAGCCAGGATGAGATTGTGCGGAGATATCACGTCTGCCTGGGGCCAAGGGCAGGAAAAGGCGGGCACGCTCTTGTCTGAGTGGCTTCATTCTGCACAAGTAAATTCACAGCGCTCGGACCGGATCCTGTTGACGGGACTCCGGGAACTGGTCCGTGCGTCTGAGGGGGCGTATCGTTATGACCTGTGGAGCAGCTGCGGGTGGGCGATTTTTGGCTAAGCAGGACTGGTCGGTGAGAAGCTGCACCGAACCATCGGTCCGGAATTGCAGATAGGCGGAGTGCACTGAGAGCGCATGTAACTCGCTCACCCAGGATCCTGTGGCGAGTGCCAACAGGAAGCATGTTTTCCTGGTTAGGTCGCTGAACCGTGCCAAGGGGAGAGGTTCAAAGCAGGCAGAGTTCTTCTTCTTCTCGAACGCCGTCACACTTGGAGTTTGGCTCTCAAAATGAAATCTGTGGTCTTCTGTAGCGCCTCCAGAGGCCTGTACAGTTTCTCTTGTAGAGTGGCGGGCTTCGGCCATATCTCCTCCCTCAGCGGCTGGTGATTCCCACAGTCCTGGAGGATGTGCTCTGCGGTCTGCTCTGCTTCTCCACAAGGGCACAGGGGAGATGGCACGAGGTGGAAGCGTCTGTGCAGGTGGAAATTGAGTCGGTTGTGCCCGGTCCTCAGACGAAAGATGGTCACCTGCTCTTGTCTGGACAGCTGATGGTAACTGTCTAGGGGCCGTTGTGGTGGTCTGTACACAGACTTAATGATGGTCTTCATCTCTGTGAAGCTGACTCCATTTTCATCTTGTTCTTTCTCTGCGCCCACTTTTGCCATTCTGTCAGCTTCTTCATTGCCGAAGATGCCACAGTGTGAAGGGATCCACTGCAGCACCAGTCTGGTGCACTTGATGTTTTGCAGTGCCTCTTGTAGACGTGGCAGTTTGCTTGCTGTTGCTGCCTCAAGGACAGACATGGCATCAGTAAGGAAGACAATCTGGGCATCAGGGTCTGCAGTGTCACTAAGGGTGTTAGCTGCGCGGACTAGGGCTTCCACCTCAGCTCTGTAATTTGTGCAGTGAAGGCCTGTTGGTACTGCCTCTGCCTGCCATTTTCCGTTTGGGTACTGAATGTACACCCCAGCCCCTCCATCCTGAACTGCATCTGTGGCTGATCCATCGGTGTATGACCGTATCCATGCTTCCTGGGGATACTTTTCTTCGAGCATGGCCAGTGTCAGGGCTTTCTTGCTCACAGTGCTGTGCTCATCTCTGGTGGTGATGTAGGGTACCGTGGAAGAGATGGTGATGTTTTCTGGCTTACTTTCCCAAGGTGAAAGGTCGCTAGCAGGATTCAGAGCCTCTATCTGCGCAGGCAGCTTTGCCTGGTGTTTTCTCTGCAGTGCTCTCGTCTCCTTCACAAAGCTTGATCTTTTCAGTCTCCCTGAGGTTGGTTGTTTCATCCTAGCGTTCATAGGATGGTCTTTGGAAGACTTGACCTTTGTGGACTGTATCAAGGCTTTGCAATCTCTTCTCATGCGCAGGGGTGGGATGCCTGTTGTCTCTTCCATCTTTTCAATTGGTGTGGATCTCATTGCGCCAGTCATGATATGCAGTGCCTGGTTCTGAACTCTGTCAATGGTCTGCTGGTGTGACTGGGCTGCCGTCAACCATGCATTAGATCCGTACTCAAGGTGTGGTCTCACTGTGCCTTGATATACATTTTTGAGGATCTTTTCATTGGCTCCCCATTGTGTTCCAGCCAGTTTTCTCATGATGTTCAGCTTTCTTCTAGCTTTCGCTTCTGCATTCCAAATGTGCGGCTTCCACGTCAGCCTCTTGTCAAGGGTGACTCCCAGGTATGTCTGTTGGTCTTCATACCGCAGCGGGGTGTTGCCCAGTGTTAGGTTGCCAGCCTTTGCCTTGTTGGAGAGAGAGAAGAGTGTGGCTGATGATTTTTCTGTGTTGATGGTCACACACCAGTTGTTGGTCCAGTCTGTCAGCCTGTCCAGGGCTAGCTGCATCCTGTATGTAGCAGTTGTTGCATACTCTTCTGTGCACCAGAGTACCAGGTCGTCTGCGTACAGGGCTGCATGTACTCCTTTTGGTAGCTCTGGCACAAGGTCGTTGATGAAAAGTATGAACAGTGTCGGTGACAGGACTCCCCCCTGTGGCACCCCCTGATGCAACAGCACTTTTTGGCCACAGTACCCATCCACTGTCACACAGGCTCTGCGATTGTGCAGGTATGACTTGGTCCACCGGTACATATTCCCTTGGATGCCACTGCGAAGGAGTTTCACAAGGAGACCATCCTTCCACACCTTGTCGAAAGCCTTCTGTAGGTCAATGAAGGCAGCTAATGTCACCTTCTGATCTTGAAAGGCATCTTCTATGACCTGTGCAAGGTGTGTTGTCTGGTCTTCTGTACTCTTGTAGCTTCTGAAGCCAGCTTGCTCTGGCACGATAATGCTCTCAGAGTCCAGGTACCACTGCAGGCGCTTGTTGATGATGCGCTCCATGGTCTTGCACACACAACTTGTCAGGCTGATGGGGCGATAACTCAGGGCTTTGGACTTATTCTTCCCTTTCTTCAAAATTGGGATCATCCTGGCTTCCTTCCTGCACTGGGGTACCTGTCCTCCTCTCCAGCTGTGGTTAAAGATGTCCAGTAGCTTCATTAAGGCAGTGTTGCCAAGGTGTTGTAACATCTCGTTTGAGATGCTGTCTGGACCTGGAGATTTTTTCTTCTTCAGCTGTTTGATGGCCATCTTCAGTTCTGGAAGGGTGATGTCCTTCTTCATTGCATCATGGATGTTCACATCTCTTGTTCTCTCTCTTTCTTCCTGTCTGATTTCTTTCGCAAGCATTCGTGGGACAGTGATGTCACTTTCTTTCGCATAGATCTGTGCAAACATGTTTGCAGCTTTCCTACCAGTCAGTGCTTTCCCTTCTTCTTCCAAGGTGATCTTCTGTGCCCTGGTGCCCTCATCGTTCAACGCCTTGGTCAGTCTCCACAACTTCGTGGTGTCCCTGTCCATGTTTAGTCTTGCAGTCTTCTCTCTCCAACTTCTTCTTGTGCACTCCAACTTCATCTTCAGATACTGGGCCTTACTGTGTTGTAGCTTGATGTTGTTTTCTTGGCTGGGGTTGGTTTCAGCGTCTTCTCTGGCCCTAGTGAGGTTGTCATGTGCTTTCTGAAGATCTGCGGTCCAGTATGGGGTGTAGTTTTTCCGGACCCCTCGAGGTATGGATTCCTTGGCTGCCTTACTGATAATGTCATTAAACTCTCTGACCACATTGTTGATGTTCCTTCCAGACACAGCGAGGTCTTGCATTAGCTCATTTGTTCGGATACTGAACAAGCGCCAGTCTGCCTTTCGGTAGTTCCATCTTGGCCGGTGTGGCGAGCTAGCTGCTGTGCATCCTTTTAGGGTTAGGAGGATAGGGCGGTGGTCACTTCCTCCTAGCTGTGGTCCTACTGTTCTGCTGAGGCACTTATGAACATCTTCAGTGCAAAGCGCCAGGTCCGGTGTAGTGGTGGTGTGCCAGCGGCGAGAGTAGAAGGTAGGTTGGTCCTCAGGGTCATTGGCAAGTATCAGGTGGTTTTCATCTTGCCACTCCTCAATGTCTTCTCCTCTCTTGTCCAGTGTGTCATATCCCCAACTCTGGGACCGGCTGTTGAAGTCACCAGTGATGAGGAATCCACTGTCCGGGACCTGGATAGTGTCGAGGGACAGCAACTTATCATTAGGGCAGTAGTAGTTGACAAGGTCAAGGGTGCTGTCACTGGTGGTTACCTTGACCTGGATGTATTCTGCCTCTTCCATGAATCTCCTGGTTTCGCTGGCATTCAGGTTGTTTCTAACTAGGGTCATAACCCCCCCTTTCTTCCTCCCTTGGCGATCACTTCGGAAGACCTGATATCCTCTGAGCAGGCAGAGTTGAGCCACGTCAGAACCCAGGCCAAGTCCCAGCGCGGGACTAGAGATCGTGAGACCGGCCGCTGAAGGTCTAGGTGCGCCATCAGGTCCGAGATATCTTTACAGGTCCCTGGGTCTGGTCGACCCAAGTGGTGGTAAGTGTCTGCGATCATGGCCAAGTATCCCCTGATGGTGATGGGGGCGAGGTTCTGCTGGACGAAAAGCCACAGAAAGAACTTGGCCAGCTGGGGCATAGTCAGATTCGTGGGGGAGAGCTGCTGGGAAGCGCACCAGGACTGTAGTATTCTCCATTTGCCCTCGTAAACATTTCGGGTGGAAGCTCTGCGGGCTGCTGCGATAGCCACCACCGCTGCACTCGAGAAGCCTCTTGCGGAGAGGGCCTGCCGCACAATCTCCAAGCGTGAAGGAGCAAGCGCTCCAGGCACAGGTGGTAAAGACTGTCGGGGCTGCTTGAGCATCGTGTGGGGGGTGGGAAGTTGCAAGGGGGGATCTGTGGCCAAGTTCAGGAGGTCTTTGGTCCAGCTCTTGGTTCAGCTGAAGGGCGCCACCAACAGAAGAACTGCATTGAGGCCCCGGAGCTTCTGGAGGACTTTGGGTACCAGAACGGACGGCGGGTACACATAAGCCAGCAGGCCCTCCCAAGGAATGGAGAGAGTGTCTACCGCCCAGGCTTGGGGATCCGGAATGGGAGAGACAAAAAGGGAGAGCTGCTTGTTCCACCATGTGGTGAAGAGATCGATCATCGGCGTCTCCCATCGGGCGCAGATGAGCCGGAAGATGTCCGGACGGAGAAACCACTCTGTGTGGAGAAGCTGGCCCCGCCGTGAGAGGGAGTCCGAGAGGACGTTTAGGTGGCTGGGTATGTGTCACGCTCAAACAGTGATGCCGCGATCCCTGCACCACAGGAGAAGTTGGTACAGGAGCATGCAGAGAGAGGGCGACCGCGTTCCGTCCTGATTCTGGGTGTAAGCAACTACCGTGGTGTCGTCGGAGAGAATCAGGACTGCTTGCTGAGAATGACGTCCTTCCCAGGCGATGAAGGCAAGACAAACGGCCTTCAGCTCCAGCCAGTTTATGTGTTTGCTGATGTGATCTTGCGGCCAGCTGCCCGAGGCTGTGATGAACTCCGGCAGTAGGTGTGCACCCCAGCCGGCTAGGCTCGCATCCGTGCAGATGGAGAGTAGAGGAGAGGGGGAGACGAGGGGAACCCCTGATGCAAGCCAGGAAGGATCTGTCTAACGCTGAAGGTGAGGCCTGACCAAAGGAGACACTGGAACAGGGGCCGTCAGATCGCCAGATGACGGGCACCAGTGGAGGAGTAGATGCAACCATACCAGCCTGGTGTAGAGTCTGCTGAGGGGCAGAAGGTCTGCCGCCGCGCTGAAGAGTCCCAAGAGTTGGAGCCATACCCTGGCCAGAACCGCCTCCGCACGCGAGACTTGGAGCGCCAGTGCTGCCAGCTTCTCAATCCGAGCCGCGGGGAAGCCGGACTCAGTTGAGGTCGGTCAGGAATTCCATGCCGAGGTGTACGAATCAGCGAGATGGCACAAGGTCCGACTTGCTGAAATTGATCAGAAAACCGAGCTGGCGGAGGAGGATGATCAGTGCTTCCTTGTCCCTCTCCAGTGCGGAGGCAATCTGATTCCGGAGGAGCAAATCGTCGAGATAGTTGGAAGTCGGACTGGAGGATGACCGGCGGAACTTTGCAACGACTGCGTCGAGGATTCTGGTGAAAACCCAAGGGCTGAGGTTGAGGCTGAAGGGGAGAGCCCGGAACTGATACACCACTCTGCGGAACGCGAAGCGCAGATACCGTCGGGAGGCCGGATGCACAGGAACGTGTAAGTACACGTCCGCCAGGTTGAGACTCATTGCAAAGTCCAGCGCCTTGAAAGCCCTGGCCATCTCCATCCGGAAGTATGGAGTGGAGATGTATCTGTTGAGAGCCAAGAGGTCTACGACGGGACACCACTTGTTGCCGGGTTTGGGGACGACAAAAAGACGGCTGTAGAATGTCGGTGAGTCGTGTGGAGAGAGACCACCTCCGTGGCAGCCTTCTGAAGCAGAGCTGTGTTCTCGCCTAGAAGAGCGTCCACTTTGATCCGGTCGACCGGCTCTCTGGTCCACGCCGCAGAGGTGGAGAGGAGCGAAATAAGATTAGGAGGCCCTCTGAGATGATAGAGAGGACCCAAGGGTCGTCCAGCAGTAGTGAGCGCCACGCGTTGCTGTGCAGAGCTAGCCTCCCGCCAACTGGAGACCCTGCAGAGAGTGGCGATGGGAGGAACAGGTGTGAGTCAGAGGGCCCTCCCACGACCGGTCCGCCGGGCATGTTTGGGCCAGGAGGGAGTCGGGGTTGGGAAAGAACCAGAGCGGCCGGCAGCTGGGATACGAGTGGCGAAATGGGTGCCCCCGGAGTAGAGGCGAGAAGTGGGTCTAGCGGTCTGCAGGGCGCGACCCACGGCCTTGCGGGCAGCCTGAAAGCGGGCGGGAGCAGAGCGGGTGGGCCAGATGTCCTTAGACGCGTCCTTGACTGACTGCCAGGTGGGTCCAAAAAGCCATGCACCCCGGAGCAGCACCTGGCGGAGCTGTGTCTTCACCAGACCTGTTTACCCTAAAAACCAAAGTGTAATCCAGGCAGTTGAAAAGAGTAATCTGAGGGTCAAACGAGGAATCTTGAGTAAAAGGCATACAGCATACGCGCACACTCGAGAACAAACTCACGATACTTAATTAAGAACATAATTACCAACTAAATAGACTATATGCACACTAAAAAAATAAACTAATAATAAACAAAACCACAACAAAACAATACACACAATTTATAATAGACTTCAAACCTTTACAAAGACTGTACAGCTGCAAAGCACACATGTGTTAATTTACTCCTGCCAAATGGAGTTCCAGCGGAGAGGTCATGCTATGGCTCAAAGTAGTCAGCTGGACCTAAAGTAATGAAACTAAAGTTCCTGTGGACAGGCTTGACACAGTTCAAATTGCTCATAGAAAGTAGAACTTCAATCTTATTATGAACTCACACACAGATCTCTGATGACAGGCATTGAAAAAGTTCTAGATGCTCATAGAAAATAGAATCTCAGTGTCATTACCTGCTAGAACTCATCACAGACACAGATCCGATGACAGGAACAGCTCAAAATGCTCATAGAAAGTACAACTTCAATGTCATTATCTGCTAGAGCACATCAAGGCTTCAAGCTGTTGCTGCTTCAGTTTCTCATCGCTGGCAGCGCACTCAAATTGCTTATGTGAAGTTGTTCCCACATGTCGAGTACAGGCAAACATACCGCTGTGCTGGATGCTGAAATCCGCTTTGCACAACGTGCAGTGCGCATAGCCAATTCCCTTTCTTGATGATACGAGGCACGGGTATTTCTCGTGATACATCGCCTTCCAGGGAGCCGCCACGCACCAACAGTCCGGAGTCCGTCCTCACGAAGCGTATCCAAAGGATGAACGACGAGCGAACACACCAGTCAGAGTTTTCAAGCACACAGGCCCCTCGGAACCGGCGCAAGCCAGAACCGGTCCCAAAATGGCGCAGATACCAGTCCGAGCGGCGACTACACGAGCAAACAGTTCACCGGCACCGCTGAAGGCTAGCCCAAGGCACAACACAACTGCAAAGCAGCCTCACACAAAGGGTCCAAGCCTAAGGCCCAAGTAACAAAAGTCCAACGACCGGTAAAGTCACAAGATAACTTCGAAACGCAGAGCTCACGACGTACACAACCGCTCAGAACTAGCAAAGAAATTGACTGAGAGCGGGAAGCGTGGAGCGCATGCGTGGTGAAACAGGAAGGGAGGCTGGCCGGGCTTCCACCCAGTCTATGGCGCCCCTCTTCTGCCATAACGACCATAATCGTACACAACGAATTTTTGGGGCTAAAATTAGACTAGCGAAGAAATGATCCCCTTATAGTAATACCATCGGTAAGTATTTTTCAAAAAAATTCATTTTAAGGAAAAATACATTTTTCTTGTTGTGGTCGCTGTGTAAGACTTTACAATCCGAATCAATGTCAGATTCCTCCTTTTTGTGTGCGTGTTTTTCGCTCGCCATGTTGTCAGTCGACTAGAAAATTCAAACCGGAAGATGGAATTCATGTAAGTTTGTTTATATCTGATTGGCCATTCTTCAAAAGCAAAGGGCAATCCAACCAATCAAAACACGTAAGAAGAAAGTTAGGCGGAAGTTATCGGCGAAGAACTGAAAGTACGATTTACAGATTGAAAACGATGTTGACGCTGAAAGCAGAATCTTAGCTATGCAAAACACATAATTTGAAGTGACAACGCGTAACAGCGTAATGAGACCATCAAAAGGGAAATTTATTATGCTCAAAGCGTAAGGTAAACAGGTCTGCTTCACTGACGTGGGGAGGGCCGAACAACCATGGATGACGACGTCTCTGCGCATCAGGTCGCAGTTAGCCGCGGCGGCCATGGCGTTCACGGAAGTATGGTACGCAGCCCGGTTAGCAGCCACCGCCAAGGCGATGATGTCTCCTAACAGAGGCGAAATAGAGCAGTGCCAGGCATCTTCCACGCGTGTCACCACGCCCTGCGTCGCTAGGTAAAAAAAAACATTACAGGAGAGAGCATTGTGGATGAGGACCGCTGTCTTGTCCAGCCCTCGTGGCATCTGGAGCTGCAGGGATCTGCGGCCGCCCACCTGACTTTCCCGCTTTGACATCCACTGCTGGAAGGGGGCAAACAAAGGCCTGAGAATGTCCGGCGTACCAACGCTGGCGAAAGGCGATATCCAACCCCTCCGGCCACTTGGAGTCTGCGAAGAAGCTGGAGTCTCCAAAGGAGACCTGCTGTAAGTGCGCTGAAAATGCGTCCGCAAAATCCCGGAATCCTGGGGGCTGTGGGAGGGACTTGAACCTCTTGGCTTGCGTGGGGGCATCCACGAAAGTGGAAGCTTTCCTCTTGAGAGGGGGAGACAGGGGACAGGCGTCCAGTGGAAGAATGGACGAAATCAGCCGTGCGGCTTCGTCTAAGGACCGCAGAGTCTCTGTGCTTGGGGCTACGAAGGGAGCCTGTGCCGAGAAGCTGCCATTAGTCCGGGAGACCAGAGTCGCGGACCGACGATCATCCAAACGCAGGGCCGAGACAGAATCCTCTTGCAGTATACTCAGGACCTCCTCATCATCAAGAGAAGCCGACCGCCGGGAGGGAAGCCGCGACCCGGTCAAGGAAGGAAAAGTGCTGTAGGGTAGCATGTGCACATCACAAGAGCGAGCTTGGGATGAGGGGACGTCCCTTGCAGCATGCGGCCGACGATCGGTGTTTAAGGGGGAAGAAAGATGGCTCACCTGATGGCTGATCCGACGAGGGGGGAGGCTGTGAAGCGAAGGAGAAGATTCCCGTGAACTGCAGCGGACAGACCGATCACTGCGGTGAGAGGACCGGCGACTACTGGGGGAACGACTGCGTCCGCGTGCATCCGCCCAACGGGTCCTCACGGCTGTGCAGAACCACACTTTTAGTTAGGAGCGGCCGGGGGCCACTGAGTGCAAGATAAGCCATCTGTGGCAAGGCCAGCGTGGAGGCAATTAGTCGTTAGCGCGCGCCTCTTCAGGCAGAGTGACAGCTGTTCATGGTCCTAGAAAGGAGTGCTCTTTCATTACGCTACGCTATGTGTACGTGCCGACAGCCGCATTCCGGCGCTCGGCAGCGGAAATGCTGAAAAGTGTTAGTAACTGAACATTCACAAAATGCTTTTTTTTTCGCAAGAATATCATTATAACATGAGTGCAGATTTGTAGCTGATAAAATTTGCTTTCTTTTCAAACTAAACATGCCCATGCTGCTTACTACCAGCACACCTGCAAGAGCAGTTACATTTCATATTTGCAATACAATGAACATGCACTGACACAAAAAAGCACTAACTTTCAAGCTCAATCTGTTGTGCATCTAAGTTTTCCGTGGGATGAAAATTTGATGTATCTACGCAGCATTCTAGCCTCTACTGTTATCACTTACTTGAATTCTTGTTTCTTTCCTGCTAGAGCAACACTAGCGTCAGAAAGCACTCCACTGCTGAGAAGCTGGAATGCTGGTAATCCGTTAGGTCCATCAAGACGATCAACACAAACATGCTGATCCCAGCAGTGTTTATGCAGTACACTTGGGTTTACACAGTAAATTCATAACCACTAACACAACAGGTCTTAAGCACATCACACTGGTTCCTTTATATTAACACTAACACAAATAACAGGTCTGAAGCACATCACACTGGGCCTTATATCGACACGAACACAAGTAACGGGTCTTAAGCATATCACACTGGTGGTTCCTTTATATGAACAGTTTTTAGAATTTCCCTTACAGGGATGAATACAGTTTTTGTATTCAAATGAATTACGCCTCCTTTGTCCGGTTGTTTGTTACTTTTGTTTATCAAGCCCCAGTGTTATGGAATACACTTCCTCTTGAGGTCAGAAACAGTGAGTCTGTCTCTGACTTCAAGAGGTCGTTGAAAACTCACCTCTTCAAGCTTTACTTTGAATAACTGCCAGTGTTTGATGCCTTAGTTGTAGTTCTGCAATCCTCCTTGTTTAGACTGAATGTTAATTAGAATATAAATTATTATGTATGTATTGTTGTTTAGTTTATTGTAAAAGTGGTGTGTTCGGGCATTGTGCTTTGTTTGTTATGTGCATTATGTCATTGTATTTTTATTTTTGTGTACAGATTGTAAAGCGCTTAGAGCTTTTGAGTAAGATTAAGCGCTATATAAATACTCATTATTATTATTATTATTATATTACTTATGTTTCACTTTTGTTTGTCTACTCCTTAGACTACACCATTTGGAACAAAGGAACCAGGATAATATGGATGAGCAGACAACAGTTAGTACATGATACTACTAAACAGTATCACATCTATATTGGAGGCTATGAGCAGAGCATAAAGCACAGGGATTACACAATACACAACAGTATTCCAGAACAGAGAATGAATGTTCAAACCAACTCGGTACTGTGAGGCTCAGATAACTTACCAGCCATGTTCAGTCACACACAAACACGGTACCTGTCTTTATCCTCGCATTGCACTCTTAAAAAAAACGTAATTGGAATAATACCACCAACACAGGAACCAGCACACAACAGTTCACAAGTGTGTCAAACGGTTCTATGTAGAAAATCTTTATAGAGGAGATAGAGAACATTAAACACAGGCATAACCACCACACATCAGCAGTCCGTTACAGAGATTAGAGAAGGAATAGCTGATATCAGACTGTGACCTACTTAGGCCTGCTGTCTGCGGGAGTGGCTGCAGCTAGCATGTTGCTGGCTAAACTAAAGAGTGAAAAATCCAGCGTTCTGCACAGCCGTGTCCTGGTTCACTCGTCTGTATAAAAGGAGGATTCCCGAAAACTTTCCCCGCATTGCCATAGCTGAGCGGTGCCGCTTGTGTGATGAAGAATGCCGCGGGGGGCGTGAAGCTGTCCGTTTCCTCGGGGCGGCAAAACGGGCAGAGCGAGAGCCCGAATAAGGGATGGACCGGGGGCTGTACTTTCCGCGTCGCACCTCTCAGTCTCATGGCGTCAGTGAGTGGGGGGTTGGCTGTGTGTCGAGGATGCACTGGGGGAGCTGTTGTTTACCGCGTTGCGGGGCGACCTAAGCCGCTGCCGGCCGCGCTCCGAAGTGGAGCGGGTGGACAAAGTGCCAGTTGAGTCGTGTGAGATAGGAGGTCTGTCGTTCACCGCGATGCAGGGCGACCGAAGCCACTGCCGGCCGCGCTCCACCATGGAGCGGGCGGACAAAGTCCTAGAGGACACGTCGGGGCCCAAAGAAAGTTCAACCGCGTAGCGGTGCGACCGAGGCAGCTGTCGGCCGCGCTCCGCCATGGAGCGGGCAGACAAGGTCTGAGAGTGCATGACTGGACCAGAGGGCAGGATCCGGGTAATAAATGAGCACGAAGAGAAGTCAAATCTCCAAAATCTGAGCATGCGCGCCGGACGATCCCTTCTGCTGTAGGAGGGGGCGCGGGTATAGGAGGGTAGCTCTGGGAAGCCGCATGTCTTTCGCGCCGGTAAAATCCCGATAGCTGTGACCATTGTTCCTCCACCCAGTCGGCGCAAGTGTCACAAGCTTGCCCGGAAGCACAGCCGGAACAGGGGAGGCATACAGAATGGGTGTTGCTGGGCCACTGAAAGGCTCCACACTGCACGCAGGTCTTCACTTATATTATAAACTGCAACACAAAACAAACGTGAAAGGCGACGGCGTGTGTTCACCTGAAAAAATCTCGACCTCGACGGGGTTCTAACCCGGCTTACCTGCGTGTCGATAAGTATCATACCACTGCACGATCGCAGTTACCCCCTGAGGCCATGATACCCGAATGCACGAACAGAGGAGCCTATATCCAACGTTCGAAATCGGAGGCCACGTTAAACGAGTTCATGAAAATTCAAGCGAGTCCACGTTAACCTTTTAACTACCAACTTATTTTCCTACAAATAGCCCTGTGTCCCTAACTTTTTTTCATTCAAACCAAGTAGAAATGGGGTACATAATTCAAACTGTTAGTATGATGTTAATTCCGCTTCAAAATGTTCCAAATGTTGACATGATTTTGGAAAATACATACAGTATATCATACTTTTGTCATTTTAAGTGTCTGTGTGCCACAGTCTTTGTTTACCTGTCATATATCTCAGTAAAAGGTGCTAAACCATACCTCTGCCAAAAATTCAATCCAGAAAACAACAAAACAGGTTAGAAACATACCAGTGTCAGTCAGGAAGTCCCCACAGGAAATCACTCTACTCATTCCATCATACTGATCACGCACATAATTATATCTCATGACATACCCGCAGGTGACAAGTCAGATAGGTTTCGGAACTGTATTCAAAAGTCAGGTAGGTTTCGGAACTGTATTCAATTTAAAGTTTTTGATGTAATTCCATCTGAAGAAAATATGAGAAAAATATTTTAAATGTCAAGGAAACTCAACATAGGTCTAAACCATCACGTGGCCAGTACTACACAGGTCAGAGTCATCTTCCGCTTTACACAGGTATGTACAGGTAGCTCTTCGTCATCTTTGATATCGGACTCAAAATTGGTGAGATCTTCAATGTGCACTGAACTGAAGCTGAAGTCCGATTCAGAGTCATCTTCTCTGACAGAATTTGAACAAATATCATCCAGTAATGCTGTAAATTCAGGGTCGCATTCACTCTCCATGCTCAAGTCACCTTGTAAGCGAAACAGTCTCGAAAAACACCTAACTTTTGATTCAAAACAAACGCGAAAAGCACCCCACATGTAGCGGAAACGGAAGTAGGCGTATCCCACAATGCATTGACTTTGTTAAAAGTTGGAATGGGTGCGAAATGAACCGGAACTGAGTGGAAAGTGAAAGTAGGTATGTATGGGCGGTGCGGGGCGGTACGATTGTACATGGAGTGATATGTCACAGGCGGAACTGGGCGGTATGGTAGTTAAAAGGTTAAGCGAGTTCATGAAAATTCGAGCTATGTTCGACATTCGAGCGAAAATCCACGAAAAGTGCCACAGTCCGGCCTGCCATCCTGCCGGCCACGTGGCATTAACCGAGGCCGTACCTTGCCATTGTGGTACTTATCTCTTTTAAGCCGCCAGAAATCTTGCCAAGGCAAGACACAATCCGTCATGAATCCAAGAAAAAACACACTGCCAGTTGAATTCCCACGAAACACACCGGTAACACGACGAAAACCGTTGAAGAAAATCCACCTAGGCTGAACACAACCGTTCCGGAAGAGCTAAGCAAAAAAGACTGACGGGAAAGACATCACCGGATATGGAGGAAGGGGAGGCCACTCAGGGTTTTTTGGTAACGACGCCCTGAAGTCGCCTCCTTAGTTGTACAGTATACACATTGGATTACTTACTTACTTACGCCTGTCACCCCTACCCGGGTATAGGCCGTCGACGAGAGACCTCCAGCAACTCCTGTCCTGTGCTTCTCCTTCGATTCTACTCCAGGTGGTTCCCAGTCTCTTGATGTCTGCTTGGAGGTCTCGACGCCAGGAGTTTCTCGGCCTACCTCTTTTCCTCTTTCCCTGGGGGTTCCATGACAATGCCTGCCTAGTGATACTGGAAGCTGGCTTTCTCAGACTGTGACCGATCCATCCCCATCTTCTTCGCCCAATTTCATTCTCTGCTGTTATCTGCTCTGTTCTCTCCCAGAGTCTGACGTTGCTGATCTTCTCTGGCCAGTGGATTTTCAAAATTCTTCTAAGGCAACTGTTCATGAAGGTCTGTACTCTGTTGACTGTGGTTTTTGTCAATCTCCATGTCTCTGCTCCATATAGGAGAACTGCTTTTACATTGGAGTTGAAAATCCGGACTTTGGTGTGTTGTGACAGCTCTCTGGAACTCCACACTTTTTTCAACTGGAGAAAGGCTGCTCTGGCTTTACCGATTCGTGCTCTGACATCTGCATCAGTGCCGCCTTTTTTGTCTATGATGCTCCCGAGATAGGTGAAGGACTCCACCTCCTCCAACGGGGTGTCAGCAAGCAAGACTGGTTCTTCCCTGGTTGCGTTCAGCCTCATTGTCTTTTATGTATAGTTGTATAGTATACACATTGGATGCTTAGGCTGAAATCAGTATGCTAAGTATACCTTCCTATTAGTCATGCCATCGGTAAGAGTTTTGAGAAAACAACTAGTAATGTTATGTTACCTTGATATCCCATGCCCCACCCACACCAGCTGGCACAGCCATAGAAAGTGTTGTCTCTTCCACAATCTCATACGGACCCTGAATGAACAAACAATGAGTTTTGATGAAATGGGCAAAATATCCTTATATTACAAAGCATACATGTGGAAATCAACACAAGAATGAAAGACAGATTTTAAAAGATTTAACACACAAATATGTATTTTTCTTTAAAATAATTTTTTTCGAAAAATACTTACCGATGGTATTACTGAGAGGAAGATATACTTAACCTGACAATTTCAGTCTCCAAAATTTGTTGTGTGTTGCCACACAACCATGGACGTAACTCTAGCAAGCAGTTACCTAATCCCCCGAGTGTCCGCCCTATCCTCCGAGTAACCTCCCTTCCAAATCTCGCGAGAGGCCGTTATTTCCACTTCTATCTGAGCTGACATGCGGCAAGCGGGGAAGGTGGGAGGGAAGTGTGAGTAATACCATCGGTAAGTATTTTTCGAACAAAAATTATTTTAATGAAAAATACACTTATTTCTTCAAAATCGTTACCGATGGTATTACTGAAAGGTAGAATTAAAAAGAGAGGGAGGGTGCCGCTCAAGGGTCAATGTCCCCAGGTAACTACTTAGCTAGACCCCTGGCCGGGGCACACTCCTGACAATTTCAGTCAAGTGTTACCTACGGCGCCGCCAGCGCCGGGAGGGAGTGTTGAGCCACGGCAACGTCACCCACCAGAGCCAGGTTGCGCCGCTGGCTGGAGAGGTCACGCAAGTAAAAACGGGCGAAAGTAGATTCGGCCCGCCAGCCCACAGCCACCACAATGTCCTTCACGGCGCAGTTATGGTCGAACGCGACACTCGTGGAGACAGACTGGATCTCGTGTGCCCGAATCCGCAGCCTCTTCGCTCCCGCAGGCGAGAGGTCATTTTAAGCGGAACGGATAACTCCAAGCAGCCAAGCGGAGATCGTTTGGGCGGATATATCGTGCTGGTTTGGAACCAAGGGCAAGAAAAGGCGTGAACGACCCCGCCGTAAGGGCTTTGACCAGCGGAGATAGATTTTTAACGTCCAAACCGGATCCTGCTGTCTGACGTCGCGGGGCGTGTCAGGACCCCGAAGAGGATGAATAGTGATCGGTTGAGGGGCAGCTGAGGGTAGCCGATTTTTAGCCAAAAAGGAAGGGTTAGTGAGTAATTGAACTGAGCCGTCAGCCCGGAGCTGTAGGCAAGACGGAAGTACAGAGAGAGCGCGGAGCTCACTCACGCGAGAAGATGTGGCTAGGGCCAGCAGGAAGCAGGTCTTCCTCGTCAAGTCTGAGAACCGAGCCAAGTGCTGCGGTTCAAAACGAGCAGAGTTGAGCCATGTTAACACCCATGCAAGGTCCCAACGTGGGAGTAGTGATCGAGTCACTGGTTGCCGGAGATCAAAATGAGCCATGAGGTCTGCGAGGTCCTTGCAAGATCCCGGATCGGGTCGACCCAAATGGCAGTAAGTGTCAGCCACCATAGAAAGATAACCCCGAATGGTGATGGGTGCCAAGCCCTGATCCTCGAAGAGCCACAAGAAGAACTCGGCGAGCTGGGGCATAGTCAGAGTTGTGGGGGAGAGGTGTCGCGGCCCACACCACGACAGTAAAACCCACCATTTACCCTCATAGACTTTCCTGGTGGAAGGCCGTCGAGCTGAAGCGATAGCCGCCACTGCTGCATCCCAGAAACCTCGAGCGGTGAGGGCACGCCGCACAATCGCCAAGCGTGTAAGAGGAGGCTCTCCGGGCAAGGGTGAAAAAGATCCTGCCGGGGTTGTTTCAGCATCGTGGTCGGCGTTGGAAGCCGAAGCGGGGGGGTCCGTGGCGAGACTCAGGAGATCTGTGGTCCAGCTCTTGTTCCAAGAGAACAGTGCCACCAGAAACAGGACTGCGTGGCAGCCTCTGAGCTTGAGAAGAATCTTGGGTACCAGGACAGACGGAGGGTACGCATAGGCCAAGAGACCCTCCCAGGGGATAGAGAGAGCATCCACCGCCCACGCAAGGGGATCTGGAACAGGGGAGACGAAGAGGGGAAGTTGTGCGTTCCACCTCGTCGCAAACAGGTCGATCATGGGTGTCTCCCAGTGCCGGCAAATCATCTGAAAAAGGTCGGGGCGAAGGGCCCACTCGGTATGGAGAGCTGGCTGTGACGAGATAAGGAATCTGCCAGCACATTCAGCCGTCCCAGAATGTGACGTGCCCGTAGCGAAATGCCCCGATCCCGGCACCACACCAGAATATGGAACAGAAGAATGCAAAGGGAGGGAGAATGGTCCCACCCTGCTTCTGAATATAGGAGACAATCGTCGTGTTGTCGGAGAGAACCAAGACTGCCTGGTTGGTCACGCGTGGTTCGCAAGAGATCAGGGCGAGCCACACTGCTTTCAGCTCCAACCAATTGATGTGTCTGCCCACCAAATCCGGGGACCAAACACCCGCTGTCGTGCTGAAGTCCGGGAGCAGGTGAGCGCCCCAACCGGAAAGACTGGCATCCGTGCATATCGACAGGGAAGGAAGCGGGGACGCAAGGGGAACCCCCGACGCCAACCACGCGGGATCCGTCCACCGAAGGAGATGCGGCCGAACTAAGGGCGACACCGGAACTCAAACCTCCAAATCCCCCGAAGACGGACGCCAAAAAAGGAGGAGATGAAGTTGAATTGGACGCGAGTAGAGCCGGCCAAGGGGAAGCAAGTCCGCCGCAGCACTCATGAGACCCAACAACTGTAACCACATTCTCGCCAGAGCCGCGGAAGCAAGATACATCCGACGGGCCAAAAGAGCCAACTTGTCGATCCGAGCTTGGGGAAGGCGCACCAAGTTCAAATCGGTCTGAAACTCCATGCCAAGGTGGAGAAAATGGCAAGATGGCGATAGGTCCGACTTGCCGAAGTTGACCAGAAAACCGAGGCGATGGAGAAGGGGAAGCAGGGCGTCCCTGTCGGCAGTCAAGCAGGTCGCATCCTGATTCCTGAGAAGAAGATCGTCGAGGTAGTGGGAGGTCGGACTGAGAGACGACTTCCGCGCGTGGGAAATCACCGAAACCATAATCCTGGTGAAGACCCAGGGACTGAGATTGAGGCCGAAGGGCATTGCCTGGAACTAATACACCACTCCGCGGAAGGCGAAGGGAAGGTATCGGCGAGCCGAAGGGTGTATAGGAACATGAAGGTATGCATCGGCAAGATCCAGACTGACAGCAAAATCCAACGGTTGGACGGCGGCCCGCAGGGCGTGGGTCGTTTCCATACGAAAGGACGGAGCAGTCAGAAATTTGTTGAGAGCAGAATTGTCTATCACCGACGCCAACCTCCATCCGACTTGGGGACGACGAAGAGACGACTGTAGAAAGCCAGAGAACCTTGTTGCCAGACGACTTCCGTAGCGGATTTGAGAAGCAAGGAAGCCACTTCGTCCTGTAAAGCCGTCGCCTTGATGGGATCGTTCGGAAACCGAGTCCAAAGCGGGGAGCGACGAAGAGGAGGAGGGCGAAGAAACGAGAGGTGAAGACCCTCTGAAATGGTAGAAAGGAGCCATGGGTCGTCGGGAAACAGTGACCGCCACTCGTCGCTGAATCGGGATAGCCGACTGGTGACCCAAGAGAAATCGGCGGGGGCAGAGTGGGAGGAGAGTCATCGGGCCCTCCCCCGTCCTGGACACCTGCCGCGACCAGGCCAGGTGTGTGTCAGAGCCGGGAGGGTGCGGGCATGGCCAAAATGGGAAGGACGGGAGGAACCAAGAGGGACATGGGCAGCGGGACGGGAGGTGGGTCTAAATGACCGCAGGGCGCGACCCGAGGCCTTGCGGGAAGAACGAAAGCGAGAAGAAAGATGGTGAGCCGTGGGCCAGATGTCCTTATGCGCATCCTTCACGAGAAGATCAGCAATGTCAGACTCTGGGAGAGAACAGAGCAGATAACAGCAGAGAATGAAATTGGGCGAAGAAGATGGATTGGTCACAGTCTGAGAAAGCCAGCTTCCAGTGTCACTAGGGAGGCATTGTCATGGAACCCCCAGGGAAAGAGGAAAAGAGGTAGGCCGAGAAACTCCTGGCGTCGAGACCTCCAAGCAGACATCAAGAGACTGGGAACCACCTGGAGTAAAATCGAAGGAGAAGCACAGGACAGGAGTTGCTGGAGATCTCTCATCGACGGCCTATACCCGGGTAGGGGTGACAGGCGTAAGTAAGTAAGCATCCTTCACGGCTTGCCAAGTGGAGCCAAACAGCAAAGGACCGCCGATGGGCGCCTGGCGGAGCTGAGCCATGACTGTCGAAGGTAACCCAGAACAAGCAGCAAGAACTGCATCCCGTTGAATTAAATCATAGTTGATGGCGGCAGCCATCGCATTTGCAGAAGCATGGTACGAAGCCCGATTAGCCACCACCGCCAGAGAATGTATCTCTCGCAGCGGAGCAGTAGAGTGCGGATCCCAATGGTCTTCAAGAGTGCGTACAATCGCCTGGGTAGCGAGATCCAGGAAGCCGGAGCAGGCCAGTGAGTTGCGGATCAGGACACAGTTTTATCAAAACCGCGAGGGACCCGGGCAAAGGCGAAGCGGCGTCCACCCGCCTGCAAATCCACCACGTCATCGAGCGAAGGCAAAGGGCACGCAAAAGCCTGAGAGTGACCCGCGTACCAACGTTGGCGGAAGCGAATGTCTACGCCTTCAGGCCACTTAGTATCGGAAAAGAAGAGAGTTAGTTAGTTAGTTATTTGGGTTTAACGCCGAGCAGGCAACTAAGGCCATCTCACGGCGGGAAGGGTAAAAATCTGGTCAGCCAGACTAAAAGAAAGGTCTTAAGACATGATGTAAATATACCTTAAAAATATGTCAGGCTAAAATGTCGCACAGGTCTTTAAAGAAAACGTCGGAAGACTCTCAAAAAGGTCAAAATAATAGAAACATCATAATCTATAAACGCTCAAATCTTATTAAAAATATGGCACTCTCTCAGAAAACTGAAGATCTTGTCCGGGGGCACATCCCGGAACAAAACCTTCAAGGAGTCTGCTGTGAAATGTTTATACCTTGTGTCGATTAGATCAGCACAAGACAACAAAAAGTGTTGAACAGAGTACTGCTCGTCGCAGGCATAACACCATGGACGCTCCTCCTGTTTAAGTAAATAAGAGTGCGTAACATACGTGTGGCCGATGTGGAGCCGAGCCAGGACAGTCTCCTCACGGCGGCTGCCGCAGCGATAAGGTAGACCGTCGGACAACTTAGGAAGGGCTTCATGCAGCTTGTTAGCTTCCTCTTTGTCCCACTCGGACTGCCACTCACGGGCTATGTACGCACTAGCCACATGTCTAAAATCACTATAAACAGTCTGTGTGTCAGGGACAGGGTCATTGCGGGCATCGTTGGCAGTAGAATCTGCGATCCTGTTGCCTTCGATGCCCACATGCCCTGGCACCCAAATAAAAATGATATCATAATATTCCTTCATCAAGTCCGCGTGGAGCTCTCTGATCTGCACCAGCAGTGGGTGGTCATTTCCCGTGCCCTGAAGGGCCTGCAGGGCAGAAAGAGAGTCAGACAGAATCAGGAAGTTCCTTTCTCTAGATCGATAAGCATGCTTGAGTGCCAGCAGAACTGCCTGCAGTTCCGCACTAAATACAGATGAGTGGTCTGGGAGGCGTTGCTTAAATGGGCGTCTAGGATGGCGAGAGGATACTGCGGCCGCAGCCACTCTCCCATCCTCAGACTTTGACCCATCGGTATAGATGCGACAATAGCCAGGAAAATTGAAAGCAGTTCATTGAGGCTCTGTTGGTATATGGCTGGTGGAGTAGAGTCTTTCTTGTGGGCAGTCAAGTCCAGCAAGATGTCAGGAACTGGTAAGAGCCAAGGTGGAGTGATGTGTTGCAGGGATTCCGAAACTCTGTCCAGGTCCAATCCGGCCGCCTGCAGATGAGGTCGGACACGGAAAGAAAGTGGACGGACAGCTCCCGGATGGGTATCGTAAATCTCTGCAAACGGTGGTTTAAAAACACAATCATAGGCAGGATTGTCTGGATGGGCCTTCAGTTTCAGAACGTAGCTGAGCATGAGGCGGATGCGGCGGAGCCTGAGAGAAGGCTCCCCTGCCTCGGCATACAGACTAGGAACTGGAGACGTCCTGAAGGCCCCAAGACATATCCGCAGACCCTGATGGTGAATTGTGTTCAGACGCTGTAGCACAGACTTGGAAGCTGAGCCATACACCACAGAGCCGTAATCCAGTTTGGACCGAACAAGGGCCCGGTACAGACGAAGTAAGACAGTACGGTCCGCACCCCAGTCAGTACGACCGACGACACGAAGAATGTCGAGAGCCTTCTGACAAGAGGTTCTAAGGTAATTAATATGGTTGCGGAAGGTAAGTCTTTTGTCAAAAATGACCCCCAGAAACTTTGCCTCCTCGGCCACCTTAATTGGCACTCCAGCAATGCTCAGGCTAGGTTCTGGAAAAAATTTCGTCTGGTTAGTAAAATGCACACAAACAGTCTTGGAGGGCGAGAACTTGAATCCATTGAGAGACACCCACCGCTGGATGCGATCAACGCACAGCTGCAAGCGCCTCTCAAGGGACGCAAGTCCTCGACCACGTGCGCACAAAGCAAAGTCGTCAACAAACAAAGAGCATTCAGAATCATCCTTGACGGCCTTTACAATGTTATTAATTTTAATACTAAATAAAACAGGAGATAGAATGCTGCCCTGTGGGACACCCATCTCCTGTTCAAAGGAGTCGGAGAGGGTGGAGCCCACACGGACATGGAACGACCGGTTAGTCAAAAAATTGTGAATAAAAACGGGCAGGTGCCCTTTAAAACCCATGTCCAACAAGTCAGACATTATGCCATACTTCCAGGTAGTGTCATACACCTTCTCAAGATCGAAAAAAATTGCATAGACATGCTGCTTGTTGACAAAAGAATCTCGAATAAACGATTCAAAGCGGACTAAATGGTCAGTTGTACTACGGAAGCGCCGGAAACCGCACTGGAGGTCTGTGAGGAGACCCTGTGACTCAAGATGCCACACCAGGCGGGCGTTGACCAGGCGCTCCATAGTTTTACATAAACATGATGTCAAAGCGATAGGCCGGTAGTTGCCCGGGTCGGAAGGATCCTTACCCGGCTTGGGGATCGGTACAACCACAGCCTGGCGCCAAGACGGCAGAAAATGACCAGTTCTCCAGATATGGTTAAAGGCCTTGAGAAGTACAAGGAGTGACCTCTCAGGCAGATGCGTTAGGAATTGATAATGGACGGTATCTAGGCCAGCAGCAGAGTCATTACATTTCTGCAAAGCTTGCTGCAATTCTGATAATGTAAACGGGACATTATAGTCTTCTGAGTTATCGGACTCAAAATCACAAATACGAGACTCTCGTTTCTCCTTCTCTCTCTGGAAGAAAGGTGAATAATGCTCCGTTGAAGAATTATGGGCAATGGTGGAGGCAAGCAAATTGGCCACAGCTTTTTTATCTGTAACCAAACTGACACCATCTCTAAGATGGCCAACAGAAGCCGAGCCACCTCTGCCCCTAATTCTCCGAACAGCCTTCCATACTTTCTGGGACGGAGTCCGAGAAGTTAAAGATGAGACGAAGCATCTCTAGGAAGCACGGCGTTCACGTTTAAAAATGTAACGGGCTTTCGCCCTCTGTCTTTTAAAGGTTAAAATATTTACTTGCGACGGATTACGGAAAGCACGTCGCTGAGCAGATTTGCGCGCTATTTGGGCCTTGCGGCACTCTTCGTTGAACCATGGTACTCTCGGCTTTCGAGGGACTGATGCGGAAGTTTTAGGGATGGTTTCACCCGCTACGTCCAACAAAATAGTAGTAAAAGAAGAAATAGGTTCTTCAGATGACATGACCACCTCCTCTGTAAGACGAGACTGACAGAGGGAGGCGAACAGAGGCCAGTTAGCTTTCTTAAGATTCCAGCGTCCCACCGGCGGATCCTCCCCACAGCTGACCGATGACAGGACTACTGGGAAGTGGTCACTACCACACAGGTCATCGTGAACCTTCCAGTCAAAGTCCAGCATGAGAGAAGGGTCACACACAGTGAGGTCTAGAACAGAACTAGCTCCTGAACCTGGGTTAGAGTATGTAGGTGAACCATCGTTAATGACACATAGATTAAGTTGAGAAAAAACATCTTCTAACATCTGACCTCTGCCATCATAGTGGTCACTACCCCAAAGGTGAGCGTGACCGTTAAAATCCCCCATGAGAATAAAGGGAGGGGGCAGTTGATCAACTAAATTAAAAAAATCATTACTACAGACCCGCAGGGATGGTGGCAGGTAAATACTGCATATAGTTATGGTCTTCTTCAAGGTAACCCGAGCTGCGACAGCCTGAAGACAGGTGTCGATGCTAACGGGGCTACATAAAATTTGGCTACTAATGAGAAGAGCCACTCCACCCGAGCGCCTCTCCGAATCAGAGCCTTTATGTATAGCGTTAAAACCATTAAAGGACACAGGGTCAGAAGTCTTCAGGTAAGTCTCCTGAAGAGATATTACTGAGGGGTTATAGCACTTGACTAAAAGACGTAATTCCTCAAAGTTAGCTTGAAAACCACGACAATTCCACTGAAGCAGAGAGTCCATGATTATGTCTTATCTGGGGGTGCGGAGTTTTTCCCCCCTTTGTCCTTTGCCTTGGAAGGAGTCGGAGAAACAGAGGGGGGCCGGCTCCCGGGCCTCCTCTGGTTCCTAGGAGATGAAGGGGGTGGAGCTGCCGCAGCATCGACAACTTCCACTCCCTCCATCTGCTCCTCCAACGCAGCATATTTGTTTTGAAGGGGGACATCAATGTTCCCCTTCTGGGCCCGTGCGCACGGCGGTCCCATAGATTTCTTTGACTTCTGGTCCTGGGCAGCGTTCCTGCCGCTAGAGTTAGCGGCCTTAGAAGGCTGACCAGAGCCAGAAACCTTTGGTGTTGACAAACTAGCAGGTTTGGGTGGGGGCTGAGGCTTAGGGGCAGCAGAAGGCGGTGCCACCGGACCGGTAGCGTCCGCCCTCTGCGTTCCCTGGTTCCTCGTCACCACCGGAGGAGGGTTACTCTCCAGGGGTGAGAGGATCCGAGGCTCCGCCCCCAACCAAGAAGTTGGGGTTTGACAAGAGAAGTCTTTGGTGGGGCGCTTGCCTGCCACCGCAGCACTGAAAGTATACACAAAGTTGTTATTTGAGTTTGGCGCCGCCTCAGCTGCACCAGGACCGTCAACCAGTTTTTTTGCGTCCGCAAAGGACAGCCCCTTCTCCACACGCACCTGCTGAATCCTGCACTCGGAGATCCAACGAGGGCACTTCTTGTCCGAAGCCATATGCGCCCCCTGGCAATTCACACACAGGGGGATGGCTGTGCAGGACTCAGCAGAGTGTCCGGGCTTAGTGCAACGGGCGCATAGGGCCTCTGCCTGGCGGCATGTCTTCTGCCCATGGCCATACTTTTGGCACTTAAAGCACCGAAGGGGGAGAGGGACGTACTTTTTCACTTTTAGGGAGTAGTAACCTCCCCAGATGGTAGTAGGAGCTGTGGGGGTGCCAAACGTCAGGATGATGGTAGGGAGACGGATCTCCCTACCACCTCGTTTGGAAATGAAGCGCCTGACGTAGGTCACCCCCTGTGACTTAAGGTTCCGTACAAGTTCATCTTCAGACAGTTCGGCCAATGCTTGATCTTTAATCACTCCTCTAGAGGAATTCATTGTTTTGTGGGGAGTGACCTCCACTGGAGTGTCTCCGATGGAGGAGAGCCTCAGTAGCCCATTGGAGCGTGCCCGGGTACGGCACTCTACCAACAAGTCACCAGACCTGAGGCGCTGGGCCTCAGGCCTGCCAACACGGCTCCTGAGGGTCTCCCCCACCAGGAAAGGGTGCAGCTTGGAAACAGGCTTCTCTTTAACTTTGCTGTGGATAATGAGAAAGCGAGGCCAGACGGCCGAAACCTGAGGCGTCGCTTCCCCACAATCAGAGTCGCTATCATTTTCAAGGTCAATGTCAGTGGCTATGTGCCGCTTTGGTGCCAGTTTTGGTTTTTTGATATTTTCCATATTATAGTATGATAGATATTCATCCCCCGGGGGTCCCCGCCCGCCACCGAGCCCAACAAGGGAAAGTGCAATTGTCGGCGGGTCTCCAGCCGACGCACAATGGAGACTGCCCGAAAGATATACTCAAGGGGGTAAGCCCGATTGAACCGTTTGAGCCACCGCCTTCTATCACACTGTTGAATACAGGGGAATACTGGCGTAAAGCACCCAATCAGCATCAGAGGCTATAGCATGGTGCTCCGTATAACAACCCGCATGTCAACAGGGGGATAGGGCTCGACGTGACAAGAGCCGATTGACTAGACCGGTACGACTAGCCTCCCGTTTAGGCAGAAGTCAAGGCCAAAGTGGAGTGTTTCAGCCACCAGGATCCTCTTCTCCCCCGACACGGGTCTCCAAGCACGGCAAACACTTGGGATCCAAAGGACCAAAAGCTCACGCGTATTTTTAAGGACCAATCCAACATGGTAAGACCTGGGTAAGCACAGCTCCTTAAAAACCGGACCAGTGAAAAAGACTGAACAACATATCTGCTGACATCAAGTCCTAATCCTGGACAAAGATGGCACCCGTCTGCTAGCCCACTCAGTCAGGGACCGAGTGGACTACCCACCCACGCCACGTGGAGGCCGGTGCCGGGTAGGCGGAAAAGAAGAGAGGCTCTTTGAAAGTGCCAAGAGGCAATTGCGCCGAGAACGCCTCCGCCAGATCTCGAAAGCCAGGTGGTTGTGGGAGAGATCGGAAATGCTTAGGTTGAAGGGAAACATCCACCGAAGCTGACGCCTTTCGCTTCAGAGGAGGTGCTGGGGGGAAAGTGTCTGGGGGAAGAAAGCGAAGAATGAGGCCGGCGGCTTCGTCCAAGGACTGTCGAGTCTCTACACCCGGAGTGAAACAGTCTGAGGACGGAGAACAGCTGTGCGGAGAGTCCGCGGGTAAGGGACTCCTAGATGGAGAAAGGTGCGGCAAAGCCCCAAGGTCGAAAGCAAAATCCACCAGATGAAGGCTAAGAACATCCTCCTGAACCGGACGGAACAGGACGCATAGAAAGAGTGACGATCGCGCGGTGGCCGGAGAGAAGATCGCCGAGGGACGGATGAGGAGTCCAGGTGCCCAGGTCGCCGAGAACTCCGACTGTCATAAGAAGAAGAAGAAGAAGAAGAAGAAGGACGACGTAAGGAAGAGGGCAGATGCTGACGTCTCTCAGGCAAAAGCGGGATGCGTGCGCCACGACGAGCAGGAGAACGGGAACGGGACCAGGACTGTCCCCTCTCTGGAGCACGATGAAGGTGGCTTCGACAGTACGGCGAAGCACGTTCAGAGCGAAGAGAGGCATGTCGCGAGTGACGGGGGGCAGGAGAAGCGCAGGGATCACGGTGACAGGGGACTGACGGTGGTGTAAGATCCTGAAGGGAAACGTCTGCAATAGGAGAATAAAACCGACGGGAGGGGTGAGAAATACGCCGAGAGGACGTACTAAGTGTTGCACAAGTGCGCGGTGACTGGCTTTTAGCCAGGGCGCGAGGAGACAGTGGTTGAGCCGAAGCGCCGAGCAATAAGTCGCGATGTGACGACAATTGTTGAAGTTGCGACGGAAAAGTGCAATTGGGTAAAGTCACGTCTGGCTGGAGAGGGCACGCGCCAGGGACTGCTGATGGTCGCTGTCTCCTCCCCCCCAAATGATGGGGTTGCCTCCGTTGGAGACCCGTCTTAGAAGGCCGGGTTTGCGGGGCTGGCTGCGAAATACGCTCATGGGAGCGGGGGCGTACATTCTCACCTGGAGTAAAACCACCCACAGCGGGAGGGACGGTGTCCGACACCAGCGCCAGAGTGGCAAAAAGCTGCAAGGGTCCCAGCACAGAAGATCGGGAAAGCTGTGATGGAATGGGGCTGGCTTCATCGGACTGTACAGGGCGCTGACGACGGTAGAACTTCCACATTTCGGACCAGCGATCTTCTTCCCACGAAGCACAAAGGCCACAAGTGTGGTCCGATGCACATCCCGAGCAAGGCAGGCAGCACGGATGTAAGTCACTAGGCCACTGGAAATTTTTACAGTTGGGGCACGTTTTAAGCAGAAAACTGCAACAGTGAACAGAGCATAAAGGAAACGTGCGTAGCCCAGAGGCTACGTAACCGAGCAGACGACCGTTAAAACCGACAATCGAAGACGAAATGAACGGCAAAACGCCGCAAATCCATGAAAATTGCCCCAATTCGCCACAATCGTCAAGTGAGGCAATGTCCGAGGCCTTACCTGACCATGTTAAGACAAACAAGGCAGAAAGATGGACAAAGAAGACGATGATAACGGGAGACAGAAAGAAAGATCTAAACAAAATGGTAGTCAAGTATAGAACTGGAAATAACGGCCTCTCGTGAGATTTGGAAGGGAGGTTACTCGGAGGATAGGGAGGACACTCGGGGGATTAGGTAACTGCTTGCTAGAGTTACGTCCCTGGTTGTGTGGCAACACACAACAAATTTTGGAGACTGAAATTGTCAGGTTAAGTATATCTTCCTCTCAGTAATACCATCGGTAACGATTTTGAAGAAATAAAGAACTGTATGACTAAGAGCTATGCATCAATGTGTCATGTCAAGAAAAAAACAAACATGAAATAAATAAATATTACAATTTGAAATCAAAACTTTTCAACTCTAGATGTATGCTGTTCATTATGCTGAATCACAATCCTAACCCCCTGGTGCATGCAGCCATTGGTACCATACACAGTACCAGTGGCTGCATGTACAAGGGGGTTAGAAGAGAATAAACAAGAATACTGTAGAATCTCCTTTTAACGGTCACCATTTTTTTACAGTCATCTGCCGTTTCTGGTATGTGGTCCATAACAAAGGTTGCGTTATCAACCCGACCGTGTCCACATATCTTTTTCAAGTCAGTTTACTGTGTGTACATAATCTTCCGATGTGACCAAAATGTGACTGCTCTTTTGCCCCAGGCACCAGGTTGGCAGAAACTCTTACGCACCCCTGCAGATGGAAGGGGCTCATGAGATCATCATCATCATCATCAGTCCCTTGCCCGAACTGGGCGTTGGGGGGACTGAAAGGCAGCAGCAACAGACAGTGCTCTCCACTGAGTTCTATTTTGGGCGGTGGCAAGCAAGTCTGGCATCTCGAGTTCGGTCCATTCTTTTATGTTTGCGACCCAACTCTTTCTCTGACGACCTCGCCGACGACTTCCTTCGAGAGTGCCTTGGAGGATAGTCTTGGACAAGGTGTTGTGTCGGGTCACGTGGCCAAACCAAGCAAGCTTGCGCCGTTTCACGGTTGCCAGAAGAGGTTCATGTGGGCCCACCAGGGAGGTGACGATGCTCCGTACATATTCGTTGGTTTTGTGCTCGCGGTACGAGATGCGGAGCAACTTCCTCAGGCACTTGTTCTCAAAGGCCTGGATTTTCTTTTCTGAGTCTGCAAGCAGTGTCCAAGTCTCACAGCCGTAGAGTAGAATAGACACTACGAGGGACTTGTAAAGCCTGTACTTGATGGTGAAGCTGATGGAGTTACTTCGCCATATCCTGTCCAGCCTGGCCATTGCGGATGTTGCTGTACCTATCCTGATACGGATCTCTGCTATGCAACTACCGTCTTTGGACAGGGTGGCTCCCAAGTACTTGAAGCTATTGACCTCTTCTAGCTTCTGGCCGTTCATGTGAATGTTGCTGCTGCTGTCGCTTGTGGTGTTGATCATCACTTTGCTTTTATCCGTACTGATCTCCATGCCATAAGACCCTGCGCTACTTGAAAGTTTGTCTGTCAGGTTTTGGAGTTCACTATTGCTGCCTGCCATGAGGTCAATATCGTCTGCGAATCGAAGATTGCACAGGGATCTGCCACCAATAGAGATTGAAGTATGGTGGTCGTGGAGGGTTTCCTGCATGATCTTCTCCAGGAATATGTTGAAAAGGACAGGAGAGAGCAGGCATCCTTGACGGACACCGATCGTCGTCCTGAAGAACTCGCCTGACTGATTGTTAAGTAGAACCGCGCTGCAGGCGTTCTTGTAAAGCGCTTCTATCATTTGGATCAGTCCCTCCTCTATGTTGAACGATCTCATGACTTGCCAGAGTCCGTCGTGCCAGACGCGATCAAATGCTTTCCTGAAATCAATGAAGTTGTGGTAGAGTTCGCGCTGATGCTGCAGATGTTTCTCGATCAGGACGCGGCAGTTGAAAATCTGCTCTACAGTGCTTCTTCCAACTCTGAAGCCAGCCTGTTCTTCTGCCAGCAGTTCCTCGGCGAAAGTTTTGAGGCGGTTGAGAATGATTCTAAGCATTACTTTGCTAGGGTGACTTATCAGACTGATAGTTCTGTAGTTCTGGCACTGTTTCATGTTTCCTTTCTTGGGGAGCGGGATCACTAGAGACTGTGTCCATTCTACTGGCCATTTCTTTTGCTCCCAGATCTTTTGACAGTGTAGTGAGGACCTTCGTTGTTACTTCTCCTCCATGTTTCAACAGTTCAGCAGGTATGTTGTCTACACCTGGAGACTTTCCTCCCTTCAGGCTGCGTACGGCTGCTTCCACCTCTTCAGCTAACACTGGCAGGTCTTCAGCCTTCCTGGCCCCAGCCTGGTTGTTTTGGAGGATGCTGGTGTCTGGCTCAGCCTTGTAGTTATACAAGTCTCGGCAGTACTCAGTCCATCTGTTTAGTACAGCAGTGTTTTCCGTAAGGAGTTGGCCGCTGCTGTCTTCGATGACTGTGGCTGTTCGCTGTTGAGTCTTGGTGAGGGTCCTTAGCGTTTCATAAGCCTTCTTGCTGTTGCCGTTTGCCATGCCCTCTTCCACGCTACAACACTGGTCTTCAATCCAATCTTCTTTGGCTTCTTTCATCCTCTTCCTGATCTTCTTGTTGACAAGTCTGTACTTGTTTGCTGATGTGAGGTCTTGGCCTCTCTTTTTCTTCCAGGCTCTCCTCTCATCACAGAGATCGAGGATGTCATCGATGACCCAGGGCTGTTTGCGCTTCCTCTGCTTCCCCAGCACTTCTTCTGCTGTAGAAAGTAACACCTCTTTTATATTTCCAGCAAGGGTGTCTACGTCGCAGTCCAAAGTAGCCAAGGCTGCAAATCTGCCTCCCACCTGGGCTTGGAAGAGCTCTTCTACTTCCGGGTCTTTTAGCTTCTGGAGGTCGAATCTGATGCGAGGGCTCTTGCTATCTCGTTTCAATGCCAGCTTCAACTTGAGGCTAGTAAGGACGAGGTTGTGGTCGCTGCCAATATCAGCGCCAGGAAAGGACCTCGTTTGTGCTTTGTTAATGCTGGATTTGAATCGTCGAGGCAGCAAGATGAAGTCAATCTGGTTATGGACCAGGCCTCCTGGCGATTGCCATGTCACTGTTCTTGACTTCTTGTGTGGATGGAGGGTATTAGCAACGGTGAGACGGTGACTCTGTGCGAACTCTAAAAGTCGCAGGCCTCTGTCGTTTGTTTCTCCAAGGCCAAACTTGCCAGCTGTTCCTGCCCATTGTTGGTAGGCGTCAGGGCCGATCTTTGCATTCCAGTCACCGAGGACAGTCAGAATGTCTTTCTTAGGTGTTTTCTTGATGATGTTGTCCAGTTGTTCGTAAAATTCTTCTAATTCTTCATCATCATGATCTGCTGTTGGAGCGTATACTTGAATGATAGTGATGTTGTGCGGTCGGGCGGAGATGCGGATGGAGATTAGTCTGCTTGACACGGGGGTGCAGCTGATGACAGTTCCAGCCACCTCTTTCCTTACGATAAAAGCTACGCCATGTTCGTGCTTGGTTTCTTTTCCGCTGAACCAGATTTTATGGCCTTCATCTGTTGTTGTTTCTCCGAAGCCTGTCCATCGAACTTCTGCAAGTCCTACAATGTCCCAGCGATAGCGCTTCAACTCGTGGGTGAGTTCCTTCACTTTGCCGCACTGGTAGAGTGTGCGAACGTTCCAAGTTCCGATAGTTATTCCTTGCGTGGGCAGCTTGATGGTGGGTTTGGTTCCAGTAACACACTTGTCGCCCCCACCCTGGAGACCTCCAATGGGGTGCGCGGTCGTTGGTGATCCGGGCCCCGACCGATCCGGCATGTTATTCTTATTCTGTTGCTTTTCCATCAGTCCTTTCAATGGGCTTAGGCGAACTTGGCGGCGCCCGTCTCCTCTCCAAGTATTTCAACTGACTGAGAGACGCGTCAGCCCCTCACAACGTTTCGCCCGCCAGCAGAAGCGGTTACCGGGGTGTGGCTAGGTAAAGGACCTGGAGCCAGCTGTGAGAGTTGAGTGCCATGTGAAGACCAGTGCTCCCGCCTGCCCCAAGAGGCGCTGCTGGCTGAAAAGTCAAAGGTACTACTTCTCCATGAACACTCTACACCCCTCATGAGAACTGAGTGTGTATGTGCGCAAACACGCATGTCAGTACCACAGGCCTCCAAATCCTCTCAGCGCTCGTACACTATATATCGTGTGTTGTAAAATAGTGCTGAGATTGACTTGTAGGCCTGTGGACAGACATTCTGACTCATGAGAATCAAGTGCATACATGTGCCGACGTGCATGTCTTTGTGTTTGTAATTTTTGGAGACTGATGCATATCCAGAACATTAGCTTCTTCAGGAGATCAATGAATTCCCCAGCCAGTCAAGAAATCATGGCATCAAAACGAATCAGTGGCTGCCAGTTAGTACTGAAATGAATGCCTTGTCAGTTTCTGTACACCTGCCACAAACCGTGAAGTCAGTTCCAATGATTCCATGCTAAACATGCAGGTGCTTAGCCGAGGACAAACAGTGACAAAAATAAAATGGTTACACATAGGCCGGAAAAATGTATTTTTCTCTAAAATGTATTTTTTCGAAAAATACTTACCGATGGCATGACTAATAGGAAGGTATGCTTAGCTTGCCAATTTCAGCCCAAAATTTCGTTGTGTACGCCTCACAACCAGGAGGGCGACTCTAGGGGGCCATTACCAGGACGCCTTGCCTCCCTATCCGGTCACATGCCTGGCCATTTCCCGCCAGTCTTTGCCGTAGCTCAACAGCGGCAAGTGGGGCAGGGGGGAGGGACCTCTGAGTCATGCCATTGGTAAGTATTTTTCGAAAAAAATACATTTTAGAGAAAAATTAATTTGTTTTGCTCAAAACTCTTACTGATGGCATGACTAATAGGAAGAATAGCGAATAGGAGAAGGGTGCCACCCCCTATGTATTCCACCCGGGAACCTTTGGCAGAACGCCCCCTCAAGTGCACTCAACAACGAGGCCCGCCCCCCCCCCCCCCCCCCCACGTGCCACACCCAACAATTTTAGCTAGGTGCTACCTATGGCACCCGTGGTGACTGGAGGGTGTGCTGCGCCGCCAAGATGTCCCCCACCAAGGCCAGGTTGTTGAACTGGTCAGATAGGTCTCGCAGGTAGAATCGGGTGAAAGTAGACTCAGCCCGCCAACCCACGGCCGCCACAATGTCTCTCACAGCGCAGTTGCGGTCAAAGGCGATGTTCGCAGCCACTATTCTGATCTGATGTGCGCGTATGCGCATCGTCTTCGCCCGTACCGGGGAGAGCTCTTTGTATGCCGACCGGATGACCCAGCGGAGCCGGAGTCTGCGCGGAGATGTCTCATCTGCCCGGAGCCAAGGGCAGGAATAGGCGCACGCGCCCTTGTCTCAGCTGCTTAGTCTGGCGCAGGTAAATTGTCAGAGCTCGGATGGGGTCCTGCTGTCGTGACTCCCGGGACTGGTTATCGCCCCGAGTAGGCAGATGGTCAACACCTGCAGCGCGGTAGCTGAGAGTCAGTTCTTGGCCAGGAACGACGGGTCAGTGAGGAGTTGTATCGAACCATCAGCCCAAAACTGGAGACAGGCGGGTCGCATACAGAAGGCGTGCATCTCGCTCACTCTGGATGCAGTGGCGAGGGTGAGCAGGAAGCAGGTCTTCCTGGTTAGGTCTTCCAGCCGCGCTAGTGGTAGAGACTCGAACCGCTCCGAGTTGAGCCAGGTTAGGACCCAGGACAAATTCCAGCGAGGGATCAGCGAGCGGGAAACCGGTCTCTGAAGATCCAGGTGAGCCAACAAATCCGAGAGGCCCTTGCAGGCACCCGGGTCCGGCCATCCCAGGTGTCTATACGTGTCCGCAATCATCGCCAGGTAACCTCTGATGGTGATGGGGGCCAGGTTCTGCTGGGCGAAGAGCCACCGAAAGAACTTGGCCAGCTGCGGGGTAGTCAAGTCCGTGGGGGAGAGCTGCTCGGCTGCGCATCAGGACTGGAGGACTCGCCACTTTCCCTCGTAGACGTTATGGGTAGAAGCCCTGTGAGCTGCTGCGATTGCCTCCACCGCTGCACCCGAGAAGCCTCTAGCGGCGAGGGCTTGCTGGACAACCTCCAAGCGTGCAATAGCAGCCGTTCCGGGTAAGGGTGGAAAAGCTGCTGCCGGGGCTGCTTGAGCATCGTCCGAGGCGTGGGGAGCCACAGCGGGGAGTCTGTGGCGAGGCTCAAAGATCGCTGGTCCAGCTGAATGACGCCACTAGGAGCATTATCACGTTGCTGCCTCTGAGCTTCTGGAGCACCTTCAGTACGAGGGCGGAGGGGGGGGGGGGGGAACGCGTAAGCCACCAGTCCGTCCCACGGGATAGAAAGCGCGTCTACGACCCAGGCGAGTGGATCTGGAATGGGGGAGACGAAGAGCGGAAGCTGTCTGTTCCACCTCGTGGTGAAGAGGTCGATCATGGGTGTCTCCCAGCGCGCGCAGAGAAGGCAGAAGATGTTCGGGCATAGGGAGCACTCTGTGTGGAGCAGCTGCCCGCAACGCGAGAGGGAGAACGCGAGAGGGAGAACGCGAGAGGGAGTCCGCGAGTACGTTCAGGTGGCCTGGGTTGTGCCGCGCCCAAAGCGTGATGCCACGATCTCTGCAACACAGGAGGACCTGGTACAGGAGGATGAGAGGGAGAGCGAGTCCCGCCCTGGTTCTGTATGTAGGCCACCACTTTCGAGTTGTCGGACAGCACCAGGATCACTTTACAGCGAGGCGATCTTCCCAGGCAGAGAGCGCTAACCAAACGGCCTTCAGCTCCAGCCAGTTGCTGTGTCTGTCTGCGTGGTACTGCGGCCAGCTGCCCAAGGCTGTGACGAACTCCGGGAGTAAGTGTGCTCCCCAGGCGGAGCGGCTTGCATCTGTGCAGATGGAGAGCCGGGGTGCTGGGGAGAAGGGCGGAACCCCTGATGCCAACCAGGTCTTGTCCATCCACCGCAGAAGATGAGATCTGGCCAAAGGGGAGACAGGGACCAGGACCGTCAGATCGCCGGACGATGGATGGATCGGGTGAGAGTAGAGTCTGCCAAGAGGCAGGAGGTCCGCCACCGCGCTTAGGAGACCCAGCAGTTGGAGCCACTCTCTGGCCGGAAGAGCCTCCGGACGAAAGACATGGAGAGCCAGATCCGCTACCTTCTGGATTCGCCCTTCTGGGAGCCGAATGCGGTTGATATCGGTCACGAACTCCATGCCTAGGTGAATGAACCAGCGCGAGGGAGTGAGATCGGACTTGCCTCCGTTGACCAGAAAACCGAGCTGGCAGAGCAGGGTCAGTAAGGTGTCCCGGTCCTCCTCTAAGGCTGTCGCCATCTGGTTCTGGAGGAGCAGATCATCCTGATAGTTGGGAGTTGGGGACGACGTTTTCGATGATCCTGGTAAACACCCAAGGGCTGAGGTTGAGTCCGAAGGGCAGGGCCCGAAACTGATACACTACTCCGCTGAAGGCGAAGCGAAGATAACGCCGGGACGCCGGGTGCACGGGAACGTGAAGATAGGCGTCCGCCAGGTCAAGGCTCACGGCGAAGTCCTGGGTCTGCACCACGGCCCTCAAAGCTCTGGCCGTCTCCATCCAGAAGCGAGGGACCAAAATGTACTTGCTTAGCGCTGAAAGGTCGATGACCGGACGCCACCTGCCGCCGGGCTTGGGGGCGAGGATGAGACAGCTGTAGAAGGCCGGGGAGTCGAGATGTGAGACTACTTCCGTGGCCTCCTTCCGCAGCAGAGAGACTACCTCGCTGCGCAGAGCCTCCACCTTGCCTTGTTCCCCCCGGAACCTGAGTCCATAAGGGGGAGTGACGCAACGGAGGGGGAGACTGGAAAGAGATCCTCAGGCCCTCCGAGATGGTCGAGAGAATCCAAGGATCGTCCAGAAACAGTCGGCGCCACGCGCCGCTGTGATGGGCTAGCCTCCCGCCGACTGGAGACCCTACAGGAATCAGCGGGGGGACGGGAGACAAGTCAGTTCAGTAGGCCCCGGGCGCCTCTGGACCAGGTAGGGGAGGTTGCAGGGAAAGCGCATGAGCACGCTGGGGGGAGGGGGGAGGGCGGAGCGAACCGCGGCCTCTGGGAAGACGGGAGGAGGGGGGTCTGAAAGACAGCAGAGTGCGACCCACAGCTCTGCGGGCCGACTGAAAGCGAGAAGCGGCGGGGATGGTTGCTGTAGAAGGCCAGGTGGCTGGCCAGAGCTCGTTGGAAGACTCCTTGACGGTCTGCCAGTTCGGTCCAAAGAGAAACGATCCCCCGAAGGGAGCCTGGTGAAGCTGCATCTTAACTAAAGCAGGGAGAGAGGAGCAGAGTCCCAGCAGGGCGTCCCGCCACATCAGGTCACAGTTAGCTGCCGCCGCCATGGCGTTAACCGAGGAGTGAAACGCCGCTCTGTTCGCCGCCACGAGCACGGAGTGTACGTCACAGAGAAGAGTCGAGGCGGAGAGGTCCCAGGGATCCTCGAGTCGTCTTACCATGGCCCCCGTCTGCAGCAGCGCCGCCTTGTCTATCGCCAGCAGGGGACATGAGAACGCTTGAGAATGCCCGGCGTACCACTGCTGGTGGAAGCCGACGTCCATTCCCGCTGGCCATCTGGCTTCGGAGAAGAAGCCCTAGTCACCGAATCTGTCCGCTAGACGCTGCACAGAAAACGCCTCCGTGAGGTCCCTAAACGCTGGCAGCTGAGGGAGGGACTTGAAGCGTATGGACTGCCGCGGCGTGTCCACCATCGGTGCGGCCTTTCTATTCAGGGGGGGAGAAGGAGGGCAGGAGCCCGGGGGGAGGAAGGAGGCGACGAGTCGGGAGGCCTCATTCAGGGAGTGAAGCGTCTGAGAAGTCGGAGCTGCACCCGCCGAAGATGAACAAGCGCTATGCGACGCTGCGCGGAGGTCTGCCAGCCCTAAGGCAGACACAGAGTCCTCCGGGTGGAGGCTAAGGGCCTCGTCGTCGTTCCCCGTGGACCGCAGAAAAGAGCGGAGGTCCATGCACGCAGATGGAGGTGTGGGGGGAGAAGAGTGCCTGCTCCCGCGAAGAGACGAAGCCCGGCGGGGCTGGCTAGAGCGGGAATGCGGGGATGAGTCTGAAAAACTGACGACTGGCCGCTGTCTGCGAGGCCCCGACGCTGAATGCGAGGGCGCCAATCCCGCGAGGAAGATCGACGCATCGATCGGCTATGAGAGGTCGTCGTGGAGGGACGATGTCGAGTCGAAAGCAGGCACTGGGGCTGAGTCGAGGCCTTCCTACTTTGAGAGGCGGAGCAGGAGCCCGAAGTATCCGCTATGGCGGGGCTCCTGATCATGCCCAATGGTAGAGCTAGATGGGCGATCTCTACCGGGATGGTCCTGCCGCCGACGCCGCCACGAGCCTCGTCCCCTTCCCTTGTGTGGTCCTCTCTGGTGGTGCTGCGAGTCCCATAAGCGCGGGGCGCTTTCCTCACCGAGTGGTGTGGCGACCCGGGACCGCTGGTTGCGCCTTTTGTTGCTCCTTGAGCGGAGAGGCGGGGTAACGGAGTGCTGTTTCAACGAGGAGGGGTGTCTCGTCGGCGACTGTCTGGCACCACGGGCGGAAGAAGCGCTGGAATCATGGAAGCAGGGCAGTTCTTCCCACTGGTGGCTAGCGATCTTCCCCCCCCCCCTTCTGAGTGATGGCCTGTGGATCTTGGCGCCCGTTCACGGCGCTTGTCCGGCTGATGGCTGCGTGATTGATTGATTGTACATTGCTTAACGT
Organism: Semisulcospira habei; assembly: GCA_036245525.1. Classification (NCBI taxonomy): domain Eukaryota; kingdom Metazoa; phylum Mollusca; class Gastropoda; family Semisulcospiridae; genus Semisulcospira; species Semisulcospira habei. Next base: position 134,944,956 of record BTPG01000005.1, on the reverse strand, counting down.
CCCGACAGCAACAAGGCTTTCTCAGGACGTGCCTGCACTGCTTGTGAAAAAAAACTAAACAGAAAATTGAATGTATGTCGCCAGCCGGTCAAATACATTAAATAAACCTACAACATGGGGCATAAATAAAGCTAAGACCATTTAGCAACACACATCCAACATCAAGAGCTACAGGCAGTGCAGACAGTAGGGAGAGTTTTAAAAAGGCAAATACAGGTGAATGGACAAAGGGTAGACAGAAACACATGCCCCAGAATAGAGAGAAAAACCCACCCTGTGGGGCTGACCAGGGTGACCCTGGGAACTAAAAAATACCTAACCCCACCCAAGTCCCCCAGGGCAGACCCGGGTTGATGGCTGCGTGGCCGACAGCTCTCTGAGCGTGGAAAGTGAGTACCCGCTGCCTGGACCTGCCTGGGGAGCATTTCCCGTCGTGGGCGGACCGGCATTTTGGCCACCAAAGGGTGGGGTAGGGTCTCTGTTGCCTGTACCTGTGGTGCGTCCTTCCAACTGCTAACAGGTTCCTCTGAGCGTGAGTATACAGGTCCCACTACCTGGTCGCGTCTAGGGACCATGTCCCATCGTGGGCGTGCTGGCATTTCGGCCACGGAAGGGCTCTTGGTACCTGTACTTGACAGCTGTTGTCCCATCGGTCGTAGACTGCCCTAGCACGAGGCGGTAGGGTTCGAGGCACCGAGGGGGGGGGGGGGGGAGGGAGGGGGAGAGGGTGGAGGGGGAGAGGGGGGAGGGGGGAAGAGGGGAGAGAGGGGGGGAGGGGGGGTAGTAGTGCCGGACGCGATAACAGGCCCACGATGTCTCTGAAGTGGCACGCCTCAACGGCAAAGGCACAGCGGCAGTCGAGGCGGGGTTGAATGGCTCCCTGGTCCAGGCTGGTCGCTCTCTCATGTAAAAGGCCCACAGCTGTGACCAGCGTTCTTCGACGCACGCCGCGCAGGTATTACACGTCCGCCCGGAGGAGCAGCCCGCACAGGGCAGGCACACATCGTGGGAGTCCGTCGGCCATTGGAACTGCCCGCACCTGGTGCAGGTCATCACTTGTGTACTGTAACAAGCAAAAACAGACAAAGACCCCGCGCTCACGACCAGTCGCGCAACAGAATCCCCGGTCAACGCCGCCGCCTGGTCTTCTATTTCGACAACCGCCGGTGGAGACATTCACCGAAGCTTTACCTTGTCATGGCCGCTGCTACCTGAGTCGGTCTCCTTCCCAAGGAACCACCAAGTAAACTCACCCACGGTAATCCTCTGAGCTTTACACAGTCACTTCTCTCTACTCTCTCTTTCTTCCTCTTTCCTTTTTTCTTTTTTTCCACAAATCCAAGGAATCACACCAAACCCCGAAGGGTTAAGCACACACAAGCAGTAAATCCACATGAAGTCTTCAAGTAATCCCACCGTACACAGCCAAAGCGAAGCAGGCTGAACACAACCGGTCTTGGTGAGCCAAGCGAAAAGACTGGCGGGAAACTGCCAGGCACGTGACCGGATAGGGAGTCAGGGGGGGCTACTTGAGGCGTCCTGGTAACGGCCCCCTAGAGTCGCCCCCCTGGTTGTGAGGTGTACACAACGAAATTTTGGGCTGAAATTGGTAAGCTAAGTGTACCTTCCTATTAGTCATGCCATCGGTAAGAGTTTTGAGAAAACAAAGTGCAACACATTTTGCCTCTGCTCGGTAATTATCGGGACAAAAAAGTGAAGGGATAATGATCCCAGCTCGTGTCAGTGCTCTTTACTCCGCCACCCACCCCCTCCTTTCTATCTGTTTAAGACAAGAACATGGCAGCGACACACATCGACATGCGTTGCTCTTTCTCCCTCCTGTACTAGTACACACAAGCACATGTTTATTTTCTTTCATCACTGAAGATAATGAAACATCGGAGTCACTAATACATGTGTCACACACTTCACAGAAGCATGAGAAGCCAACAGTGGTCCTGTTTTGGTATTGGCACATGTATAAGCTCCTATCCGAGTGTCACAAGCAAGCCTAGGTCTGTTTTCATCTAAGCTCCTGTAAATGGTCACCTACTGCTTACGGCCACTTTTTCTTGGCAACAGCAGTGACCGTTCATTAGAGGTTCTACTGTACATTCACCAGAAAACTCTCACCAGATTGGGTTGTGGGGTTTCAGCTGTGATTTTACTTATGTGGAGGTCCTGGCCATTCTGGACGAGAGAAATCAACTTGAGAGCCACACAGAACCCTGGCTTCTCCAGATACCCACGGCCCGTTGGATCGGACATGTCCCATATCTGCTGACATTCAGCTGTCATCATTACATGTCCGATACTATGTTAGTCATACATGTCTCATATTATGTTGACGTTCAGCATAGCCATCATAAGCAACGCCCATGATGTACAGTCTAAACTGTAAAAATGAATTTTTTTTCTAAAATGTATTTTTTTGAAAAATACTTACCGATGGCATTACTATCTGGGAATACACTCTATTGCCTATAGATTTCAGCAAAATTGTGTGTAGCACACAACTGGGGAGGAGACACCGGGGATCCAAGCACTATGACCCCGGGTGGCCTCCCCTTACTACCCTATCCCGGCGAGCACAGGGCGACCTCGTCAGTTTCACACATAGCCACAAGAGGCAAGCGGGGCAGGCGGGAGGGCCATTCGAGTAATGCCATCGGTAAGTATTTTTCAAAAAAATACATTTTAGAAAAAAAATTCATTTGTTTTTTCAAAATACATTACCGATGGCATTACTATCTGGGAGAATGGCGAACAGGCGGAGGGTGCCGTATCTAACCACAACCCAACCACTCCGCCGGCCCCCTCGAGACAGAACTCCCGACGATTTCAGCTATGATGTGCCTAAGACGCCAGCAGCGCTCGGAGGGAGTGCTGGGCCGCGGAGATGTCGCCCACCCGTGCCAGGGAGTCAAGTCAGCCGGATAGGTCTCTTAAGGTAGAAGCGTGCGAAAGTGGAGTCTGAGCGCCAGCCACCCGCTGCCAAAATATCTTTGACCGAGCAGTTGCGGTCCAGGGCTAGACTGGTGGCTACTGCTCTCACTTCATGCGCCCGGATTTGTAAAGGCTCAGCGCCGCGTGGGGAGAGGTCTAGGTAGTCTGACCTAATCACCCACCGCAGCCAGGATGACACGATCTGGGCCGAGATGTGGCGTCTGCCCGCGGACAAGGTAAGAAGAGGCGCGAGCGCCCCCGGCGCTGCGGCTGAGAGCGGCGCAGGTAAATCTTTAGCGCCCGCACCGGGTCCTGTTGCCGCGATCCAGGGGAGAGGTCCGCTCCACAGAGGAGCCGTATCGTTAGCACCTGAGGAGCCGCCGCGGGCGGCGGTTCTTGGCCAGGAAGGACGGATCGGAGAGCCTCTGCGCAGAGCCGTCGGAACGAACCGCAAACAGGCTGGGAGCATCGAGAGCGCGTGAAGCTCGCTGACTCGGGACGCAGTAACGAGAGCCAGAAGGAAACAGGTTTTCCGGGTCAAGTCTGAGAACCGAGCCAAGGGGAGGGGCTCAACCGGTCCGTATTCAACCACGTCAGTACCCAGGCAAGATCCCACCGGGGTACTAGGGAACGTGAAACCGGACGTCGGAGTTCAAAGTGAGCCAGAAATTCGATAGATCCTTGCAGGCGCCTGGGTCCGGAAGACACCGGTGACGGTAGATGTCCGCGAACGTAGCGCGGTAGCCCTTGATGGCGACCGGGGCTAAGCCCCGGTCGTCGAAGAGCCACAGGAAGAACTCCGCCAGTTGGTGGGAGGCTAGGTTAGTGGGAGGGTGCCCATGGGAGGTGCACCAGGTCTGAAAGACCCTCCGTGCCTTCGTACACCTTCCTTGTAGAGAGTCTGCGGGCTGCTGCAATTGCCGCCACTGCTGCATCCGAGAACCTCTAGCGGCGCGGGCGTGCCGGACAACCTCCAAGCGTGTAGGCGGAGGCGTACGGGGCACGGATGGAAAAACCGCTGACGGGGCTGCTTGAGCATTGTGGAAGGGGTAGGAAGCTCCAGAGGAGGGTCCGTCGCAAGCGCGAGGAGGTCCGTGGTCCAGCTCTTGGTCCAGTTGAAGGGGGCCACCAGCAGGAGGACCGCCGAGCATCCCAGAAGCTTCCGCAGTACCTTCGGAACGAGGACTGACGGGGGGTAGGCGTAAGCAATCAGGCCGACCCAAGGAATGGGGAGCGCGTCCACTGCCCAAGCGAGTGGATCCAGGACTGGCGAGACGTAGACCGGGAGCTGGCTGCTTCATCTGGTGGCAAACAGATCCACTAGCGGCGTTTTCCAGTGAGAGCAGAGCAGGCGAAAAAAATCCGGGCGTAGGGACCGCTCCGTGTGGAGCAACTGTCCGCGACGAGACAGGGCGTCCGCCTTCACGTTGAGGTGGCCAGGGATGTGGCGGGCTCGTAGGGCAATGCCTCGATCCCTGCACCAGAGGCGAAGGTGGCACCGAAGAATGCAAAGGGAGGGCGAGTGAGTGCCACCCTGATTCTGTATGTAAGCCACCACCGTCGAGTTGTCGGAGAGCACGAGGACGTCCTGATTGGCCAAGGTCTCCTGCCAACGTCGAATGCCAATCCAACTGCCTTCAGCTCCAGCCAGTTGACGTGATTCCCGAACAGCTCCCGAAGCCAACGCCCGAGGCCGAGAGAAATCCGGTAACAGGTGCGCGCCCCAGCCGGCCTGGCTCGCCTCTGTACAGAGAGACCACCGAGGCGGCGGGGAGTGTAGGGCACCCCCGAAGCCAGCCAAGCGAGGTCCGCCCACCTCTCGAGGTGAGGACGAGCCCGAGGCGTGACAGGTACTAGATCCAACAGAGCGCCCGAGGGTCGCCAGTGAAGAAGGAGACGTAACTGGAGAGGCCGAGCATAAAGTCTGCCCAAGGGAAGCAGGTCCGCAGCCGCCCTGAGGAGGCCCAGGAGTTGAAGACAGGCCCTGGCGGTGAAGGAGGATCCCATCCCCATCGAAGTCGCTAAGTCGACTATCTTCTGTCGCCTGGCCAGAGGCAGGCGGGCAAGGTTGAGGTCGGTCAGGAATTCCATCCCCCGATGTAGAAACCGTCGAGAGGGAGAAGATCGGATTTCCCCAAATGAGTAGGAAACCTAGACGACGCAGAAGGGAAAGCAGGGCATCCCTGTCCGTCTGGAGGGCTGCGGAGACCAAGTTGCGCAGTAGAAGGTCGTCCAAGTAATTGGAGGCCGGGCTCAAGGAGCGCTGACGGAAATTGGCTATCACGGCGTCGAGCAGTCTTGTAAACACCCACGGACTGATGTTGAGGCCGAAAGGAAGGGCGCAGAACTGGTAGACGATCCCCCCAAGTCAAACCGAAGGTACCGGCGAAACGACGGATGAATCGGGACGTGCAGATAGGCGTCTGACAGATCGAGGCTGATCGCAAAGTCCATCGGCCGGAGGGCCGCACGGAGTGTCCTGGCCGTCTCCATCCTGAATCGAGGGGCCAAGCATCCTGAATCGAGGCCATCCTGAATCGAGGCCAAGCTGATAGGCCATCCTGAATCGAGGCCAAGCTGATAAGTCGATAACTGGACGCCACTTGCCGCCTGGTTTGGGAGCTAGAAGAGTCGGCTGTAGAACGCCGGAGAGTCCTGCCGCAAAACCACCTCTGTCGCCGCTTTGGTGAGGAGGGTCGCCACTTCCCCGCGCAGAGCGTCCGCCTGTGTGCCGACGAGCGGTTCCTGGGTCCACATGGGTGCTCAGCGAAGAGGCGGAGGCGACAGGAACGAAAGTTGCAGGCCTGCGGTAACGGTGGAAAGAATCCAGGGGTCGTCCGGGAACAGCGATCTCCAAGATCGCTGAAGAGCGACAGCCGCCCGCCGACGGGAGGCCCGATTAATGAGGCGGGGGCGGAGGCGGGGGCGAGTCAAAGAGCCCGACCGCGGCCCGATCTACGGGCACCGCGGGGCCAAGAAGGGCGAGGGGCGGGGCCGGCCTGAGTAGCCTGGAATGGACGGGCCCGACCTCGTGAAGATCCGACTGTAGAGAAGGAGGGCCTGAAAGACCGCTGGGCACGACCCCCGCCGTGCGGGGGGCGCGAAAGCGGGTCGAGGCTGGGTTAGATGCAGGCTTGGGCCACAAGTCCTTGGAAGATTCCTTAAAGGTGTGCCAAGTGTCGCCGAACAGCTGAGGACCCCCTAAGGGGGCGTGACGGAGCTGGGTCTTCACTGACAAGGGAAGGTCCGAGCAGAGGCGCAAAAGGGTATCCCTCCTCCAGAGGTCGCATTTGGCAGCCGCTGCCCTGGCGGTGGCGGAAGAATGGTAGGCGGACCGGTTGGCCGCTATCAGGATGGACTGCACGTCACGAAGCGGGGACTGATTGATTGTACATTGATTGTACATTGCTTAACGTCCCGACAGCAACAAGGCTTTCTCAGGACGTGCCTGCACTGCTTGTGAAAAAATAAAAAAGAAACAGAACATTGAATGTATGTCGCCAGCCGGTCAAATACGTTAAATAAACCTAACACATGGGCCTAAATAAAGCTAAGACCATTTAGCAACACACATCCAATATCAAGAGCTACAGGCAGTGCAGACAGTAGGGAGAGTTTTAAAAAGGCAAATACAGGTGAATGGACAAAGGGTAGACAGAAACACATGCCCCAGAATAGAGAGAAAAACCCACCCTGTGGGGCTGACCAGGGTGACCCTGGGAACTAAAAAATACCTAACCCCACCCAAGTCCCCCAGGGCAGACCCGGGTGGGGTATAAGAAGGACTGAGCCTCCAGGTCCCACGTATCCTGTAGGCACTGCAGTGCTGCCTGGGTAGCCAGTTCCAAACCCGAGCACGCCAGCGAGTTCCGCGCTAAGGAGGCGATCCTGTCGAGAGGCCGAGGCCACGAGTTCTGGACAAGCCTGCGGCCGCCCGCCTGTAGAAAGGCCGCCACATCCACCGCTGGAAAAGGTAAGGCGAAGGCTTGGGAGTGTCCAGCGTACTAGGCCTGGCGGAAGCTTAAGTTGATTCCCACCGGCGATCGAGCGGCGGTAAAGTATCCCGTGTCGCCGAAAGCGTCGTTACGCAGCTGGGCGGAGAAGCATCGGTGAGGTCCCGGAAGCCGGCTTGCGGGAGGGACTTGCGGCGCTGGACTTGCCTCTGCGCGTCGACCATGGCCGAAGCCTGTCTCTTCGGAGGAGGCGAAGGCGGACAGACGTCGGGCGGTAGGGACTTGGCGATAAGCCTTGAAGCCTCACCCATAGCGTGGACCGACTGTGATCCGAGCGAAGGGCCGGCAACGTCTGACGAGGCGGAGGCCGACGCGACAGCGGAAAAGGCGGGAAGGAGAACCCGCCGCCGAGTCCTGCAAGAAGATCGCCGAGGCCGAGTCCGACGGATGAAGGCTGAGGACGTCCGTTCCAAACTGATCTTCTCGCGGCAAAGACGAAAGGGGCGAGCGGCTACGAGAGTGCCGCACCGCCGCGCGCGAGGTAGACGCGGCAGCCGCCCGCGACGCAAGCAAAGAGGCGCGCCGCGGCGACGGAGGGACCGTGGCAAAGCGACGGTCCACCTCGAAGTCGGGATCCGCACGCGGCAGCCGACGTGAGCGACAAACCGCGATCGGAATACCGAGGAAGTGGCCTGGTCACCCCTGGCCCGCCCGGGAGAACCGGTGCGAGGGGGGGGGGGGGGACCGCCAATAGTCTCCCCTAGCCCGCTCAGGAAAGGCGGAGCGGGGAGGGGACAAATACCGGGCACGCGGCCCCCCGTCCGATGTGTCGGACCGTGGAGGACGCGCGATGTCACACCGGGCCCGCCTGGTCGATACGAGGCGGGGGGGGGGACAGTCTAGGGTCACGCCAAGCCCGCTCAGGAAAGGCGGAGCGGGGAGGGGACGATTTATGAACCCGCTGCCCCAGCTCCGAAGCCTCGGAGCGAGGGGGGGGGGGGGGGGCGAGGGTCCAAGTCACACCGGGCCCGTCCGGTCGATACGAGACGGGGGGGGGGACAGTCTACGGTCACGCCAAGCCCGCTCAGGCGAAGCGAAGCGGGGAGGGGACCATTATGTGCACGCGACCCCCGCTCCGACTCCTCGGAGCGTGGGGGGCGAGAGTCAACCACACCCCGGGCCCGCCCAGGCGAGACGGGGCGGGCGGGGGGGGGGGGGGGGGGGGGAAGAAAGCGAAGCATGCCTTGCCCGTTCGGAAAATACAGAGCGGGGAGGCAGCATTACTAACGGTCTCGAGTCACGTTCCGAAGCCTCGGTGCGTGAGCGAGAGCATTTCTTATCACGTTTACTCTCTTTCTTATGCTTGCGTTCCGTCACCCGTCCCCGCTCCGGAGACCTAGAGCCGGGGGTGGCCGACGAACGCTCATCTCTCCCAGACCGCTCGCCCGAAGCAGAGCGGGGAGTGGGAACCAAAATGGGCTCAAGCCACGCGCTAACGAAGCAGAGCGTGGGGAGCGTGACTCCGAAACTCGCCTACCCTGCTCCGAAGACTCGGAGAGGGGAGGGAGAACCTGCGAGGTAACGGTACAAGAAGGGGACTTACCTGTGGGCCGGAAAGCCCGATGCGCCGAGGGAAGTACGTCCACCCGTGGAGGATCCCGTGGAGACCGAAGCGGGCGAGGGGACCGGTCACGCCTGAAGAAGTCCCACCTGCGCGAACACCGGTCTTCCGTCCAAGCGGCGCCACCATCACACGTGCCGTCCGAAGCACAGCCCGAACACGGCAACCAAGAGTCGAGTGCATCAACCGGCCACTGGAAGTCCCTGCACGGCGGCAAGTCTTCGACACAGAAGAAGCCATAAGGCCCTAAACCAGCTACGCCGGCGAAGAAAGTCCACCTTGCACAAACCAGCCGGGCACAAGTCACGTGCGTCGTCGAACCCCAAGGCCAAGCCAAGGGTGAACTCACAAAGTCAGAGCCGGTAAAACCGGTCGGCGCACAGGTCACAATGAGTCCAATTGTCAAAGGAAAAACCACGAATGTAGTGAGTCCAGGGCTGAATCGAAGACTCCAATTCAAGCCCACAGTCAAAAACCACTGAAACCCGTAGAACGGAGAAAGGCAAAAACTCGACCGTCCCCGGTCGAGCTATGAGTGAAAGTACTGACGAGGTCGCCCTGTGCTCGCCGGGATAGGGTAGTAAGGGGAGGCCACCCGGGGTCATAGTGCTTGGATCCCCGGTGTCTCCTCCCCAGTTGTGTGCTACACACAATTTTGCTGAAATCTATAGGCAATAGAGTGTATTCCCAGATAGTAATGCCATCGGTAATGTATTTTGAAAAAACAAATGAAAGCCTTGATACTGACAGACACTAAAATTGTCTTTCCACTATGATCTAAATTTAGAAAATATCAACAAACTACACAGGCCTTTGAAACATGTTTTTCATCACTTTGAATTACACACTCATGCAGAAGATTCACCCAGATGTGGGTGGATTTTCTGCTGACTATTCAACTTAAAATGATATAAAGAAATAAAATAAAACTAGGTACTCCAAGCCTTCTTTGCATGACTAAGTGTGACCTAAATTTCACCCATTTTCCATCACTGATGTTAACCAAAATATGCTGCATATATCAATAAAATGTATACTGGGTTGTAGTATGGTGTCTACTCTTTGTGTCCATGTGTGTTTCTGTGCTTATTTTTACATGTTTAGTACTTTATGTGTGTTTTACTGGCGTATCTATTGTTCATGACTTGCCGCCGCGGCACAGCATGCGTGCGTTGTTCACAGCACACATCGGCTTCACAATCGCCTCGCGTGTCGCGTCAAAGCAACACAGGCTAAAAATAGCTAGCCAGTTAGGTAGAGTAGAGCTAGCCCTTCATTTTCGTATAATTTATTTTTGCATACGATCACGGGAACGTATTCAAATTTCAAGTAGAAAAGTTTCAAAGTAATATTCTCACTCTTCTACAAAACAGACAGGAGCGAAAAATATATGCCTACAATTGTCAATCATTTTTCTATATTATTGCAAAGTTTCGTATATATTTATTACTTTGACTCCGCATGCGAAACAAAAGAGCGCACACGCTGCCTCTGTGTACGAGCTAACGTGTGTTCGGAGAATGGCGTGCACAAACGACAGCGAGGCTGTAGTTGTACCATGTGCTTCAGCAAAAATATATCGTCAGATTTAACCAATCTACCGACTTCAGATGAAAATATCGATATATGTAAAACCATTTTTTGATTGATCTGTACATTGCTAGTTTTTACATTTGCTTTTCAACTGTATTCGAAGTGTTTCTTTTGAGCAAGCATCGGTGCTGTCTTGCGAGGTAAACAAAGCGTGTTGGGTTATCGTCGGAAATACCGAATATAATTTTCTCTTTCACAAGAAAGTATGAATTAAACATTATTACTTTATAAAAGATGTTAAGGTACGTTTATATTTAAGTCATTATCTTCTGGCGGTTGTAGACTTTGAGATAAAGTTATTTTTGTGATGTCACGTGACCTGCTAGTTTTTCGTCTGCTACTACTATAGTATGATTAAGTACTTTCTTTTTTTTAGATGAGTGTGTAGTTTTCTGTCCGTGATTTGTATAGACAAGAAAATTTCACGCAAGTGTTAAATTATAATTCAACAATTTAAATAGTTGAAATTGCTGGTGATTGGGGGAGGAGGGGAGGGGGGGGGGGGATGGCAAAAACATTTTCCTCTTTGTTTGTAGTCTATCCTGTTCCATTATTCAGATCTCATTATCCTCATCATTTTGATGTTTAAATGATGTTTCTATCTTAATTCATCATCATCATCATCAGTCCCTTGCCCGAACTGGGCGTTGGGGGGACTGAAAGGCAGCAGCAACAGACAGTGCTCTCCACTGAGTTCTATTTTGGGCGGTGGCAAGCAAGTCTGGCATCTCGAGTTCGGTCCATTCTTTTATGTTTGCGACCCAACTCTTTCTCTGACGACCTCGCCGACGACTTCCTTCGAGAGTGCCTTGGAGGATAGTCTTGGACAAGGTGTTGTGTCGGGTCACGTGGCCAAACCAAGCAAGCTTGCGCAGTTTCACGGTTGCCAGAAGGGGTTCATGTGGGCCCACCAGGGAAGTGACGATGCTCCGTACATATTCGTTGGTCTTGTGCTCGCAGTACGAGATGCGGAGCAACTTCCTCAGGCACTTGTTCTCAAAGGCCTGGATTTTCTTTTCTGAGTCTGCAAGCAGTGTCCAAGTCTCACAGCCGTAGAGTAGAATAGACACTACGAGGGACTTGTAAAGCCTGTACTTGATGGTGAAGCTGATGGAGTTACTTCGCCATATCCTGTCCAGCCTGGCCATTGCGGATGTTGCTGTACCTATCCTGATACGGATCTCTGCTATGCAACTACCGTCTTTGGACAGGGTGGCTCCCAAGTACTTGAAGCTATTGACCTCTTCTAGCTTCTGGCCGTTCATGTGAATGTTGCTGCTGCTGTCGCTTGTGGTGTTGATCATCACTTTGCTTTTATCCGTACTGATCTCCATGCCATAAGACCCTGCGCTACTTGAAAGTTTGTCTGTCAGGTTTTGGAGCTCACTATTGCTGCCTGCCATGAGGTCAATGTCGTCTGCGAATCGAAGATTGCACAGGGATCTGCCACCAATAGAGATTGAAGTATGGTGGTCGTGGAGGGTTTCCTGCATGATCTTCTCCAGGAATATGTTGAAAAGGACAGGAGAGAGCAGGCATCCTTGACGGACACCGATCGTCGTCCTGAAGAACTCGCCTGACTGATTGTTAAGTAGAACCGCGCTGCAGGCGTTCTTGTAAAGTGCTTCTATCATTTGGATCAGTCCCTCCTCTATGTTGAACGATCTCATGACTTGCCAGAGTCCGTCGTGCCAGACGCGATCAAATGCTTTCCTGAAATCAATGAAGTTGTGGTAGAGTTCGCGCTGATGCTGCAGATGTTTCTCGATCAGGACGCGGCAGTTGAAAATCTGCTCCACAGTGCTTCTTCCAACTCTGAAGCCAGCCTGTTCTTCTGCCAGCAGTTCCTCGGCGAAAGTTTTGAGGCGGTTGAGAATGATTCTAAGCATTACTTTGCTAGGGTGACTTATCAGACTGATAGTTCTGTAGTTCTGGCACTGTTTCAGGTTTCCTTTCTTGGGGAGCGGGATCACTAGAGACTGTGTCCATTCTACTGGCCATTTCTTTTGCTCCCAGATGAACTATCTTAATTACAAACCAAAATATGATTTTTCTTATGTTTTGTTGATTTTCAGCCATCAAAATCAGTGATTTTAATAAGTTTGAGGATCATTTTCAGCAAGATGCCCTTGTTCAAGAGCCTAGAAAAAGACTAGGCTGTCACAGATTACTAAAAAGAGTTGATTGTAGTAGAATTTAGTATCATTATCACTATAAGGTTGGTTCTGTGAAATTCCAAAAATGCCAAATCATTCAATTTTCACTGTTGCCAAAAAGGCATGCAAACAAAAATAAACAAATTAATTCATAACTTTTGATCTAATTGTCTGATTATTTTCAACTTGATATCATTGGAATTAGAAAAATGAGACCTATCTGAAAAACATATAACAAATGTGATCATGTAACTTAAAAAATCACTTTGGAGTACCTAATAAAACTTTTTTTTTCACAGAAAATGCAAACAAAGAGGTATCATAACTCTTGAAAATCTTAAAATGTGAAAATTACATACCTGAGAAAGAACAGTGTCTTTCAGTCCTGACTTTTTCATGAAGGTGGCTGCATCAAGTGCCCCAATGCTGCCAGTGCCCTTGGGGTCCACCTTTTCAAGGAGACACAATTTCACAATAATAAAATTATTAGACAAAATGCCTTCAACAATGAAAGCTTTTTAATGATCCATAAACAAAATATATCAAAGCCATCACAATGATATTTAAATGTGTCACACACACAAACTACATGAACCACTACCACTAGTACCATCTATTGCTAATCATAATAAACAAGCAGCACACTTGTATTTTAAGATTATTACTGAGCATATTATACAGAAACAGACTGGGATGTAACAAACTTTCTACAAACCTGTCTGTAGTATGCCTCATAGACGGGTCCATGGCTTCCACAGATCTAAGGATGAAGAAATAGAAACAGCAATGTTTGCATAAAAGTCCACCAAAGATTCTGGACAGGCAAAGAAACAATTATGATAATGCTTTTTTCTTTAGACAGGATGGAGTGGGCTATTGGGGAAGGGGATGAAAGAAACGGCTGCTCTGCAAATTAAACAAATCTCAAATCCCAATCCTCGAGGACAGTTTTATTAATGCAATAATGCTGCGTTTTAAACTAAAAAACACCTGATGACATTCCTTTATTGCATTTAGTGTATGAACAGCAAGAACAAATGAGAGTGTCAAGAGGTTTTTAAAAAGTCTGAAAAAGTTAACTCAGAAATTCTTGCATTATTACACTATGTGCTTCACTGACTGAGTCATTCACCGACAACTGATCTTTAGAACATATTGAAAAATAACACAGTGAGACTGAGCGAATATTATGACATTCTTTCCTTACAAAATTCATTAACTGTACAAAGCTCAACAAAGATTGATGCATGGTATCTTTCACTTTGAATAATAAAAATTTGTCTTTTGAAAACTTTGCATTTCTAATTGGACTAGAAATGTGCCTGTGCTTCAAATGAAAATAAAACACAGGTGTATTTCAAAATTACTTGTACTAATTTAAGTAGTCTGTAGGGGTAACAAGTAGTGGTTCAAAATGAAAGGTCTCCGAGTCCAGTGGAATAAAGTGCACTTCGTGACTTTCCAGACAACTAAATGCTTATATAATTTGGGGATGGAATAAACCAGCAATTACCAGAAGAAGAAAAGAAACTCATAATTAAAATGGGATGGGTGATACTGAAAGGGATTATTGCATGCACAGAAAGAAGGTGTAATCTTGACGAAAGGCCGATAAAAAAAAATGAGGGGGCGGGATCAAAATTCACTACATATTTGGAGCAGACGATGCAAGTAGACGTGGTACAGGCTCCTGCCCGATGCAATGAACTGTGCAAAGAAATAACCGATGATACTGAAATATTTCCTAACCGACAAGAGTCTCATCCTGCAAAGATCTTGACTCGTTAATGCAATCACGTACACACAAATAATCGGTATTGTGTTGGTAAATCTGTCCCTCACAATCACATCCTCACCCTTAGGATGGATGGACGGCCTAAGGACCCAGCTGCGGATGGTGCGTGAAAATACACAAATAGACCAAACATTGCGGGGTAACAAAACAACGTGACTTGATTAAAATATTGACAGGTATTCTGAGTAGTAATTTGTGCGATCGAAAGAACAAACAGAATCAAAGATGTCCACATCTGATACGTACCTGACTTAGCGGTGGAAACGCCGCCATTTTAAAAAACTCTGAGCGCCTATTCCGCATAGAAAATGTATTCGTTGACGATTGGCTAAAAAAGAGAACGTAGTTTAGATTCTCGGTGGCTTTGTGGAGTGGATGGGGACGGGTGGGTGTTTGATGTCGTGGGCCGACGATTTACTAAGTTAAGTAATTCCCATTACTTGCTGGTTATGTTAGTACCTAATGTTAGCACCTAACTCTAAGACAGCCGCTTTCATATTGTGGACTTATGATTAAAAACACAGAGAGGGAGAATATGAGTGGTTTTGGACAATTTCTATAGATCCCATAATTCCTCGATTTTTGCTCACAAAACTTCCACATGATAACGCCGTCCATTTTTCCCAAAAATGTTAGTATTAACCTGAAACAATGCCCCGCAAACTTGCCTAACATGCCGACCGCTACTACATTATTATTTTAACAATCACTCTTTTATGTACCTCAGCAGAATAGTACCAGCATGGGTTAACACCCGAGTTAATTAATCGAATAAGTAAGTGTGTACATTTTAAAATGTGTATTTAATATGTTTAATTATAGTTTCAAAATTAATATTTTTTATTATAAAATGAACCAAGACGAATTACTTCTTCTAAATGATATCAACCCTCGCGCTGGGACCATACGGCGTTGAGGCGCGTCCCCTGGGTGGTGGATAGGGGGTCCCTCGTGAGAGGGGTGCACCGAATGAAATAAGGTGCCGTGAACCAACATGGTCTAAGGGAAGGTGACCCCGACAGAAAACCCCTGGTCCTCCTAGTAAGGGGGTTGGGCGTGGGGGTAGCTTCCCCACCCTGCAAAAAAGGAAATAGCTACAAAAACGCCGACGAAAAGACTAACAGTAATTCCTTTCCTGGAGGAGGAAGGTTCTTCTACTAGAAGACTTATGACGTCCTGTGGTGAAGCACAGGACAGGAGTTGCTGGAGGTCTCTCGTCGACGGCCTATACCCGGGTAGGGGTGACAGGCGTAAGTAAGTAAGTAAGTAAATGATATCAACGCTGTAGAAAACAAACACTTAGACTCTAAAAAACAGCGTCTTTTGTCTGTAATTGTTTCAGGCAAATCAAAAGCGTATCTTGGAAAACAATACATGGCAGAAGATATAGAATCTCTCACCGCTGACGAGCTAATCAAACTTTATTCTAAATATGAAAATCACATCGCTTCACTAATGACTCGTGATTTAAGTCGATCTCTAGTATGCCTATACACAAAAGCAGTGAGTCACTTTCTACCTGTGGATAGTGACAGCCTATCACACGACCTTGAAAGCAATCCTATTGTTTCAAGTTCAATTGGTAAATTAGCATGCCTCATGTTTTACAAGTTTGGAAATTACCTTGCACCTGTGGTAACATTACTAGTTACTGGTAGCCATATTGATTTTTCAAAAATAAATTTTACTGCAGAAGAAAATGGACGAAACCCAGACGACTCCACAACTGAACCCCGACCCTGTTTTGACACAGGTTTCAACGGTGACGAAGACTAAAAGTCCAGGCAGGGTTGAGGCTGGAAAAAGATTAGCTGAATATAATAAACAAAAAAAAATTACAGCTTCAAACACAAACAGAAAAGGTTCATGTAACTAACCAGGTGTCAGGACCGTCAGTACCGTCACACCTTCATCAAAGTGAGAGACAAACAACCCAGTCTAACCCTGACCCTAACCCTGACCCCGAACCTCAATCAACAAAATATATAATTGCCGGATTTGTTGTCGGATTTGGTTACGTAGGGTATCAATTATACAAAAAATACAAACCACAGACTCGTACAGTGACCAAAAAATCAGACACTCCAAAAACAAAACCAGAAGTCGCCACATTACCAGTAACACCCAAAGCCGTTGACCCATTTTATATGCAGTAAATAAAAATATTATTTTAATTTTTATTGCCTTAGAAAATGAGCGACTCAAAGAACATAATGAGTGAGTGAGTGAGTATAGATTGCTTTACGTCCCGCAAGCGACAAAGGCCTTCTCAGGACGTGCCGGCGCTAAATGAAGAAAAGAACTGCAAAAAGCGCAGACAGGAGAGAGAATTTCAAAAGAAAAATACAGATGAATGGACCAGAAAGACAGAAATACAAACCCCCAAAAGAGTAGAACCCACCTTGCAGGGGTTAGACAAGGTGACCCTAGGAACTAAAAAGTAGACAACCCCACCAAGGTCCCCTAGGGCAGACCCGGTGGGGGAAAGAACATAATGAACCTTGTGTATCATTCTGCCTTAATCAGTGGACTAGCAGTAGCTTATTCTATGCTAGGAAAAAATCTACTCAAAATGAAATCAGCTGACTTGAGTAGATTAGACTTTGAAGACAGCGCTAAGCTAATTGTAGTTGTTACAGCATCAATTGCGACAAAAGATTTTCTTGTCAAGCAGGGAATTATTCCCGAAAATGTTTCTATGTAAATAAAAATAATATGGCGACTTTGGCAGTAATAATTGGAGGCGTGATGGTCAACGCCCTAGCATTCAGCGGCTCAAATTATCTCTTTTCAAAAGTAGGCAGAGAGGAATCTGCAGAAGAAATGAAGCGTCACAATGAGGCATCTGAGAAACTTGCACAAGCGCAACAGGATTATGAAAAGAATAGAATTGAGAAACTTGATTTCATTAATGAAAAACTGAGGCTAGAAGGCCACGCACAGCATACGTTTTCAAATACAGACGAAGCAATCCGTGAGTATTTTCTTGTCACGGGTGAAGACATGTCTATCCCAAAACCGAAACTAAGTGACTACTATCAACCGAGTACAGAACAAAGAAACTGGGAGATAATCTTTGTTCTAGTGGGAATGACATTTGTATTTTTTACTGGTCTTTATATTGCTAGAAGAAATGGCAGCCGAAAATAAACTATCAAAAATATATTACTCCCCATCAGGGTACTGGAAAAGTAACACCGCTATTCAGAAATTACATGCCGCTGTGGGCGGAGATATAACACTCAATCAAGTCAAACAATGGTTACAGAGACAGGCAATTTGGCAGATATATCTTCCTGCTCCAAGAAAGATATCTAGACCCCATTTTGAAAACACTACCCCAAATGACACACATCAAATGGACCTCCTGTTTCTACCACATGATACAATAAGAAAGAAACGATACAAGTACGCTTTGACTGTCGTAGACATTGCTTCAAGGTACAAAGACGCTGAACCCATATCTGACAAAACAGCTACAACAGTTGCTACAGCATTAACAAAAATATATAGTCGAGGCCCTTTAAGATACCCCAGACTTGTTCAAGTTGATGACGGATCAGAATTCAAAGGTGCTGTTAATCAGTTATTTGCGAAGCATGGCGTAATAGTCAGACGAGGCATTCCAGGTGTACACAGATCACAGGCAATTGTAGAGAACTTTAACAAACAGTTATCAGAGAGACTTTTCAGTTACCAGTATTCTAAGGAACTCATGCATGACACCCGTAACACAGAGTGGGTAAAGAGATTACCACATGTGATAAAAGCAATGAACAACGAAGGCCATCCAAAACCTGCTGATGCTATTAAATTGAAAACAATTACAGAGCCAAAAACAGGACCAAACCCAGCACCCGACACAAGTTTGTTTACTAAACAGGTGAGATATTTATATCAGCCAGGGGAGGCTGAAAACGACGTGAAGCGAAGAGCGACAGACCCCATCTGGTCAATGTCTGTACACAATATAAAAAAAATAGTCCCCGGTCCTGACGCAACAATATATTATCTGTATGACCCTGCGCCACAGAGGACATTTGTCAGAGAAGAATTACAGATTATTCCCCCAGACACCGTTACTCATTTCAATAACTAACTCATCGATTAATTCTTCAACCAGTTCATCGGCTATGTCTTCAGATAACTTAAGCCTGTAATGGCCTGGCGCATAAGCTTTTTCTTTACTATGAAACACACGTTTCGTGTCTCCAACTGCAAGTGACTTCTTATGTGTTTGGATTATTTCAAGATTATGTTTGTTTGATCTCAGTGACTTGTTTGGATAATCAGGCATTAATGCACCATCTAATACTTGCTTGTAATGTTCATGACGAATGTCTTTATTTTTTATTGCTGTTTTTTTTAATTCCTTTGGCTTTCGACTGACTTCCCTTTTGGTGCAGTATAGAATACATTTTTGATTTCAGTCCAACATACTCAACTATTGGCACACCATTTAGTTCATCTTTAAATTTCCCCCACCCGGGTCTGCCCTGGGGGACTTGGGTGGGGTTAGGTACTTTTTAGTTCCCAGGGTCACCCTGGTCAGCCCCCACAGGGTGAGTTTTCCTCTCTATTCTGGGGCATGTGTTTCTGTCTACCCGAGGTCCATTCACCTGTATTTGCCTTTTTAAAACTCTCCCTACTGTCTGCACTGCCTGTAGCTCTTGATATTGGATGTGTGTTGCTAAATGGTCTTAGCTTTATTTAGGCCCCATGTGTTAGGTTTATTTAATGTATTTGACCGGCTGGCGACATACATTCAATGTTCTGTTTATTTATTTTTTTTTCACAAGCAGTGCAGGCACGTCCTGAGAAAGCCTTGTTGCTGTCGGGACGTTAAGCAATGTACAATCAATCATCTTTAAATTTCCCAGGCACTTTCTTGTTTTGTGTGCTGTACAGTGGATGATCTTTTCGGTAGTCAGATGTGTCATACATGTGTAGTTCTGTTTTCATGTCTTCATAAAAGTCTTCAGTACACACATCAATGATCATAGAGTCAGTGTCAGTGTATAACAATCGACACTCAGGATACTTTGGTTTGAAGTAATCATAATAAAATTCAAGCATCAACAGTTTTGACAACTCAAGAATTGCCATACCAATGAATACTGGCTTGTCCAGTTTGACAATCTTTTTTTTTTGAGTGACACTGCATACAATGATGAATGAAACTCTTTGTACCCCGTGTACTGTGGCTTGCCTGTAAGTTTAATTGCACCTGATTCAGTTGCGACTAGTCTCACATCTTTGCGGTGATGAGGATTTTCCATAGTCTTTCCAAAACAGGCATTGTTCATAAGCTTAAAGAAGTCTTTGTCAAATGCAGTGTTGCCGTCTCTGGCACGCAATGTTGTGTTCTTCATTATATAATCTTTCATGAAAGCACTCTGCTCAAATTGAATTCCTCTGTAAACTTTCTTTAGTACTAACCCATGCCTGATGTAGAACTGTAACAATCGATAGTGACAAACGTAATTGAATTTGTCATTCAAATTTGGCACAAGTTTGGTGTCTTCTTTTTTACCTGTCCCCACCCGGGTCTGCCCTGGGGGACTTGGGTGGGGTTTACTACTTTTTAGTTCCCAGGGTCACCCTGGTCAGCCCCACAGGGTGGGTTTTTCTCTATTCTGGGGCAT
This sequence comes from Semisulcospira habei, assembly GCA_036245525.1. Taxonomy (NCBI): domain Eukaryota; kingdom Metazoa; phylum Mollusca; class Gastropoda; family Semisulcospiridae; genus Semisulcospira; species Semisulcospira habei. Next base: position 134,925,247 of record BTPG01000005.1, on the reverse strand, counting down.
GTGTTTCTGTCTACCCTTTGTCCATTCACCTGTATTTGCCTTTTTAAAACTCTCCCTACTGTCTGCACTGCCTGTAGCTCTTGATATTGGATGTGTGTTGCTAAATGGTCTTAGCTTTATTTAGGCCCCATGTGTTAGGTTTATTTAATGTATTTGACCGGCTGGCGACATACATTCAATGTTCTGTTTAGTTTTTTTTTCACAAGCAGCAGGCACGTCCTGAGAAAGCCTTGTTGCTGTCGGGACGTTAAGCAATGTACAATCAATCAATCAATTTTTTACCTGTCATACTCATTTTTTCAACAGCTAATGGATAATCATTGTGGTAATCATGTAGATGGTGTGGGTACTCCAGGTCGACTTCAAAGATCCAACCCTTCGCATCATTTCGATCAAGATTCATAATATTGTTTGCTAACCCTGACTCTGTTATGTCATACTGTGACAAATCATACAGACAAAAGTTTTTCAAGGGCAATAACTCACACATTGCGAACCCATAAAGGTTATTAGCGTCCAAGTACGTAATGAATGACCTTGACCTTGAGGGGTCAAAGTCCGGGTCGTCCAGATATTTGTTGTTGGCTCTGGCGTAATTGTTCGCTGCAATACTTATCCCACCCCTCAATCCACGTTCCACCATTTCACCCATCGTACGATCAGACAACAGGTCTATAGATATCTTACTGGATTTCAAAAATGCATCCCATGTCATGCCAGGACTAGTTATGTAACAAGCAGGGTCAAGCTTGTAGTGTAACAAACCCTTTTCACGGTAACTTTCAAATACGTCTGCTAGCAAACAAATGTCAGCTTTCAAGTACTGGTCATGGTAGTCACCAATAGTCTGACACCCTAACTTCCCCCATGCATCAAGTGCATGTTGGTAATCAGAGTCAGAAATACCTTTTCCATTAAGTGTAGAATAAAATTTTTCTTTTGGTGGCAGTCTCCTTTCCTCAAACACAACCCAGTGATCAATGTACTCGTACGGATAAACACCTTTTTTTAATCAAGTCTGGTTCAAAATATTTACTTGTTATTGGATACTCAGTCAGTCCTTCTGCCAAACTAGCAAGACCTAAAGACAAATGTTGCATGGAGTCATAAAATGATAATTTGTCTAATCTAAAAGTCAAGTATTTCTCAGTTGTCTGCGCTATACAACTTATGTTTTTGTAAGATTCATCCACAGCCTGCATGATAATGTGTGAATCATATCCTTTGAGATTGTGAAAAAAGATTGGTAACTTATATGTCTTAGGATCTGTTTTTAATAACAAGTTACAATTGTTATGTGCAGCACCTCTGTAACGCCCAGTTATGTGATCATGGTCACAAACTTTATCACCCCCCAGAGGTTGTTCACAAATCCAACACGTCTCAGCTGTATCAAATTTCAGTTTGTCTTCTTCTGTCATCACCAAAGGCATCTGACATGTTGTGAGATACTGTACTACCTGACTATACAGATGTCTCATTTCTGTTAAAAACAGACAAGCTGCATTTTCACCCCTGTAGATAACAGGCTCGGTATGCTGACCGTCTGACCTAACAATAATGTATCCAAAAGAACACACCACTTGGTCACTCAACTTTACAGTCTTTGGTAATGACTCTGGAACAGGACCTTCATATGGTACTACCAGTGATTCAAAATCAGCATACACTACAAACGGCAGCTTTTGCTGATTCCCATAGTTCTTAAAATATACTTGACTACCAGGATCTGGATACTTAAGTACAGTTTGTATGTCATCAGCCGACCTACAATGCAGGACGTGTTTATGTGCTACTGCATTAGAAGAGAATCTTTGTAAACATTTCTTACACACTTCCTGTTTGCCATTGTGTTTTGTTGTATGCCCATGAATTAGACGTGACATATTTCTGATAATTGTGTAATGGAAGTTATCATTATCACCGGCAGGGCCTATTAGCAACATGTCAACATGCTTATCTTCTGACTGACCGTAGGTTGGAGCAAGTGGTGATACTCTAATGGGTTGTAACTTGTCAACAGACTCATTATCCCATACATACACATTCACAGATATGCCAGGATTTAGTTTTTCAAATAAGTCTATGTCTTCTATTTTAACAGGGAACTCAATGCCACTGAAGTTGAGTTCATTTACAAATTTAAAGTAGTTAGATACACGTTCAGGTTTTGATTTTATAAAGTGTAGTTTAGCAAGCACACACCACATGAAACAATAGTTGTCATTGTTCTGTATGTTAACAACAGCCTTTTTGTTTGCAACCTCTGTTGGCAGTGGTATCCATGATTTGCCTAGTATAGGATGATACCTTGACTGCTTTAGTTGTAGTTCATGTACATGTCCTTCGTGCCAACCAGACCCCTTCATTTTCGCACTGTCAATTGCTTGGAGGAAGTCAGGTAATAGTCTGTCTTTAAACACGTTTTCTAATTCCCTTCTTGTGTTAACTGTGTGTTGTCTTGTAGAGATATATAATACAATCACTTCACCGTCTACTCTAGTAAATTCTATTTTAGCAACAATCTGAATCTTCACACTGCCTGTAAGAAGATTATCTTGTATGACAGAAAAAGAGTTTTCTATCGATTCATTTAGTTCCCAGGGTCACCCTGGTCAGCCCCACAGGGTGAGTTGTTCTCTCTATTCTGGGGCATGTGTTTCTGTCTATCCGAGGTCCATTCACCTGTATTTGCCTTTTTAAAACTCTCCCTACTGTCTGCACTGCCTGTAGCTCTTGATATTGGATGTGTGTTGCTAAATGGTCTTAGCTTTATTTAGCCCCATGTGTTAGGTTTATTTAACGTATTTGACCGGCTGGCGACATACATTCAATGTTCTGGTTTTTTTTTTTTTTTCACAAGCAGTGCAGGCACGTCCTGAGAAAGCCTTGTTGCTGTCGGGACGTTAAGCAATGTACAATCAATCAATCAATCAATCAATAGACATTATTAGTATTAGATATAGGCAAGTTTGTTGTGTGAAACGCGTTTCTTAAGCTTGATGAGCCTGATGGGCTTTGAACATTGTCCGTCATTTTTATTTGTCGGACAAAATAATAAATGAAAAAAAAATTACCGCTGACACACCATATGTAATACTGTATTATCTGTAGTTATGATAAACAAGTCAACTACTTCCCTGGTGTTTGTCCTGCAGATGTAATATCACTTTATTTAATGTAACACTTTCAATGTAACAATGTAGTTTTCTTAATTGATCAAATATGTCTTCACACAGTACCTCAAACCAACGCAAGTGGCCACTATTAGCATTATAAACTTTAAAAGCATTTGTCTTAAGATCAACAGTCTCATAATCATAACGTGGTAATCCATCTGAATATTCCAAAGTAACATTATATGTCGTGTATATTCTTATTGCCGGTTTTGAGAGTTTAAAGCTGGGTTCAAACACACGTGATTTTAAGACAGTAAAGTGCATAACATCTTTGAAGCATTCTGTAACATCAATCACTTGCATGATTTGTCCGTCTGTCATTTTTTATTGGACAAACAAATGTATAAATTAATTTACTAACCCATACCCTGTGGGCTGATCTGTCTTTAAAATGAGCTTTAGATGCTTAGTTGATTTCAGTTTATTTTTCACATCATCTCGTTCATGCTTATTTGGGATGACATCATTCTCTCTGAGACAGTCTTCAAAGCTGTCACGATCCTTACAGTAAAACAAACAGATAAACTTTAACTGTTCTCGAAAATCTTTCAGTACAGCATTATATTTCTGAGTGAGAATCCATACACTGACGTTTGTGTGTCTGCCACTGAAAGCAAGTTCTGCTAATGTGTTTCTCTTTTTGACAATGTCTTTCTCTGCAGAACAGTCATCAACAATAAACAAAGTTGACTGTCCTTCAGATTGCTTGTAAAAATATTGTAGGTAGTCATTCAGGTTTTTCTCAGGGTCGACTAAGTAAATGTTGTTGTCAGTCCAAATGAATAAACGGTTGTGATAAGCTTTGTTGTGTTTAATAGTAGGACAAAATATTACAATGTTTTCAAAGTGGTGTATGTATCTTGTTTGTAATAGGTTAAGAACAAATTCAGTTTTCCCACACCCTGTGGCACCACAAAACAATCCACAGTGTGGGTCAAGGGTCATCAAGCTCCGGTTCATTTTAATACACAATATAATTTTAATATATATGTCCCACTCAGTCTGCAATATTGAGTTGTGCATCATAAATCAAATACAAATATATGTTTATGGCTGCAGCAGTTTCAACCTTCTTTTGTATCTGAATTGTTATTCCATCACTGCCGTTCTCAACAGTTCGACCTGACCCATGAAGGTAATCATCATCTGTACTACGAAGGTCTAGCCAAAGAGCATACTTATTTGTAAGGTATTGACCAATCCTTACGTCATACAGATGTAAATCTTTGCACGCAATGTTTGCAGGTTTATCTCTAATCCTTCCACCCGCAAAAAAATTTGTGATCTCATCGTAGTGTTGATAAGGTAACAAACCTGAAGCGTACACTTGATTAGGATGGCCTTCGATTGTACAAGACAAATATGTAATCTTTGGATTATAGAATTTTTCTGAATCTCTTTTGTATGGAGCCGCTGGTTCAACAAACAACATAAGTATACCTTTCAGTGACCTGGCAGGTGTGTTCAAGTTTATATTCCACATTGGGTCACTCTTGTCTTTATTGATTAAACTATGTCTAATCACTCGGTCATAATCCCCCACCCGGGTCTGCCCTGGGGGACTTGGGTGGGGTTAGGTATTTTTTAGTTCCCAGGGTCACCCTGGTCAGCCCCACAGGGTGGGTTTTTCTCTCTATTATGGGGCATGTGTTTCTGTCTACCCTTTGTCCATTCACCTGTATTTGCCTTTTTAAAACTCTCCCTACTGTCTGCACTGCCTGTAGCTCTTGATATTGGATGTGTGTTGCTAAATGGTCTTAGCTTTATTTAGGCCCCATGTGTTAGGTTTATTTAATGTATTTGACCGGCTGGCGACATACATTCAATGTTCTGTTTAGTTTTTTTCACAAGCAGTGCAGGCACGTCCTGAGAAAGCCTTGTTGCTGTCGGGACGTTAAGCAATGTACAATCAATCAATCAATCACTCGGTCATAATAAATTGGAAGTCTTGACTGGTACTGATTTTGAATGAGTCTGGCTAGTTCAGTATGTGTGACAATTTCACATTCCAAAGATATGTTAGAGATCTTGTATGTTGCACTGAGATCAGATGATTTAATAATTTTGGGGTAGTCATTGAAAGTTAGTTCAAAACTCAGACGGTCATTCAGTGCCCCTTGATAATAAGGCAAATGTGCTGTTAGGATTTCAAACTCAAGTGGAATGTAAAATCTGGTTCCATATGTTTCTGCTATAATAACTTCCTTGGCTACCCCAGTAGTTACTTTATCTCCGGCATCTATTCGAAGTTTACCAATATTATCAGACTGTATGCCTTGATAAATACGGTCTTCTCGTTCTTCTCTTGTGAGCCAAAGATCTTTGTAACAGTAAAACACATCAGCATCATCAAGACTAAACACTTCCTGTCCTTCAAGTTTTACTTTAATAGTTCTAACAATTGCTCTGCCAAGATTGTCAACCAGTGTTCTGTTTGCATCTGCGTCTGATGATAGTTCAATATTAAATGCTAGGCGTGCAGTGCCAGGAACAATAACGTCACTGGGACCTAGGTTTGGAAACTTGACTGTAAGAGTTTGGTTCTGGTCTATGGTACTTGGATTGTTTGTGATGACGATTGATTGTCTAATGCCCTTAACACCAAGAGGCTCACATAAGTTTTCTGTATGGGTCTGACTTTGATCCGTAAGACTGTGTCATTTTTATTATGCACAATAAAAAATATTAAATTAATAAAACAATGGCAGCGGGAGGATTTAATCATGAAGATTTTGAAATGGATGTCATGGATGCCTCAGATACCAGTATCACAGATATGACTGGAATGGTAACTAGTAGTAGTATGTATCATGAACTGTTAAAAGACAAAGTAAACTCATTTTATGACAGTGTTGGAGCGCGTCCAGATGTAATAGATCCTAATCAGTTTGAATATGATAAAGGACACTTATTCGTAAATACAGACAGAGGGAAAATATATCTAACACATAAAAACAATCCTTTTAAGTTTAGAGCTTTAAGTACAATTAAAGGTGAAGTTGGTGGTAACTCTGGGTTGGCAAGGTACCTTGGAATTGGAGGGTCTCCTGTCACGCCAAGACTGGTTAGTGTTCTTCACGACACACAAAGTTGCCAACAGGGCAAGAAATTGAAATGGCACCTGTAACAAGCCTACCAGAAATAGCAAACACAGTGATACAAGAAACTTCATTTACTGAAGGACAAATAAACGATGCTATGAAAACAATAGATGACCCACCTTTGTCAATGCGGGAGATTATGGGCTTGGATAAATCACTGCAGACAATAAGAGGTGAGATGGTAAATAATGTTGCCAAACTAGGTGAGCTTGATAAACACATATAACGTGAAAAAGATAAACTGGCTACCGCAGACAATGGGAATCTTGACACAGAAATGAAAGAAAGAATACAACACAGATTAAATGATTTGCAGATAGAAAGATCAGGAAGGTTAGAAACAATTAGTATTGGAAGACAAAAACTTAAAACACAGGTCAACAGGATTAGAGAAACTATTCAGAAAATACTTCACGAAGACACTACTCTGGCTGAGAGACTTAAAACACTTTTCAGAGAACAGGGTATCACAATTGCTAGTTTAATTACAGCTCTTGGATTTATTATCAGTACTGTTGTGTTAGCTGTCTCCGGTGCTGGGGGTGGTGGGGGTCCAACCCCGGCACCTCCAGCACCACCAGGCCCCCCACCTCCAACAGACCCAAAAGATTTACAGTCATGGGTAAAGAAACAGTTGTCTCATATTTCAGATCTGCTTAAGAAATTGGCTGAGAAAGCAGTGGATGCTTTGCCTGGTATTATAGGCACAGTTGTCAGTTGGATGATTACTACAGCAGCAAAGGTAGTAGGGTTTATGGCAGAACATGTGTGGGTCTATTTGGTTACAGTAGGAGGGTTGATGGTGGGTTATTTAATGAAACAGATAAAGAAGTAAAACCCCTAACCCCGTTAGGCCTATTACCAATGCAGTTCTCTCTGACTCATGTGTGTCCGGGGTTGACTGTACTGGTTGTATGGGTGCCGGTGTTGGGGCCAGGGCCGGGGCCGGGGGTGTTACCACCTGTAATGGTTTTAATGACTGAACATGCGTGGTTGTGGCACCCAAGTTTACAGATTGATTGAGTCCTAATTTTTGATCACGACCTGCAACAATGATTTCATTATTATAATTTGTTATTGTACCCATTTGGAGTTGAAGGTCAGATGGCAACATGTATAACCCGATGCCAACTACAAAGTCAACTTTTGATCTGGCATATCTGAGAACGTCTTGGTAACGCTGTATGCTTGATGGGAGATCAACCACTGAATTAATTGAATCTTCAAGATTTGCAAGAAATTGTTTTTGTGCTTCAAATTTGCCACTTCCATTCAAAATGTTTGATTTTGTTAATGATTGTGCTCCTAGTAAACACCAGACATATGTTCTGATACTCATTTACGCGCTCGACTCCCGCTTGAGTAAACCCGTCACTCTTGTCTAAAATAAATGTTGTCCAGGCATTAGACTGTTTTTGCTCAATGGAACCTAACCAGACTTGTGATTTTGATGAGAATGAAGTGTAACCAGGGTAGTAATCTTGTGGGTATTGTCTGTGACTCATAGCATAATACAATGTACCCATACCATTGTTGATTGATTGTACATTGCTTAACGTCCTGACAGCAACAAGGCTTTCTCAGGACGTGCCTGCACTGCTTGTGAAAAAAAACTAAACAGAAAATTGAATGTATGTCGCCAGCCGGTCAAATACGTTAAATAAACCTACAACATGGGGCCTAAATAAAGCTAAGACCATTTAGCAACACACATCCAATATCAAGAGCTACAGGCAGTGCAGACAGTAGGGAGAGTTTTAAAAAGGCAAATACAGGTGAATGGACAAAGGGTAGACAGAAACACATGCCCCAGAATAGAGAGAAAAACCCACCCTGTGGGGCTGACCAGGGTGACCCTGGGAACTAAAAAATGCCTAACCCCACCCAAGTCCCCCAGGGCAGACCCGGGTGGGGTACCATACCATTGTGATCATCAAGTTTTTGTGTGAAGTCATACTTATGGCTTATGTTAAATTCATTACATATGCGTTCAAATGCTTTCATATCCATGGGGTTGTTATACCTGTTGAAACTGGATTCAGTGGGTAGAGGTGTATGCAGTTCTGACAGTATACGTCTAAGCTGGTAATAAACATGAAAACGATACACAGACCTAATCAGTTTGTTTGAGTGATTCAAGTGGTCTGTAAATGAAACACCACAGCCTGTAGTTGAACATAGTATTGCAAAGTTGAGTTGGTTTTGAAACATCTGTAGTGGACTTGAGGACCACTTTCTTGCAGTAGCATCATCTGTTATTGGAGGGTTTATATAATGGTCAAACGGGTTGGGTACTTTCACTTGAAATAAATCTTGTTCGCTTACAGCTATATCAAGCTGGTTTAGTTGAATTATTTTCTGTTCATAAGTAGGTGCAACATTGTATTTGGCATTCACATTAAATTGAAATGCATTTGTAGTAACGCTTGTTGGTGATTTAAATTCCATCCTTCTTTTTTATGAGATAATAAAAATGTTTATTACCTTAACAAATCTTGATACTAGCAAACCAGTGTGGTTAACTAATGGGATTGATAAGGCTGTAGCTATCCATGAAATGTTCTTTACAGTAAAATGATTTTGATTTGATTGTACATTGCTTAACGTCCCGACAGCAACAAGGCTTTCTCAGGACGTGCCTGCACTGCTTGTGAAAAAAAAAAAAATAAATAAATAAACAGAACATTGAATGTATGTCACCAGCCGGTCAAATACGTTAAATAAACCTAACACATGGGGCTAAATAAAGCTAAGACCATTTAGCAACAAACATCCAATATCAAGAGCTACAGGCAGTGCAGACAGTAGGGAGAGTTTTAAAAAGGCAAATACAGGTGAATGGACAAAGGGTAGACAGAAACACATGCCCCAGAATGGAGAGGAAAACCCACCCTGTGGGGCTGACCAGGGTGACCCTGGGAACTAAAAAATACCTAACCCCACCCAAGTCCCCCAGGGCAGACCCGGGTGGGGTACAGTAAAATGGTTTAATGTAACAGATGATATAAATTATTATGTATCTGTTAGTAATGAATCCTCTCCTATTGAGAACCATAAAGTAACATCTGGGTATTATGACTTTTGTACATTAGCTAACTGGTTTCAAAGTAAAATAAAAATTAAAGCAACTTTAAATCCAGCTAACTTACTTGTTACATTAGAATTTTCTTCTGAGCGTAGGATAACATGTTCAGATGATCTTCTATTATTACTTGGTTTAATAAATGAAACTGAAGCTAAAACAAAGCTTTGGAAAATAGAGATGATTGATGGAAAATTAACTGGAAAATATCCTGTTCATGTCAGTACATACAGTACTAAATGTTTATTTGAAAGAACTGAACACAACTGAGAATGTACACAATGGAAAGCCTTCGACTTTGTTGAGATGTGTGCCAGCTGGAACTGCACCCTATTGCGAAAGTGTAGTTGTTAGATTTCCTGCGCAGTTTAAGAAATTAGGTTCTAGTTTCTTTGAGTCACTGAGTATATCTGTAACTAATCAGGATAACAAACCAGTTGTTATGCATGATTTTAGTGTTGTGTTGAAAATTAAATAATTTTATTTTTGTTTATAAAAATGAGTGGTGGTCCAAAGCCGAGAATCATACCAGTTGCATGTCCAGTAACAGAGTTGAAAGATTTGGCAGACGTACAGGATTTTGAGAAGTAAGGGGAAATTGGAGAAATATATGGTTTTGAACTTGATTCAACTGGTATGTACAAGAGGAAAGTAATTGTCGACATGAAAGACGGTGAAAGACAGATTCCTAATCTTGGTCAGCTGCGTGATGTTACTGTACCAGTTGCACCTACTCTTGTAAATAATGTGCCCTACAACTTAATACATGTAGCTAATAAGTGGGTTGTTTCACCTGTGCCGGCACCAGCACCCGTAATTGACTGGGACATAAAGATTGAATTTATTAGTCCTTATGTATACACTGATGACGAAGGCGCCTTAGTGTTTAGGAAGGTTGTTAATTCTGGGCCGCTGATTGCAAGCCTTGTTCCAAGTTTTGCCCCAGACAACAATAGCAGAGATAAACTGAAAGTTGAAAATTATGAGAAACGACGGTATCTTCTTACAACTAGAAAGGGAAGATCAGATACTTCTGTTGTGTTTATGCCAGCAAGCTTAGTCGTGGCTAGAGAAGCGACAATAGTATTTGAAATTATCTTGAGATCTATAGCTTCTGTGAAAGAGGCAAATATTGCACAAGAAATCAAACTTACATGGGATGAAAGAATAACAGAATCAACAAAGGTCTTTATTGCTATTACAAAAAATGTAGATGTTATTAATGTTTCGAGCAGTATTCCCGCTGTCAAAGTGGTGGTTGACAAAACAACTTTTGTTCGTCTAAGTTACATAAACCTTGAACACATTGATCTTGTTTCATTTTATTATGCCAGCAAATTGTATACTTTTGATGAGTTGCAAAATGTAATTGCTGATTAAATAAAAAATATTTGTCAATAAAAAAATATGGTAAACTTCTATCCACAACTACCGACGACGCTGCGCCTGAGACTGTGTCGTCGTTTGCGCTTGATCCGCATATGCCAATTGCATCAGATAAAACATTACAGGCAGACGCATTGATTAAATAATATTACAGAAGCAATTAAATATTTGGAAAGTGAAGAAGCGAGGTACTCCAGATGCAAAAGGAGGTATCAGACCATTTTCAATTCTGTACAAAATACATCTATGGCTGTTGGCGCTTTTTCAGCTGGTTGTTCTGTAGGAGGTATTGTATTGATTTCAACTGGAATTGGAAGTTTGGTTGGAATCGGACTGGAAGGAGCTAGCATTGCCACAGGACTGGCTTGCTTTGGTTTGGATGCCATAAACAAGAGGTTTCACACAAAGTTAGAAAAACATGAAGCATTGAGTACGCTGGCAAGTGCAAAACTGAGTAGTCTTAAACTTATTATAAGTAAAGCGTTGCAGGACAATTTTATTAGTGACGAAGAATTTAAGCGAGTCCAGGATGATTTAAATAACTACAAACAAATGAAATCAGAAATACAAAATAAAATGCATAGTCAGTCTCCCGTGAATGTTGAAGAACTGAAGGCTAGTTTTTTAGCAGAGGGAAAAAGAATAGGGGTACAGGAAACCACAGAAAAGCTACACAATCTTTTAAACAAATAAAAATCAGATTTGGTAATCGTTTAATAATGTCATACACTTCACAGAGAGATGTCATGCCACTTACACCACTTGTGCCTGATTGTTTAGCCCCATCAGCACCACCACCAGAGTATTATTGAGAAAAAAAAAGTTTTTTTTATTGTCCTTGTATCTTGACAAATCTGACCGAGTAAGTTGTGACTTAAGTCAAGTTGTTGTAAGAACTTACAGTAAGAAATTAATAAGTTCTTATGGTAAGTAATTAATAAGTTCTTATGATAACTAACTTAAAGGTTACCTCTACAGGTTCCTAAAAGTTAGTTGTAACTTATTAGTAACATATAAAGTTTCACTGAAATCACTTAGACAGGTAAATTATTAGGTGTTCATAGAGACAATAGTTATAGAGATATTTAATAGGAGATCCGTAAGATAATCAGATCAATGAGGCCGCATCAGTCATGCTCGTCAGTTTTTAAAAATCAAAGGGTTGATTGGGTAATAACGGGGCCGTAATGGGGTCAAAAATTTTATTATTAAAAATGACGTAATTTAATGACTGATGTGGCTTTATTGAATTCATTGCCTTACGGATCTCCTATTATATATCTCTAACACTGATGAGGTGGATTTCATCCCAAAGTCTACCGCTTTATTGTTTGGAGCTCACGGATGCATTTATCTTTTTGAAGAACATTCAGAGTTGTTCATATTTTTAGGTTTATTATGCTGATCAATTTCCCTCCTCTCTAAGCCAAACGCTGATCAACACACGTCGGCGTACACAAATAAAGACGGACAACCGGCGCTTCCCTCCATTAGTACGCTCTGTGGGCTCGTGTAGCGACACTGAGGAGTCCATCTCCTTCTACTCTATCCCACCCTCTGATCCACACGAACTGGCACACAGAAATAAAGATGGACACACGGCGATTCCCGCCATTCCTAAGCTATGTGGTCTGGTGTTGCATAGCTATTCTGAAGCAGACGAATAGCACGAGCAGTAAAATGACATGACTTCAAACTTCATGTCATGCATGGATGGGACAGAAAAAAAAGTTGAATCATGAAGCGGGGGTCTGGGGGCCGCAGAAGGCCCCCAGCAGAGGTCATGGGGGCAACGCCCCCTGTGAAGGTGACAGAATTATTAATGTTAAAAACATAAAATCTGTCATCTGAAAAAAGGAAATTTTTAAAATCCAGAATTCCGGCTGTAGCCAGAAAAGTCCCATCCATGGTCAACATGACATCATTAGTCCCACGACGCCATGTTCATAGCGACAACTCAATGTTATACGTCACTCATCGCAGTACTAACATTTGACGTATCAGAGAATCAACTTTGCAATTTTCTTGTCGATTTTCACACCTGAATTTGACCTAATCCTACCCCAAGCCCGGGATAAACGGCAGGCTTATGCAAACACCGTTTATGAAAAATCATGCGGGTATTAATGAGAAGATACTGATTTTCACACCTATGGCATACAGGTCACAATTGACCTAATCGTACCCGACAGCCGAGACAAACTGTAGGCTTATGTAAATACCATTATACAAAAAAATCATCCGATTATTAATGAGAGGATTGTTTTTTTTCATAAAAAAAGATTCAATTGTTTTAAGATTAACCCATATAATTCATGAAATTAATCACAAAAACGTGAAAATAAAAAAAAAAAAAAAAAAAAATTATCACTCAAAATGTTCTAGAGGTACAATGCTGGTTAACAAACTCATTCAATATCTCCCTTTTATCTAGGTATACGCAAAATATCTAGTATAAATAAGAAAAATGACGGACTCCAATGTGGATCAACCGGTTTTTGTGAAACAGCCAATTTCTCGCCAATGAGCATCTTAATAAAAAAATTTTTTAAAAAGGTCCCGAGATAAATCTTTTAGGTTGATTGATTGATTGTACCACCAGTGGCACAGAGAGCGCTGATGGGCTGGGAACCTCTTGGGCCAAGAATTATAACAGCAGCCTTTAGAACCAAGAAAAAGCTCAAGCTGAACGTCATCCAGTGTTATGCGCCCACCAATGACAGTGACGAGGAAGAGAAACAAGAGTTCTACGACCGACTCCAGAGTGCCGTGGACAAATGTGCGGAGCGAGACATCACCATCGTCATGGGCGATTTTAATGCCAAAATAGGGGAGGACAACACCGGATATGAAGAGGTGATGGGGAGACAGGGACTAGGCTCGGAGATGAGTGAGAACGGGGAGAGGTTTGTAGACTTTTGTGCTCTAAACCGACTTGTCATTGGAGGCAGCATCTTCCCACACAGAAGAATACACAAAGCAACTTGGGTCTCACCTGACCATACAACAGAGAACCAAATAGACCATATCTGCATTAGCAAGAAATTTAGAAGATCCCTTCAAGATGTTCGAGTGAGGAGGGGAGCAGATGTCGCCTCAGACCACCATCTGCTTACCTTAAGAATGAAGCTCAAGCTAAAGAAAAGCCGCACAGAGACAACAAGAAGACAGCGCTATAATATAGGCCTCCTGAGAGAAACTGGAGTTAGAGAAGAGTTCAAACTGGTGCTGTCCAACCGGTTTCAAGCGCTACAGGAGCTAGTAAATGAAGAGGAGGCGGTCACCACAGAGCAGCAGTGGAAGGCAGTTAGAGAGGCGCTGAACTCAACCTGCAAAGACACTGTAGGGTTCAGGAAACACCACCACAAGGACTGGCTGTCGGCACAGACCTTGAAGAAGATAGAAGCGAGGAAGCAGAAGAAAGCAGCGGTCAACAACAGTCGCACGAGAGCAGCCAAAGTAAGGGCACAGGGGGAATACTCGGAAGCCAACCGCGAGGTGAAGAGGAGTATCAGGGCAGACAAGAGGGCCTACACAGACAGCCTGGCAGCAGAGGCAGAAAAGGCAGCAGGCAGCGGCAACATGAAACAGCTCTACGACATTACCAGAAGATTGTCGGGTAAGTATGGCCATACAGAAAGACCAGTAAAAGACAAAGAAGGCAAGCCTATTGCAGACAGAGCAGACCAACTCGACAGATGGGCCGAGTATTTTGAAGAGTTACTGAACAGACCTAGCCCACCCGACCCCCCCGACATCCAGCCGGCAGAGACCGACCTACCCATCAGCTGTGACAGACCCAGCCGGGAAGAGATGAGAAAAGCAGTGGCATTTTTGAATAATGGCAAGGCGGCAGGGCCAGATGGCATCCCAGCGGAGTCTCTGAAAGCAGACCTAGAGACAACAGTTGAGATGCTGTACCCACTGTTTGGAAAGATCTGGGAAGAGGAGGTGATGCCAGCTGACTGGAAGGAGGGGTACCTAATCAAGCTTCCCAAGATTGATTGATTGATTGTACATTGCTTAACGTCCCGACAGCAACAAGGCTTTCTCAGGACGTGCCTGCACTGCTTGTGAAAAAAAAAAACTAAACAGAACATTGAATGTATGTCGCCAGCCGGTCAAATACATTAAATAAACCTAACACATGGGGCCTAAATAAAGCTAAGACCATTTAGCAACACACATCCAATATCAAGAGCTACAGGCAGTGCAGACAGTAGGGAGAGTTTTAAAAAGGCAAATACAGGAGAATGGACCTCGGGTAGACAGAAACACATGCCCCAGAATAGAGAGAAAAACTCACCCTGTGGGGCTGACCAGGGTGACCCTGGGAACTAAAAAGTACCTAACCCCACCCAAGTCCCCCAGGGCAGACCCGGGTGGGGGAAAGCTTCCCAAGAAAGGCGACCTCAGCAAGTGTTCCAACTACAGAGGAATCACCTTGCTGTCAGTACCAGGAAAGATCTTCAACAGGATCATCCTAGAGAGAATGAAGAGCTCCGTTGACCCCCAGCTGAGAGACCAGCAAGCAGGATTCAGGAAGAACCGATCATGTACAGACCAGATCGCCACTCTCCGCATCATCGTGGAACAGTCTCTGGAGTGGAGCTCCCCGCTGTACGTCAACTTTGTGGATTATGAGAAAGCATTTGACAGTGTGGACCGAGAGACTCTGTGGAAACTCCTACGACACTACGGTGTACCCACAAAGCTCGTCCGCCTGATCAAGAGCAGCTATGATGGCATGACATGTCGCGTGATCCACGAAGGGCAGTTCACCAGAGAGCTCCAGGTCAGAACTGGTGTCAGGCAGGGGTGTCTGCTGTCTCCGTTCCTCTTCCTACTGGCCATAGACTGGGTCATGAAGATGACCACAGAGCACAGACGAAGTGGAATACAGTGGACACTGTGGACACAGCTTGACGACCTCGATTTTGCAGACGACTTGGCATTACTGTCCCACACTCATCAACAAATGCAGGACAAGACCACGAGGCTTGCTGACATCTCGTCCCAAGTGGGCCTCACCATTCACAAACAGAAAACAAAGACAATGAGGCTGAACACAACCAGGGAAGAACCAGTCTTGCTTGCTGGCACCCCGTTGGAGGAGGTGGAGTCCTTCACCTATCTCGGGAGCATCATAGACAAAAAAGGCGGCACTGATGCAGATGTCAGAGCACGAATCGGTAAAGCCAGAGCAGCCTTTCTCCAGTTGAAAAAAGTGTGGAGTTCCAGAGAGCTGTCACAACACACCAAAGTCCGGATTTTCAACTCCAGTGTAAAAGCAGTTCTCCTATATGGAGCAGAGACATGGAGATTGACAAAAACCACAGTCAACAGAGTACAGACCTTCATGAACAGTTGCCTTAGAAGAATTTTGAAAATCCACTGGCCAGAGAATTGATTGATTGATTGTACATTGCTTAACGTCCCGACAGCAACAAGGCTTTCTCAGGACGTGCCTGCACTGCTTGTGAAAAAAAAACTAAACAGAAAATTGAATGTATGTCGCCAGCCGGTCAAATACATTAAATAAACCTACAACATGGGGCATAAATAAAGCTAAGACCATTTAGCAACACACATCCAATATCAAGAGCTACAGGCAGTGCAGACAGTAGGGAGAGTTTTAAAAAGGCAAATACAGATGAATGGACCTCGGGTAGACAGAAACACGTGCCCCAGAATAGAGAGAAAAACCCACCCTGTGGGGCTGACCAGGGTGACCCTGGGAACTAAAAAATACCTAACCCCACCCAAGTCCCCCAGGGCAGACCCGGGTGGGGGGACTGGCCAGAGAAGATCAGCAACGTCAGACTCTGGGAGAGAACAGAGCAGATAACAGCAGAGAATGAAATTGGGCGAAGAAGATGGGGATGGATCGGTCACAGTCTGAGAAAGCCAGCTTCCAGTATCACTAGGCAGGCATTGTCATGGAACCCCCAGGGAAAGAGGAAAAGAGGTAGGCCGAGAATTGATTGATTGTACATTGCTTAACGTCCCGACGGCAACAAGGCTTTCTCAGGACGTGCCTGCACTGCTTGTGAAAAAAACTAAACAGAACATTGAATGTATGTCGCCAGCCGGTCAAATACATTAAATAAACCTAACACATGGGGCCTAAATAGAGCTAAGACCATTTAGCAACACACATCCAATATCAAGAGCTACAGGCAGCGCAGACAGTAGGGAGAGTTTTAAAAAGGCAAATACAGGTGAATGGACCTCGGGTAGACAGAAACACATGCCCCAGAATAGAGAGAAAAACTCACCCTGTGGGGCTGACCAGGGTGACCCTGGGAACTAAAAAGTACCTAACCCCACCCAAGTCCCCCAGGGCAGACCCGGGTGGGGTGGTAGGCCGAGAAACTCCTGGCGTCGAGACCTCCAAGCAGACATCAAGAGACTGGGAACCACCTGGAGTAGAATCGAAGGAGAAGCACAGGACAGGAGTTGCTGGAGGTCTCTCGTCGACGGCCTATACCCGGGTAGGGGTGACAGGCGTAAGTAAGTAAGTAAGATTGATTGTACATTGCTTAACGTCCCGACAGCAACAAGGCTTTCTCAGGACGTGCCTGCACTGCCCGTGAAAAAAAACAACCAACTAAACAGAACATTGAATGTATGTCGCCAGCCGGTCAAACACATTAAATAAACCTAACACATGGGGCCTAAATAAAGCTAAGACCATTTAGCAACACACATCCAATATCAAGAGCTACAGGCAGTGCAGACAGTAGGGAGAGTTTAAAAAAGGCAAATACATGATTGATTGTACATTGCTTAACGTCCCGACAGCAACAAGGCTTTCTCAGGACGTGCCTGCACTGCTTGTGAAAAAAAAAGAACACAAAAAAACCCCAGAACATTGAATGTATGTCGCCAGCCGGTCCAATACGTTAAATAAACCTAACACATGGGGCCTAAATAAAGCCAAGACCATTCAGCAACACACATCCAATATCAAGAGCTACAGGCAGTGCAGACAGTAGGGAGAGTTTTAAAATGGCAAATACAGGTGAATGGACAAAGGGTAGACAGAAACACATGCCCCAGAATAGAGAGAAAAACCCACCCTGTGGGGCTGACCAGGGTGACCCTGGGAACTAAAAAATACCTAACCCCACCCAAGTCCCCCAGGGCAGACCCGGGTGGGGTAATACAGGTGAATGGACCTCGGGTAGACAGAAACACATGCCCCAGAATAGAGAGAAAACCCCACCCTGTGGGGCTGACCAGGGTGACCCTGGGAACTAAAAAATACCTAACCCCACCCAAGTCCCCCAGGGCAGACCCGGGTGGGGTTCTTTTAGGGACAATATCTTAACATTTTAAGCTCGTCCATCCTCGAAAGTGGGCTCTAGTATCCGTCACATACACATGGCGCTTTGGCGCCAAAAAGACGTTCTCTAGCAAGGTTTGCGTAGCTAGACGTGACATAATTTTTATCTCGTTACTTCTTTGCCAGGATTTCTGCCCCGCATTCTAAAAACATCATGTGCATGCTCCGGAATGCGCTCCGACCAGCCCCATTTCAAAGTACAGTATCATTTATGTTTAGAGCAACATTCCACAAAGACTCAAAACCACATAGTAAAGTGCCATTACGTGTAAATCTAAAGTTAAATGTAATCACTATTTGTGTTTGTTATGCCTGGTCAACACCCAACAAACTGGACGCTCAGCAAACGCACAATCACTTGTTTATTTTGTGCAGTTATGTGTCAATTTATTTTTAGCTGTTATTCGTACATGGTACCGATAGTGTTGTAATAATAAAACACAACAGAGTCATTATCAAATTATTTGATATTAAGACGTGTGCTAAACTGGATAATCTGGCGTCTGAATGAGCCATAGCAATAGACCTGTATGTAGAAAGGAAAACAGAAGATAGAGGTTGAAAACCCTTTAAATTAAGATACAAGGTACTACGTTTTGGGATCAAAGATCCTTCTTCAGGTGACATGGAAACAAACGTAGAACAGAAAAACCTGTATGTAGCATTATGTAACCATGTACCTGTTACAGAAGTTTCTCTTCAGTTACGGCAGTAGTGCCTTTTGATGTGATGTAAAAGTATAAATGTAGCAGCTCAGAAGTGGTCTAAACACAGACACAGACATGTAATGTGAAGAATTTATTCAAGCTTGTCATGAAATATACATATATTTTTACCTTCTATGCGTAGTGTTTCGATACAATTCAGAGCACCCACAAATTTATATTTTTTCCTGAAGCAAATCTTTGTACATAATGGTAAGTCACTTAACCCATACATACTGAGGCAAAGTAAAAGCTTCAAATTTGTACAGTGCCATATGCAAGCTACATTACACTATAGTACTTTCAGATAAGGATATAGAGCAATGGCTTTAGTTCATGGGTAGTGCCAGAATAGCTTGGTGCCTAGAGGCGCCAAACTATTCTGGCACTACCCTTGAACTATTCTAGTCAAACTTATTTCACACACTGGTGTATTCCAAATGATAAGGGTTAAGCAAGTCTTTTGAGTTTTGCTCTCTTTTTATGACATGAAATGTGACTAACCAACTGACAAAAAATGCTTTGTAGCACGCTTTCCAAAATGATCTAATAAACATGCATGTATTTTCCAAAAGCCCAATACGGTCATGAAATGTCTACTCAAGAAAACAAAAACAATGCCTTTAAAGTTTTAAAACTTGTGATCCATCAACATACATTGTATGATTAAAGGTCACAATGAATGTGGTTTGTCAGTAACATTTCTATACTGGTACACATCTGTTATAAGCAAGACGGTACTTCTGTGAAAATCAGTCATCTGACACACGCATGTATTTTATGCAGCAGGGCATCACATACAACATCAAAAAACATTTTGGCCGTCACCAATTAAACAGGGACACAAAGGCAACATTTCAACAAGAATAAGATGATAAAAAGAATATAAGAATATGCACACAATACACATCATAACTTTTTCAATATTGCAGAGCAAAATATACTACTGTGTGTGCATATATGTGTACCTGTTAACCCGTTTCATCCTGATATACCCATTGATTGAAATATATTTGACGATAGTTCAAGGGTGGTGCCAGAATAGCTTGGCGCCTCAAGCGCCAAGCTATTCTGGCACCGCCCTCAGCTAGTTCCTAATCTGTAATGTAGCCTTCATAGGACAATAGGCAATTAAAAAAATAAACAAAAAATCTAGCTTGGCGCCTCAGGCGCCAAGCTATTCTGGCACCGCCCTCAGCTAGTTCCTAATCTGTAATGTAGCCTTCATAGGACAATAGGCAATTAAAAAAATAAACAAAAAATCAGCCTCAGGATGAAATGGGTTAAGTGTCAAACTTGCAATGTTTTTCACCCATCAATAGGTGACAGAAATGGTTCTAACAGTAATAGGATCATACATGTACATACGTGTGGCAAGCTAACCCTTTGGTTGTCAATAGCGCTTTTTGTTGAGGTGATTCATGCAGGAATCATAAAGTGCTACACAGAGCTAATTTTGTGCTGAAAGAAGACTTAATCCCTTTGTGCATGCAACCACATGTACTGCTTACAGTACCAGTGGATGCATGCACAAGGGGCTCATAAATGAGGTCTGTATCATGATAGTTCAAGGGTGATGCCAGAATAGCTTGGCGCCCATATTAAAATGAAATATAGCCGTCATGAATCAATCGCTGAACCAACCTTCATTAAAAGCTGAAAATTCTGTGAATGTTTTGCTGACTAGGTATAATACAAAAAAGTGTGAACTATAAAATGTCCCAACAGATCAAACACCGCGCCATGCAATTTGAGCATCACTCCGTATTCCCAAGAAAGAATCTGAAAAAAAGCTTAAAAAAAAGTGTACACAATATCTTAACAAAACAACAAGCAACACAGAATAAAATACAATCTTGGTGGATACACTGTGATTGAGAGCGTGCTCACCTTTTCGATCACGGTTTGGTATGGTTCCATCACGGCCAAAGAGAAAATCAGACTGAGTAGGGTGGTCAAGACCGCTTCAAAAATCATAGGCAGAGATCTTCCTAGCCTGGACTCACTGTACCAGCAGCGTCTCTTACGTAGAGCACGTCTTATCTCCAGTGATTCCACCCACCCCGGCAATGAGCTTTTTCAAATTTTACCATCAGGGCGCAGGTACAGGTCCATCAGTACCAGGACCAGCAGATTCCGCAACAGTTTTTTCCCTCTTGCTGTTCACGCTCTCTCTGATCAACCGGACTAATTGGAGAGAGCGCGAGTGGCGAGTGAGAATGATTGTGTATAGTCAGTTTTTAACTGTATCAGATCTCTCTCTCTCTCTCTGTGTGTGTGTGTGTGTGTGTGTGTGTGTGTGTGTGTGTGTGTGTGTGTGTGTGTGTGTGTGTGTGTGTGTGTGTGTGTGTGTTTAGTCTTAGTAACTGACATCAAGACAAATTCCAATGTTTTTATTGTTTTGTACATGGAAACATATGGCAATAAACCATCTTATCTTATCTTATCTACACATACTTGACAAAAACTTTAAAACTAAATAGTGGACAAAAAATTAAACAGCAGCTCGATAACAATATCAGGTCAGAAGTCAGAAATATCCTCACTTAGACAGCCCTTATGAAACATGGGGAAACCCTGCAATGATAATGAAAGTGGTACCTAACTACATATGGCTACATGAAGGTCAGTAGAGAAGCAACTACCAGTACATTAGACACTTTGAAAATCTTGTGCATGGTCATTTTACTCGTTACTACATGTAGTCACAGACCCAACACACAAATCCTGTATCTGAAAATGCAAATGGAGGTCAATCTCTGCCATCAAGAGGCAGTATTTCTCATGAGTCTCTGCAATTTGCAGGGGCTATTGAAAATCTGTGCCTCTTGCAGATGGAATGGGCTGATGAGCAAAAGGACCATGACACCAAAGCAATGGAGGAAACCACAAAAATGCGGATGGACATTATGTAAAGCAGGCTCAATGTCTTTCATCTTTCAAGAAGAAACAGTGAGTTAATGTGGTACTCACAGCCTTTTTTTTTCATGAGATGATGGGTGTATAGAATAAATGACAATTTCAGCTAAGTGTGGACACAAAGAGTGTCTAAACAAAATAAACCATTTCATACTCATACTCAAGAAATATTCTTCCAAAACACAGGCCTTCACCCATTACTCTTCTGCAATTTTCCCATGCAAAAACACAGTACTACTGACAACCATTTTCTAGAGATTTATATATCATCGTTTGATTTAAAACTGAGTCAAGCTAATAGCAGAGAACACATGTCCATGAACATCATTTCTCTTTCTTGACCTCCTTCGAGTCCTTAGAGTCTTTTGTTGGCTCAGCCTTCTTCTCATCTGAGTGGTCCTCATAGCTGAAAAAAATAAAGTCCTTGTGTGATTATTCTAAACAACAATAATCTGAAAATATGACTGAAAGTTCCTTAATGAAATACAGAATCAACATCAAAACTTTGAATAAAATTGGTTGAAACATATACAGTCTTACTTAGCTCATATAAAGGTCGGATAATGAAACTCGGATATAACAAAACTTTTTGTAGAGGTCTTGACAGCACTCTTTCAATGCAAATTACTTTACTCATTACAAATTTTAGATATAATGAAAAAAATATATTGGGTCCCCTGGCGATTTGTTATATCCGAAGTTTACTCTATGTTATAAAGACCTAAAGTCAAAGGCAGTTCTTCCGTATACAGACAAGACAAGCTCTATACAAACCTGAACATAGTTTTGACATCCCCCTTTACAAGAGCAACCAGAACAGGTATACCTATACAGGCTGGGACTAGGTACAGTAATGCTGGCTGAAACAGAAAGAAGGAAAGACGTAAGTAAAAGATCTGAAACTGAAAATACTTTGCTAACCCCCTTGTGCAAGCAGCCACTGGTACCGTGAACTGTACCGATGGCTGCAAGTATAAGGATTTTATGCAATCTGAAATGACAATAAGACTTATTCACTTAACCTCGATGGCTCCTTCCCATCCAAGGAGAGTGGCTCTGATCACTGCCAGCAAGTGGCAACCATTTCTGTGAGCCTGGGGAGGGCAGGGGGGGGGGGGGGGGCGGGCTCATCAAAAAGATGCAGAGGCTCTTTAAGATCTCTGCCTCTTGAAAATGGTATGGGCTGAATGATCAACAGTAAAATAAAACATTGCAGGTTTAAAATCACACATGTGGAAGACGCATCTCCTCATATTTTCAGTATAGAATAAGAAAGACGGACAAAAAGAAACTTCATGCCACACACAAACCTGTGCATGCTTGAAGACATGCATGATGAAGATAGTTGTCCCTAGACCTAAGCAGTAAGCAACAAATCCTGAGTAGAAGTACGTCTTCTTGTTGTTATTCAGGCTGCAATAAAAAAAAAAAAAAGAAGATTGTTACAACATGTTTTCTACATACTTTTAATTATACAGTTATTCACTTTTGTTTTCAATGTATCCCATTTTGGATATCTGATAGTTAGAACCTTAAATATCAAACATGGTTTGGGTACACCCCCAGCCCACATCCGCTGCCAACTATTGTCAGGAGCAGCTCTTTGAACGGGACAACTTCCTGTAGCACATTCTGGGCGGCAAGATCAGTCCAGCCAAGATTGGTTTTCAGTGCATGTGCTTCGCTATTTTTAGTGCTGAATGTGTTGTTACAAGATGTTATTTGGCAATGGAACTGGATCCAGAAATGAACTCTTAACAGAGTTACTTAGTGGCAGAGTACATAATACAGAAACGTTACTTAGGCCGAGTTGGTATACTTCGCCCTGTGCCTAGGTTAAACACACCTACAGCGCCATTGTTGCTATTTTCGCACCAGACCGGTTGCTCGGACCGGTCATGTGCACCACATCGGTTTAGAGCATGTTGCTTTCTGCACCTGTAATGAGCAATCTCGGAGAAAGAATCACGTGACGTTTGATTGCTGCAAAATAACATGAATAAAGAATAAACCCTTTCTCATATGCAATCCTGCAATAATGCATCCTTATGCCGGTAGCACCACGAAAGATTAC
Source organism: Semisulcospira habei (assembly GCA_036245525.1). Taxonomy (NCBI): domain Eukaryota; kingdom Metazoa; phylum Mollusca; class Gastropoda; family Semisulcospiridae; genus Semisulcospira; species Semisulcospira habei. Next base: position 134,901,454 of record BTPG01000005.1, on the reverse strand, counting down.
ACAATGTGGCAGATTTGAAAAAAATATTTTTTTTTCCTCAATGGTGGTGATTTTGCGACATCTGCGTCACTTTGTGGCAGAAAGCACTGTCGTAGTTGTTGTAGTACAAGAGATGAGTGCACTACAATTACAATGGACTTTATTCAGGGGCATGGCGAATGACAAGCCTCCACCAACTCTACACAAAACTGGCGCGTTACGGGAGGTAACGCTAAAAGTAAAACCAGAAACGAACCGTTTTTCGACTGCGATCACAATCTTCCGCGTAAACATACGAGATCACACTACAAGTGCAGAAGCCTACCTGCGCGTGCAGTTCTGGTGCACATGACCTATCCAAGCGACCGTTCTGGTGCAAAAATTCATTTTTCTTTAAAAGGTATTTTTTCGAAAAATACTTACCGATGACATGACTGAATGGAAGTGTCTACTACTTACTCATTCTAGCCTAAGAGCCAGTTGTGTTAAAACACAACCCGGGAGGCACTCGGGGAACCCCGAGGGGACCAAGAGTTGTCTCCCTATACCCACCACCCGGAAGCCGGGTACCCATAATCCCTCAGTCAGGATACTTAGCGCACCAGCGGCAAGCGGGGCAGGTGGGAGGGTCGTTTGAGTCATGTCATCGGTAAGTATTTTTCGGAAAAATACCTTTTAAAGAAAAATGAATTTGTTTCTTTAAAAACATTACCGATGACATGACTGAATGGAAGAATTGCGAATAGGAGGTGGGTGCCGCGCTCCAGCACACCTTAGGGCCCAAGGGCCGTCCTCCCTAACGCAAACTCCCGACGACCCTAGGTAGGTGAATACCTACGGCGTTGAGGCGCCAGGAGCGAGTTGTGCCCCCCGCAAAAAGCCCCCACCAGAGCGAGGAGTCTCGCTGGCCTGGCAGAACTCTGCGATCGAGGCGGGCGAAGTCATCCTGCCCGCCAGCCTCCAGTAGCCACGAAGTATAAGACAGTACAGTTCCTGACGAATGTGACGTTCGTGGCCAAGCAAGTGCCTTGATAACGTAACTGTGGCCTCTAGCCTCCCTGAGGGAGGGGTCCTGTAATTCAGAACGTATGACTGAGCGTAGCCAGAAAGAACGTCCGGCCTGTAGCGTCAGTGCTGCCGGAACCGGCAAAGAGGCGAGCGCGTCCGTAATGGACGGCTATGTCGTAGGCACACGTGAGGCTTGTACAGGGATTTTCTACGTGGTCTCCTGGTGGAATAGCGCCCAGTCAGCGGGCGCAAGGTGAACCTGTGGGCCAAAGGCGCGGAGGTCCAGGTAAGGTATGGTCCGAGAGGAGCTGTACGTAATTGTTCCCTCGAACTGTAGGCAGACAGGGTGAGTCGTAGCTCCTGAAGCTCGTTAACCAGTCCACCATGGCAACATCCCTCAGGCGCCGTATGGCTGCAAGGGCAAGACGTAGCATGCGATGACTCCTCACAAGGGGAGTCGACAGGAAGCTCCGGGCGAGCGCGTGTAAGTCTCGCCGAACCGGGCTCTGAGGAGAGGCGGGTTATCTGCCGGCAAGGGGACCCCCAGCAGGATCCCGGCGGCTTACTTGGAGACGAGTGGGTACCGAGATTGGACGTGGGACATCGCCAAGCGCGACTCTCTGAACTGGGCTCTGTGAGGCGAGTTCTCTGCTTCTCAAGCTGTGTCCGGGCTCGCTCCCTCCTGGTAGCGGCCTCATCGGTCGAAAACCCACCCTGCGCCCTCGTCCGCTGAAATCGTTGTGGAGACTCTCCACAGGGCCATCCTGGTCGCGCGCGCCGATCCTCCGAAGGGGTCCTGGTGCATTCCATGTGTAGCCACTGGTTCCACCGGGGGAAAAGGCTGGCCCAGACCTACCGTCGGTCCAGGTAGTGTCACGCACGGAGGGAGTTGAAGTTCTTTCACCAAAGCACCGGTGTAGGGGGTAAGCACCGGTTGGAAGATCGCAAGCTGCCCTGACCCTGGAAGTACACCTCCGCTGTCGCGTTGCCGGAGAGGAGAAGCTCCTGTGACCCCTCCTTCCTCTCAAGTCTGTGTCGGATCCAAGCTAAGCACGCTCTTGTCCGCGAAAGTCCGAAGGTCAGAGGGTTGGACCTCGAGAAGAATCATGGCAGTAGGAAGCGTAGCTGGCGCAGCCGGGCTTAGGGACGACTAAAGGTGAGTAGATCCGACTTCCGTGTAGTGGCGAGGCCATCCAACCACGAGCACAGCCGAAGCGGTATCACCTGTCCGAATACGGGCACCCCCCGGGTGCCCGAATAGAGTTGTCGAGATGGTTATCCGCCAGGGAGAAGGGGCTGCGCCTTGGTTCCCCAGTGTCCATGTTGGTTGAGAACCCCCGGTGAGTCCAAAGGACTGCAGCCCCAGAAGCGGTGACTCCTCCTCGTAGGTGAACCGAGGCACTCTGTAGTCCGAGAGCACGGATACCAGGAGACAAGGGTCGGCAGTTCCGGAAGAAGTCGAAGTCCAAGATCCGGAGGCGGAGCCGAGGACTACCCGCGAGGACCGCATCCTATCGCCGGCCTGGCGCACGGGCAAGTGTAAGCAAGCAGGTCCTAGTAGCATCATCCGGCAGCTCACCGCACTGAAGTCCAGGAACTCCCAAGAACTGAATCAGCAGAGTCGTCAGCACAGGGGTTCTTCTGCGGCAGGTCGACCTGCAGGGCGCGAGGAGACGTTGACATGGAGAACTAAGGCTAGGGTCAGGAACTCCCCAATCCCACATAGCGTAGGGCGTTACGGACGAGCAAGGTCATCTGGTCGAACGGTAGAGCCAAGAGCGGAACCACAGCAGCCTGGGCAGATGAACTCCTGTGACCACCTGAGAGCCAGACTGCCGAGGGAAGCCAAACAGCCGGGAACTCCATGGGGGGTGAAGCACAAAGATCCGTGGACCGAGAGAAGCAGGTAGTTGTAGCGCGGTCACGAAGTCCGGAAGCCGTGGCCAACTCCTAGCTGTACCCCAGAGTGCAGCCTTGGAGACAGAAGCCGAAGCGCTAGCAGACCTGTTTACCACCTGGGTGAAGTCAGAAAATTCCAACCGACTAAGTGTAATTTGGACCTCAAGCGTAAAAAACACAAGCCAGTGAGTAGTCGGATCTCAAAGTGTAAAATGAAAAAGTGTCTAACCGTGGACATGTAAGTGTACCCCAAAGCAAAAGGTGTGCTATAACCCCACCGTGTAGGTAAACAGGTCTGAGCTAGGCGAAGAGCGACAGCGTCCTCCCTGAAGAAACACCGGAGAGGGGGAACACGAAGCAGGCCATAACCGTCTGTAGCGAGGGGAATCCTGATCCGTCGAACGATGAGTGGAGAAGGTCCTCCTACGATCTCGTGAAGGAGAGCGAGAACGGCGAGCAGAATCCCGGTGTCTACGCTCTTCGCCAACAGGAGGCTCCGGACGAGTGCGTGTAAGTCTCTGTGAACCAGGCTCTTGGGAGAGGCGGGTTTCTTGCCGGCAAGGGGACCCCCAGCGGGATCCCGGCGGCTTCCTTAGAGACGAGTGGGGACCGAAAGTAGACGAGGGACGCCAAGTGCGTCTCTCTGAACCAGGCTCTGGGGAGAGGCGGGTTTTCGGCTTCTTAAAACAGCTGTGTCCGGGCGCGCTCTCTCCTGGAGGCGGCCTCGATGGTCGAACTCCCACCCCGTGCACTAATCTGTTGAATACTCAGTGGCGTCCTTTGTGTCGGATCAAGTTGGTCTCGTGCGTCCGGTGCCGAGGGCACAGCGGAAGGCGTCTCGACAATCTTCAAAGCACCAGAGGGTGTAGGGCGCTCCCTCCTATAAAAGCTCCAGAGATTAGACCAACGCAGCTCCAGCCAGGTAGCACAGACGTCACAAGAGTGGTCGGAAGCACCCCCAGCGCACAGGAGACAGACTGTATGGTTATCCGACGGCCCCTGGAAGCCTCCGCATTGTGTGCCGGTCATCAGTAGGCCACTCTCAGTCGGAGCGGTAACTCTCCGAACTGGTCTCTGAGCGGCGAGTTCTCTGCTTTCGTAGAAGGCTTACTAGTCCGGGCGCGTTCCCTCCTGCGGCCTCATAGTCCAAATAATCCGGCGTGGTGTCTTCCCCACAGGGTCGTCCTGGTCTCGAGCGTTCGGTGCCAAAGGCCCGTAGGATGGCATATCGACTGGTATCGAAGCACAAGCTGGCGTCGGGCTCTCGCGTCTGTAAGGCCCCAAGGCTGCGAACATCGCAGCTCGTCAGGTGGAACAGACGTCACAAGTGTGGTCGGAGGCACATCCTGTGCATAGGAGACCAGACCTAGTGGCTGTCCGACGGCCACTGGAACAATGCGTTGCGTGCCATACATCCGTAGTCCCCTCTCCATTGGGACGTAACAGGGTCCTTTCCTTCGAAGCACAACAGGCATCGGCGCTCCCGTCTGTGACGCTCCAACGCTGCCATCAGTGTCGCTGAGGCCAGGTGGTACAGTCATCACAAAGTGGTAGAAGGCACCTCCAGCGTCGGGAAGACAGGCCTAGTCACCAACTGGTCGCTGTCGCCCGGACACGAAGAACACACCAGTAGCAACCGGGCTGGTGCTTACTGCCGAGAAGCTGCGTAGTCCCCTCATGGCGGTCGTGTACAGTATCGTCCTGATGACGTCGGACGCGTGCGAACGTCTCTCCGAGCGGGCCTAAGAGGAGGGCTCTCTCTGCCAGCAAGAGGACCCCCCAGGGTCTCCTGGAGATGAGCGGGGACCGAAAAGGACAAGGGACGACGTGCGCCGTGTCTCTCGGAACAATACCCAGGAAGACGAGTTCTCTCCTTGAAGGGAGGCTGTCCATGCGCGCTCCCCCAGGAAGCGGTCTCCACGATCCACCCGCTCGTGCACTAGTCGTGACGTCCGGTGTGGCTTCTCTCCCAGGTCGGTCCGATGCCGTGCGGAAGTCCCGCTGTGTCCGGAAGGCGCCTAACCAGGTGCCTATCGCTTGTGGCCGTACACCCACAGCTGATGGCCACGCCGCTCAGCACAAGCAGAGAAGGTGTCGTAAGCACGGTCGGCGGCGTATCCGGTGCAGAGGCGACAGACCCCTAGGAACTGAACCAGCCACTGTCATCTGTCCACCTTGTGAATGTGCGAGCAGCAACGTCCCTGCAACAGATAACACACCCGAAGGCACGCGGTCGAGTCCTGCGGGACTACACCACGAAAAGGCTAGCCTTCGTAACGACCAAAAACACAAGCACAAAAGTGAGGTACCAATCTGTCACGCGTGCACGCCAGCAGTGGAGTAAGGAGGATGACTCACTGCCGCTCAAGCGATAGGGTGAGAATCACAACATATGTACCAAAGTCAAACATGTCATGCCAGAACGGTATAAAGGGCGTCAGGCCCCAAGCATCACTAAAGGGCGACGGCGTGTGAAAAAAATAATACCTGCCGCATGCTGTACAACAACTCAACACGCAGTGACAAGTCAATGCAAGAACAACATCTGGGATAGTAAAATCACCACTTTATGGGGACATGGCACGTGGCCCCGCCCAGCGAGGGAGCGTAAAAATCCCAAGCTGCCCGCCGTAAAGTATATTCACTCTATAGGTGCGTGAGTACTTGTCTACCGCGTACGCATGCGTATGCGAGTTGTGAGTGTGCGCTTAAATTCATCAACCATGCAGAGCAGACCACAGAGCACATCCTCCAGGAAAGTGGGAACCACCAGCCGCTGAGGGAGGAGATATGGCCGAAGCCCGCCACTCTACAAGAGAAACTGTACGGGCCTGTGGAGGCACTACAGAAGACCACAGATTTCATTTTGAGAGCCAAACTCCAAGTGTGACGGCGTTCGAGAAGAAGAAGAAGCACTTCTGAAACTTTTTCAGAGGCTGGGCTTTGTAGTCAACCACGGGAAGTCGGATTTCACCCCCTCCCATACCTTCGTCCATCTAGAAATGGAGTTTCTGACCGACCGCAACACAGTGAGACTCGGGTGCCCGCGTTCAGAAACTGGTTGTGGCCGCTCACCAGGTGTCGCGTTCAGTCGTGCCCTGCCCAGACCTGGCTTCAGTTACTGGGACTCATCAGTGCGGCAGCCGACCTCCTTCCCCTCGGTTGGCTGTACTCTCGGCCGCTTCAGCTCCATCTCCTTTTCCATTGGCGACCATCCTCAAACGATCTTTCGTCCCTGGTAGCCCCTGGTAGCGGTGTCCCCCTTGATCAGGTCCCACCTACTTCGGCGGACGGATCCGACCTGGCTCACGGCAGGAGTATCCCTCTCCTCCCCCCCCCCCCCCCCCCCCCCCCCCCGGCTTTCACTCTGCACGGATGTGAGCCTATCCGGCTGGGGTGCCCACCTACTTCCGGATTTCGACGAGGTCTTGGGCCAGTGGCCACCTTCCTTACAAAACAGACACAGCAACTGGCTGGAGTTGAAAGTTGGCTGGCTCCGACTCATTGGGAGTCTCGTCTCCGTCACGAGATCTTGATTCTGTCTGACAATTCCACAGTGGTATCGTACATCCAGAGACAGGGCGGGACGCGCTTTCCATCCCTTTGCATGCTTCTCTACCAGTTGTTCCTCTGGTGCCGGGATTGCCACATCTCTCCGAGCGCGGCACATTCCGGGTCACCTCAATGCGGTCGCGGACTCTCTCGCCGGGGCCAGCTGTTTCACACCGAATGGACCCTCAAACCAGAAATCTTCCGGATGATCGACGCACGCTGGGAGACTCCAATGGTCGACCTTTTTGCGACAAGGTGGAACACACAACTTCCCCATTCCGGACCCTCTCGGCTGGGCAGTCTGATCGATCTCTTGGGACAGCCTGATAGCCAATGCTTATCCCCCAGTCGTACTTGTTCCCAAGGTGTTGTTCAAGCTACGAGGCTCCAACACGATCCTCTTCCTCGTAGCCCCCTTCAGCTGGGCACGCAGCTGGACGACCAACCTGGTGAGCCTCGCCACGTATGCTCCCCTGCTATTACCCACACCGCGCACAATGCTGAAACAACCGCGGCAAGCTCTCTTCCCCCCGTGTCCGGAGAGGCTCCTATTACAAGCCTGGAGGTTGTGCGGTCGGTCCTCACCGCTAGAGGCTCCTCGTATGCAGCAGTGGAGGCGATCGCTGCGGCCCGCAGGGCTTGCACCAGGAGGGTATACGAGGGCAAGTGGAGAGTCTTACAGTCTTGGTGCCTCCCAAGACGCCTCTCTCCGACGGCCCTGACTACGCCCCAGTTAGCTGAGTTCTTCTTGCGTCTTTTTGGGGAACAAAATTTGGCCCCTATCACCATCCGGGGATATCTCTCTATAATCGCAGATACCTACCGACATTTGGGCCGACCGGATCCGGGCTCATGCAAGGACCTCGCCGACCTCCTCGCCCACTTCGAGTTGCAGCGACCTGTTCAGCGTTCGCTACTTCCGTGCTGGGACCTGGCTTGGATCCTCACTTGGCTTAATTCGGACCGCTTAGAACCTTTGCCCTTAGCCACTATGGCCGACGTCACCAGGAAGACCTGTTTCCTACTCGCCCTCACTTTGGCTGCCAGAGTCAGCGAGCTGCATGCGTTATCAGTGGACCCAGCATGCCTCCAGTTTCGCGCGGATGGCTTCATCCAGTTAATGACAAACCCTTCCTTTCTAACCAAGAATAGGCTTCCCTCGGCCGGAGCTCAGGTCATGACCCTCCCTTGCTTAAGAGTTGTGACCGTTCCCCGGAGTCCCGCCAGCAGGACCCGGTACGGGCTTTGCGGATCTACTTGTGCCGATCGCGGCCCTTCTGACGGGGCCGGAAACGCTTCTTTCTTCCCTGGAGACGCGGCAGGGACGATATTTCGGCGCAGACTATATCCTCATGGATTCGCAGGATCATCCGCTTTGCTTATGAAGAACTCTCACCGGATGTGGCACAGACTTCGGATTCGAGCGCACGAGGTCCGAGCGGTATCTGTGAATTTCGCCCTTGACCGCAACTGTGCGGTGTGGGACATTGTGGCGGCCCTCGGGTGCCGAATGAGTTCCACCTTCACCCGCTTCTACCTACAAGACCTCTCGGGCCAGCGGGAGAACCTGTCCCTCATCGGTGATGTCTCGGCGGCGCAGCACTCCCTCCCGGCGCCCTAGGTAACGCTTGTAATAATGTGTGCAAAAGAGTTTCCAGAAGCCTGTATATGTTGTCAAAATTGAAAACAATTACTGACACAGATACGCGTCTTCTTTTCTATAATGCTCATGTCAAGTCGCACATAGACTATGCATCAACAGTGTGGGATGGTTCTAGTGATGTACATTTGAAGAGGCTGAACTCCCTACATAGGAGAGCTGCTAAGCTTATATTTCCCGATCCTGAACTCTCAACTGACGAAAAGCTTAAAACTTTAAAAATTCTCCCTCTATCCCAGCACTTTCAGTTCAATAAAGGTGTATTGATGTACAAGCTGTACAAGCAATCATGTCCACTGTACTTGAGTTCTTTTTTCTCAGAACGGACATCTGTAGCTTCTAGACATGGACAACAATTCAAAGTACCCCTGCCGCGTATTGATTTATTCAAAACCAGCTTGTCATTCTCGGGAAGTTCATTCTGGAATTCTATTCCTGCAGAAATTAGAAACGCAAAGACGCTCACCTCATATAGGGACAGCCTCTTCAAACACCTAGAATCTCTGACGTAATCAAATCATTACAGTATTGGGATAACTTACACGTGTGTTCAGATGTGTACATGTGCGTGCTTGTGTGTGTGTGTGTGTATGTATGTGTGTGTGTATGTGTGTGTATGTGTGCGAGAGAGAGGGAGAGAGAGAGAGAGAGAGAGAGAGAGAGAGAGAGTCCCTTTTTCCCATAGCCGTACCATAATATTTGAATGCCAAAGAGTACCTTTGAATACTGCATGTACTGTGTATAATGTTTTTGCCTTCATATGTGTGTGCTCGATATGTTGGGCGCGCGCTCGCGTATGTGTGTGTGTGTGTGTGTGTGTGTGTGTGTGTGTGTACTGTATGTGTGACTCTGTGTGTGTGTGTGTGTGCGCGTGCGTGCATGCTGTGTGTGTGTGTATGTGTGTGTGTGTGTCGGCGTGAGAGAGAGAGAGAGAGAGAGAGAGGGGGGGGGGGGGGGAGAGATAGCACCTGCATTCATATTTGCCCTTGCTGTATGAACTTTAACTCCGCCATGGCCGGTCCCAAGCCCGGATGTGAAAGGAGGAGGGTTGGGCGTGGGGTTAGCTGCCCCACCCCATAAAAACACACATTGCTACAGAAACGCCAACAAGAAAACCAACAACTGACTCGGCCCTGGGAGAGGATGGACCTTCAGCTGGAGGATTTATGACGCGGGGTGGTGAAAGCCGAAAGGAAGCCACTCAGCAGACTACCATCCTTTCGACCAGGGCAACCATCAACATCGGAACATGGAATGTGAAGACCATGTACGAAGCAGGGAAAACAGCTCAGGTGGCAGTGGAGATGAGGAACTACCGTCTCGACGTCCTTGGCATCAGTGAGGCCAGATGGACGGGCAGCGGACAGAAGAGACTGACCACAGGAGAGAGGCTGCTGTTTTCCGGCCATGAGGAGGACAATGCACCACACACAGAGGGAGTGGCTCTCATGCTCTCCAAAACTGCGCAGAGTGCTCTCATCGGGTGGGAAGCCCATGGCCCACGCATCATCACAGCCTCGTTCAGAACACAGCAGAAGAGGATTAGCATGAACATCATCCAGTGCTATGCCCCAACCAACGACAGCGATGACGAGACCAAAGACCAGTTTTATAACAGACTGCAGACCATCGTTGGAACCCTCTCTAGAAGAGATTTCAACATCATCATGGGCGATTTCAACGCCAAGGTCGGCAGCGATAACAGGGGCTTCGAGGAGGTTATGGGGCAGCAGGGTTTGGGAGTAATGAACGATAACGGAGAGAGATTTGCAGACCTATGCGCCATAAGCAACCTTGTCATAGGCGGCACAGTCTTCCCGCACAAGCGCATCCACAAGGCGACATGGGTATCACCGGACCATTTAACCGAGAATCAGATCGACCACGTGTGCATCTCGAGAAGGTTCCGAAGATCTCTCCAGGACGTCCGAGCGAAGAGAGGAGCCGACGTTGCTTCAGACCACCACCTGGTTGTTGCCAGAATGAAACTGAAGCTGAAGAGGAACTGGACCGGCGAGACCTGTCAGCGCCAGAGGTTCAACACTACGCTGCTGAAAGATTCAGGCAAGCATGAGGAGTACAGACTCGCCCTCTCCAACAGGTTCCAGGTTCTCCAAGAGCTTCTGGACGAAGGAACCATTGACGAGCAGTGGAGAGGGGTGAGAGACGCAGTAACTGCAGCATGCAAGGAGGTGTTGGGCTACAGGAAGCACACTCACAAAGAGTGGATAACACCAATGACACTCGAGAAAGTAGTAGATAGAAAGAAGAAGAAAGCAGAAGTAAACAACAGCCGCACAAGAACAGAGAAGGCCCGCGCTCAGGAGGCATACACAACAGCCAACAAAATAGTAAAGAATAGCATCAAGGCAGACAAGAGAAATTTTGTAGAGTCACTGGCACAAGAAGCAGAGGAGGCAGCCCGACATGGAAACATGAGAGAGCTCTACAACACCACAAAAAAGCTTTCAGGGAAGTTTGCCAAGCCAGAGAGGCCAGTAAAGGATAAACAGGGAAGAGCCATCCAAGGAGAGGAGGGACAGAAGAACAGATGGAAGGAGCACTTTGAGGAGCTCTTAAATAGACCAGCTCCACAAGACCCACCAGACATTCAGGTAGCCGAGAGAGACTTGCCGATAGACTGTAGCGAGCCCACCAAGGAGGAGATCCGGAAAGCCATCAAACAGCTCAAGTCGGGCAAGGCAGCCGGACCCGACAGTATACCGGCAGAAGCGCTAAAGGCGGATACTGAAACCACAATCGAGATGCTCCACCCCCTCTTCAGGAAAATCTGGCAGAGAGAACAAGTGCCAGCAGAGTGGAAGGAGGGTTACCTGGTCAAGCTGCCAAAAAATGGAGACCTCAGCAACTGTGCCAACTATAGAGGAATCACCCTACTGTCTGTCCCAGGCAAGGTCTTCAGCAGGATCCTACTCAACAGGATGAAGGACACAGTGGACCCCCAACTTCGAGATCAACAGGCGGGCTTTCGCAAGGACCGATCATGCACTGACCAGATCGCCACGCTGCGAATCATCCTGGAACAGTCGCTAGAGTGGAACTCGTCCCTCTACATCAACTTCCTTGATTACGAGAAGGCCTTCGACAGCGTCAACAGAGCCACCTTGTGGAAGTTGCTGAGACACTATGGAGTACCTGAAAAGCTCACCAACATCATCAGGAACTCCTACGAGGGACTGACCTGCAGAGTGATCTGTGGAAACCAGCTCACCCACTCCTTCCAAGTCCGGACAGGGGTGAGACAGGGGTGTTTGCTGTCACCGTTCCTGTTCCTTCTGGCCATCGACTGGGTCATGACGACATCCACAGCACAGAAGCGAAATGGCATCCAATGGACACTTTGGACCCAACTGGACGACCTGGACTTTGCAGATGACCTAGCCCTGCTCTCGCACACCCAACAACAGATGCAAGAAAAGACAAACGCAGTGGCAGTGAACTCCGCAAGGCTAGGCCTGAACATCCACCGTGGAAAGAGCAAGGTGCTGAAAGTCAACGCTGCCAGTGGAACGCCCATCACACTGGAAGGCGAGGCGCTAGAAGAGGTGGAGAGCTTCACCTACCTCGGCAGCATAGTCGACAAGAAGGGGGGGACGGATGCTGACGTGAAGACCAGGATAGGCAAGGCCAGGGCAGCATTTCTCCAGCTAAAGAACATCTGGACTTCAAGAGATCTGTCAGTCAACACCAAGATCCGACTGTTCAACACCAATGTGAAACCAGTACTCCTCTATGGAGCAGAGACCTGGAGGACCACAGTGTTGACCACCAAGAAAATACAGACGTTCATCAACAACAGTCTGAGAAGGCTCCTCGGGATACGCTGGCCAGACAAAATCAGCAACGAGGAATTGTGGCAGCGGACAAAGCAGAAGCCTGCAGAAGTGGAGCTTCAACAACGCCGCTGGAGATGGATAGGTCACACACTACGCAAGCCAGCAACCAACACCACAAAGCAAGCCCTAAGATGGAACCCACAGGGAAAAAGGAAGAGAGGTCGGCCACGAAACACCTGGCGACGTGACCTGGAGACAGATGCCAAGAAGATGGGCCACACCTGGGGACAGCTGGAGAGACTCGCCCAGGACAGAGACGGCTGGAGGGACCTTGTCGGCGGCCTATGCCCCAGGGGGGGTGATGGGCGTAAGTAAGTAAGTAAGTAAGTATGAACTTTAATGTACTTAATGATTCTTTGTTTATTGCTTTACTTTGTATTTTTACTCATTTTATACTTTTGTGCGTACGCGTATGCGGGTAGGTATGTCTGGAGTGCGTGTCCGAGAGCGTGTGTTTGTTTTTGTGCGTATGTGCCTGAGTGCGTGCGGTTGTAAGTGTGTGTGTGTGTGTGTGTGTGAGTGTTCGTGCGTGTGTGCATGCGTACTGAATTGCGGTGTACATGTGTGTGTGTGTGTGTGTGTGTGTGTGTGTGTGTGTGCGTGCGTGCATGCGCGGGTTGCGATGTGCATGCGTGCGTACCTGAGTGCGTGTGTGGGTATGTGTGTGTGTATGTGCGTGGTGCGTGCGTGCGTGAGCGAATGTAGCAGTGCATGCAGCAGTGTGTGGTATGTGTATGTTTACATGTCTATGTCACTTATGTAGTAGATGTAGCAACGGCAAGTTTGAAAACTGGTCCTGTTACCAATAACTTCTACCGTTGGAAAATAAAGGTTCATTCATTGTTCATTAGTTTTAATCCTCGGGAGTTCGCGCCCAGGACGCCTCATTAAAAACAGGCTCTCAGGACGGAGTATGGTGGGCGGCACCCTCCTCCTTTTCATTATTCTTCCTATCAGTAATGCCATCTGTAACCTTTTTGAGGAAACAAATGAATTTTTCTCTAAAATGTATTTTTTCGAAAAATACTTACCGATGGCATTACTCTAAGGGCCCTCCCACCTGCCTCGCTTGCCGCCAGCTACGTTCGCTTAGCGTATGACTGGTGGATAGGCCCAAAGGGCCTTATGTGAAGGGAGGGGAGGTCACTCTGGGAGTTCTATAAAACGACGACTCCCCGAGTTGCCTCCCCAGTTGTTACTTACACAACGGAGACTTAGGCTGAAATCGGTCTTCCTATCAGTAATGCCATCGGTAAGTATTTTTCGAAAAAATACATTTTAGAGAAAAAATTCATTTTTCACAAATTTACTGACCTCTTGTGACCCCTGACATTTCTGAGAGGTCATCCAAATCAATATGCATAGATAGGTCTTACCATGTACTAAGTTTGGGTTTGAAATTGAAAATAGTACATAAAGAAAACAAAATATTTTGGATCAGAATATGGCTATTTGGAGCTATTTTTGGATCATCCCATGACCCTTGGCCTTTGTGATGGGTCAATTAAATTAGTATGCATAGGAAGGTCTTATCATCAGCTACCTTTATAGCCAATTTGATTGAAAAGTTTGAAACAAGTTTGATAAAACAATTCTATCAAAAATTGGCATTTTACAAACATTTGCTGACCTCTTGTGACCCTTGACCTTTCCGAAGGGTCATCCAAATTAGTATACATGGTAAGGTCTTACCATCAGGTATCTCTGTACCAAGTTTGGGTTTGAAGTTGCAAATAGTATTCGAGAAATAAAATCCTTTGTCAAAATATGGATATTTCGGACCTATTTCCTGATCGCCAGTGACCCATGATCTTTCTGAGGGGTCAATCACATTAGTATGCATAGAAAGATGTTACCGTTAGGTATCTTTGTACCATGTTCGGGTTTGAAGTTGTGAATAGTATCTGAGAAAAAAATTAATTGTGTAAAAATATGGCTATTCTGGACCTAATTTCCTGATTCCCTGCGACCTTGACTTTTGAGAGAGGTCACTCAAATTGGTATTTTTAGAAAGGTCTTGCCACAAAGTATCCTTGGGCCGAGTTTCAAGACTATGGCTTGAATAGTCTCCAAGAAAACGCCAAAGTTAACAGTTCTAACTCAGACTCCGAAAAGCCTAATCATTTTGATTCGATGGAATGTGAGCGCGCGCTCTTCTCGGTTTCGGTCCCCTTTTTTCAGCCGAGCGGTTAGTTTATAATTGCTGTCATCGCGCCTAATACACTATGGAAGGCAGTCAATGAATCAGCTCGCGCAGCTTCTTGTATGTAAGGACCAGCATAATGATAGAGGCAGGCAAGAGTCAGGATTCTCATGAGCTTTCGTATCTGCGGGCGCCATGAGGATCTATGTTTATTCCAGACAGGAGGTGTTTATCATTGAGTGTATCTCGGACAGTGTGATAGTGGTCCTTTCTACAGATGAGAAAAGGCATAGATCCTCATGTGTCCGCCACGCAAGTTACAGGAACGTGACCCATGAGAATCTGTGCCTAAGTTTTGCTTTTTCAGTTCACACAATTTTAATTTCCAGGCTGAGTGGGGGAAAGGGAGAGAGATGCGCTGTTGTGGTTTGCAGCGAGTTTCAGCCATTTCTTTTGCTTTTCAGTAACCGTACATCAATGACCATATTATAAATGAACACACTCCCCCCCCACCCCCCCCACCCTCTTTTGTTCTGGTAAAGACAGTCGGGTTCACTACGGAATATACTTGAATCTGCTGAGGCACATATAATTCTGAAAACTCAGAAATTTAAAAAAGCCAGGTTACAAATTTAAAATATATACTGACACAGTTCTCCAAAAAGCCTAATCATTTTCATTCGATGGAAAAATGTGAGCTCTATCTATTCTGTTTCTCTCCCCTTTTTTTCAGCCGAGCGGTTTGTTTATAATTGCTGTCAACGCGTCTATTACACTATGGAAGGCAGTCAGTGAATCAGCTCGCGTAGCTTCTTGTATGTAAGGACCAGTGTAATGATAGAGCCATGCGAGAGGCATGATTCTCATTAGTTTTCGCATCTGCGGGTGCCATGAGGATCTATGTTTATTCCAGACTGACAAAGGTGCGTATCAGTGAGTGTATCTAATTCAGTGTGATAGTGGCCCTTTCTACTGATGAGAAAAGGCATAGATCCTCAGAAGTCCGTCATGCAAGTTACAGGATCGTGACTCATGAGAATCTGTGCCTAAGTTTTGCTTTTTCAGTTCACACAATTTTAATTTCCAGGCTGAGTGGGGGAGGGTGAAGGGAGATGCGCTTATTGTGGTTTGCAGTGAGTTGCAGTGAGTTTCAGCCTTTTCTTTTGTTTTTCAGTAACCGTACATCAATGACCATATAAATGAACACACTTTCACGCCCTCTATCGTTCTGTTAAAGACAGATTCGGGTTCACTACGGAATATGCTTGGATCTGCTGAGGCACATTATTATACGGGCAGAAATTTAAAAGCCAGGTTACAAATTAAAATATATACTAAAATGGACTTGGATAGGGCTATTATTTGGTTGAGGGCTGGGCCGGGACAGTACAAAGCTTTAGCCAGCCTTGAAGGCCGCTTTCATCGGAACTGCTGTCAGATGGTATGGCAGAAGGTTCTCTGTTCCGTCTGATGTGCACAGAGACAAATGACCCCATCAAGAAACATTCATTCCACCGTTACCGCATACTTTCACGAGGATAAATATATTCTTGTTGGCATCAGACGGATGGCATTCACTGCCTAGCAATGTTCGCCCATAACCAAAGACAAAACTCCCCAAGAGGCATAGATCTTCATGAGTTCCGCGCAGAGTGCGGGGGCTTGTGAGAAGCTACATGTACTATATGTATCTTGGTGGCTAGTGTTGCCTCTATGCTGCTATGTTTACGCAGCCGGGATGAAATCGGGACCACCGAGCCCAAAACAAAACACCCATGGCTGTCAACACGTGCGATTCGACGACCGTCCCGGCACTGCGGCATAGAATAGCGCGATGCTCATGCTCCCTTTAGGTTCACGGCAGTGCAACCTCGAGTTTGGAGACTAACTGTTAAAGTTTACAATGAATGACGGCAGACAGGCGACCAATGGCCCAGAACATACCTTTGCTTCGCAAGTGAATCAAAATTGGAGTATGCGAGAAAGAGGGCAGGGGTTCATTAGGCTTATAAAGAAGCAGCAAAATTATGCAGCAGAAAATAAGCTCCCTTGTGCCTGCAACCACTGCAGTATTGGTGGCTGCATGCACAATGGGGTTAAAAAAGTCTGACCTTTTGTCAAAGCGAAGAAGGAGGGCGATAAAGATGCCTGGGATGACAATGTCCCCCAAGCCCAGCATTGCAAAGTTGTTGGCGGCCAGACCATTTTCAAGCAAGTCCTGAGGAAACACCACTACAACACAAACACAAAACAGCAGTGTAAGAAATAAAACAGAACCACAATAAAATCCTAGTGAAATTAGAGTACTGATTTTGCACCATTTCACACATCTCAGACATGATACATGATATGCGGAAAATCAAGCTGGTGTTAAAAAAGTGCTGCTTAAATCCTAATTTCATCTGTCATTTATGCAACACACAGCAGAACCTCCTGTGAACGGTTGATCGATCTTTTGCCCCGAGCGCCGACTTTGTAGAAAATCTCATGCGCCATTGCAGATGGAAGGTGCTCATGAGAACTGAGTGCGTACATATGCCAACACGTGTCATTCTGTGTGTACCCGCTTGATTGACTACAGGCTAACAGATAGATCTCAGTACTCTTATACTATACAGAGTGTATAGTATAACAGTGCTGAGATCAACTTGAAGGCATGTGGGCTGACATTCTGTCTCTGCACCCCATCAGGGGCTCATGAGAATCTAGTGCGCATGTCTTTGTTTTTGTAATTTTAGGAGTCTGATGCATGTACAGAACATTGGCTTTGTTTCTTCAAAAACTTTACCGATGGTATTACTGATAGGAAGATATACTTAGCCTGCCAATTTCTTACTTACTTACTTACGCCTGCGAACCATCCTGGGCATTCACTGGAGTGACTATGTCACCAACGTCGAGGTCCTTGAACAGGCTGAAACTGTGAGCATCGAGGCTTTGCTGCTGCGGACACAGCTCCGCTGGGCGGGGCATGTCTCCAGGATGGAGGATCATCGCCTACCAAAGATCACCCTGTTCGGCGAGCTTGCTACTGGACACCGTGACAGAGGGGCACCAAAGAAGAGATACAAAGACTGTCTCAAGAAGTCACTTAGTGCCTGCCAAATCGACCACCACCAGTGGTCTTCGCTTGCTGCGGACCGTGACACCTGGCGCTCCACCATTTACAAGGCAGCTGTCTCCTTTGAGGACTCTCGCAGAGCTAGCCTTAAGGACAAGCGGCTCAGGAGAAAAAACAGAGATGCCGCAGCTCAGAACCCTGGCCATACCTTCCCCTGCAGCCACTGCGGTCGAACCTGCCTGTCTCGGATTGGCCTCCGCAGCCACGAACAAGCCTGCAGACGTCGTGGGCAACTCCTATAAAATCTTCGTTCGCGAAGTCAAGCCAAGAGAGAGACTTACGCCTGTCACCCCTACCCGGGTATAGGCCGTCGACGAGAGACCTCCAGCAACTCCTGTCCTGTGCTTCTCCTTCGATTCTACTCCAGGTGGTTCCCAGTCTTGATGTCTGCTTGGAGGTCTCGACGCCAGGAGTTTCTCGGCCTACCTCTTTTCCTCTTTCCCTGGGGGTTCCATGACAATGCCTGCCTAGTGATACTGGAAGCTGGCTTTCTCAGACTGTGACCGATCCATCCCCATCTTCTTCGCCCAATTTCATTCTCTGCTGTTATCTGCTCTGTTCTCTCCCAGAGTCTGACGTTGCTGATCTTCTCTGGCCAATGGATTTTCAAAATTCTTCTAAGGCAACTGTTCATGAAGGTCTGTACTCTGTTGACTGTGGTTTTTGTCAATCTCCGTCTCTGCTCCATATAGGAGAACTGCTTTTACATTGGAGTTGAAAATCCGGACTTTGGTGTGTTGTGACAGCTCTCTGGAACTCCACACTTTTTTCAACTGGAGAAAGGCTGCTCTGGCTTTACCGATTCGTGCTCTGACATCTGCATCAGTGCCGCCTTTTTTGTCTATGATGCTCCCGAGATAGGTGAAGGACTCCACCTCCTCCAACGGGGTGCCAGCAAGCAAGACTGGTTCTTCCCTGGTTGCGTTCAGCCTCATTGTCCTTGTTTTCTGTTTGTGAATGGTGAGGCCCACTTGGGACGAGATGTCAGCACGCCTCGTGGTCTTGTCCTGCATTTGTTGATGAGTGTGGGACAGTAATGCCAAGTCGTCTGCAAAATCGAGGTCGTCAAGCTGTGTCCACAGTGTCCACTGTATTCCACTTCGTCTGTGCTCTGTGGTCATCTTCATGACCCAGTCTATGGCCAGTAGGAAGAGGAACGGAGACAGCAGACACCCCTGCCTGACACCAGTTCTGACCTGGAGCTCTCTGGTGAACTGCCCTTCGTGGATCACGCGACATGTCATGCCATCGTAGCTGCTCTTGATCAGGCGGACGAGCTTTGTGGGTACACCGTAGTGTCGTAGGAGTTTCCACAGAGTCTCTCGGTCCACACTGTCAAATGCTTTCTCATAATCCACAAAGTTGACGTAAAGCGGGGAGCTCCACTCCAGAGACTGTTCCACGATGATGCGGAGAGTGGCGATCTGGTCTGTACATGATCGGTTCTTCCTGAATCCTGCTTGCTGGTCTCTCAGCTGGGGGTCAACGGAGCTCTTCATTCTCTCTAGGATGATCCTGTTGAAGACCTTTCCTGGTACTGACAGCAAGGTGATTCCTCTGTAGTTGGAACACTTGCTGAGGTCGCCTTTCTTGGGAAGCTTGATTAGGTACCCCTCCTTCCAGTCAGCTGGCATCACCTCCTCTTCCCAGATCTTTCCAAACAGTGGGTACAGCATCTCAACTGTTGTCTCTAGGTCTGCTTTCAGAGACTCCGCTGGGATGCCATCTGGCCCTGCTGCTTTGCCATTCTTCAAGAATGCCACTGCTCTTCTGATCTCTTCCCGGCTGGGTCTGTCACAGCTGATGGGTAGGTCGGTCTCTGCCGGCTGGATGTCGGGGGGGTCGGGTGGGCTAGGTCTGTTCAGTAACTCTTCAAAATACTCGGCCCATCTGTCGAGTTGGTCTGCTCTGTCTGCAATAGGCTTGCCTTCTTTGTCTTTTACTGGTCTTTCTGTATGGCCATACTTACCCGACAATCTTCTGGTAATGTCGTAGAGCTGTTTCATGTTGCCGCTGCCTGCTGCCTTTTCTGCCTCTGCTGCCAGGCTGTCTGTGTAGGCCCTCTTGTCTGCCCTGATACTACTCTTCACCTCGCGGTTGGCTTCCCAGTATTCCCCCTGTGCCCTTACTTTGGCTGCTCTCGTGCGACTGTTGTTAACCGCTGCTTTCTTCTGCTTCCTCGCTTCTATCTTGTTCAAGGTCTGTGCCGACAGCCAGTCCTTGTGGTGGTGTTTCCTGAACCCTACAGTGTCTTTGCAGGTTGAGTTCAGCGCCTCTCTAACTGCCTTCCACTGCTGCTCTGTGGTGACCGCCTCCTCTTCATTTACTAGCTCCTGTAGCGCTTGAAACCGGTTGGACAGCACCAGTTTGAACTCTTCTCTAACTACAGTTTCTCTCAGGAGGCCTACATTATAGCGCTGTCTTCTTGTTGTCTCTGTGCGGCTTTTCTTTAGCTTGAGCTTCATTCTTAAGGTAAGCAGATGGTGGTCTGAGGCGACATCTGCTCCCCTCCTCACTCGAACATCTTGAAGGGATCTTCTAAATTTCTTGCTAATGCAGATATGGTCTATTTGGTTCTCTGTTGTATGGTCAGGTGAGACCCAAGTTGCTTTGTGTATTCTTCTGTGTGGGAAGATGCTGCCTCCAATGACAAGTCGGTTTAGAGCACAAAAGTCTACAAACCTCTCCCCGTTCTCACTCATCTCCGAGCCTAGTCCCTGTCTCCCCATCACCTCTTCGTATCCGGTGTTGTCCTCCCCTATTTTGGCATTAAAATCGCCCATGACGATGGTGATGTCTCGCTCCGCACATTTGTCCACAGCACTTTGGAGTCGGTCGTAGAACTCTTGTTTCTCTTCCTCGTCACTGTCATTGGTGGGCGCATAACACTGGATGACGTTCAGCTTGAGCTTTTTCTTGGTTCTAAAGGCTGCTGTGATAATTCTTGGCCCAAGAGGTTCCCAGCCCATCAGCGCTCTCTGTGCCACTGGTGACAGCATGAGTGCTACTCCTTCTGTATGGGGGGCATTCTCCTCTTCATGACCTGAATACAGAATCATCTCCCCACTTAACAGCCTTTTCTGGCCAGACTGCGTCCATCTGGCTTCACTGATGCCTAGCAGGGAAAGGTTGTACTTTTGCATTTCCGCTGCTATCTGGGCGGCCTTGCCGCTCTGGTACATGGTCTTGACGTTCCATGTGCCCATGGTTGTATCCCTGGATAGAGAGAGGCGGCTCGGTCCTGTGGCTTCCGAAGACTTCCGGCTTTCACCACAGGACGTCGTAAGTCTTCTAGTAGAAGAACCTTCCTCCTCCAGGAAAGGAATTACTGTTAGTCTTTTCGTCGGCGTTTTTGTAGCTATTTCCTTTTTTGCAGGGTGGGGAAGCTACCCCCACGCCCAACCCCCTTACTAGGAGGACCATGGGTTTTCTGTCGGGGTCACCTTCCCTTAGACCATGTTGGTTCACGGCACCTTATTTCATTCGGTGCACCCCTCTCACGAGGGACCCCCTATCCACCACCCAGGGGACGCGCCTCAACGCCGTATGGTCCCAGCGCGAGGCATCGGTAAGTATTTTTCGAAAAACATTACCGATGACATTACTGTCTGGAAGAAAGGCGAAAAGGTGGAGGGTGCCGCGCCCATGTTACCACCATAAAGGGCATACGACAGAGCCACACACCCAGTCGCCAAACTCCCGACAATTTTAGCTAAGTGCGTATCTACGGCGCTTCTGGCGCCGGGAGGGAGTGCTGTGCTGCGGCGATGTCCCCCACCAGGGCGAGATTGTCTCGCTGGCCCTACAGATCCCTGAGGTAGAAGCGGGCGAAGGTTGATTCTGCCCGCCAGCCCACTGCGGCCACGAAGTCTCGAACAGCACAGGTGCGATCGAAGGCGACACTCGCAGCCATGGATCGAACCTCATGTGCGCAGATCTTGAGCCTCTTCGCACCGTCTTGGAAAAAGGTCCAGGTAGGAGGACCGTATGACCCAACGCAGCCAGGAAGATATCGTCTGAGCTGTTATGTCATTTCTGCCGGGGGCCAAAGGCAGAAAGAGGCGTGACCGTACGCGACGGATGGGCTTGGATCTGCATAGGGAAACGTGTAAGGCGTGCACAGGATGTTGTGGCCAGGTCTCCTGAGGAAAATTCACTGTTTCAACGGCCGAATAGTTATGACCGGTGGTGTAGTCAAGGGAGACCTGGTCTTGGCTAGGAAGGCAGGATCAGTGAGCAATTGCACAGAGCCATCCGCCCGGAACTGGAGGCAGATAGATCTCACCGACAGCGCGTGTAGTGTGCTTACTCTGGCCGCCGTGGCTAGGGCAAAAAGGAAACATGCCTTCCGTGTCACATCAGCGAAGCGAGCCAGGTAAGGGGTTCGAACCTGTCCGAATTAAGCCACGTCATGACCCAGGGTAGGTCCCAGCGAGGAATCAGCGAGCGGGAACTGGACGCTGAAGGTCAAATTCCCATTAGGTCTGTGAGATCTTTGCATTCGCCAGGGTCTGGGCGAGGTGACCGAGTAAGCCATAGTGGACAGGATAGTGGACAGGTATCCTCGGATCGTGAAGAGGCTAGGCCTTGGTCTTCGAGGAGAAATAAATCAGCGAGCTGTGGAATAGACAGATCGGTGGGGAGAGTTGTTGGATAGCACACTATGACTGAAGTACACGCCACTTTCCCTCGTAACGTGTCTGGTCGTGGGTCTATTGGTTAGCAATAGCTTCCACAGTCACACTCGAGAAGCCGCCAACGATGAGGGTTTGCCGCCGAATCCCCAGGTGTGACGGAGAAGGTGTTCCGGGCACAGGTGGTGGAATAGCGTTTGACGTGGTTGCTTGAGCATCGTCCTCAAGGTGGCCGAAGCGGAGAGGCCCGTGGTGAGACTGAGGAGGTCGGAGTTTCAATACATGTTCCAGGTGAACGGGTCTACCAGCAACGCGACCGTATCGCACCTTCTGTAAGTAGAAAAGCTGCGGCGGTATCTGAAGTATAAGTAGCTCCTGTTGGCGAAGGAGCGTTTCCTACTCGATGAGGGCTCGCCCAACTGTTGGCAGCTCTAGCCAGTAGGTGTGTCTGCCGGCTAGGTCCCGAGTCCAAGGGCCGGATGTCGAGAAGAACCTCAGTAACAGGTCTGTAGCTGGAACAGCTGGGAGTAACGACGACCGAGGGGAAGGATCCACCGCTGTGATCATCAAGACCAGCAGTTGAAGCAAACTTACCCTGGAGAGGATGGTCCGAAACTGGTAGAACACACCATCGAAGCGCAGAGGTGATACCTCCTGGAGGCCGGGTGCCTAGGGACATGGAGATGCGCCTCGGAGATGTCCAAGCTGACTGTGAAGTCTACAGGATGCACAGCGACCCTGGGGGAATCCAAAGGAGAAGTCGGAGCCACGAGAAATTGTTCATCAATGCGAGATCAATGACAAGGTGTCACGAGCCATCCGGCCTGGGAACCACAATTCGACGGCTATAAAGGTCGGGGAGTCGAAATCGTAACTCCATGGCAATGTTTTGCAGAAGCGAGTCATCCTGTACTCGCAGTGTGATGGCGTCACTCTCGTCCGACAGAATCTCGGTCCATAAGGGAAAACATCTCAGTGATGGTGCGAATGCAAGGAAAATGAGAGTCCCATGGTGATGGAGGTAGAGAATCCAGGGTCCTAACGGGATTGCAGAGGCCAAAGGCGGGGACCCGCGGGGGGCCCCTAGAGTGAGCCAACAGGCTTGCAGTCCGGTATCTCGATGCATCAGGTCACAGAAGAAGGTGGCCGCCAAGCGAAGAGTGAAACGCTGCCCTGTTGGCCGCGATAGCTAGGGCGAGAAGGTCACCAAGAAGGGGCGAAGTAAGCTTGCAGGCGTCCACGACGCGACGGAAGAAGGCTTCAGGAAACCTGCGCAGGCCAAGGCGGTCCGCACTAGCGACGCCGTCGATCCAAGCTGCAAGGAGGGTGCTTCTCAGCTGAGTGTTGACGCCAACCTGCACTACCGCCAGGGTGCAACAAGGGAAGTGAACAGTTGAAAACTAAAGAGCCCGCAAAGCAGGATTGCCGGAAGGAGCTGCTTGTGGTCAGCCGGCCGCATGCGATTCGAGAAGAAGTACTCATGGGAATGGCCTGGCGATGCGCGGAGAAGGAATCCCTCAGATCCTCAAAACCGGGGTTGTGGCAGCGACATTAACCTCAACTGCTGACATCCGAGTCGACGAGGTAGAGACCAACCTCTTGAGCGGGGCACGGGGCGCATGCGTTCTCAGGCAGAGCGGCCGCGATCCAATGGGTTGCATTGTCGATCGCCAGAAGCGTTGGGGGCTGAGGAGGCCGTCGCGTAGAGCATCAGGATGCTTCCTCCTTTTGTCGCTGGACGCGCACAAGCGTCTAGAGATGCTGGCCAAGTGGGAATAGTCCCAACTGTCAGTGGTCCGTGCACGCGTAGACATGGGTCTTCGCTGGCCTGCCTCCGTAAGGCAGGCACTCTGCCGGATATCGACTCTCCGTAAGAGTACGCGGCTTCTCCTGGCGAGACCTCTCCGGACTGTCAGTGGACCAAAGACTGCGCGAAGCGCGTTTCTGCATGCCGGCCTCCGTAAGGCGGGCTCTCTGCCGGTAAATACACTCTTGAAGAGGCAGCGGCGTTAGTCCGGCGGGCGTCACGGATAACGCAGTCCTGTGGCAAGGGCTGAGAAGAGGAGCGACTGCGATGGCGGAAGCGACTGCGACGACGAAGTGACTGCGACGACGAAGCCCGACGGACGAACTCCTAGACCAGCGCCTGAGCAGTGAAGATGGTGGGTGACGTAACCTGCGAGGAGATACGTACCAAGGTAGACATGCTGCAGGGCACGGGAATGAAGAACGTGAAGGGAGCGCACAAGATGGGAGTCGGAGGCCGAGTCGGACTGTCGCAAGCGCATCACAATTCTTCCTCCATTTGGCATCGGACGCACTAGTGTCTGAAGCTGCTGGCTGCGCGGGAGGTGTCAAGACTGTCTGTAGGCTTTGGACGGGTCTCTGCTGGCCTGTCTCCGGAAGGCAGGCACTCTGCCGACTTAGCGACTCTCCGTAAGAGTACGCGGGCGTGTCCTGGCGAGACCCCTCAGAACTGTTAAGAGGACAATGAGTGGCAAGAAGCGCGTCTGTGCAGGCCTGCCTCCGTAAGGCCGGCACTCTGCCCGAAAGCTATCTCCCCATAAGAGTCAGCGGGCTTTGTCTGGGCGGGAGGCACAGATGACACAGCTCTGTGGGAAGAGTTGAGCTCAAGTGTCCGGCGGATCATCCGTTTCTGCAGGCCTGCCTCCGTAAGGCAGACACTCTGCCCGAATGCTGTCTCTCCGTAAGAGTCAGCGGGCTTTGTCGGGCGAAAGTCACAGATGACATAGTTCTGTGGTAAGAGCTGAGCTCAAGTGTCCGGCGGATCGTCCGTATCTGCAGGCCTGCCTCCGTAAGGCAGACACTCTGCCCGAATGCTGTCTCTCCGTAAGAGTCAGCGGGCTTTGTCGGGCGAGAGTCACGGATGATGCAGTCCTGTGGTACGCGCTGGGTTCCTGTGTCCGGCGGTTCGTCCGTTACAGCAGGCCTGCCTCTGTAAGGCAGGTACTCTGCCCAAATGCTGTCTCTCCGTAAGAGACAGCGGGCTCACTGCAACATAACAGATATGATAGGCGACTTGGTCCAAGCCCTGCTCGGTCCCGCCAACAAAAACGAGAAAGAGCGGTGCAACCGCTGTACGCTAAAAACAAAGCCTCAAGCCGACGCTGGCACCCGGTTCGGGGGCCAGCCGAGGGTTGGGATCGATACCTTACCTCTCAATTGCGGGGACGGGGGGGGGGTGGGGGGGGGGGGGGGGGGGGGGGGGGTGGGGGGAAGAACCTCCAAACCAACCACCAAGCTTGTCGGCGGGAAGAAGTCCCGGGTCCGAGACAAAAAGTCCTCACACAGCCAGGAAACCACCACAGAGCGGAGCGCCGGAATTCCAACACACACAAAGTCCCCCATCAAGCACGAAGCCCAGTGTGACATGTTGAGACGCAGTCGCAGTACGATAACACACCCACGGCACGTAAGGTTCCTTCACGAAACTTCACTCAGCCGCAACGACAGCCTGGCCAACAGTGGGACACTTCAGCACCGGCTGCTGTTAAAAATGGTGCATCGCACACGCCCGATGTTGCCACAGTTCCAGTTCCATTTATTATCACACTCTTTGTCTATATTATATCCTTTGCTCTGCTAGAATTCTTCTCAACGATGTCTGCACGCGATCGAAATGGCGGTAGCCGTGAGGTGCGGGTGCATCGGTAACTTCTGGCCGCGTTCCGCTAACTTCCGTCGTCTGCTCTTAGACTCAGGCTTCACAACAATTGGTTCAAAGCCTAACACGCGCCGGAAGCTGTGATCAGCAACACGTAGTTGGGTGACCGTGACCTTGACTCGCCCGGCAGTCGACACGGTAGCCACAGGCGCTCAACGAACCTTAATTCTTGTGTTTGCTTTTCCGTATTAATACTTCCATAGTTCCGTAGTAATACATCGACGTCCGTAGTAAACAACGGAAATTCCGTAGTGGTTGGCAACTCGGCTGACACGGTCCAAGGGAGCAAAACCACTGGAGTAACAGGTCTAACAAAACTCTACGGCAGCGATGCGAACTCCACGCGACACGTTCACAACTGCACCAATACCGAAACGTCTCCTCTGCGAGCATGTCGCCAATTCACTACACAACTCCGCCACCGAAGACGAACCACGATATATCGCGTAGCTCACTCAAAGTCCATGTGCTCACGATACAAAGGGAACCGTAAGTCCAAAGGAAACACAGTAGTCCAAGGCGACCGGCCCTTTTTCCAAGCACAGGCACATAAATCCAAACACACAAGTCCGAAGGAACACAGGAATCCACAAAATGATAGTCCAGTGAAGAACCGTTAAAAACGGTCCGGGACCTATAGGCTAAACACGTCTGAAACGTACAACTAAGTAGAAGCGACTGATTGTGATTGGGCCACGTGGTGAGTGCCTAGAGGGGCTGGGACGGTAGGCTACTCTCGGCCCTAGTTAGGGTTCCCTGAGTGCCTCCCGGGTTGTGTAGGAACACAACAAGTTCTTAGGCTAAAATTGGGTAAGTAGTTGACACTTCCAGACAGTAATGTCATCGGTAATGTTTTTGAAGAAACAAATACATATGCTCAGGACTATCCGAGTGTGACAAGTGCGTTTCCATCAAACCTCTCATGAACCCCACCTAGTGACTGCGGCCACTTTTTGTTGGCAACAGGGGTGACTGCTCACAGGAGGTTCCACTGTTTGTCTGAAATTAGCTTGATTACCAGCAAACACATAAATGCAGTCATTATCCATGACCACAGCCCCCAATACACACACACGTACAATTATACATCTTTACTTACACTTGATAGGTGCTTCAAAGGATTTGGCCACTGTAACCATGACATTTGTCCCAAACACCTGTGAACAAAAATTATAAATTTAATGCATGTAAAATACCGACCAGAAACTTGAAGAAAATTGTAAATTATCTCTTTTATAAGCTTATGTACCCATCCATATTTTTTCCCCTTCTTTGACACATGTACTGATATATTGTACGACAAGCAAATTAATTATTCATGAGCTTGCTCGATATACTTTCCTTCCCAAAAAGCCTTGCGGCCCTGGCCCACAAAGTTGTTGATGGATTCGCGAGCCAGGGTCTTAGGAAATAAATCACAAAACACTGTTCTGCTGCAACATTAATGCATCTTTTTCAACTACGACAACATTAATACTTTGATTAATTTTAAGCTTGCCGTTCTTCACCAATGCCGAATATACTTTTTTTGCCTATGTATGTGCCATCGCTGTCATCGTGTGCTTCGGCACTCACATTGAACGTGGAAACTCGTAAAAAGCAATGCAAAGAGTACAAAAGGCTAAAGACACTAACCTATAACTTGAAACCTTCATTGTTGTAGATATGTAACACAAACTAGATTCACGAAATGCAACATTCCAAGCTAAAAAGAACACTGAAACTGTATTAGCGCAGGAGTAGATGGAACAGCCAAACGCTCAAAATCACTCAACACAGTTAGCTCCCTTGCGTCAACAAAACTGTCATCTGCTTTACATAGCGGTGGAGTCATAGTCTACAGTGGAGTCATGTTTTCTTGTTTGTTCGCTACTATTTTTTTTCTTTTTCAAGTTATTATCCACATTGCTGCTATGGGTGTTTCATTGCTAAACTTTGGTTATGAATTAAACTGAATTAAAATCATCTTGTGAATATGCATATATTTTATTTCAGTGTGCATTATAGTCTCGAAATGCAAACCTAAAATGGTCACAAAGAGTGGAGGGCACAAAGCGAAGGTAAAGTTTTGTTTTGGACTGGGTACATAAATTATATTGAGCAGCAATTTGCTTGATAGAATGCCGAAAACAGACAGATGCGATTACTTGACCCAATCAAAATATCCTCGTCGTACCGACTCGGACATTTTGATTCGGGTCTCGTAATCACATCTGCCTGTTATTGGCACTATATCAAGCAAAATTCTGCTCAATATAATATAATATTCAATTTTTTTTAAAACACAGCTGTACAAGAGAAATAAGTAACATTACAAAATTTACCCCCCTTGTACATGAAGCCACAAGGATTGTTTGAATTCTCCTCCACAAACGGTCACACAAAATGGCTCACCCAAAAGATGTCGTAGATAAAGAGCCCTCCCAGGAGGATGCAGCCTGTACTGATACGATTGAGAGACAGCAGTTCCACACCATTGATGGCGAACGCCAGACCAAACAGGTTGTTGGCTACCCAGTGCTAAGGCAGACAAATCACACAATCAAACTATGTTAAAGGTAAAAATGTACAACATTACAATTCAGGAGACTAATCAACCACAGATACATGAAGTTCTGGGGTGGTGTTAGAGTTTCACCAAACTACAGTGGAGTCCAGTTAACACGAACTCGCTTAACACGAATTTCCGGTTAACACGAACTGTTTTTGCATTCCTGGCCGACAGCCTTCTTATTCTGTATTAAAATTTCACTGATAACACGAAATGCTTAACACGAAATTTTGCTTAACATGAAGCGGTTTTCGGTTCCCAACCAGAGCAATTTCACTATTATTCACCTGTTTAACACGAACACATATTCCAGTCTCAAACACTGAAAACCAATTCATGAAAGGGGCTCTACACGTGTCACTCTCGTGCTGTAGTACACATGATACAGAGCAGAACGAACTCTAGCCTGTGATTGGCTGAATAGCCTTCAGTTGTTGTAATCCGTCTTCTCATTGGCTAGAGTTTCTGAACTGTATTCATGCATAATTCGTGTACCAACACAACCCAACACTCCCTCACTTCAGTTAACCACTGATCGTGGCTACCAAAACAGAAGTCGATTACGCTTGAAGTAAAAAACAAAATTAAAGAGATCCACGATTGTCTCTCTACACGGGCTGTCAATAACGCAAGATAGACTTTGATCATGGCATTTTTTAAATGACTTTGACCGTGTTGCTTTTACCGATGCGAGATTGTACTTCAACCTGTGTTGCTTTTACTTTACTATGGATTTTACATTAAATACGTGAGCTGTACACGTCTCCTTATGTTTTCCTAGCGAGCTGAAGGTAAGGTAAGCATATTTAGTACGATAATGTGCACTTTTAACCTCGTACTCATTCATGCACGCATCTCTTACACACTTTTTCCTTGCTGGGAGGGCCGTGAATCAATTTTGAGGCCATATTGGTTAACACGAAATAAGTTTAACACGAAGTGATTTTCCGTGTCCCCAGAAATTCGTGTTAAGCGGACTCCACTGTACTCTGGCACAACCCCTGGTACGATTCTAGACACCAAGCTATTCTGGCACAAGCCATATAGAATAATATTTGATCTAAACCTTATTGTGGGGTGTAATGGGAGACTGCTCAGCCATACATTGCCAATTATCAACAGTTCTCTGATGTGCAATTCAAAACTGTGTTAAGACCAGTGCTATAAGTATAATGTTACTTTTAAGCCCATTGCCAGTATGTGTGAAACACTCAGATCATGTTGAGCTGGCAAAACATGAAAACAGATGATAAAAACGATATTCATTATGTGTGTTTGCTCTGATTTGTCCCCATTGGTTCTCAGTCCACATGGAACAGCACTTGTTCTAACAATACTCAAAAATTATCCCACAGTTGCCGAGGTGTTCTTTGATCTTTACATGTATTGTCTGCACAGCAACAACCTGAGTACAATCTGTGGCACCTGTGTGTGTGTCAAAGTTCTATATAATGTTCTGTGACCATGCCCTATATTCTGGGATGGCCTATGGAACCCTACACTCAGGCCAGGATGTGCGACTACTGCGTGGTGTTTCGCTCCCAGAGTTCAAGTGGTTTTTCGTTGGATGTACTGTGTTTTCGTGTGCTGAAAGTCTGCTAAGCGTCACATAAGAGTGTGCTGATGAGGATCATATGCTTGGTTTTCGTCATATCTGGATGCTGTTCGAGTGGTATCGTATTGAACAGTGTTTTGTCATTCAACTTTGTTTACTTCGCCATTTTGGCTTTTTCCGCCGCGTGGGTCCGGCACTGCTCAGCAGAATGGGTCGGCCTCCGCCGCCCTGTTTTTGTGCTGCTCGTTAGTGTTTGAAGTGTTTTCGGTGTGAGTTTGCATGTCACCCACGGTTGCTTCTGTTGCTGTGTTGTTGTTCGTATTCTTGCTGTCCTATTGGTTTTACGTGTACTGCCTCAAAATTTTCTCTCGGCCCGTCACCATTTTGCCCTCCCTACTTCGGCGTCTTCGTCCAATTCGCCGCTGTCCGACCCGGGATTGTCTGTTGCTTGTTAAATTGTTCCCCCATATATCCATCTTGTTCTTTCAGTGTTGGCATTGCGTTTTTTTCAGCGTCGCTCCCCTACCACACTCACACCGGCACACACACTCACTACTGCACTTTTCCTCCTGTCCTCCATTTCGCACCCTCTCCTCGTCTTTCTCTCTCTTGTTCTCACATCATGCTCATCAGATACACATGCCAACAGCTGCTTTTTCTGCGTCGCCACGCCACCACCTGCGCGACAGGTGCTTCCGACAGTGTCGCAGATGCCTTAAGCGGCATCCCATTGCGAAAGAGAGGCCGCAGGGGCAGAACAAGCAGAAGGCGCGACTCACCACCAGACACACAAACTTCTTTCCCTAAACCCTTCCACCCCCCCCTCCCTTCCTTCTTCTCCTCATCCACCTCTCCCTGCTCTCCTCAACCGCCTCCTTCGCCCTCCCGCCCCGCCCCCCTCCTCCTTCACCCGCTTTTTCCTCCCTGTCTCCTTCTACTCCGCCTTTCTCCTCCCCTCCACCCTCCCCCATCTTTTCCTACTCCCCTCCCTCCCCCACCCTCTTTTTTGTCTGGTTCTCCTTCATCTTTTCCTCCTCCCCCTCCCTCCTCCTTCCCCCCTCCCCACCCTCCTCCTCCTTTGTCCTATTCTTGGTCTGTTTCTTCTCCCTCTTCTTATTCTGCTTCATCCAACCTGAAACTGTGTCTGTTCAATGCGCAGTCTGTCTGCAAAGATGGCAAAGCCGACGTGATTTCAGATTTCATCCTAGACAATGACCTAGATGTTGTCGTGATCACCAAAACGTGGCTCCACCCAGCTGGCTATGAACCCATCATCACCAGCGTCACTCAAGAGTGGCTACCGCCTGGCCTCCTTCCCGCGCGCTTCCAGAGGGGTGACATTGCCATCATCTACAGGGACTGCCTTTCTGCTCACCTCTCCTTCTCTCAGTCTCTCCCTTTTGCTCATGCCTCCTTTGAATCTGTCGAGGCCGTAGCAACACTCCCTGGCCAGTCTCTCATCTTCTCATGTATCTATCGCCCCCCTCCAAGCTCTCAAAACAAACTCACAAACTCCCATGTTCCTCACCGAGTTTGACGTACTCCTCAACCATTACAGCACACGACCCGGAAAACACATCCTTCTTGGCGATTTCAACTTCCACTTTGACAAACCCGACCACCCTGACACAAAACGCCTTTGCACATCACTTTTACACCACAGTCTTACACAACACATCACTAAAACCCACCCACTGTCTCGGCCACACCCTCGACTGGATCATCACCCGCACCTCCGATCAACTCTTTCTCAACTCTGACATCTCCTCTCTGACCACCTCGCTATTCTCGTCTCCCTCAACCTACCTCCCCTGAAAAAACCCAAGCTCCTTGTCTCTCGTCGCAAACTAAATTTTGTCAACCGAGAGAGCTTCTACGACGAAGCTGTCGGTCTTCTCTTGGACCCCACCCCCTCTCTTGATCTTGCATCCCACTTCGATTCCTCCCTTCGAAAACTCCTAGACACCCATGCCCCTGTCACCACCTGCTCCAAGCCCGACCGACTGGCTCAATGACGACATAGCTGAGGCCAAGCGTGAGCGCCGACAAGCGGAACGCCGCTGGCGCTCATCTGACTTCACGTTTCACCGACAGATCTTCCAAACCGCCAGATCCAAAGTCTGCAGAATGATCTCCGATGCTAAACGTAAACACCTTCAAAACAAAATCCTGGAATCCACTTCTTCCAAAACCCTCTACGCTACTATGAACACACTTCTAAAGACTCTTCTCTCCCCAACACACACAGCAAAGAAGAACTCCCGTCCGCCTTTTCCATTTATTTTTCTGACAAAATCCATACTCTGCACAACACACTCGATACCCTACCTTCTCTGCCTTACCCTCCCGACCCCCCTTTTTCTGGCATTCCCCTCTCGTCCTTCTGCCCTGTCTCTCAGGATGAAGTTCTCAAGACCATAAAGTCTATGCCTTTTAAAACCTGCGAACTAGACCCTCTCCTGGCTTCTCTCTACCGCCACGGCCTTCCAAAACTTTTGCACTTTATTACCAACATCATCAACACATCTCTAGAGAATGGCTCTGTCCCCGATATCTTTAAGTCCGCCATCGTCTGTCTTCTCCTCAAAAAAACACAATCTTGACCCAAACGAACTCAAGAACTATCGCCCAGTCTCTAATCTATCTTTCCTGTCCAAGCTTCTTGAGGAGGTTGTCCTCAACCTGCTCAACCTCCACCTCGCCGAGAACAATCTCCTCCAGTCTGCCCATCGCAAACACCACAGCACTGAAACAGCCCTTCTACATATCCTGAATGATCTGCTCCTCTCTACCGACTCGGGTGACATCTCCCTTCTTACGCTACTCGATCTCTCTGCTGCCTTCGACACTATAGATCACTCTATCCCCCTCCACCGCCTTCACCACTCCTTTGGCATCACTGACTCTGCTCACTCCTGGTTTCTCTCCTACCTCTCCGACAGACAGCAGTCCATCACCATCGATGGCGTCTTGTCTAACCCAGTCAGGCTCTCCTAAGGAGTTCCACAGGGGTTCATCCTGGGCCCAGTCTTTTTCACACTCTACACCTCTCCTCTGTCCAGCATCATCCAGTCTCATGACATACACCACCACCTCTACGCTGACGACTCACAACTACTAGACAAAGACAAACTCGACAACACTCAGTCACTACTGACTCGCACTGCTGACAGCTACGAAGATGTGAAAAACTGGATGACAGCAAACAAACTAAATGATGACAAAATGGAAGCCATGCTGGTAGGCACTCGCCAGAAACTCTCCCAGCTCCCTCCCTCTCTCCAACTTCAACTCGACAGCACCCCTATCCCCCTCTCTGACTCGGCCAAGAACCTCTGTGTTATCCTCGATTCCTCTCTTTCCATGACCAGCTTTGTCTCCGCCACGGCCAGGGCATGCTATTTCTACCTTCGTTGCATCAGTCAGATCAGAAAATACCTCACCACCGAAGCTGCCACCAAACTTGCTGTCTCTCTCATCTTATCTCGCATCGACCATTGCAACTCCCTCCTTTCCGGCCTTCCTCACTCCACCACTTTCACTCTCCAGCGTGTCCAGAACAATGCTGCCCACCTCGTCCACAGAAAGAAGAAATCCGACCACATTACTCCCCTGCTCAAAGTCCTTCACTGGCTCCCCATCCCCCAAAGCATCCAATACAAGATTCTGTCTCTCTGCTACAAATCCCTTAAAAACTACGTTCCTGCCTATCTCTCCAACTTGCTTCACCCTACACTCCTTCCCACTCCCTCCGCTCTGCCTCCGACCTTCTTCGCCTCCACATCCCCCGCACTAAACTCAGCACTTTCGGACCCCGCTCCTCCGTCCACGGTCCATCCACCTGGAACACTCTCCCACTCTTTCTCCATCAGAAACACTCTCTCTCCTCCTTCCAGTCCGCCCTCAAAACTCACCTGTTTCAAGATTTCTAGCACTATAACACTATGAACGCTCCTCACCCTAATCCAACTGTCAGAATGTATTTGTGGTACGTGAGTCATTGTCAAAAGCATGCGAATGCGTGTGCAAGTTGTGAGTGCACGCTTAGAGTTATAATTACTTACTTACTTACGCCTGTCACCCCTACCCGGGTATAGGCCGTCGACGAGAGACCTCCAGCAACTCCTGTCCTGTGCTTCTCCTTCGATTCTACTCCAGGTGGTTCCCAGTCTCTTGATGTCTGCTTGGAGGTCTCGACGCCAGGAGTTTCTCGGCCTACCTCTTTTCCTCTTTCCCTGGGGGTTCCATGACAATGCCTGCCTAGTGATACTGGAAGCTGGCTTTCTCAGACTGTGACCGATCCATCCCCATCTTCTTCGCCCAATTTCATTCTCTGCTGTTATCTGCTCTGTTCTCTCCCAGAGTCTGACGTTGCTGATCTTCTCTGGCCAGTGGATTTTCAAAATTCTTCTAAGGCAACTGTTCATGAAGGTCTGTACTCTGTTGACTGTGGTTTTTGTCATTCTCCAAGTTTCTGCTCCATATAGGAGAACTGCTTTTACATTGGAGTTGAAAATCCGGACTTTGGTGTGTTGTGACAGCTCTCTGGAACTCCACACTATTTTCAACTGGAGAAAGGCTGCTCTGGCTTTACAGATTCGTGCTCTGACATCTGCATCAGTGCCGCCTTTTTTGTCTATGATGCTCCCGAGATAGGTGAAGGACTCCACCTCCTCCAACGGGGTGCCAGCAAGCAAGACTGGTTCTTCCCTGGTTGCGTTCAGCCTCATTGTCTTTGTTTTCTGTTTGTGAATGGTGAGGCCCACTTGGGACGAGATGTCAGCAAGCCTCGTGGTCTTGTCCTGCATTTGTTGATGAGTGTGGGACAGTAATGCCAAGTCGTCTGCAAAATCGAGGTCGTCAAGCTGTGTCCACAGTGTCCACTGTATTCCACTTCGTCTGTGCTCTGTGGTCATCTTCATGACCCAGTCTATGGCCAGTAGGAAGAGGTAGAGTTATAATTATTATAAGATAAATGCATTACAAATACCGTAATTATTATTATTATTACCAGCAAAATCTGAGTTTCCTGAAAATGTATGTATTTTTCACAAAGTTGTCAACCCTCTTGTGACCCTTGACCTTTGTGAGGAGACGACTAAATTAATATGCATAGAAAAGTGTTATCATCAACTATTTAAATGCCAAATTTGATAGAAAAAAAAAGCAAAAACTTTGATAAAAACTACAATTCTATCGAAAACAGGCATTTTTCACACATTTGCTAACCTCTTGTGACCCTTGAACTTTCTTAGAGGTTGAGAGGTCATCAAAATTAGTATGCATAGAAAGTTCTTACCATCACCACTAATAAAAGTTGGTTTCAACCCATTTAACCCGAAAGACGTATTTCTCCAATATTAGAGCTTTTGCCTAATACCTGTGTACCAGAAGATGGATCGACCACGATAAAAAACTGACAAACTTATTTCTGTTCAAATTTCTGGACTTGCTTTTTGAGTTCACCTCCATGCACACTGTGCATGTCATCCGTGTGCCATCGTGCTTTAGCCATGTTAATACACGTAGCCATGAACACTGAAAACTGCGGGTCGCAGTGGCAGTGCCACACACGGCCCAGGGGTATCATTTCTAGTACTGTCGCTTGTCCATGGAGACGGCGGTGTCGAAGTGCAACTTTCTTCTAAGTGATTATCAGGTGGTGCCGGATTGAAGAATCCGAAGCATTCCAGCTTCCCTTTGCTTTTTCTCCGCCATTTACAACTTTGTTCAAGATCGAAAATGAAACGCATGATGCGGTATCCCATAATAGTATGAATGGCGACGTCACAGCAAGCAACGCGTTCAACAAGTAGCGCGCACTTTATAACAACATGCTGACACCACATGTAAAGTAACAGTTTGCCCGCCCAGTTACACTCGCACGGACCCCGGAGTCGGGGTGATTCTGAACGCAGCTGCAACCAAGAGAGCGGCCAAACAAACCAACTCATCACTAAAAATAGAATGACCGTCGCCTACCTTTCTTACGCTACGCACGATGGCGCAAGGATGATGCGTCTCGGATGCAGATGCACTGAATTTTAGTGTCGGACTACCCTTTAAACTCCGCCATGGCCGGTCCCAAGCCCGGATGTGAAAGGAGGAGGGTTGGGCGTGGGGTCAGCTGCCCCACCCCATAAAAACACACATTGCTACAGAAACGCCAACAAGAAAACCAACAACCGACTCGGCCCTGGGAGAGGATGGACCTTCAGCTGGAGGATTTATGACGCGGGGTGGTGAAAGCCGAAAGGAAGCCACTCAGCAGACTACCATCCTTTCGACCAGGGCAACCATCAACATCGGAACATGGAATGTGAAGACCATGTACGAAGCAGGGAAAACAGCTCAGGTGGCAGTGGAGATGAGGAACTACCGTCTCGACGTCCTTGGCATTAGTGAGTCCAGATGGACGGGCAGCGGACAGAAGAGACTGACCACAGGAGAGAGGCTGCTGTTTTCCGGCCATGAGGAGGACAATGCACCACACACAGAGGGAGTGGCTCTCATGCTCTCCAAAACTGCGCAGAGTGCTCTCATCGGGTGGGAAGCCCATGGCCCACGCATCATCACAGCCTCGTTCAGAACACAGCAGAAGAGGATTAGCATGAACATCATCCAGTGCTATGCCCCAACCAACGACAGCGATGACGAGACCAAAGACCAGTTTTATAACAGACTTCAGACCATCGTTGGAACCCTCCCTAGAAGAGATTTCAACATCATCATGGGCGATTTCAACGCCAAGGTCGGCAGTGATAACAGAGGCTTCGAGGAGGTCATGGGGCAGCAGGGTTTGGGAGTAATGAACGATAACGGAGAGAGATTCGCAGACCTATGCGCCATAAGCAACCTTGTCATAGGCGGCACAGTCTTCCCGCACAAGCGCATCCACAAGGCGACATGGGTATCACCGGACCATTTAACCGAGAATCAGATCGACCACGTGTGCATCTCGAGAAGGTTCCGAAGATCTCTCCAGGACGTCCGAGCGAAGAGAGGAGCCGACGTTGCTTCAGACCACCACCTGGTTGTTGCCAGACTGAAACTGAAGCTGAAGAGGAACTGGACCGGCGAGACCTGTCAGCGCCAGAGGTTCAACACTACGCTGCTGAAAGATGCAGGCAATCATGAGGAGTACAGACTCGCCCTCTCCAACAGGTTCCAGGTTCTCCAAGAGCTTCTGGACGAAGGAACCATTGACGAGCAGTGGAGAGGGGTGAGAGACGCAGTAACTGCAGCATGTAAGGAGGTGTTGGGCTACAGGAAGCACACCCACAAAGAGTGGATAACACCAATGACACTCGAGAAAGTAGTAGATAGAAAGAAGAAGAAAGCAGAAGTAAACAACAGCCGCACAAGAACAGAGAAGGCCCGCGCTCAGGAGGCATACACAACAGCCAACAAAATAGTAAAGAATAGCATCAAGGCAGACAAGAGAAATTTTGTAGAGTCACTGGCACAAGAAGCAGAGGAGGCAGCCCGGCATGGAAACATGAGAGAGCTCTACAACACCACAAAAAAGCTTTCAGGGAAGTTTGCCAAGCCAGAGAGGCCAGTAAAGGATAAACAGGGAAGAGCCATCCAAGGAGAGGAGGGACAGAAGAACAGATGGAAGGAGCACTTTGAGGAGCTCTTAAATAGACCAGCTCCACAAGACCCACCAGACATTCAGGTAGCCGAGAGAGACCTGCCGATAGACTGTAGCGAGCCCACCAAGGAGGAGATCCGGAAAGCCATCAAACAGCTCAAGTCGGGCAAGGCAGCCGGACCCGACAGTATACCGGCAGAAGCGCTAAAGGCGGATACTGAAACCACAGTTGAGATGCTCCACCCCCTCTTCAGGAAAATCTGGCAGAGAGAACAAGTACCAGCAGAGTGGAAGGAGGGTTACCTGGTCAAGCTGCCAAAGAATGGAGACCTCAGCAACTGTGCCAACTATAGAGGAATCACCCTACTGTCTGTTCCAGGCAAAGTCTTCAGCAGGATCCTACTCAGCAGGATGAAGGACACAGTGGACCCCCAACTCCGAGATCAACAGGCGGGCTTTCGCAAGGACCGATCATGCACTGACCAGATCGCCACGCTGCGAATCATCCTGGAACAGTCGCTAGAGTGGAACTCGTCCCTCTACATCAACTTCCTTGATTATGAGAAGGCCTTCGACAGCGTCAACAGAGCCACCTTGTGGAAGCTGCTGAGACACTATGGAGTACCTGAAAAGCTTACCAACATCATCAGGAACTCCTACGAGGGACTGACCTGCAGAGTGATCTGTGGAAACCAGCTCACCCACGCCTTCCAAGTCCGGACAGGGGTGAGTCAGGGGTGTTTGCTGTCACCGTTCCTGTTCCTGCTGGCCATCGACTGGGTCATGACGACATCCACAGCACAGAAGCGAAATGGCATCCAATGGACACTTTGGACCCAACTGGATGACCTGGACTTCGCAGATGACCTAGCCCTGCTCTCGCACACCCAACAGCAGATGCAAGAAAAGACAAACGCAGTGGCAGCGAACTCCGCAAGGCTAGGCCTGAACATCCACCGTGGAAAGAGCAAGGTGCTGAAAGTCAACGCTGCCAGTGGAACGCCCATCACATTGGAAGGCGAGGCGCTAGAAGAGGTGGAGAGCTTCACCTACCTCGGCAGCATAGTCGACAAGAAGGGTGGGACGGATGCTGACATGAAGATCAGGATAGGCAAGGCCAGGGCAGCATTTCTCCAGCTAAAGAACGTCTGGACTTCAAGAGATCTGTCAGTCAACACCAAGATCCGACTGTTCAATACCAACGTGAAACCAGTACTCCTCTATGGAGCAGAGACCTGGAGGACCACAGTGTCGACCACCAAGAAAATACAGACGTTCATCAACAACAGTCTGAGAAGGCTCCTCAGGATACGCTGGCCGGACAAAATCAGCAACGAGGAATTGTGGCAGCGGACAAAGCAGAAGCCTGCAGAAGTGGAGCTCCAACAACGCCGCTGGAGATGGATAGGTCACACACTACGCAAGCCAGCAACCAACACCACAAAGCAAGCCCTAAGATGGAACCCCCAGGGAAAAAGGAAGAGAGGTCGGCCACGAAACACCTGGCGACGTGACCTGGAGACAGATGCCAAGAAGATGGGCCACACCTGGGGACAGCTGGAGAGACTCGCCCAGGACAGAGACGGCTGGAGGGACCTTGTCGGCGGCCTATGCCCCAGAGGGGGTGATGGGCGTAAGTAAGTAAGTAAGTACTACCCTTTAGTTACATTTTCAGTACGTGATTTTTGAGTTTTAATGCATCATAGACATAAGAATAAGAATAAGAGTAATTTATTATCTCGAAAAGAGAAATTCGGTTGTGGTACATTTATAACAAATAGTACAAACAAGACATGAAAACATTATAACATAATTATGAACATACAGATGCACTAAAACGGAAGCCCTGGAGAGGTTTTGTCACAAAGTATCCTTTGGCCAAGTTTGAAGTCAGTGGCTTGAACAGTCTCCAAGAAAATGCCAATGATAAATTTTACCACGGACGAAAACGGTAGAGCCCAATAAATAGACTCACTTTCACTATCGCTTGTGAGCCAATGACCGAAAGTATAGAAACTCTACAATGGCATCATACCTTCTTCACAAGGTACCAGACACCTATGACAGCTGACAGTGCAAGGCATACCAGGTCCTTACGATCGAACTCATAGTTCATCAATTCTGAAACATAGAAACCATCTGTATAATTACCACATTCTTGAATAACTTAGCAAACATCTCTGTGATTATTGCACTGTTTACTGAGTCTCTAGGTCATAAAAGGCATGCTCATATTAATAATCATGAAGCACAAAAAAAAATGTATTTTTCTCTAAAAGATATTTTTTCGAAAAATACTTACCGATGGCATTACTGTATGGAATACACCTTTAGCTTACCGAATTCAGCCTCAAAACCGTTCGTGTTAAATATACATTTATTTCTTCAAAATTCATACCGATGGCATTACTGTATGGAAGAATAACAAAGAGGAGGAGGGTGCCGCCCAAGCCGTGCCATTGCAATACCTTCAGCTTCGAGAGGCAACCTCCCGACGAATTCAGCTAAGGTTGCTTACCTATGGCGCGAGAGGCGCCCGGAGGGAGTGTTGCGCCGCCGAGATGTCTCCGACAAGGGCCAGTGTCTCGCGTTGTGCGGAGGTCTCGGAGATAGTAGCGTGCGAAGGTGGACTCTGTTCTCCACCCGACTGCCGCTATGATATCCCTGGCTGCGCAGTTGCGGTCGAAAGCGACGCTAGCGGCGACCGCTCTAATCTCATGTGCCCGTATTCGCAATCTCTTAGCCCCTTCTGGAGAGATATCTTTGTAGCCAGGAGGAAATCGTCTGGGCTGAGATGTCGGTCCGTGCCGAAGCTAAAGGTAGGAAGAGGCGAGAGCGGCCTCTCCTGATGTGCTTCACTCTTTTGAGGTATACCTTCAAAGCACGGACCGGATCCTGCAGCCGAAATGTTTGGGAGCAATCAAGACGTGTGAGAGGGCGTAGGCTCAACACTTGAGGTGCAGCCGAAGGGAGTCTTTCTTTGCCAGGAAGGCAGGATTGGGTAGGAGATTTACTGCTCCCCCTGTCCGGAACTGCAAACATGTAGGGTCCACTGACAGGGCATGTAGTTCACTCACTCTGGCCGCTGTAGCGAGGGCCAGGAGGAAGCAGGTTTTCCTGGTTACGTCCGGCAGGCGGGCCAAGTGAAGAGGCTCAAAACGACTGGAGTTCAGCCAGGTTAAAACCCAAGCGAGGTCCCAACGTGGCAGGAGGGAGCGTGTGGCTGGGCGCTAGAGGTCAAAGTGGGCCATCAAGTCCGAGAGATCCTTGCAAGCTCCCGGGTCAGGAAGTCCCAAGTGTCTATAAGTGTCAGCCACCATGGAGAGGTAACCTCTGATGGTGATGGGTACCAGATTCTGTTCGCGAACAGCCACAAGAAGAATTCAGCCAGCTGTGGCGTGGTCAAAGCCGTGGGGGAGAGGCGTTGCGACTCGCACCAGGATTGTAGAACTCTCCACTTGCCTTCGTAAACCTGGCGAGTGGACTGCCTGTGGGCTGTAGCGATTGCCTCCACTGCAGCACCCGAGAAACCTCGAGTTGAGAGGGCCTGCCGCACAATCTCCAGGCGTGAAGAAGCAGTCTCTCTGGGCAAGGGTGGAAGAGGATCTGCCGGGGCTGCTTCAGCATTGTGCGTAGTGCGGGGAGCCGAAGTGGAGGATCCGTGGCTAGGCTCAATAGATCTTTGTCCAACTCCTGGTCCAATTGAAGGGGGCGACAAGGAGAAGGACCGCGTTGCATCCTCTGAGCTTCAGAAGGATCTTGGGCACCAGTACTGAAGGAGGATAGGCATAGGCTATGAGACCGTCCCAAGGAATGGAAAGATCGTCCACTGCCCAGGCAAGCGGATCCGGAAAGGGTGAGACGAACAGCGAAAGCTGACGGTTCCACCTGGTGGCAAAGAGGTCCAACATGGGAGTCTCCCAGTGTGCACAGATCATCCGGAAAATGTCCGGTCGAAGGGACCATTCGATGTGCAGCAATTGTCCCTGCCGAGAAAGAGAGTCCGCAAGAACATTCAGATGGCCCGGGATGTGTCGTGCTCGGAGTGAGATCCCCCGATCTCTGCCCCACAGGAGGATCTGGTAAAGCAGCATGCAGAGGGATGGAGACCTGGTGCCACCCTGCTTCTGAATGTAGGCTACCACCGTCGCATTGTCTGAAAGTATCAAGATCTCCTGGCCGCGGAGCCGAGATTCCCAGTTGATGAGAGCTAACCAAACAGCCTTGAGCTCGAGCCAATTGATGTGTCTGCCTTGGAGTTCCGCCG
The DNA here is from genome assembly GCA_036245525.1 of Semisulcospira habei. Taxonomy (NCBI): domain Eukaryota; kingdom Metazoa; phylum Mollusca; class Gastropoda; family Semisulcospiridae; genus Semisulcospira; species Semisulcospira habei. The sequence goes on along the minus strand of BTPG01000005.1, from coordinate 134,859,949 downwards.
GCCACTGACCCGAGACGGCGCTGAATCCCGGCAATAAGTGTGCTCCCCAGCCGGCATGGCTTGCGTCCGTGAAGAGTGACAGTTGAGGTGGTGGAGTGAAGAGGGGAACCCCCGTCGCCAACCACCCTTGATCCGTCCACCTGTGCAGATGCGGTCGAATCAGCTGAGGAACCGGAACCCTGGCTGCGAGGTCTCCGGAAGACGGCCTCCAGTGGAGCAGCAGATGTAACTGGAGAGGTCGCGAGTAAAGTCTGCCGAGGGGTAACAGTTCCGCAGCAGCGCTGATCAGGCCTAAGAGCTGGAGCCAAGTCCTGGCCGGGACTGCGTCCGCTAGAATCACCTGGTGAGCGAGTGTCACCAACTTCTGGATTCGTTCCTGTGGTAGTCGTACCCGGTTGAGGTCGGTCAAGAACTCCATCCCGAGGTGAACAAACCTGCGTGACGGAGAGAGATCCGATTTCCCGTTGTTTACCACAAAGCCAAGTCGGTGTAGGAGGCTGAGAAGTGCGTTCCTGTCCGCCTCCAGACGAGACACTTCCTGATTTCGGAGAAGCAGGTCGTCGAGGTAGTTGGAAGTCAGGCTGGAAGACGTCTGCCTGGCTGTGGAGACCACCGCATCCACAATCCTCGTAAAGATCCAAGGACTGAGATTGAGGCCGAAGGGAAGTGCACGAAACTGGTAGACCACTCCTCGGAAGGCGAAGCGTAGGTAACGACGGGAAAACGGGTGAACGGGAACATGAAGATAAGCATCTGCGAGATCGAGGCTTATGGCAAAATCCATTGGTTGCACCGAGGCCCGCAAACTTCTTGCTGTCTCCATGCGGAAATGTGGAGCGACTATGAACTTGTTGAGCGCAGAGAGGTGTATCACCGGGCGCCACCGGTCTCCTGACTTCGGAACCAAGAAGAGCCGACTGTAGAAAGCCGGAGAGTCGTGTCGGGCTACTACCTCCGTGGCGGCCTTCTGTAGAAGGGCAGCTATCTCTTCCTGCAGAGCTGAAGCCTTGCAAGGGTCTGTAGGGATGCGTGTCCACAGCGGAGACCGCCTCAGAGGGGGAGGTGTCCGAAATGAGATTTTCAGTCCGCGAGAAATCGTATCGAGGATCCATGGGTCCCCTGGAAACAGTGACCGCCACTCGCTGCTGTAATGTGCTAGCCTCCCGCCGATTGGAGGACCGGAGGGATTCGGCGGGGGCGTTACCAAGGTAGAGTCATTGGGCCCTACCCCGCCCTTGCTTCCGGCCGAAGCTGGGACGGGAGGAGGTCCGTGCGGGGAAAAAATGTCCACGGCCAGCTGGGGCCTGCTGTCTGGTCCTAAAGGGACGTCTGGTGATAAGACGAGAGGTGGGTCTAAAGGTCCGCAGGGTGCGACCCTCATCCTTGCGGCCGGCTGGAAATCTGGAAAGTTCCCTTCTGTTAACGCTAGGCCACAAGTCCTTCGCAGCCGTCTTCACCTCCTGCCAAGAGGGACCAAAGAGGAACGAACCGCCCAGCGGAGCCCGGCGTAATTGTGTGGAGAAGGTCAAAGGAATTCCAGGGCAAGATCGCAAGACCGCGTCACGCCGCATAAGATCACAGTTAGCTGCTGCCGCGATAGCGTTGGTGGCCGAATGGTGTACTGCTCGATTCGCCGTCACTGCCAAGGAGTGGATATCTCGTAATTTCTGCTCACTGGGTCAGTCCCAAAACTCCTGTACTCCACAGACTACCGCCTGCGTAGCTAGATCTAAGAAGCCCGTACACGCGATGGAATTCCGGATCAAGGTAGCTGTGGGTTCAAGTCCGGGTGGGAAGAAACGTCGCACCGGCCCTGGGCCATCTGCCTGGAGTTCGGCTTCAGGATCCACCGCTGGGAGGGGGCAGATGAAGGCTTGAGAGTGACCCGCATACCACTTCTGCTGAAAACGGATGTCAATGTCAGCAGGCCACCGTGAGTCCGCGAAGAAACCTTTATCACGCAGCTTGCCCTGTCGTAGGTGTTCGGAGAAAGCGTCAGAAAGGTCCCGAAAACCTGGAGGCTGGGGAAGGGACTTGAATCTTTTCGCCTGAAAAGGAGCGTCCACTGAAGCCGTAGCTTTCCTCTTGAGTGGGGGTGAAGGTGGACATGCGTCCAAAGGAAGAATGGTCGCGATGATGTGTGCCGCTTCGTCTAAAGCCCGAGAAGTCTCTGAAAGCAGGGGCAGCTCTTCTACTAAGTCGGAAGCGGGAGGACTACGTGGGTCCGAAGGTGTCTTAGGCTCCAGCAGGGCCGATGCCGAGTCTTCCGGGTGCAGACTGAGTACATCTGAGTCATAAGTCGCAGGGTCCGGAGAATGCAGACGGGATCCGCCATGCCGCGGAGGTGTCCAGTGCGGTGGGGTTCCAAAGGATCCGTCTCGCGAAACCGTCGTGAACCGACGCAGAGGACTTTGGGGTGAATAAGAACGCGCAGTAGGAAAATGACGATGGAGCCGGTAGCTGGAGGGGGAGAGACGAGAGGGACGTCTATCCTTATCCAGAAGTCGACTTGTCTGGGACCGCGGCCATTGCTGTGGGGAATACGGTCTACGGTGCCCAAATGATGTGCTCGACGAACGTGTCCGAGCTAAACGACTCCCTGTGGTAAAAGAACTTGTCCGTGAACGAGCAGGGGAACCAGTGTGTCGGGTCATAGGTGACTGATGTGACGTAGAATAATTGTCTCTGTGGGAATGGAGACTAACCTCTGAGCGCCGAGGGCTGCGAGGTGAAAGCCGTACTGCGTCAGTAGCCTCATAGGCTGTCCGCTTCTGATTGGTCCCTGACGCTTCAACCGATAGGCCAATAGAAGGGGTCGAAGGAGTCTCTGTCACCGATACTTGGGGACCATTTGAGACTGCGCAGGCCAACATCCCACTCCCCACATTCCGGGGACCTGCAATCGGGATAGGGTTCTGCGACTTAGTAATAGAATGAGAGCCTACCTTCTCTGTAGAAGCTTGTAAGAGCGGCGCTGTGGGGCAAAAAGAAACTGTCACCGAAGGGCCTGGCTCCGTCCGGTGATGAGGTATGTTGCTCTCTTTGGTTGACGGCCGAGCGGCTCTATGTCTAATCTGTTCCGCTGGTCGTCGGCGCCCATAAAACTCCCACAGCTGGGACCATTTCCGTTCCTTCCACGAGGCGCACACACCACAAGGGTGGGACGATGAACAGCCAGAACAAGGTAAACAGCGTGCGTGCGTGTCTGAGGGCCACTGGAAACCTTTGCAGCGGCGACAAGTGTGCAGTTAGGTACTGTAACACAAAAGGCACACATGAGTGTAAAAGCCCGAGGCCACTAACGAAGGGCCACTTGCACGAAACAAATACTAATCGAAACCGGTCATACCTGAGCCGCAATTTCTTTCGAGTTATGCCTGCGCTGCCGGCTAAACATTCTCTGCTGGCTGCTAAGGCACAACCTGAGACCTTACCTCGTCATTGTTATAAGGCAAAGAGTTTAGAATTCACGAATAAGAAATTCCGAAATCCGATAAATGCTGGAGGCTGAAGCTGATGCAACTTGTCTACCGGAAGCTAAGGTGAAACTGGCGGGAATGTGCACTTCCGGATGGAGGGAGGGGAGACTATCCGGGTGCTTGGTTACGACTCTCTACTATTACGCTCCGTTTCGTGTATTTAACACGAACGGTTTTGAGGCTGAATTCGGTAAGCTAAAGGTGTATTCCATACAGCAATGCCATCGGTATGAATTTTGAAGAAACAAAGGAAATCATCTGTTATGATCACTGCATTACTGATTAACTCCACGTCCAGCATATGTGATTACAGCATAGTTCATCAACATACTAACACATACACACAAAATCAACAGAACCAACATTTATCACGCAATTATGATGTCAATTTTTTGTTTGTTTCCATGGAATGCATCTGGGGGTTGGTACACAACAGTAGCAATAACAGTTGTCAAAAACCCTATTGCAAACACAGATTGCGTGAGGCAAGGGTACAAGAATTGCAAAGAATGAAATGAAGTCCTTACCTTCTTTTGCTTCTCCTTTCCCTTGCGTGAAAATGAGGTGATAATCCATGTTTGGAAAAGAAGATGGAATTAGCTTCTCAATCAAGGGCCTGTGAACAAATTCAACAAATTAACCCATTTAGCCCCAACGCCGTACAGTAGGAGATGGATTGACCATGATAATTCAAGGGTAGTGCCAGATTAGCTTGGTGCCTGCAGTGCCATGGTCAATTCATCTCCTGCAACTGGTGCATAGTTGTTTGGTGACACCTTGAAAATGAGGGAAATGCCTCCTTGTGGTTAAATGGGTTAATGAATGTAACACACTCTCACATTTAGTATTTTACAAATGGAACTTCAAAAATCATTAACTCTTTCGAGACGTGATGCACCCGGATTCACGGCTTTATGCCACAAATCCGGTTGCGGCACGTCTCGAAAGAGTCAACTCATTTGTACCAGTCGCTGCATGCACAAGTTGGTTAATCAAACTCAGCACTGAAATTAAAATTGCCCTTTACTTCGATAAGTTGCATGCCTACAAAATGCAGCAAGTAGGGTTCCCCGGTGGCGTTGCTGTACACAACGATCCCGGGCTGAAATTGTTAGGCTAGGTGCTACTTCCATACAGTAATGCCATCGGTAATGTTTTTTGATGAAACAAAGAAATAAATGTCAACAATTTGACCATTCAAAAATTTTCATCACACTGTAGTGGGGCGGTCCGTGGCGCAGTGGTTAAGGCGCCTGCCACCAATGCCAAAGGTGCGCGGTTCGATACCGGGTTCCGGCGTTGGACTTTTCTCCTCTGGTGTCACCGTTAATTCGGGCGGACCGTCGGGGGTTCTTTCTCCGGGTACTCCGGTTCTTCCACCCCCCCCCCCCCCCCCCCACTTTGGTACCGGTTTCAGGCCACTTTACAAATTTCAAATACAAGCGATCAAAAATCTCTGTAACTTCAGTAGCTGACTGGCCCTTCGTTTGTCTTGTACTGTGTTTGTCTTAAATGGCGTAAATCCGTGTCTGTTTCGTGAGTGTGTGTGTTGGGTTTCAGGCGCAGCGCTTTGAGTCGATTTCCCCAAAATTGAGAAAAAGCGCCTATATAATAACGTATTATTATTATTATGTAGTACTTTCAAACTTACCCTGAGATGTGAGCAAGGGCAAGTACACCAAGAAAGAAGAAGTAGAAAGCCAGTAACAGATTGATGTACTCCTTAGAGAAGATCTAAAAAGGTGAAATACACACAAAAGTCAGCATAAATACAGCATTGGTGTTGCATGTTTCTTTCAGTTTCACGCTATAATTTGTTTTTTTTTAAACATAACAAATGGTCACATATCATACATAATGACAAACAAAAAAAACCCTGCTGGTTATTACAAGCTCTCAATCAAATCAACCTGGTCAACTGCAGGGGTAATGAATGCCTACAAATTTAGGTAGTCAGCCAGGCTACCATGATTCAAAAGTTAGTATCTGAAGACAAAAATTAAGTCACCGGCCACATGAAAGAGCTCCAAATTTCGAGATCACAAGTTTGGCTACTGTTTACGTAGATTCCAGTCGCAGAAATCTTTTTCAAGCAATCACTGGCAACGGGTGACCCTTTCAACACCCTTGCAATTTTCTCTCCACCCTTGTTTCTTGTTTATTCTTTTACACTTAGTTTTTATGAACTGAAGTTTATTTCCAAGGGTTCAACAAATCCCATTCCCCGTGGCAAGTAAAAAATTAGGCCAGGTGAGTACACTTTAACTCATTCCGCCCGACGCACATATTTCCCAAATTTTAGAGGCATCATAATCTAATTACTATGCACCTGTTGCAAGAGATGGATCGACCATGATAATTCAAGGCCAGTGCCAGATTAGCTTGGGCCAACAGGCGCCAAGCTAATCTGGCACTATCCTTGAAATATCATGGTCGACCCATCTCCTGCTGTAGTGCATCAGGGCTGAATGGGTTAACCCTTTTAGCCCCATGGATGCATTTCCCAAATTTTGTGTTACTTAATGACTATGTACCGGTTGCAGGAGGTGGATTGACCATGATAAATCAAGGGTAGTGCCAGATTAGTCTCCAGACCCTTCTGGCATTACCCTTGAATCATCATGGTCAATCAATCTCCTGCTGTAGGACTTGGGGCTAAATGGGTTAATAGAATGGTTACAGCGCAAAGTGACTAAAATCAAATCCCACCCTTCCTCCAAACTCTCTCTCTGTGAGGGAGCAACCTGTCAAAGGTGGGAGTAGCTCAAAAGACCTTATGGATTTCATCTTAGAATTGCTTCTAATACATATCATTTTGAGGGAAGGGCAGGTGAATTTAATTTGTGCTAGGTATGTACAAATCCAAGTCGGGTGGTACCGTAAGTATGGCAACAACAAAAAAAGTTTGTCAAAGCCTGTTTCCACACATGCACAATAATCCTCGACCTCACTGAAGATAGAGGCCTGTATGTTGATATGTGTCTGAAAGTCAATGAGTTGTGATTTTAAACTTTACAAATGATGATGATATATACCTGGAACACAATGTAGATTCCAAGGAGAGTGCCACTGGCAATCAGAGGAAACATGGCAGCATCTTTATGGGAAATGGTTTCTGGTTTCTCTCCAGATTCCTGCAAATGTGGTAAAAGACAGCTTTACGTATGACTCCATAAACGACTACATTATTTATGGGGTATAATCTTCTGTAACATATCTTATTTTATATTTATCCAGGCGATTGATCGTTACAAGGCACCGTCACTTCAGCTACTTAAGTTGAAATACTGAGGCTGTTTACACCTACATACTTACTTACGCCTGTCACCCATCCCAGGGTATAGGCCGTCGACGAGAGACCTCCAGCGACTCCTGTCCTGTACTTCTCCTTCGATTTTACTCCAGGTGGTTCCCAGTCTCTTGATGTCTGCTTGGAGGTCTCGACGCCAGGTGTTTCTCGGCCTGCTTCTTTTCCTATTTCCCTAGGGGTTCCATGACAATGACTGCCTAGTGATATTGGAAGCTGGCTTTCTCAGACTGTGACCAATCCATCCCCATCTTCTTCACCCAATTTCATTCTTTGCTGTTATCTGCTCTGTTCTCTCCCAGAGTCTGACGTTGCTGATCTTCTCTGGCCAGTGGATTTTCAAGATTCTTCTAAGGCAACTGTTTATGAAGATCTGTACTCTGTTGACTGTGGTTTTTGTCAACTTCCAAGTTTCTGCTCCATATAGGAGAACTGCTTTTACTTTGGAGTTGAAAATCCGGACTTTGGTGTGTTGTGACAGCTCTCTGGAACTCCACACTTTTTTCAACTGGAGAAAGGCTGCTCTGGCTTTACCGATTCGTGCTCTGACATCTGCATCAGTGCCGCCTTTTTTGTCGATGATGCTCCCGAGATAGGTGAAGGACTCCACCTCCTCCAACAGGGGGGCAAGCAAGCAAGACTGGTTCTTCCCTGGTTGTGTTCAGCCTCATTGTCTTTGTTTTCTGTTTGTGGATGATGAGGCCCACCTGGGACGAGATGTCAGCAAGCCTCGTGGTCTTGTCCTGCATTTGTTGATGAGTATGGGACAGTAAAGCCAAGTCGACTGCAAGATCGAGGTCGTAAAGCAGTGTCCACTGTATTCCGCTTCTTCTCTGCTCTGCCGTGGTCCTCTTCATGACCCAGTCTATGGCCAGTAGGAAGAGGAACGGAGTCAGCAAACACCCCTGCCTGACACCGGTTCTGACCTGGAGCTCCCTGGTGAACTGCCCTTCGTGGATCGTGTCATGCCATTGTAGCTGCTCTTGATCAGGCAGACAGCTTTGTGGGTACACTGTAGTGTCGTAGGAGTTTCCACAAAGTCTCTCGTTCCACGCTGTCAAATGCTTTTTCGTAATCCACAAAGTTGACGTACAGCGGGGAGCTCCACTCCAGAGACTGCTCCACGATGATGCGGAGAGTGGCAATCTGGTCTGTACATGATCTGTTTTTCCTGAATCTTGCTCGCTGGTCTCTCAGGTGGGGGTCGACGGAGCTCTTCATTCTCTCCAGGATGATCCTGTTGAAGACCTTTCCTGGTACTGACAGCAAGGTGAGTCCTCTGTAGTTGGAACACTTGGTGAGGTCGCCTTTCTAGGGAAGCTTGATTAGGTACCCATCCATCCAGTCCGACGGCATCACCTCCTCTTCCCAGATCTTTCTAAACAGTGGGTACAGCAACTCTACTGTTGTTTCTAGGTCTGCTTTCAGAGACTGCTGGGATGCCATCTGGCCCTGCTGCTTTGCTGTTCTTCAAAAATGCCACTGCTCTTCTGATCTCTTCCTGGCCGGGTCTGTCACAGCTGATGGGTAGGTCGGTCTCTGCTGGCTGGATGTCTGGGGGGTCAGGTCTGTTCATTAACTCTTCAAAATACTCGGCCCATCTGTCGAGTTGGTCTGCCCTGTCTGCAATAGGCTTGCATTCTTTGTCTTTTACTGGTCTTTCTATATGGTCATACTTGCCCGACAATCTTCTGGTAATGTCGTAGAGCTGTTTCATGTTGCCGCTGCCTGCTGCCTTTTCTGCCCCTGCTGCCAGGCTGTCTGTGTAGGCCCTCTTGTCTGCCCTGATACTCCTCTTCACCTCACGGTTGGTTTCCGAGTATTCCTCCTGTGCCCTTGCTTTGGCTGCTCTCGTGCGACTGTTGTTGACAACTGCTTTCTTCTGTTCTTCTTATTATTATTATTATTGTTATTATTTGCATGCTATGTTTATTTTCCTGTTATGTTGTTTGTTTCCAGGACAGCTTGTAAGACAGGCATTGAGTTGCCTAATAGCTTTATCCTGAATAAATAAAGATTCATCATCATCATCACTTCTATCTTCTTCAAGGTCTGTGCCAACAGTCAGTCCTTGTGATGGTGTTTCCTGAACCCTACAGTGTCTTTGCAGGTTGAGTTCAGCGCCTCTCTAACTGCTTTCCACTGCTGCTCTGTGGTGACCGCGTCCTCTTCATTTACTAGCTCCTGTAGCGCTTGAAACCGGTTGGACAGCAACAGTTTGAACTCTTCTCTCACTCCAGTCTCTCTCAGGAGGCCTACATTATAGCGCTGTCTTCTTGTTGTCTCGGTGTGGCTTTTCTTTAACTTGAGCTTTACTCTTAAGGTAAGCAGATGGTGGTCTGAGGCAACATCTGCTCCCCTCCTCACTCGAACATCTTGAAGGGATCTTCTAAATTTCTTGCTAATGCAGATATGGTCTATTTGGTTCTCTATAGTATGGTCAGTTTGCTTTGTGTATTCTTCTGTGTGGGAAGATGCTGCCTCCAATGAAAAGTCTGTTTAGAGCACAAAAGTCTATAAACGTCTCCCCATTCTCACTCATCTCCCCTAGTCCCTGTCTCCCCATCACCTCTTCGTATCCGGTGTTGTCCTCCCCTATTTTGGCATAAAATCGCTCATGACGATGGTGATGTCTCGCTCCGCACATTTGTCCACAGCACTCTGGAGTCGGCCGTAGAACTCTTGTTTCTCTTCCTCATCGCTATCATTAGTGGGCGCATAACACTGGATGACGTTGAGCTTGATCTTTTTCCTGGTTCTAAAGGCTGCTGTGATAATTCTTGGCCCAAGAGGTTCCCAGCCCATCAGCGCTCTCTGTGCCAACGGTGACAGCATGAATGCCACACCTTCTGTATGGGGGGCATTTTCCTCTTCATGACCTGAATACAGAATCATCTCCCCACTTAACAGCCTTTTCTGGCCAGACTGCGTCCATCTGGCTTCACTGATACCTAGCAGGGAAAGGTTGTACTTTTGCATTTCCGCTGCTATCTGAGAGGCCTTGCTGCTCTGGTACATGGTCTTGACATTCTATGTGCCCATGATTGTGTCCCTGGATAGAGAGAGGCGGCTCGGTCCTGTGGCTTCCGAAGACTTCCGGCTCTCACCACACGTCATAAATCTTCTGGTAGAAGAACCTTCCTCCTCCAGGAAAAAAATTACTGTTTGTCTTTTCGTCGGCGTTTTTGTAGCTATTTCTTTATTTGCAGGGTGGGGAAGCTACCCCCACGCCCAACCCCCTTACTAGGAGGACCAGGGGTTTTCTGTCGGGGTCTCCTTCCCTTAGACCATGTTGGTTCATGGCACCTTATTTCATTCGGTGCACCTCTCTCGCAAGGGACCCCCTATCCACCACCCAGGGGACGCGCCTCAACGCCATATGGTCCCAGCGCGAGGTTACACCTCGAGAGAGATGAAAATGTGGGGCTCCTGAGAATCCTATTTAAAAATCTATAGATTTATTTGATCCTCTCCGTATTTAGACAAACGAACGCCTGCACTTACCACCAATGCCTTAATCGCCTAGCCGTACTCGTACCATTTCAAGAAATCATTCAAGCTACGATTTTTGATCAGCTGCCAACCCGTGATTATTAAGGCAGATCCCCTACCCCACATAAATAATTAATGCTGCCATTGACTTCTTTAAACAAAGGCTAATTATTCAATCGACATTTACAGTTTTTACCTTTGTCAATGCAAACTAATTGACGATCAGCTGTTTTCGGGAAATTACTACTTGCGTCATTGTGGAAATTCCCGTTAGGTATAATTGCCACATCACCCCACCCAAAAGTAAGTGACGTCAATGTTGCTATTAGCAACTGACCTCACGTGCCTAGCTCGTGACCCTAGTCTCGTGACAAGTATTACGTCGTTGAGACATTCCTAGGGCGTGAAGACGAACATTCTAGTTTTTTCCATTATTGGAGTGTTGGACTGAGTGTGCTTATGTTTTCAGAGTGACGGACACTAACTTATCCAGTGATAGCACTAAATCTTGTAAAATATACTACGTGGTGATCGGTAAGTGACTGTTAATTGAACGCTGACTAACGTAAGTTACAAATGACTGGTAGTTTGACGGTAATTTGTCTGTTAAACTTGTAATATTTAGAAACAAGAAAGGGCATCACAATTAGTCTACAGTTCGCTATTGCTAACCAGATCGGTCTAGTTTAATTTGCCCAGGCTACGCTAACATTCGCTCATTAAAAAAAAAAAAAAATGAATTGGACTCAGGAAGAGGTGTTGATCTTACAATCACATGGTGAATACCATAAAAAAATGACTGCTTTTATTCATTCCGTGTTGACAAAAGCTCCGGAATTTGGGTTGAAAAACCGGAAAAACCACTAGGAAATTTGGCTGATATAATCAACACTGGTTCTAAGAAACAAAAGGTTAGTAAAGAACCAAAAGAACTTGATTTGTTTTTAAAACAAAATCTTTTTGATGACCAGCTGACTGGGTGTATTAGAGTACACGAGTGTGATTTGTCTACACTTAGTTTAGATACATTAAAAAAACATTTAGAGGACGGCTATAAATTAATTCAGAGTAACAAACAAAAAAGAATGTCAGCTTTTATCCACTATGGAGAGTGGCTCATTGAAGGAGAAAAAATTCACAAACGACAAAAAATTCGAAGAGAAACTAACTTAAAGTGGAAAGATTGGTTAAACGTACACGTCAAAATTTCTGACTCTTATTCTCGTCAGTTACGTGATTTAGCCAAGCTGTTACGCGGGTATCCAAAATTTCATTTTCTTGCACTGTCTTTTCGAAAGGTGTATGGTTTGCGGAAGCAAATTAAAGAAATGCTGAAAGAAAAAGAAATAGCCGATTTTTGGAAAACACCTAACGCTGGTCCGTAACTAAATGTGTTTTTGTTTGTTTGTTTGTTTGTACAAAGTTTCTAATGCGTCTTAACTATCCTGTTTGAATCACATCTAAGACATTTTATCACTTTGTACTGATAACTGACTGTAAGAGTGTAAGTCCGTGTGTTATATAACAACGAGCAGGCCACAAACAAGACAAATGAAAACGTGTAACTGTAAGTCCGTGTGTGATATAACACCGAGCAGGCCACAACAAGATAAAAATGGGCTTTAAGTCCATGTGTGATCTATCACAAACAAGAAAAAAAAATAACTAAGTCTGTGATTGAGAAATCACAGAACAGATCACAAACAAGAAAAAAAGTGACTGAAAGTCTGTGATTGAGAAATCACAGAACATATCACAAAACAAAAAGTGGCTTTAAGACTGAGAGTGATAAAATCATCGGGCAGGTTTACACGTAAAAAAGTGGCTTTAAGACTGAGAGTTAAAAAAAAAAATAAAAAAAAAAATCATCAGGCAGGTCATAAAATGTACTGAGTGAGATTATGTCTGATGTGTGACAAACACCATAATGACCAAGCTGCACCAGAAGCTCATGTTTGCATGTTTGTTTGTATTGTCTCGTCCTAAATGTTGTGGACCAATTGTTTAGGTGTTTTCGCCAGGGCTCATGTAAGTGAAACTGTTTTTTACACAGGTGTTAACGAGTCTGACATGTAAAGGACTGCGGTAAGCCCGTCTAAAGGAAGCGTTTAATCTGCTGTAGGTTGTAAACAACTAAGAAATGAGAGTAGAACACAGAATTAAATTACTCTAAATACAAAGTCTTCAATCTTCCGTTTACACCACGCGTTATCGCCGTCAGCGCAGTTTTTAAGCTAGATTGTACGTAGCAAACACCGCTGGCGCGCGCGGCGTGCAGACAGTGTCATTTGAGTACAGCGAGGAGACCAATACGTCACTAGCTGCAATGCGGAAGTTGCCGATCTACTCATATTTTATATTTAGCGGCCTGTAGCAACCAAAAAGACAGAGACACAACACAGAGTTAAAATGACCATTAAATACAAAGTCTTCAATATTCTGTTTACACCAGCGTTTCTACCGTACTACGTCATAGGGTCTTAGTAACGGTGTAAACAAATTACGTAGTACGATAGAAACCACGCTAACGCCGTTAACACCGTTTCTACCGTACTACGTCATTAGGGCCTTAGTAACGGGACCAAGAACACAATGCCAATTTGTGTATCGTGTCATACAACTAACGAAGTATTCTGCGGGTCGGAGTCTACATACATTTTGAATAAAGATTTTGTGTGCATGAGTCTGTGAGTGTATGTGTAATGTGTATGCGTATGCATGTGTGTATGTCTGTGGGTATGTGAATGCATATGCGTGTGTGATTGTCTGTGGGTATGCGTATGTGCGTATGTGTCTGTGTGTGGATGTGTATGCGTGTGTATGTGTCTGTGAGTGCATGTGTATGCGTATGCGCATGTGTACGTGCGTGTGTATGTGCGTGCGTGTGTGCATGTTTGTCTGTGCATGTGTGCGTATGTATGTTTGTGTTTACGTGTGTGTTTGTGTTTGTGCGTATGTGTGTGTTTATATAATGTAGATTAGTGTTAGAGATATGATAAAGTATATTTCAAGAACATTTATACCTTTGACTTGTGTCAATACCCCAAAACACAGTTATTTAATAATATCCACACACACACACACACACACACACACACACACACACACACACACACACACACACACACACAAACATTGTTATATACACTTGATAAAAAAAATTTAAGTTACCTACAGATACTTGATAACAAATTTTCAAAGTCACCTATAACTGCCAAATAACTTTACAGGTAACTTTTAAGTTTCTAATAAAGTAGTTGGCATAAGTTGTTATAAGTGAATTAAAACAAGTTCTTACAAGAACCTAAACATAAGAACTTGTAAGTTATTGACCCAAGTCAACAACTTACTCGGACAGATTTCCCAAGTTATAAGGACAACATAAAAACTTTTTTTTTCAGTAATAGTCTGGTGGTGGGGCAGATGGTGTTAGATAGGCAGGCATGACATCTCTTTGCAAAGAGTATGACAAAAATAATGGATTACCAAAACCTATCGTCAATTGCTTATAAGTCCTTTTACTTTTTTCATAGTTTCTTTCGCGCCTATCTTTTTCCCTTGTTCTAAAAAAGATTTCTTTAGCTCTTCAACATTTACAGCCTGACTACGCATCTTATTCTGTATTTCAGACTTTTGTTGTTTATAGTTGGCCAAATCATCCTGGACTCTCTTAAATTCGTTATCATCAATTTCATTATCTTCCAAAGATTTACTAATAATAAGTTTCATACTCGTCAGCTTAGCTCCAGCGAGCGTACTTAATGCTTCATGCTTCTGCAACTTTGTATAAATTTTTTGTTACCAAAGCATGCCAGGCTTGTGACAAGGCCAACACCTTCAATAGCAATTCCTACGACACTTCCCACTCCCGTTGCAAACAGAGCTATACCTCCTACAGATAATCCGGCCGAAACCACCCCCATGGTCATTGATGTGTTGTGTACAGAATTGAAAACCGTTTTGTAACGGCGTTTGCACCGAGAGTATTTTGCTTGTTCTCCTTCCAAATACTTCAACACTTCTGTAATATTCATTAAACGGAATGAGTCTGCCTGTAATGATTTATCACGCTCAACAGGCTCAAGCAGCTCAGGTGGTATTTGTGGATACAGTGGTGGCATTTTTTATGACAAATATTTTTTATTAATCTTCTAATTTATTTTGCAACTCTTCAAAGGTATACAATTTGCTAGCGCAATAAAATGACACAAGATCTATGTGTTCCAGGTTTATGAAACTTAGACGAACTAGAGTTGTTTTATCAATCACTACCTTAACAGCAGGGACACTACTCGAAACTTCAAAATCTGTATTGATTTTTCTAATAGCAATAACAACCTTTGTTGATTCTGCTACTGTGCTATCCCACATAAGTTTGATTCCCTGCGCGATATCTACTTCTTTCACAGCTTCCACAGATCTCATGAGAATTTCAAAAACTATTGTCGCATCTCTATCTATGGTAAAATTTGCTGGTACGAATGAAATAGAAGTATCTGTTCTACCCTTTCTATTTGTAAGAAAATACCTTCGTTTCCCATACTCTTGAAGTTTTAGTTTTTCTCTGCTATTGGTTTCGGAATAGCTTGGCACAAGACTTACAAGCATTGGCTCAGAGTTAACAACTTTTCTAAATACTAAGGCACCTTCATCAGTAAAATAAACATAAGGACTGATAAAAACAAACTTTATGTCCCATACAATGGGAATAGGTGCAAGCGGAACAGGGGTAGGAATAATTACCCACTTATTAGCCACATGTTTTAAGCTGTAGAGCACATTACTTACAGGAGTAGGAACAGTAACATCACGAAGTTGACTAAGTTTAGGAAACGCGCCATCTTTTACATCTTCAATTGCCTTTCGTTTGTACAATCCAACGGAAACAAGTTCAAGGCCATACACCTCTCCTACCTCACCTTCTTTATCAAAATCTTGCACGTCAGCCAAATCTTTCAACTCTACTGATGGACATGCAACTGGAATAATTCTCGGCTTTGGACCAAGACCGCTCATTTTTATAAAACAAAAATAAAATTTATTTCACTTCCAACACAACATAAAAATCATGCATGACAACTGGTTTGTCATCCTGGTTAGTTACAGATAAGCACAATGATTCAAAGAAACTGGAGCCCAATTTTTTAAACTGTGAATTAGGAAATCTAACAACTACATTTTCACAATATGGGGCAGTTCCAATCGACACACATTTCAACAAAGTCGAAGGCTTTCCATTGTGAAGATTATCAGTAGTGCTTAATTCTTTCAAATGAACATTTAGCAATGTGTGTACTGACAAATGAACAGGGTATCTTCCAGTTATTCTTAATTTTTTGGGTGATAGTAGACGTCCATCTGATTGTGACCAATCTTCGTCTGGATATGTTATTTTTTTACCTAAAAAACCAAGTAATAATAAAAGACTAATTGATAAAGAAAACTGACCACTTTTCGGAAAATCAATTGTAACAAGTAAATTAGCTGGGTTTAAAGTTGCTTTAATTTTAAATTCATTTTGAAGCCATTCAGCTAAAGTACAAAAGTCATAATATCCAGCTCGTAAAATATCACCCTTTTCTAAACCATCAATAGTTCCACTTACAGAATAATTGTTATTATCTGTTACATTAAACCACTTTACTGTATAAAACATTTCATGGATAGCTACAGCCTTGCTACCATCACGATTATCAATCCCATTAGTTAACCACACTGGTTTGCTTGTGTCAAGATTTGTTAAGGTAATAAACATTTTTATTATCACATAAAAAAGGATGGAATTTAAATCACCAACCATTACCACTACAAACGCATTTCAATTTAATGTGGATGCCAAATATAATGTCGCCCCTACTTATGAACAGAAAATAATTCAACTAAATCAACTCGACATAGCTGTAAGCGAACAAGATTTATTTCAAGTACCCAACCCTTTTGATCATTGACATTACCTAAACCCTCCAATAACAGACGATGCTACTGCAAGAAAGTGGTCTTCAAGTCCACTACAGATGTTTCAAAACCAACTCAACTTTGCTATACTATGCTCAACTACAGGCTGTGGTGTTTCATTTACAGATCACTTGAATCACTCAAACAAACTGATTAGGTCTGTGTATCATTTCCACACGTATTACCAGCTTAGACGTATTCTGTCAGAACTGCATACACCATTACCAACTGAATCCAGTTTTAATCAGTTTAATAATCCCATGGATATGAAAGCATTTGAACACATCTGTAATGAGTTTAACATAAGCCCCCGGTATGACTTCACACAAAAAATTGATGATCACCACGGCAGGGGTACACTGTATTATGCTACGAGTCACAGACAATACCCTCAAGATTACTGGCCTGGTTACACTTCATTTTCACAAAAATCACAAGTGTGGTTAGGTTCAATTGAGCAGAAACAGTCAAATGCCTGGACCACATTTGTCTTATCACTTTGGTATCAGTTTCAGCCCACTTTATCAAATTTCAAATACAAACGATTTCGAATTTCCAAAAACTACAGTAGCTCGCTTGAGCTTGCCATTAGCACCACGTGAATGTTCTGTGTTTATGTACAGTGTGTGAGTGAATGCGTGTGATTCACGTGAGCGTGCTTGTTGGGTTCAGTTCGCGGCGGCGCTTTGAGCCGATTTTCAATTGGGATAAAGCGCCTATTTAATGCGCTTATTATTATTATTATTAGATAAGAGTGAAGGGTTTACACAAGCAGGAGTCGAACGCATTAATGAGTCTATCAGAACATATGTGTGGTGTATTCTAGGAGCACAAGCTCAAACAAAATCGAACATTTTGAATGGAAGTGAAAAGTTCGATTCACAAAAACAGTTTCTCGCAAATTTAGAAGATTCAATTAATTCAACAGTAGATCTCCCGTCAAGCATACAGCGTTATCAAGACGTTCTCAGATATGCTAGATCAAAAGTTGACTTTGTAGTTGGCATCGGGTTATACATGTTGCCTTCTGATCTTCAACTCCAAATGGGGACAATAACAAATTATAATAATGAAATAATTGTTGCTGGGAGTGATCAGAAATTAGGCCTCAATCAATCTGTAAACTTGAGCCCAACAACCACACACCTACAACCATTAAAACCATTAATAACGCCAGTAACATCATCACCCGTACAGGCAGTAACAGCCCCAGCATCGGCACCTACACCGGCACCAGTAAACATACATGAGTCAGAGCGAACAGCATTGGTAATTGGCCTTACTGGAGTAGGTATATTACTTCTTTACCTGTTTCATTAAATAACCTACTATTAACCCTCCTACTGTCACCAAAAAGACCCAAACATTTTCTGCCATAAATCCCACTACCTTCGCCGCTGTACTAATAAGCCAACTGAAAACTGTGCCTAAAATACCAGGTAATGAATCCATTGCTTTCAGAGCCAATTTCTTAAGCAGGTCTGAAATATGAGACAATTGTTTCTTTACCCACGACTGTAAATCTTTTGGGTCAGTTGGTTTTTGATTGATTGATTGTACATTGCTTAACGTCCCGACAGCAACAAGGCTTTCTCAGGACGTGCCTGCACTGCTTGTGAAAAAAAACAAAACAGAATATTGAATGTATGTCGCCAGCCGGACCACTACGTTAAATAAACCTACAACATGGGGCCTAAATAAAGCCAAAACCATTTGGCAACACACATCCAACATCAAGAGCTACAGGCAGTGCAGACAGTAGGAAGAGTTTTAAAAAGGCAAATACAGATGAATGGACCTCGGGTAGACAGAAACACATGCCCCAGAATAGAAAGGAAAACCCACCCTGTGGGGCTGACCAGGGTGACCCTGGGAACTAAAAAGTACCTAACCCCACCCAAGTCCCCCAGGGCAGACCCGGGTGGGGTTGGGTCAGTTGGTGCTGGTGGTGGAGCTGGAAGGGTCGGACCGCTACCCCCTGGTCCTCCCGTTACAGCTAACACAACAGTACTTATAATAAATCCCAGAGCAGTAATTAAACTTGCAATGGTTATACCCTGCTCTCTGAAAAGTGTTTTCAATCTCTCAGCTAATGTTGTGTCTTCGTGAAGTATTTTCTGAATAGTTTCTCTAATTCTGTTAATTTGTGATTTCAGTTTTTCTTTTCCAATTTCAATCACTTCTAGTCGCGCTGATCTTTCTATCTGCAAATCATTTAATCTGTGTTGTATTCTTTGTTTCATTTCTGTGTCATAATTCTCATCATCAGCTGTAGCCAGTTTTTCTTTTTCTTTTAAAATGCGATTATCAATCTCCCCTAGTTTGGCTACATTATTCACAAGCTCACCTCTGATTGTCTGCAGTGTTTTTATCCAAGCCTGCTAACTCCCGCATTGTCAAAGGGGAGTCACCAATTGTTTTTAATTCCTCATTTATTTGCCCTTCTGTAAATGAAGTTTCTTGTATTGCCTTGTCTGCTATTTCTGGCAGTCTTGTTACTTCAGGCGTGGGTTTCATGGTCAAGACATCCATTGCGACTAAGCTGGAAAACCTACCAACGGGCCACTCAGACCGCATCATGTCCATGCGCCTCCCACTGAGACACCAGCAGCACGTCACCCTTCTCAGTGTGTACTCCCCAACCCTCCTGGCAGAGCCTGCTGAAAAGGACAAGTTTTACACTGACCTGCGCAGCCTCCTACAGAGTACCCCTGCAGACGACAAAGTCATCATCCTTGGCGACTTCAACGCCAGAGTGGGCCAGGACTCTGAAGCCTGGAAAGGAGTCCTCGGCAAGCATGGCGTGGGGAACTGCAACGACAATGGCCGCCTACTATTGGAGTTCTGTGCGGAGCAGCAACTGGTCATCACCAACACTACTTTTCAGCAAAAGGACAGTCGAAAGACCACCTGGATGCATCCTCGCTCCAAGCACTGGCACCTTATCGACTATGTCCTAGTGCGTCAGAGGGACCGCAGTGACGTCCTCCTCACCAGAGTGATGCCCAGCGCAGAGTGCCACACTGACCACCGCCTTGTCCGCTGCAAACTCAGGCTCCACTTCAAGCCAAAACCCAAGAAATGGGGGCCCCCCAAGAAAAAGCTTGATGTTGCCAGCCTTCAGCGTGACGATGTGAAAGCTGCCTTTCAAACAGATTTACAGCGCAGGCTCAAAGACACAGCGGACCCAGTAGACTCCTCCCCTGAAACACTTTGGGAACAACTGAAAACTGCTATTGCAAAATCCTCTGCAGAAGTCTTGGGTTTCGCCAGAAAGAAGAACAAAGACTGGTTTGACGAAAACGATGTAGAGATCCAGGAACACCTAGCAAAAAAAAGAGCCGCCCATCAGGCCCACCTAGCCCAGCCTTCCTGCCCTGTGAAGAAGTCTGCCTTCCGCCTCATCTGCAGCAGTCTCCAGCGCAAGCTCAGAGATCTCCAGAATGAGTGGTGGACCAGACTTGCACAGAGGACCCAGCTTTGTGCTGACAATGGTGACTACAGGGGCTTCTACGAAGCACTGAAAGCAGTGTATGGCCCCAGGCACCTGGTACAAAGTCCCCTGCGAAGCGCGAATGGCCAGGCACTCCTCACAGATAATACCTCTATCTTGAACCGCTGGTCGGAATACTTTCAGAGCCTCTTCAGCGCTGAGCGCACTGTTCAAGAAGCAGTCGTCCTACAAATCCCACACCTCCCAGTAAAGGTTGAATTGGACGAACCGCCCACCGCTGAAGAGACCCTCACAGCCATCCACCAGCTCAAGAGTGGCAAAGCAGCAGGCATTGATGGAATACCGCCAGAGATCTGGAAACATGGAGGCACAGCACTGCACAACAAGCTCCATGACCTCTTTCTCTGCTGCTGGGAGGAAGGAACACTACCAAAAGATCTCCGTGACGCAGTCGTTATCCCCCTGTACAAGAACAAAGGCGAGAAGTCTGACTGTTCCAACTATCGGGGAATTACCCTGCTGTCCATTGCTGGGAAAATCCTTGCAAGGCTGCTCCTGAATCGGCTGGTACCTGCCATCGCTGAAGACCAACTCCCAGAGGGCCAGTGTGGCTTCAGAGCAAACAGGAGCACCACCGATATGGTCTTTGTGCTGAGACAGCTACAGGAGAAGTGCCGCGAGCAGAACAAAGGGCTGTACGTAACATTTGTCGACCTAACAAAAGCGTTCGACACTGTGAGCAGGCAAGGCATGTGGCAGATCCTGGAGCGACTTGGCTGTCCCCCAAAGTTCCTCAACATGATTGTCCAGCTACACGAGGACCAGCAAGGCCAGGTCAGACTCAACAATGACCTCTCAGAACCATTCCCTATTCTCAACGGCGTAAAGCAGGGCTGCGTGCTGGCACCGACCCTCTTCACCATCTTTTTTAGCATGATGTTGAAGCAGGCCACAGCGGACCTCGATGATGACGATGCAGTGTACATCAGGTATCGTCTCGATGGCAGCCTGTTCAACCTCAGACGACTGCAGGCCCACACGAAAACCCTAGACCAACTGATTCGTGAGCTGCTTTTTGCTGATGATGCTGCCCTCGTTGCACACACAGAGAGAGCCCTGCAGCGCATCACGTCTTGCTTCGCAGATGCTGCCCAGCTCTTTGGACTCGAGGTCAGTCTGAAAAAGACAGAGGTCCTCCATCAGCCGGCACCCAAGACAGTGTATCGCCCTCCTGACATCACCATTGGCGAGTCTGAACTAAAGTCAGTGCACCAGTTTACTTACCTTGGCTGCATTATCACGTCGGACGCCAAGCTGGACAAGGAGCTTGACAGCAGGCTGGCAAAAGCGAACAGTGCTTTCGGGCGACTTTTCAAGCGGGTGTGGCACAATCAACAGCTGAAAACAGGCACCAAGTTCAGCGTGTACAGAGCTGTGGTCCTCACCACCCTGCTGTATGGTTCCGAGTCCTGGGCCCTCTACCGCAGCCAACTACGACTCCTCGAACGCTTCCACCAGTGCTGCCTGCGTACCATCCTGGGCATTCACTGGAGTGACTATGTCACCAACGTCGAGGTCCTTGAACAGGCTGAAACTGTGAGCATCGAGGCTTTGCTGCTGCGGACACAGCTCCGCTGGGCGGGGCATGTCTCCAGGATGGAGGATCATCGCCTACCAAAGATCACCCTGTTCGGCGAGCTTGCTACTGGACACCGTGACAGAGGGGCACCAAAGAAGAGATACAAAGACTGTCTCAAGAAGTCGCTTAGTGCCTGCCAAATCGACCACCGCCAGTGGTCTTCGCTTGCTGCGGACCGTGACACCTGGCGCTCCACCATTTACAAGGCAGCTGTCTCCTTTGAGGACTCTCGCAGAGCTAGCCTTAAGGACAAGCGGCTCAGGAGAAAAAACAGAGATGCCGCAGCTCAGAACCCTGGCCAGACCTTCCCCTGCAGTCACTGCGGTCGAACCTGCCTGTCTCGGATTGGCCTCCGCAGCCACGAACAAGCCTGCAGACGTCGTGGGCAACTCCTATAAAATCTTCGTTCGCGAAGTCAAGCCAAGAGTTACTTCAGTCATTTCAATTTCTTGTTCAGTTGGCAACCTTGTTTGTACGTCATGAAGGGTACTAGCAAGTCTAGGTGGTAACTTTTTATCACCAATACCAAGTTGACGCAAGGCGCTAACACCACCTTCATTTTTTATTGTACTTAAAGCTCTAAACTTGCTGGGGTCTCTTTTGTTAGTCAATTGTACTTTTCCTTTGTCAACAGTGTTTAAATATAAATGACCTTTTTCATATTCAAACTGATTAGGGTCTATTTCATTTGGGCGGTCATCAACACTATCATAAAACGAGTTCACTTTGCTTAGTAAAACTTCGCGGTTCCCTCTACTTATAATATCCATTGAACTATTAACTGTTGCACTAGTATCAGAGACATTCATGTCATCCATTTCAAAATGACCAAATCCTCCCGCTGCCATTGTTTTTATTAATTTAATTTTTTTTATTGTGCATAATAAAAATGACACAGTCCTACGGATCAAAGTTAGACCCATACAGAAAACTACGTGAACCTATTGGTGTTAAGGCCATTAGACAATCAATTGTCATCACAAACAATCCTAGTACTATAGACCAAAACCAGACTCTTACTGTTAAGTTTCCAAACCTAGGTCCCAGTGACGTTATTGTTCCTGGTACTGCATGCCTTGCATTTAATATTGAACTTTCATCAGACACAGATGACAAAAGAACACTAGTTAACAATCTAGGTAGAGCAATTATTAAGAATATTAAAGTTAAACTTGAAGGACAGGAAGTGTTTAGTCTTGACGATGCTGATGTGTTTTACTGCTACAAGGATTTGTGGCTTACAAAAGAAGAACGAGAGGATCGTATTTATCAAGGCATACAGTCAGATAGCATTATGAAAATTCGAATAAATGCAAGTGATAAAACAACAGAAGCCAAGGACCTTATTGTGGCCGAAACATATGGAAATAGGTTTTGCATTCCACTTTTTGAAATCCTAACAGGACATTCACCATATTACCAAGGAGCATTGAATGACCGTCTGAGCTTTGAACTAATGTTTAATGACTACTCCAAAGTTATCAAATCAACGGATCTCAATGCATCATACAAGATCTCTAACATTTCTTTGGAATATGAGATTGTCACGCATACTGAACTAGCCAGACTCATTCAAAATCAGTACCAGTCAAGACTTCCAATTTATTATGATCGAGTGATTAGACACAGTTTAATCAATAAAAACAAAATTGACCAGATTTGGAATATCAACTTGAACACGTCTGCTAGGTCACTGAAAGGCATTCTTATATTATTTGTTGAACCTGAAAGTCCTTACAAAAGAGATTCAGAAAAATTCTATAATCCGAAAATTACACATTTATCCTGCACAATCGAAGGCCGACCTAACCAAATTTTCGCGTCCGGAATGCAGGGATATCAGCACTATGATGAGATCACAAAGTATTTTGCAGGGGGGAAACT
This sequence comes from Semisulcospira habei, assembly GCA_036245525.1. Lineage (NCBI taxonomy): Eukaryota > Metazoa > Mollusca > Gastropoda > Semisulcospiridae > Semisulcospira > Semisulcospira habei. The sequence goes on along the minus strand of BTPG01000005.1, from coordinate 134,836,739 downwards.
TAGAGAAAAATCGGCAAACATAGCATGTAAAGATCTGCATCTATATGACGTAAGAATCGGTGAATACCTGACAGACAAGTACGCACTGTGGCTAGATCTGCGTTCTACGGACGATAATTTTTTGCACGGATCAGGTCGTACTATCGAAAACGGTAGTGACGGAATCACAATTCAAATACAGAAAAAGACTGAAAAAGCTGAAGCAATAAATATATATTTGTATCTGATTTATGACGCTCAGTTAAACATAGCTGAGAGCAGGCTAAGTAGTCACATATATTAAAAGTATTCACTTAGCTTTTGAGTTGTTTTGGTTTTAATCCTTCACAGCCCATTTTGAATAAGAAAAGCACCGAAATCACTATAAAATCCGAACGAGTTAGCAGACACGTCACGCTTGTGTGGTAAACACAGACTAATCTGATAATAAAAGGCGTCGTCCCACTGAGGTAACAGTTTCAACCTTCCTGGTCATGAGCACTGTAAAATCTTTCAGGCAAAACTAGCCTATCACACCACCCTTTGTCAGTGCATGTGTCACCAGTCCTGTTAGGGCTGGCCTGCGCAGAAGTCAACAGTAAACACCCTTCAGTCTACTCACAAGAAGGGCCTTATCTTAAAGCTTTCTCTGTTTTCCAACAGTTGCAAACTCATTTTGGCTCTGTGTCTGTGAAGACTTCATGGTGTTTATACATAGAGTGGGTTTTTTCCCCCGCCCAAAATCTTTAGTCAATGCTTGTTATGTTCTTATAAACACAGATCTAAATGAGTGAGGGGTAATGTATATAATTACTGAATTTATGACGGGGCTCTCTCTGTGTAAGAAAAAAAAAATTGTGGGCGTGTGTAGGCTGGCTATTTGAATATAATGAAGATTGATTGATTGATTGTACATTGCTTAACGTCCCGACAGCAACAAGGCTTTCTCAAGACGTGCCTGCACTGCTTGTGAAAAAAAAACAAAAAAAAACAGAACATTGAATGTATGTCGCCAGCCGGTCAAATACGTTAAATAAACCTAACACATGGGGGCTAAATAAAGCTAAGACCATTTAGCAACACACATCCAATATCAAGAGCTACAGGCAGTGCATACAGTAGGGAGAGTTTTAAAAAGGCAAATACAGGTGAATGGACCTCGGGTAGACAGAAACACATGCCCCAGAATAGAGAGAAAAACCCACCCTGTGGGGCTGACCAGGGTGACCCTGGGAACTAAAAAATACCTAACCCCACCCAAGTCCCCCAGGGCAGACCCGGGTGGGGTGAATATAATGAAGAGTGAACACATAATTAAAAAAATTATAAATTTCTTTTTGAATATTGTGTAGGGTCTGGTACATATTTAAAAAAATTAAAAATTCCTTTATGAATATTATGTAGGGTCTGGTACATATTGAGTCAAGTGGGGTGAATACCGAGACAAGTTCGGTGCATAACGATATATTTTTCAAAAAATTTTTGTTAACGGTTTCAAAAAGTGATCTCGTCCCCGACATGAAAATATAAATTGTAGGCCCTATGAATTTTTCAGAACGCGCCTGAATGAAGGTGGTTGTTTTTCAGAACCAGCAGTCTGAGGTTATGTATGTAATAATATTTCCTTGAGCGCACTGTCGATTGTGTCGCCATGTCAATTGTCTATTGTATGGTGGAGTGCGAAAGTAGGTCAGTGGGTGGTGACGTTTAAGGGAGGGGGTGTATTACGCAGTTTGTTTAGCAGGGGAATCAGCGCACTGTTGTGTCGCCGTGTCATTGTCTATTGTTTATTGTGACATTGTATGGTTGAGTGCGGAGGGTGGTGGGTGGTGACGTTTAAGGGGGGGGGGGGGGGGGGTGGAGTGTACAGGATGAGCCGCTATTTCTCAGGAACGCGCCAACAGTGACAATGGGAAATTAGAAATTCTGGACCGTAACGTAATTACGTACGTAATTTACCCTGATTTATAACTATCGATACGGCATTATTGATTATAGGTGTCGGTTCGCTCTCTAATCTTATCTCTCTGGGGAAGCTACCCCCACGCCCAACCCCCTTACTAGGAGGACCAAGGGTTTTCTGTCGGGGTCTCCTTCCCTTAGACCATGTTGGTTCATGGCACCTTATTTTATTCGGTGCACCTCTCTCGCAAGGGACCCCCTATCCACCACCCAGGGGACGCGCCTCAACGCCATATGGTCCCAGCGCGAGGTTACACCTGTGTAACACGGGCTCAAACCAAGTAGGGTTCAAACCGGGCTGGTTGATTTATTCTTGCACTTGGAACCAGGGTTGACTGCTTCACATGACCCTGACAGAGCATCTTAGGAATGCATCATGGCACCCCCCTCACCTTGCAGCTGGGTGTTGACAAAAGTTGTGTGTTCGTTAAAAAAAGCAAAAAGTACTAAATACTTGCGGCACAGAAAGAGACGATCTCGAGATCTCAAAACATGAGATTTAAGCTCTTCGTACAGCAAAGTTGGGCAAGAAGAAGAGCATTGTTTTTAACTAACAGCATTCTTACATTAACACTAATAACAGTGTTCTTACATTTCAGTTATACTTAATTATCAGGAGTGTTTGATCTCTGCCACAGTCTGACAACTGATGGTGGAAAACTGTGCTGCAAAACTTACAATGAGCATCTGCAGCCCAAACTTGGATGAGAAGCCATGGAAACAACTCATATTTCACTGTCGATGTGCACAAGGGACTTCTGGGCTATGAAATCTGTTGTGTACTGAATTTCCAACACGCAGAATTTCTTGGCAACATGCACAATGATGATGCGGTTTAGATCCAACCCTGGTTCAACCCTGCTTCAGAGCACTCTGCCTCCAACCCAGGTTGGACTAAGTGTAAGCGCACCAACCCGGGTAGTATTTGGGTTCAACCCAGGTTGATGTGCAAGTGTGAACGGCCTCACTATTAATCAGGTTTTCGCTAGGATTAAAAATTGTCCATCATCGGGATGGACAGCATGACAAATAATCTGTCCCAGATGCTCTGTCCACCGCATACTTTGAATAAGGCAGGCACGCCTTTACCATAGCCGACACTTAGTTCGCTTCCAGCTGCCAGAGAGATAAGGCTGCCGCGAGTTCCACTCTCGCCCGCTCATTCTATTTATATCGCACTACTGAGCGGTACACGGCGTGACCGGCTCTCTGCCGCTATAACAACTACCTACACATTTGTATTCATAACACATCTCTGCCTAAAGTGACTGTTGTGGAAGCAACATCGTTCAAATGTTGAAATTCTCACCTACACACTGATACCAAACATGACAACATTACGACTTGCACTTGTGTAGCAGGTCATGGTGAAAATAAAGAGAACGGGAATTTGTTGATGTACGAAAACGAGAATTTATTGTGAAATTGACAAAGTTCCCACAGCCATAACACAAAGACGCTACTTTTCCCAGTGAAACACACTTGCATGCATAAGGGTTAGCATGCCTACAGTACGTATCACTTAATGGATTTTGGGTTCATGGTGGGGGAACGGAAGCAGGAGGGTAATTAATGAGGTCACTGACAGGTGTCGACAGACAAGTTCCAGACATCCGACTTGGTGTACACTCCCGGCATTGGGGAAAGAGAGGGCTTAGTTACACGGATACTATTGAGGAGATAGCCACGTTTCTTTCTTGGGAAATAGTGTAACACTAACAGTCAACCTTGTAAATGTACTTTTGATTTAACTTTTGATCATGATGGAGTCTGATGAAACGTGTACAGTCTGTGTACACACAGGTGTGTTCCATGCAATGAGAGTTAATGCATTGTGCAGAATATGTGGCGAGAGATCACAAAAGAGATACACGGATAAAAAGTCATTTCTTTGTATCAATTATGAACACTTAATCCACAAGTGTTATGGAATTAATATCCAGGAAGACAAAGACATGATGCACTCCAAAACAATGTGTAGGAGTTGCTATTGTCGGATGAAACGGATAGACTCGACTGAAACACGTGTGTCCGAGGAGACAACGCGAAATGCGGCGTCTGATATTGCCTCATCACAACACATTTGGACCATGTTCCATCCAAATACGAGTGTTGAAGAATGTGTCGCGTGTGTTCACTTCATGCAGCTAGGTAAAGGACGACCAGCGAAGCGGGGTTCCCGGCATGGAAAGAAACGATCGTTTCGATCCGCGGAATGTGACACTCATAACACTGACACTGATAACAGCACTAATGAAGGTGATAGTGGTATACAAGTTTTTATTCCGCCGACGTCTACTCCCCGTAAAACGGTTCTTATGTCTAGTGTGTCGGAAAATGTGTTAAACCTCAAGGTATGTTTAAAAACACTGTTGAATATTGTGACCTGTTATGGACTGATCGTATTTCGGGATGGCAATAGCAGTCTGTGGAGTACCGAGACGGCTGCGGGCGAGAAATGCCAGAACACGCGACCTGTCAGTGACCTCATTAACCACCCTCCTGCTTCCGTCCCCCACTATGAATCCAAAATCCGGTAAGTGATACTTACTGTATGCATGCTGACCCTTATGCACGCAAGTGTGTTTCGTTGGGAAAAGTAGCGTCTTTGTGTTATGGCTGTGGGAACTTTGTCAATTTCACAACAAACACCGACATCAACAAATTCCCGTTCCCTTTATTTTTACCATAACCTACTACACAAGTGTAAGTCGTAATGTTGTCATGTTTGGTATCAGTGTGTAGGTGAGAATTTCAACTTTTGAACGATGTTGCTTCCACAACAGTCACTTCAGGCAGATTTGTGTTATGAATACAAACCAGTAGGTAGTTGTTATAGCGGCAGAGCGCCGGTCACGCCATGTACTGCACAACACGCGACCTGTCAGTGACCTCATTAACCACCCTCCTGCTTTCGTCCCCCAACATGAATCCAAAATCCGCTACGTGATACTTACTGTAGGCATGCTGACCCTTATGCATGCAAGTGTGTTTCGTTGGGAAAAGTAGCGTCTTCGTGTTATGGCTGTGGGAACTTTGTCAATTTCACAACAAACACCGACATCAACAAATTCCCTTCCCCTTTATTTTCACCATAACCTGCTACACAAGTGTAAGTCGTAATGTTGTCATGTTTGGTATCAGTGTGTAGGTGAGAATTTCAATTTTTGAACGATGTTGCTTCCACAACAGTCACTTCAGGCAGATTTGTGTTATGAATACAAACCAGTAGGTAGTTGTTATAGCGGCAGAGCGCCGGTCACGCCGTGTACCGCACAACACGCGACCTGTCAGTGACCTCATTAACCACCCTCCTGCTTTCGTCCCCCACCATGAATCCAAAATCCGCTAAGTGATACTTACTGTAGGCATGCTGACCCTTATGCATGCAAGTGTGTTTCGTTGGGAAAAGTAGCGTCTTCGTGTTATGGCTGTGGGAACTTTGTCAATTTCACAACAAACACCGACATCGTACATCAACAAATTCCCGTTCTCTTTATTTTCACCATAACCTGCTACACAAGTGCAAGTCGTAATGTTGTCATATTTGGTATCAGTGTGTAGGTGAGAATTTCAACTTTTGAACGATGTTGCTTCCACAACAGTCACTGTAGGCAGAGATGTGTTCTGAATACAAATGTGTAGGTAGTTGTTATAGCGGCAGAGCGCCTGTCACGCCGTGTACCCCACAGTAGCAAGCGATATAAATAGAATGAGCAGGCGAGAGTGGAATGTGACCTCGCGGCGCCTTATCTCGCTGGCAGCTGGAAGCGAACTAAGTGCTAGGCGCCAGCACTGGCTGGTAAAGCCGTGCAGGGGTAAGTTTTTTTTTTCTTTCAAAATTGATCCTTCCCGGTGACAGATGGCCTTCCATTTTTTTTTTCCATCCTTGTCCAAATTTGTCTGTCAAATATGGAGAATTTTCCGTGGAAAAAGCCTGTATCAATGAAATCAACAGACAAGCTCATTTTCGAAAAGATGTGCGTATTAACTATTATATAGGTGTGTATCAAACATATTGTAAGGTGTATCATTACTATCAAACATATTGTAAGATGTATCAAACATATTGTGTGTAAAATTTACTAATACTACTACTACTAGGCACTAAAAAAAAAAAGTATCTCTGAACTCAACACGCAAGTGTGACAGTCTTCAAGTAATTCAGTCATTAGTAGGTTAGTGTATACAATTCTAAATTTCTTGTCTGTCAATGTTCCGTATTTCTGAGGAAAAAAATAAAGCTGCTGATGTGCTAGTGCCACAGTACCTTTTTCTCAGGTTTCTTCTTGACTTTAAAGTCATCAAGTTGATCGTACCCAAACAATACGGTTATGTCAAATTCAAACCGAAAACAACTTTTACATTGACACCGATTTAAATATGTTCTGGTGGTTAGAGGAAAAACAAAACAAAACAAGCGACAATGCTTCTGAGCCAGAATCACTTTAGCAACATCCATTCCATCTGGTAACTCATCGTCCTTACCTTTTGCTCCTGATGGTGCTTAACAGAGCGAAAGGAACCGATGAAAATAGGGAAAATTGCCATTAGAAACAGACTAGCGTATGCAACTGACATTCCCTCGACAGTGGCAGGTATTTTTGCCGTCGCATTGCCTGCTGTTTCGTTCAAAGTGGCATTGACTGCCGCATCAACTGTCACGCTGTCAGCCATGTTTGCACGTTTCCAGCTTACCGGAAGTTGTCATGACACGTCATCCTGTTCATTCGGGCGGCAATAAATACTAGACTCGGCTAGCCAGAAGAAAATTGGTCAGTTTTTAACTTGTATTATGGTCTTTTGAACCATTCTTAATATATTATTAAAGCTTCTTATGATTTTTTTTTTTATTGAAAGAACCGTTGTTGAGGGTGATCCTACGGCCTTGGTGCCTGCAGACCGTCTTAGTTAATAATTTTTTCCCTTTTTTTTTTTTTCCTCCACATCAAGTAAGATATTGTTAGTCCCCATACCCTACTGTAGTCGTGAGTGGAAATAATCAGAATGAATGAACCAGAAGAAACATCATCACATCATTCGCTGAGACGCCACAGCCGAGAACGGACCGCCGCTCCGCTGTGCAGCCACCCGAGACTCAAGCCAAGTATCAAGCCTCGCCGCAAGCTACAAGTCTACAGCTGGGAACGGCCTCACCGCCGGCACAGCTCGCCACTGTACAACTACCGGCACGGCTTGAATCGGCAACCCGCCCTTTTTAGGGCGACCAGACAGAATACTCATTCAAGGGAAACGACGACCACCTCAGAGACAGATTGGGAAACATTCCCAACCCCAATGCCGGGCCGCGGAACCGCCTGAGTCGAATTTGTAAGAAGAATGACTGAGAGCCTCCTACGACTCAGAATGATGACGGCCACACCAACCGGTCGCTTCACAAGGGAGCTGACCGAGCACCTTACCACCAACCCTCACAGTACGGCGTACCTACAGCCACCAACCAGAGACAGCCGGACTTGAGCCACAATTCGAGCCACCATCGGAATCGGAATCCGAAGCGGATCATGCGCCAGCCTCCGGCCGCCAGTCCACATCCCAGACCATCTAACCCAAGACAGGGAGTGGACCAAAAGGGAGACTGAAGCCGGAGAGTCCGCATCGGGACCATGGACCTTGACGGACTCGCAAGGCTACTGACGGCAGCCGCCATACCGGCGATCCTCTCCACTGAGGGAGACAACCACCATCGAGCAGCCATCACGGTCAGATGGTTGTTCGAGCAAGGAACCTTCAACTGAAGCCGAATCAGTTCCAGCCACGGACCACCTCCACAGGCAGTCAGGGGGTCCCCCTGACACAAGAGGCGGAGTCACAAACCACGACGCCGCCACAAACTAAATCAACAGAAAGCCAAGCCTCAAAAGCCACGAAGAACAAGGGTACCAACACCCATGAGATTTCCACCCAAGAAGCGCCGCCAAGCTCAACTAGAGAAGCGGAGTCCCAAACCACGACACCGCCTCCACCACGTACCAGATCAACAGGGAGCCAGGCTTCCCAAGCCACCAAAACGAAAGGCCGCACCACCACCCCGCCGACGACTACCCAAGAGGCAGCAAGCCTCACAGACACACCCACCACCACCAACGCCGGCACCAGCACGGCACTATCCACCACGGACCAAGCCACCGACCCCCATACGACCCTCAGCCCAGCCGGCACACCAGTCGACACCACCACCAACAGCCAGGCAAAGAAACCCCACCGACTACGTCACCGGCCACCCAAGAACATCCGGGAAAAAGCTAAACGCCCGGCGCTCCTCCCGACACCTCCGACCGCACCTCCGCCTGCCACCGCGGAACCACAGCGCCCCCCGCTCATCTCAGCGTCCGACCCCCAAGCCTAGAATCCACTGGCCACCACCACCTCCACCCCAACGGAAGTACCCAGACCCTACAGCCAGCGACGGTTCCACCCCCGCCACCACTCATACAACACCTTTTAGATTGGCTGGCACTCCAACGCCCCCCAGCCTGGCACTAAGCAACGGTTCGCCGGCCACACCACCCACCTCCTCCATCACCACCCGCCCGGCCCCGGCAACACCACCAGCCACTGCGCGACAGACAGACAGACTGATACCCTCCCGCCGCCCACCTCCCCCTGCACCCCCCCCCCCTCCCGGACGAAATCAGCGAGAGCTGGAAGTCCGTGTCCTTCAAAATTAGCATAACGCAGCATAGCCAGAAGAAACGGTTCTTCTTCTTCTTGTTTCCCTGCCACGGTCAACTAATTGACCATTATTGCTGGGTTTGCTGGTGGTGCGCAAAAAAAAAAAAAAAAAAAAAAAAAAAAAAAAACCCACTTAATTCTTACTTCTGGTTATTAAATTGGGGAAGGGTCAAGGGTGAATGGGCTGGGGGGAGACGGTTCGCCGGCCACACAACCCGCCTCCTCCATCACCACCCGCCCGGTCCCGGCAACATCACCAGCCACTGCGCGACAGACAGACAGGCAGACTGATACCCTCCCCCCCCCCCCTGCCCCCCCCCCTGCCCCCCCCCCCCCCCTGGATGAAATCAGCGAGAACTGGAAGTCCGTGTCCTCAGTTCAAAATTAGCACTAGCACTAGCCAGAAGAAACAGCGGCTAGAGCTGTCGGAGCAAGAGAGCGAAGAGAAATGAAATGAAACTGTATTTTCCAAGGATAAAAGAATAGGTGCGCAGACCTTTGTCGGAGCAAGAGAGCGAAGAGAAATGAAATGAAACTGTATTTTCCAAGGATAAAAGAATAGGTGCGCAGAACTTTTTTTCATTCTTGTCCTTGCTACAACTACTACACGAAAACACACACACTCACACACACACCGTGACACTGACTACAATGCCCTTGAACACACACCACTGACATACACGCCGCCGCGGGCACGCACTGTTACGATTGTGGTGATATCCTGTGAGAGCGTACATGTGTTATTCAGTCGTAGGTAACGATCCGATGTTTATTTGACTTGAGCTATCACGGTTACGTTTCACGTGGTTTTTTTTAGTAAGATTTTCTTTTGTTCGTGAGTAGAGCCGTTTTCGTTTTGTTGTGTTTAGTCCGGTGCGTTGTAGAAGGGTCGCACTGTCTAGTGGCCTCGTAAGTGTCACGTCGGTTAGTTGACATCGCAACATTCAGTTTCGCTACTTTTTGTGCGCGGCGTGGATTGAGCAGCTTTTATTTTGTTTTTGGAATGTTCTCGTAACGTTTAGAGCTATCATAGATAGGGATACCATACTTTTATGTGTCTTCATTATAAGTTAGAATTTAGAGCTGAAGTGAGCAGCCGTATTTTTGTAGCCTGTTATATTGTTTCTGGAAAATTTATGTTAATGAGCTTCGGCTGCGTGTTTCGTTCTGGTTGTTTGAGTTCATGATTTCCGTAGAAGATTCTAGATTTTGATAGTGTATATAAGGAGGGCGCTGGGAAAGCCCGTGAGTACATTGTCTTGCTTTGTCAGTTGTAGAGATACGCAGTTTATTGCGAGAGACGCTGTGTATGAGAAACTTTGAGTCGTAGTGTGGACATAGCAAAAGAGACTTTGTATTCAGTAGTTTGTGCATTTGAGAGTGCATTACTGTGTGGATATCGCATCGCTGAATTAAATATTGTTGGAACTGTTACTCCAGTATTGTCTACATCCTTAAGCCACGTGTGACGGATTGCAGCTGAACGAGGTTTACTTTAAAGAACTCTACGTGTGTGTGTGTCTGGTGTGTATCATACTTCGACTACAACTCCACCACGTAACACCCACCTGACACGCGCTTGCACACACACACACACGCACGCACGTACAGACACGGAAGTACGCGTATTGAAATCAGAGTTAGGTCAGACCTCCCGCTACGGCTCGAACATTGGATTAAAGGCCCGGACAAACGTGGTATCGTGATGTATGACGGCCGGGTCCGGGGCCTTCAATCAACGCCCGCGTCAGCCCATCAGTGATGTGTGTGTGCGTATTAGTGCGTGTGCGCGCCCCAAACATCTCCAAGAGGTATAGATCTTCACATGCGCCTGAGGATCTATTCGGCCTCCTGGAGACTGATGCGCGCATGTTTGTGTGTGTGTGTGTGTGTGTGTGTGAGAGAGAGAATCAATGAATCAATGAAACTTTATTTTACAAGGGTTTAGAGAGAGAGAGAGAGCCGCGCGCGAGAGAGAATGACGTCATATTTAGAGTATTATGTCAGTGTCTACTGACGTGGTGACGGAGTTGCCTCTTTTACGTCACCGCCACTGTCTGACTTTCTCTAGAAGTAAAGGTTTTAAGTTGAGTTGCTTCTATTTATAGAAGGGACTTTTTTTAGGACGGGTCGCGGTGGGGCGAATTTAATAGCATGTCCATCAGTGATGTCAAAGGCGGGCAGACTAAACCTCTAACAATTGAAGCAACAAGATAAAAATTATGTCATGTCTAGTTACGCTGGCTGCTGAACGTACATTAGACGCGAAGCGCCGTATGTGCGTATGCACTGTGTGCGTATGTATGTATGTGTGCGCGTATGTATGTAAACAAGATTATCTCCGATATTTCTGTACACACAAGCTTGAAACTTCAGTTGGCGAAATACTTTCTTAAGTGGGTGGCTAAGAGAGCTTCTGAGCATATTGTAATTGAATGTCTCATCGGAAGACATAAACAGCCGTTTATAGGAAGTCGGTTGACCCAGATTACTTACTTACTTACTTACGCCTGTCACCCCTACCCGGGTATAGGCCGTCGACGAGAGACCTCCAGCAACTCCTGTCCTGTGCTTCTCCTTCGATTCTACTCCAGGTGGTTCCCAGTCTCTTGATGTCTGCTTGGAGGTCTCGACGCCAGGAGTTTCTCGGCCTACCTCTTTTCCTCTTTCCCTGGGGGTTCCATGACAATGCCTGCCTAGTGATACTGGAAGCTGGCTTTCTCAGACTGTGACCGATCCATCCCCATCTTCTTCGCCCAATTTCATTCTCTGCTGTTATCTGCTCTGTTCTCTCCCAGAGTCTGACGTTGCTGATCTTCTCTGGCCAGTGGATTTTCAAAATTCTTCTAAGGCAACTGTTCATGAAGGTCTGTACTCTGTTGACTGTGGTTTTTGTCAATCTCCATGTCTCTGCTCCATATAGGAGAACTGCTTTTACATTGGAGTTGAAAATCCGGACTTTGGTGTGTTGTGACAGCTCTCTGGAACTCCACACTTTTTTCAACTGGAGAAAGGCTGCTCTGGCTTTACCGATTCGTGCTCTGACATCTGCATCAGTGCCGCCTTTTTTGTCTATGATGCTCCCGAGATAGGTGAAGGACTCCACCTCCTCCAACGGGGTGCCAGCAAGCAAGACTGGTTCTTCCCTGGTTGCGTTCAGCCTCATTGTCTTTGTTTTCTGTTTGTGAATGGTGAGGCCCACTTGGGACGAGATGTCAGCAAGCCTCGTGGTCTTGTCCTGCATTTGTTGATGAGTGTGGGACAGTAATGCCAAGTCGTCTGCAAAATCGAGGTCGTCAAGCTGTGTCCACAGTGTCCACTGTATTCCACTTCGTCTGTGCTCTGTGGTCATCTTCATGACCCAGTCTATGGCCAGTAGGAAGAGGAACGGAGACAGCAGACACCCCTGCCTGACACCAGTTCTGACCTGGAGCTCTCTGGTGAACTGCCCTTCGTGGATCACGCGACATGTCATGCCATCATAGCTGCTCTTGATCAGGCGGACGAGCTTTGTGGGTACACCGTAGTGTCGTAGGAGTTTCCACAGAGTCTCTCGGTCCACGCTGTCAAATGCTTTCTCATAATCCACAAAGTTGACGTACAGTGGGGAGCTCCACTCCAGAGACTGTTCCACGATGATGCGGAGAGTGGCGATCTGGTCTGTACATGATCGGTTCTTCCTGAATCCTGCTTGCTGGTCTCTCAGCTGGGGGTCAACGGAGCTCTTCATTCTCTCTAGGATGATCCTGTTGAAGACCTTTCCTGGTACTGACAGCAAGGTGATTCCTCTGTAGTTGGAACACTTGCTGAGGTCGCCTTTCTTGGGAAGCTTGATTAGGTACCCCTCCTTCCAGTCAGCTGGCATCACCTCCTCTTCCCAGATCTTTCCAAACAGTGGGTACAGCATCTCAACTGTTGTCTCTAGGTCTGCTTTCAGAGACTCCGCTGGGATGCCATCTGGCCCTGCTGCTTTGCCATTCTTCAAAAATGCCACTGCTTTTCTGATCTCTTCCCGGCTGGGTCTGTCACAGCTGATGGGTAGGTCGGTCTCTGCCGGCTGGATGTCGGGGGGGTCGGGTGGGCTAGGTCTGTTCAGTAACTCTTCAAAATACTCGGCCCATCTGTCGAGTTGGTCTGCTCTGTCTGCAATAGGCTTGCCTTCTTTGTCTTTTACTGGTCTTTCTGTATGGCCATACTTACCCGACAATCTTCTGGTAATGTCGTAGAGCTGTTTCATGTTGCCGCTGCCTGCTGCCTTTTCTGCCTCTGCTGCCAGGCTGTCTGTGTAGGCCCTCTTGTCTGCCCTGATACTCCTCTTCACCTCGCGGTTGGCTTCCGAGTATTCCCCCTGTGCCCTTACTTTGGCTGCTCTCGTGCGACTGTTGTTGACCGCTGCTTTCTTCTGCTTCCTCGCTTCTATCTTCTTCAAGGTCTGTGCCGACAGCCAGTCCTTGTGGTGGTGTTTCCTGAGCCCTACAGTGTCTTTGCAGGTTGAGTTCAGCGCCTCTCTAACTGCCTTCCACTGCTGCTCTGTGGTGACCGCCTCCTCTTCATTTACTAGCTCCTGTAGCGCTTGAAACCGGTTGGACAGCACCAGTTTGAACTCTTCTCTAACTCCAGTTTCTCTCAGGAGGCCTACATTATAGCGCTGTCTTCTTGTTGTCTCTGTGCGGCTTTTCTTTAGCTTGAGCTTCATTCTTAAGGTAAGCAGATGGTGGTCTGAGGCGACATCTGCTCCCCTCCTCACTCGAACATCTTTAAGGGATCTTCTAAATTTCTTGCTAATGCAGATATGGTCTATTTGGTTCTCTGTTGTATGGTCAGGTGAGACCCAAGTTGCTTTGTGTATTCTTCTGTGTGGGAAGATGCTGCCTCCAATGACAAGTCGGTTTAGAGCACAAAAGTCTACAAACCTCTCCCCGTTCTCACTCATCTCCGAGCCTAGTCCCTGTCTCCCCATCACCTCTTCGTATCCGGTGTTGTCCTCCCCTATTTTGGCATTAAAATCGCCCATGACGATGGTGATGTCTCGCTCCGCACATTTGTCCACGGCACTCTGGAGTCGGTCGTAGAACTCTTGTTTCTCTTCCTCGTCACTGTCATTGGTGGGCGCATAACACTGGATGACGTTCAGCTTGAGCTTTTTCTTGGTTCTAAAGGCTGCTGTTATAATTCTTGGCCCAAGAGGTTCCCAGCCCATCAGCGCTCTCTGTGCCACTGGTGACAGCATGAGTGCTACTCCTTCTGTATGGGGGGCATTCTCCTCTTCATGACCTGAATACAGAATCATCTCCCCACTTAACAGCCTTTTCTGGCCAGACTGCGTCCATCTGGCTTCACTGATGCCTAGCAGGGAAAGGTTGTACTTTTGCATTTCCGCTGCTATCTGGGCGGCCTTGCCGCTCTGGTACATGGTCTTGACGTTCCATGTGCCCATGGTTGTATCCCTGGATAGAGAGAGGCGGCTCGGTCCTGTGGCTTCCGAAGACTTCCGGCTTTCACCACAGGACGTCATAAGTCTTCTAGTAGAAGAGCCTTCCTCCTCCAGGAAAGGAATTACTGTTAGTCTTTTCGTCGGCGTTTTTGTAGCTATTTCCTTTTTTGCAGGGTGGGGAAGCTACCCCCACGCCCAACCCCCTTACTAGGAGGACCAGGGGTTTTCTGTCAGGGTCACCTTCCCTTAGACCATGTTGGTTCACGGCACCTTATTTCATTCGGTGCACCCCTCTCACGAGGGACCCCCTATCCACCACCCAGGGGACGCGCCTCAACGCCGTATGGTCCCAGCGCGAGGTTGACCCAGATTAGAGTCCGTAATTTTTTGTCATATTTACTTGAACTTTTGCATTATAGCTAGTTTGGAGAAAGACAATGGATGAGTTTGTTAGCCAGCTTTGTATCCTTTCAACTTCTTTAGTAAAAATTACTTCTTTGCAGAAAAGAACTTAAAACACTAAAAAAAAACTTTATTCAGTTCTAGAGAAAGTCAGACAGTGGCGGTGACGTTAATAGTAATAATAATAAATGTGATTAATAATGTATATTTTTTAAGGCGCCTGTACTTTCAAAATAAATGTCGTAATGTATTTGTGGTACGTGAGTCATTGTCAAAAGCGCCGGGTACGCATGCGTGCGCGAGTTGTGAGTGCGCGCTTAGAGTTATAATTATTATAAGATAAGCGCATTATAAATAGCGTAATTATTATTATTATTATATTCCCTAACATACACCCTCACGCAACACGATTTACAAGAAAAATAAGAATCAGTAACAAAATGAACCCTCGCGCTGGGACCATATGGCGTTAAGGCGCGTCCCCTGGGTGGTGGATAGGGGGTCCCTCGTGAGAGGGGTGCACCGAATGAAATAAGTTAGTTAGTTAGTTAGTTATTTGGGTTTAACGCCGAGCAGGCGACTAAGGCCATCTCACGGCGGCGAATGAAATAAGGTGCCGTGAACCAACATGGTCTAAGGGAAGGAGACCCCAACAGAAAACCCCTGGTCCTCCTAGTAAGGGGGTTGGGCGTGGGGGTAGCCGTTCCCCACCCTGCAAATAAAGAAATAACTACAAAAACGCCGACGAAAAGAGAAACAGCAATTCCTTTCCTGGAGGAGGAAGGTTCTTCTAGCAGAAGATTTATGACGTCGTGTGGTGAAAGCCGGAAGCCACAGGACCGAGCCGCCTCTCTCTATCCAAGGACACAATCACTAATGATGGGCACATGAATGTCAAGATCATGTACCAGAGCGGGAAGTCCGCCCAGATAGCAGCGGAAATGCAAAAGTACAACCTTTCCCTGCTAGGTATCAGTGAATCCAGATTGACACAGTCTGGCCAAAAAAGGCTGTTAAGTGGGGAGATGATTCTGTATTCATGTCATGAAGAGTAGAATGCCCCCCCCCCCCCCCCTTTCAGAAGGTGTAGCATTCATGCTGTCACCAGTGGCACAGAGAGCACTGATTGGCTGGGAACATCTTGGGCCAAGAATTATCACAGCAACCTTTAGAACTAGGAGAAAGATCAAGTTGAACGTCATCCAGTGTTATGCGCCCACCAATGACAGTGACGAGGAAGAGAAACAAGAGTTCTACGACCGACTCCAGAGTGCTGTGGACAAATGTGCGGAGCGAGACATCACCATCGTCATGGGTGATTTTAATGAGAAAATAGTGGATGACAACACTGGATACGAAGAGATGATGGGGAGACAGGGACTAGGGGAGATGAGTGAGAACAGGGAGAGGTTCGTAGACTTTCAAAATTTGCTCTAAACAGACTTGTCATTGGAGGCAGCATCTTCCCACACAGAAGAATACACAAAGCAACGTGGGTCTCACCTGACCATACTACAGAGAACCAAATAGAACATACCTGCATTAGCAAGAAATTTAGAAGATCCCTTCAAGATGTTCGAGTGAGGAGGGGAGCAGATGTCGCCTCAGCCTGCTTACCGTAAGAATAAAGCTCAAGTTAAAGAAAAGCAGCACAGCGACAACAAGAAGACAGCGCTATAATGTAGGCCTTCTGAGAGAGACGGGAGTGAGAGAAGAGTTCAAACTGGAGCTATCCAACCGGTTTCAAGCGCTACAGGAGCTAGTAAATGAAGAGGAGGCGGTCACCACAGAGCAGCAGTGGAAGGCAGTTAGAGAGGCACTGAACTCAACCTGCAAAGACACTGTGGGGTTCAAGAAACACCATCACAAGGACTGGCTGTCCGCACAGACTTTGAAGAAGATAGAAGTGAGGAAGCACTGAGAAGAAAAACAGTTGTCAACAACAGTCGCACGAGAGCGGTCAAAGCAAGGGCACAAGAGGAATACTCGGAAGCCAACCGCGAGGTGAAGCGGAGTATCAGGGCAGACAAGAGAGCCTACACAGATGGCCTAGCAGCAGAGGCAGAAAAGGCAGCAGGAAGCGGCAACCTGAAACAGCTCTACGACATTACAAGAAGATTGTCAGGCAAGTATGGCCATATAGAAAGACCAGTAAAAGACAAAGAAGGCAAGCCTATTGCACACAGAGCAGACCAACTTGACAGATGGGCAGAGTATTTTGAAGAGTTACTGAACAGACCCACCCCACCGAACCCCCCAGAAATCCAGCCAGCAGAGACCGACCTACCCATCAGCTGTGACAGACCCAGCCGGGATCAGAAGAGCAGTGGCATTTTTGAAGAACGGCAAAGCAGCAGGGCCAGATGGCATCCCAGCGGAGGCTCTGAAAGCAGACCTAGAAACAACAGTAGAGCTGCTGTACCCACTCTTTGGAAAGATCTGGGAAGAGGAGGTGACGCCGGCTGACTAGAAGGAGGGGTACCTAATCAAGCTTCCCTAGAAAGGCGACCTCAGCAAGTGTTCCAACTACAGAGAAATCACGTTGCTGTCAGTACCAGGAACGGTCTTCAATAGGATCATACTGGAGAGAATGAAGAGCTCCGTCGACCCCCAGCTGAGAGACCAGCAAGCAGGATTCAGGAAAAACAGAACATGTACAGACCAGATTGCCACTCTCCGCATCATCGTGGAGCAGTCTCTGGAGTGGAGCTCCCCGCTGTACATCAACTTTGTGGATTACGAGAAAGCATTTGACAGCGTGGACCGAGAGACTTTGTGGAAACTCCTACGACATTACGGTGTACCCACAAAGCTCGTCTGCCTGATCAAGAGCAGCTACGATGGTATGACATGTCGTGTGATCCACGAAGGGCAGTTCACCAGGGAGCTCCAGGTCAGAAACGGTGTCAGGCAGGGGTGTTTACTGTCTCCGTTCCTCTTCCTACTGGCCATAGACTGGGTCATGAAGAGGACCACGGCAGAGCAGAGAAGAAGCGGAATACAGTGGACACTGTGGACACAGCTTGACGATCTCGATTTTGCAGACGACTTGGCGTTACTGTCCCACACTCATCAACAAATGCAGGACAAGACCACGAGGCTTGCTGACATCTCGTCCCAGGTGGGCCTCACCATCCACAAACAGAAAACAAAGACAATGAGGCTGAACTCAACCAGGGAAGAACCAGTCTTGCTTGCTGGCACCCCGCTGGAGGAGGTGGAGTCCTTCGCCTATCTCGGGAGCATCATCGACAAAAAAGGTGGCACTGATGCAGATATCAGAGCACGAATCGGTAAAGCAAGAGCAGCCTTTCTCCAGCTGAAAAAAAGTGTGGAGTTCCAGAGCGCTGTCACACCACACCAAAGTCCGGATTTTCAACTCCAACGTAAAAGCAGTTCTCCTATATGGAGCAGAGACTTGGAGGTTGACAAAAAACACAGTCAACAGAGTACAGATCTTCATTAACAGTTGCCTTAGAAGAATCTTGAAAATCCACTGGCCAGAGAAGATCAGCAACATCAGACTTTGGGAGAGAACAGAGCAGATAACAGCAGAGAATGAAATTGGGCGAAGAAGATGGGGATGGATTGGTCACAGTCTGAGAATGCCAGTTGACAGGCGTAAGTAAGTAAGTAAGTAAGTAACAAAATGAACACCGACACAAAAAAAAAAAAAAAAAAAAGCTCACACACAAAAAGATACGTGTACCATATACTACTAATAACGTATACACTAGACAGCGGCTCTCACTGACAACGAAAGTGTTGACAAAAAGAAGAATTATAAGTACGGTGAATGCACGTTTAAAGGAAATGATAAACTGATGCGTCTTTACTGACTGAAAGCCGGACTGCCAGAAACTATTGGCTGATTCAACCGCATACTCTGAGGGACTGTGGGAGTTTATTCCAAACGGCCGACTAGTGGTGATGGTCCTTGGTATGAGAAAGATCTCTCGCCAAAAGACTCACTGTTTCAATTCATTAGTCAGTTCGGCTCACAGTCGGAAAGCGTAATCAGTAGTTTAATGTCTGCTGACTGAGGAACGGAGCTGTCTTGAAGGCCTATAGAAGGAGACAGACAGGTACGACAGATGGACAGAACTTTGTCAATTACCTATGGCCTAGACCTGATCAGTACAGAGGCGCAACTATGACTAAGCCCAGTGAAAGCAGGACTGATGGGCGTGATGGCCGGGCCGTCTGACTTCAGTCCGCCTTGACAACAAGCGCCGTGCTGCTGGGGAGTTCTGCACCCTCTCAGGAGCCGATCAGAACTGAGGTACCTGGGGACAGCCACACTCGGCTACTGGAGTGCATTGCCGTAATCGCGTCGGGACCGCAAGACTAGTGACGGCAAAGGAGCACCGCCGCCCGGTGCCGGTCTCAGTCAGTGGCCAAGGCCAGTGACGGTGTTTTACTGGAGTGGCTTCTGGGTGCCAGAACTGCAGAATGATCTCCGACTCCAAACGCAAATACCTTCAAAACAAAATCCTGGAATCCACTTCTTCCAAAACCCTCTATGCTACCATGAACACACTCCTAGGCACTTCTAAAGACTCTCCTCTTCACAACACACACAGCAAAGAAGAACTTCCGTCCGCTTTTTCCTCCTATTTCTCCGACAAAATCCAAACTCTGCGCAACACTCTCGACACTCTGCCTTCTCCGCCTTGCCTTCCTGACCCCCCCCCCCCCCTTTTCCGGCACTCCCCTCTCGTCCTTCCGCCCCGTCTCTCAGGATGAAGTCCTCAAGACCATAAAGTCCATGCCTTTCAAAACTTGCGAACTAGACCCCCTCCCAGCTTCCCTCTACCGGGACGGCCTCCCAAAACTTTTGCCCTTCATTACCGACATCATCAACACATCTCTAGAGAATGGCTCCGTCCCCGATATCTTCAAGTCCGCCATCGTCCGTCCTCTCCTCAAAAAACACAACCTCGACCCAAACGAACTCAAGAACTACCGCCCAGTCTCCAATCTCTCTTTCCTGTCCAAGCTTCTTGAGAAGGTTGTCCTCAACCAACTCAACCTCCACCTCGCCGACAACAACCTCCTCAGTCCCTTCCAGTCTGCCTATCGCACACATCACAGCACTGAAACAGCCCTTCTACATATCCTAAACGACCTGCTTCTCTCCAGTGACTCGGGCAACATCTCCCTTCTTACGCTACTCGATCTCTCTGCCGCCTTCGACACCATAGACCACTCTATCCTCCTCCACCACCTTCACCACTCCTTTGGCATCACTGACTCTGCTCACTCCTGGTTTCTCTCCTACCTCTCCGACAGACAGCAGTCCGTCACTATCGACGGCGTCTCCTCCAACCCAGTCGGGCTCTCCTGCGGCGTTCCACAGGGGTCCGTCCTGGGCCCGGCCCTTTTCACACTCTACACCTCCCCCCTGTCCAACATCATCCAGTCTCACCACATACACCACCACCTCTACGCTGACGACTCACAACTACTAGACAAAGACAAACTCGACAACACTCAGATACTACTGGCTCGCACGGCTGACTGCTATGAAGACGTGAAAAACTGGATGACAGCAAAGAAGCTCAAACTGAACGACGACAAAACGGAAGCCATGCTGGTAGGCACTCGCCAGAAACTTTCCCAGCTCCCTCCCTCTCTCCACCTTCAACTCGACAGCATCCCCATCTCCCTCTCCGACTCGGTCAAGAACCTTGGCGTTATCCTCGATTCCTCTCTTTCCATGACCAGCTTCGTCTCCGCCATGACCCAGGCATGTTATTTCCACCTCCGCCGCATCAGTCAGATCAGAAAATACCTCACTACCGAAGCTGCCACCAAACTCGCTGTCTCTCTCATCTTATCTCGCATCGACTACTGCAACTCTCTCCTTTCCGGCCTTCCTCACTCCACCAGTGACTCTCACTCTCCAGCGCGTCCCGGAACAATGCTGCCCGCCTCGTCCTCAGAAAGAAAAAATCCGACCACATCACTCCCCTGCTCAAGCTCCTTCACTGGCTCCCCATCCCCCAACGCATCCAATACAAGATTCTGTCTCTCTGCTACAAATCCGCCTGAACAACTACGCTCCTGCCTATCTCTCCAACTTACTTCACCCCTACACTCCTCCCCGCTCCGCCCCTCTCCGCCTCCTCATCCCCCGCACCAAACTCAGCACTTTCGGCCCCCGCTCCTTCTCAGTATACGGTCCATCTACTGACCTGGAACACTCTCCCACTCTCCGTCAGAAACACTCGCTCTCCTCCTTCCAGTCCGCCCTCAAAACTCACCTCTTTCAAAAGTTCTAGCACTTGACACTCCCCACCCCAAGCTGACCGTCGTAATATGTATTTTCACTATTTGTGTTACGTGTCTACTAAGCGTGCGCATGCGTGTGCGAGTTGTGAGTGCGCGCACCGTAGTTATTATTATTAGACGCCTGATGGAGCGGCTAATGCGACGCAGTTAAATCAATGCAGATCTACAGGTATTCAAAACGTGTCGTTTTAGTGAGAGACTGCCCGGCGCAACGGCATACGGTCTACCCGCTGTGACGTTATCCGAGTCAGGGGCACAACTCTTCTCATGACTGACATAACTTCGGTATTCTCCCCATCGTGATCGAAGGGGTGGGTAAGAGCTTTCTTGCTTGCAGATTGACGTCCCTTACCCCGTTTCCAAGATGGAGGTACTTGAACTGAATTTCTTACCCATAGTTTTTGAGATCTGTTTTCATGATTTCTCTCCCACTTACAGTTCATGTATAGTCAAGAGATAAACTTAGGGTTCTTGTTTCTGACTGTTAATCCTGTGCATTCATCTTTCGAAAGAGAACTTCTTATTGCAACGCGAATCAGGCTATAGGTCAAAGTACATGTAGGCCGGTTCCTTTCTGCAAAGCGTGCGTTGCTAACCGCATTATGCAACGTCAGCCTCCAGCACTTTGATTAGCAAACTAAATTATGACCTACCTCAAAAACACTTAATTGTTGAGAAGTACCCAACGGAGAAAGAAACACGCTTAGAAAAGACGGGTACAACACAATTTATTAATATTTCGGGTAAATACCCTTTGTCAAAATAGACAAACAAACAAACATAGAGATTAGCCGCTACTTATCTTCAATGGCAGAAGGAATGTGGCAACTGAAGGAGGTGACGTAAAATAAAAGAAAAGAAAAGGAAGAACAAAAGTGCGAAAAAAGTAAAAATGACGTCAACGAAAAATCGCGTAAGAGAGAGACTCGGAAAGAACCTGAACACGAGAGACAAGAGTGTGTGCAAGCACGTGCAGGAGCGAGCGAAAGAAAAGGCGTGTAGATGAGGCCAGAGAAAGAGAGAGAGAGAGAGAGAGAGAGAGAGAGAGAGAGAGAGAGAGAGAGAGAAAGAGAGAGAAAGAGAGAGAGAGAGAGAGAGAGAGAGAGAGAAAGAGAGAGAGAGAGAGCGAGACGGAGAGAGAGAAAGAGAGAGAGAACGAATGGGGAGTACCCTTGGGCACGAAGTAGGCTGAGTGTCTAATACACAAAGCCTGCTAAACACCAACCCGAAGGCAAACTTTATATCACCTTCAAGTTGAGGACTACCTCGGGGAAAAACGGGAGGACCCCGGGAAAAAAACCCCAGCATTTAGCACGGTACACAACAAGTAATAAGTCATGAAAACAAAGCAAAGAATCAAAATCAGTAAGAGAATATTGGTATAAGGGGAGAGTAGGTAGTTGTGAAACCGTCTTCAAGGGTAACTCAAAAAATAAGGGGGAGAGAGAGAGAGAGAGGGAGAGGGAGAGGAGGGAGTGGAGAGGGGGGGGGGGGGGGGGGGGGGGGGGGGGGGGGGGGAAGGGGGGAAGGAGTAAGGAGGAAGGGGAAAAAAAAAAAAAAAAAAAAAAAGGGAGGGGGGGGGGGGGGCGGAAGACAATCAGCCAGAGCCACCAACCCCATCCAACGGGCACCCACCAGCCCACAGAAAAACACACAGGTACGCAACAAGACGACCACATACATCCCCAAGGGATGCACACGATCGCCCCGCCCCAAAACCGCGTATCAAACCGTGAGCCGGAGACCCGGTGCCCGACAGGGAAGGGCAAGGGATCCAACTAAACGTTCGGCCAGCGCTGAGAAAGTCCCCAAGGGAAATGTACATATCAACCAGCGCCAACAGCACGTAACTGATTAGTGAGTAGTAAATCAGTGAGGTAAAGTAGCAGACACAAGCAAGGTAAACAATGTTAATCTTTCATATTCATCCCGAGTGGCGCCACAGTGCCCAGTTTATTAATCAGAAATTTTTCACGGTCTTTCCTGGCCCAGACATTACTGGCTTGCATAAGCCAGAGGCCTTTAACTCGAATGTCTGAGACGGAGTGGTCGGCCTGATTGAAATGTCGTCCGACCGGTCTGTTGTATTGGTACTTGACAGACTGAAGATGTTCTTTGAAACGGTCGTTGATGGTTCTTTCCGTCTCTCCAACATAGAGTTGGCCGCATTTAACACAGGAGATGACATAAATCACGTTGGTGGTTTGACACGTGAAGTATCTGTCTATGTTGAATTTGTAACGTGGACCATTGACCACGGTGGAAGGGCAAATAAAAGGACACGTCTTGCAATTAGGAACATTGCACGGAGTGGAGCCGGAGGCTCTGGTGGTATGACGAGGCTTGAGAGTAGAGCGAACAAGCATGTCCCGCAAATTAATATCCCTCTTGAAAGCTACCAACGGAGGTTCAGAAAAGATAGCAGCAGATTCTTGACTGGATGACAAAAGACCCCAGTTAGAAAGAAGGATTTTACGCACCGGATTGGTGTGGGGATGGTAGATCATGGTTACGATAGGTCTGTCACTATCAGCGGTAGATTTAGTCTGCAGTGTACTCGCGCGACTAAGTTTTTGAACCGTTTGGAGAGATCCTTGAACAACAGTATGTGGGTAGTGTCTGTCGATGAAAAATCCAGCCATTTCTTTGGATTGAACATCAAAATCTGATTCTTCGGAACATATTCTTTTTAGCCGAAGAAACTGGGAATAAGGGATGCTGTTTTTAGTTTTGGGGTTGTGAGAAGATCGGTAGTCGAGGTAGGAATGTGAGTCGGTAGGTTTGTAATGTATTGAAGTTTTCAACATTCCGCAGTCAATCCTGATGTTCATGTCCAGAAAGTCGACTGAAGTAGCTGATATAGTGTAAGTGAACTTGATGGATGGGTGGAAGTCCTGCACGAAGTGAATGAAGTCTAAAAGTGCAGCTTGGGTCATGTGAGTAGCTCCTAAACCGTCATCGATGTAGCGTTTATACATCTCAGGGACAGGCCCAGTGTATTGCTGAAGAATCTGTTGCTCAAGGAAACCCATGAAAAGGCAAGCATAGCTGGGTCCCATTTTTGTGCCCATCGCTACGCCACTGCACTGAGCAAAGGTGACGCCATCAAAGGTGAAACTGTTAAGAGAGAGAACCAATTCAGCCAGACGTAGAAGTGTATGAGTAGGAGGTTGTTTATGACTTCTTTGGTTGAGGAAGTATGCAAGTGCATTGAGGCCGTCATTGTGCGGTATAACACTATATACTGTTATACCGCACAATGACGGCCTCAATGCACTTGCATACTTCCTCAACCAAAGAAGTCATAAACAACCTCCTACTCATACACTTCTACGTCTGGCTGAATTGGTTCTCTCTCTTAACAGTTTCACCTTTGATGGCGTCACCTTTGCTCAGTGCAGTGGCGTAGCGATGGGCACAAAAATGGGACCCAGCTATGCTTGCCTTTTCATGGGTTTCCTTGAGCAACAGATTCTTCAGCAATACACTGGGCCTGTCCCTGAGATGTATAAACGCTACATCGATGACGGTTTAGGAGCTACTCACATGACCCAAGCTGCACTTTTAGACTTCATTCACTTCGTGCAGGACTTCCACCCATCCATCAAGTTCACTTACACTATATCAGCTACTTCAGTCGACTTTCTGGACATGAACATCAGGATTGACTGCGGAATGTTGAAAACTTCAATACATTACAAACCTACCGACTCACATTCCTACCTCGACTACCGATCTTCTCACAACCCCAAAACTAAAAACAGCATCCCTTATTCCCAGTTTCTTCGGCTAAAAAGAATATGTTCCGAAGAATCAGATTTTGATGTTCAATCCAAAGAAATGGCTGGATTTTTCATCGACAGACACTACCCACATACTGTTGTTCAAGGATCTCTCCAAACGGTTCAAAAACTTAGTCGCGCGAGTACACTGCAGACTAAATCTACCGCTGATAGTGACAGACCTATCGTAACCATGATCTACCATCCCCACACCAATCCGGTGCGTAAAATCCTTCTTTCTAACTGGGGTCTTTTGTCATCCAGTCAAGAATCTGCTGCTATCTTTTCTGAACCTCCGTTGGTAGCTTTCAAGAGGGATATTAATTTGCGGGACATGCTTGTTCGCTCTACTCTCAAGCCTCGTCATACCACCAGAGCCTCCGGCTCCACTCCGTGCAATGTTCCTAATTGCAAGACGTGTCCTTTTATTTGCCCTTCCACCGTGGTCAATGGTCCACGTTACAAATTCAACATAGACAGATACTTCACGTGTCAAACCACCAACGTGATTTATGTCATCTCCTGTGTTAAATGCGGCCAACTCTATGTTGGAGAGACGGAAAGAACCATCAACGACCGTTTCAAAGAACATCTTCAGTCTGTCAAGTACCAATACAACAGACCGGTCGGACGACATTTCAATCAGGCCGACCACTCCGTCTCAGACATTCGAGTTAAAGGCCTCTGGCTTATGCAAGCCAGTAATGTCTGGGCCAGGAAAGACCGTGAAAAATTTCTGATTAATAAACTGGGCACTGTGGCGCCACTCGGGATGAATATGAAAGATTAACATTGTTTACCTTGCTTGTGTCTGCTACTTTACCTCACTGATTTACTACTCACTAATCAGTTACGTGCTGTTGGCGCTGGTTGATATGTACATTTCCCTTGGGGACTTTCTCAGCGCTGGCCGAACGTTTAGTTGGATCCCTTGCCCTTCCCTGTCGGGCACCGGGTCTCCGGCTCACGGTTTGATACGCGGTTTTGGGGCGGGGCGATCGTGTGCATCCCTTGGGGATGTATGTGGTCGTCTTGTTGCGTACCTGTGTGTTTTTCTGTGGGCTGGTGGGTGCCCGTTGGATGGGGTTGGTGGCTCTGGCTGATTGTCTTCCGCCCCCCCCCCCCCCCCCTCCCTTTTTTTTTTTTTTTTTTTTTTTTTTTTTTTTTTTTTTTCCCCTTCCTCCTTACTCCTTCCCCCCTTCCCCCCCCCCCCCCCCCCCCCCCTCCCCCCGCCCCCATCTCCCTCTCTCTCTCTCTCTCTCTCTCTCTCTCTCTCTCTCTCTCTCCCCCTTATTTTTTGAGTTACCCTTGAAGACGGTTTCACAACTACCTACTCTCCCCTTATACCAATATTCTCTTACTGATTTTGATTCTTTGCTTTGTTTTCATGACTTATTACTTGTTGTGTACCGTGCTAAATGCTGGGGTTTTTTTCCCGGGGTCCTCCCGTTTTTCCCCGAGGTAGTCCTCAACTTGAAGGTGATATAAAGTTTGCCTTCGGGTTGGTGTTTAGCAGGCTTTGTGTATTAGACACTCAGCCTACTTCGTGCCCAAGGGTACTCCCCATTCGTTCTCTCTCTCTTTCTCTCTCTCCGTCTCGCTCTCTCTCTCTCTCTCTCTCTCTCTCTCTCTCTCTCTCTTTCTCTCTCTCTCTCTCTCTCTCTTTCTCTCTCTCTCTCTCTCTCTCTCTCTCTCTCTCTCTCTCTCTCTTTCTCTGGCCTCATCTACACGCCTTTTCTTTCGCTCGCTCCTGCACGTGCTTGCACACACTCTTGTCTCTCGTGTTCAGGTTCTTTCCGAGTCTCTCTCTTACGCGATTTTTCGTTGACGTCATTTTTACTTTTTTCGCACTTTTGTTCTTCCTTTTCTTTTCTTTTATTTTACGTCACCTCCTTCAGTTGCCACATTCCTTCTGCCATTGAAGATAAGTAGCGGCTAATCTCTATGTTTGTTTGTTTGTCTATTTTGACAAAGGGTATTTACCCGAAATATTAATAAATTGTGTTGTACCCGTCTTTTCTAAGCGTGTTTCTTTCTCCGTTGGGTACTTCTTTGCATATTACACGCTTGGCAGTCACCTTTTTGGTCTGGATTGATTACTTAATTGTTGCCTTTTAGAACCCTTGAAGTTATCACCGTAGTTAACACGGGGAAAGAAATGTCATGCCATTTTCGGATGCCCACTACTTATCATCATTACTTGCATGACCCATCACGTTACTTTGTCCCATTAGCTATATCTTAATGGACCTTTACACGATTTACTTCATTTGCAGGTTCAGATTGTGCAGACCCGCTCAGGTGACCTGATCACCACTCTTGGTGATGTGAGTAAATATACAAAAATATTACTGCATCATAACACAAACTCTTCTGATATGTGATGTGTTTTGTGGAATTAGGCTTTTGTATCATACATGTGTTTAATTGAAATACATTTCTCAGCTGTTATGTGGAAAGCTGCACACTGCATAAAACATCAACAATAATACACTAGCTGTTTTTGATAACAGGGTATGATCATAGATCATTTACATGTGTTACGTTCTAGTAAAGATAGAAGTAAAGTAAGAGAAGTCTGATGATAGCCATGATGAATGGAGGTCAAGCCATTACACCCTGTTTTCTGAATGAGGTGGGGGAATGCATGGTGCTATACTGGGATGCACCACTCTGGTGTCAATTGTTTTATCGTGCTATTTTAGGGTCAGTCTCTGTTCATTATATTTCTTCAACTCATTTGAGATGTGCCATTGTGAGAAAACGCAAACTGAAGTGGTATGGGCATGTCACGCGTTCAGCAGGGCTTGCCAAAACAATCCTGCAAGGCACTGTGCAAGGAGGACGAAGGAGAGGAAGACAGAGGAAAAGATGGGAGGACAATATCTCAGAGTGGACAGCTGGTCGATACGCTGAGAATGGCAGAGAACAGAGAGGAATGGAGGGAGCTGCTTGCCAAGTCATCAGTGGTGCCCCAACGGTCGGCAAGACTACGGGATATAGATAGATAGATAGAGATGTGCCACACATTGATAAGCAGCTTTTTGTAGCAGCAAAAAGCTGCTTATCCATATGTGGCACATTTCAGTTCTTATCAATGTGTGGCACATCTCAAATGAGTCTATGCGCGGTACACACATCTTGAATGAGATAAGGCATTTTTTCTCTGCAGCTGAGTCCCAGGTCCACCATTCTAGATGTCAAGAAGGCTTTCAGCAAGGAAAGTAAGTGTCAGTGTTACCGTCTATAACTGTAATGTCTAATTTGAAAAGATCACACCCTAAAGAGTTAAGACAATTTAACATAACAGAATAACTCAATACCTGTCAAGTTTTGAAAATGGGAAATCTGGAGATTTTTGCAGCCTTTTAAGTGTGGCGTCACTGTGTTTTCTTACAACTGGCAATATCTATCAGCATAAAAAGGTGTGCAAATATTATATTCAGATTATTACTTTTGTATGTGTGTTTGTTGCATTTTTGCAATGAATTCACACAGCACCATTAAAAAATTTCATTTTATGTGAAAATCTCTAAAAAATAATATGATTTTATTTGAATTAATTCAGATGTCTAAATCTGATGCTGCTACTGCTAGTGCTATCTAATGTGCACACAGTAAAACTAGAACAGTAGAACATGCAGAAAAAAGAGCACATCTTCAGTAACACTGATATTCTTCAATAAAATTTCAATATTAAGACTAAAAATGATTTTCCCTACATTCATGATAAACTGATTGGAAAGGACATGATGCTAGCAGTTTATATGTCTGCCTACTGCTACCTGCATTTGGTTTAGGCTGTCCAGAAGATCAAAGACAAAGAAAAATGCCTTGTACTGCACTTCGCCCTGCATATTTTGTTTAAAAGCCTTTCGCACGTTTTACTTAGTAAAATCTGCTAGTAACTGTCCACAATTTCTTTACTCGCTGTTGTCTTTTGCTAGATCTTTCTGCATTTTGCCTCTGTCTTTTGAGTAATAGCAGACAGTTTCTTTGATAAATTAAACCGGATGTAACCGGAAATAACCAGTGGCTGAAAGAAAACAAAACTGCCGACCAGGTACACGTTCAAAGTTTTTGTATGATTTGAATTTTCTCAATTTGGGAGAATCTAGAGGAAAACTCATGAAAGCAGGAGATGGGTTGCAAAGTCGGAAGTCTCCCACCAAAATCGGGAGACTTTACAGGTGTGTAACTCTATTGTAGCAATGTGAGACTGAAGATGAATCTAACAAACAACAAACATCAGCTTTGACAATGACAAACAGCTGAAGGTTTGTATGTTAAGGCTTCCTCACACAGAGAAACAAAATACACAAGAAACGAAACATTTTTATTGCATCGAAATGCCACCTCCGCACATGCAGAAAATTCATTTTGATTGGGACAGGGGAGGTAAATCTTCACAGACCCATGCTCTGGTTGTATCGGTGGATATCGGGTCATATTTCTGACTACTGACGCTTAAAAATTAAACATATAAGACAGTTGTGCCTTCGCTTACACAATACAAGTGAATTCCCGACCATATCAAATAAACTTAAGAGCTTTTGAATGTGTAAACAGGGATGGTTCAAGTGAATCGAGGCTGTCGCCATCTCGAAGCGATGGCCTTTGTAGGCTTTGCAGCGAAAGCCGATGAAAGTGGGGTTCAGAAAACTGACCTAAAATCATATTTTGGTGGTACTTTAGTGATGATTCTTTACAGGTTCCATTTCGAAAATGATCCTCCTGCTTAAATCTTACAGAATTGTGCGTCACATCACACGTTTTTAGCCATAATAGACCTGACTCCACGCCATCACTTTACCCGCTATCTTGAATATTTTGGCTTGATTGATGTCAGATTAACACGTAACTGAGCAAACAACACTGATTGGGCAGTGGGTAGAAATGTTTCAGCGAAATATTTCAGGAGTAGAGACAGGTTCTGTTGCTCGAAATGTGCCGTTTTGCATTTCGTGAAACGGTGAAATGTTGGAGAAATGTCTGAAATGCGCTCATTTTGACGAAATGTTCCGTTTCCGTGTCTCCATGTGAGGAAGCCTTTATTATCACTTTGAAGACACACATTTCAGCTCTGTTGCATCAGCTGGCGATACACATTTTTGAAAAAAAATAGAAACAAAACCCAAAAACTTCAGATACAGACAAGTAATTTATATCACCAAAAATTAATCTTACTGCTTTTAACCTTTGCCGTACTTCAGAAATCAATTTGACCTCAAACTGATTTACAAAAATTTGGAAAAATTAAGTTTTTGTCATCACTCTGAAACTTCATGTATTCCTCAGAATTATTAAAGGCTTAGTTGCGCATACAAATTTATGTGTTTTTGTTGCATTTAAATTAATTAATTTTGAAGCTCCGAACTTTACACCCCCTATATACACTTTTAGGGTCAAACTGACCCTGACATTTTAAAAGAAGGCAGTGCTCGTCAGAATGTCATGGCTTTCTTCGCTGTGAGGTGCTGTATTCTGTGGCGTGGAGCTTCAATTGAGTAAGTCGAGTTAAACACTATAACAATAAGGCTTTTAATTTTTGAAGCCTGGGTTAGAGCACTACTGCCCGAATTGACACAGTCTCATTGATTTCTGAACATGATCGCACACTGTCACTTTCATTTCAAATATAGATGGTGTTTTCAGAGTTTGACACTGGTAATTACCTTGTTTTTGACCTCAAATGCATGGTTATCTGTGGTTTTATATTATCACATACCAAGACGATGCTGAGACATGACTCTTCCAGTCAGTGCTTCACTGGCGGTAAGTCTCTAGGCTGCTGCCTTCATCCCCCTCCATAAGGGAGATTAGAGTTCAGGCACATGCCCGTGCTTTGCCAGGCTTCACGGCCTGTGATATCTTTTTCCTCTCTTGTTGGCAATGTCCAGTTTCTCCTAACCTCGGCGGGTTTCTCGGGCTTAGACCAGCACACTCATTTCCGGACAGGTGGCATTATGGAGCATGGTGACCTCCCAGCATTCAAATCAGCATGTGGGTCACTTTTTTGCCTCCTGCTTTTGCTTCTGAATGGCAGTGCCGATACCTGGTGTAAATTGGGATCCACTGTGGTACTGTGTAGCACGCCGACCTCAATGGGGCAATACGGTCCTGCACCCTTCGCCAATATATCCGCCTGACTAGGCTAGAACACGGCCAAGTTTTAAGCTCTAGTCTTCAGCAATCCCACAGGGGGTAATACTGTGTATGTAAGCTGGCAAGATAGCCAAGAAAGCTCCATCCTTGTGGAAACAGATGGAAAAGGGGATTTCTTTGGCTTTGGGTACAGCAGAGACAGTATTCAGTGCAGGCCATTTACTTAAACGGGAGGATATGGCCTCTCTTTGTGAAAGGAGGCCCCCACCGGCAGGTGCGTGGGCTCCTTTTTGGAGTAATTTTTCCCGGCTCTCCTCCTGCTTGGTGACACCATTGACAGGAGTAGTATGGTGTCTGCCTCCAGTTAATTTCTCCCTCTGCTCCTGCTTGGCTTCACATTGGGCGCGGCAAGCAGGCAGAGACATTACAGTCATCATGAAACAGCATTGTTCGGAGACACTTTGGCCCTCATAAACGAGACCCCCACAGGCAAATGCCAGCTTCCGATAAATTTCTCCCTCTGCTCCTCCTGCTTGGCTTTACCATCAGTGGGAGGAGTATGAGCGGCAGTTGGGCCCGCCGCTGTCAGGCGTGGCAAGCAAGCAGAGACACAACAGCTGTCACGGAACAGAGAGGGGAAATAGCATCCAGCCATCGGCACTCGCACATCCAGCCTAAACTTTGCGTCTCTGCAGCCCCAGACAATCAGTATATGTATCTTTTGGCATGGTGTGAGCATGCAGTCCTAGCTCTGAACTTTTGATAGGGGATGCAGCCCTTCCTGCGACTGGCCTGGGACGGAAAGAAGTTTATCCAGTGTGGAGTGTCTCTTGCATATCTTTTCCTCCATTATTGGTGGGATGAAAAGAGTTCTGCGGCTTCTACAGCAGGCATTGCAGGTGCGGGTCCGAACGTCGCCATACTTACTTACTTACTTACACCTGTCACCCTACCCGGGTATAGGCCGTCGACGAGAGACCTCCAGCAACTCCTGTCCTGTGCTTCTCCTTCGATTCTACTCCAGGTGGTTCCCAGTCTCTTGATGTCTGCTTGGAGGTCTCGACGCCAGGAGTTTCTCGGCCTACCTCTTTTCCTCTTTCCCTGGGGGTTCCATGACAATGCCTGCCTAGTGATACTGGAAGCTGGCTTTCTCAGACTGTGACCGATCCATCCCCATCTTCTTCACCCAATTTCATTCTCTGCTGTTATCTGCTCTGTTCTCTCCCAGAGTCTGACGTTGCTGATCTTCTCTGGCCAGTGGATTTTCAAAATTCTTCTAAGGCAACTGTTCATGAAGGTCTGTACTCTGTTGACTGTGGTTTTTGTCAATCTCCAAGTCTCTGCTCCATATAAGAGAACTGCTTTTACATTGGAGTTGAAAATCCGGACTTTGGTGTGTTGTGACAGCTCTCTGGAGCTCCACACTTTTTTCAACTGGAGAAAGGCTGCTCCGGCTTTACCGATTCGTGCTCTGACATCTGCATCAGTGCCGCCTTTTTTGTCTATGATGCTTCCAAGATAGGTGAAGGACTCCACCTCCTCCAACGGGGTGCCAGCAAGCAAGACTGGTTCTTCCCTGGTTGCTTTCAGCCTCATTGTCTTTGTTTTCTGTTTGTGAATGGTGAGGCCCACTTGGGACGAGATGTCAGCAAGCCTCGTGGTCTTGTCCTGGATTTGTTGATGAGTGTGGGACAGTAATGCCAAGTCGTCTGCAAAATCGAGGTCGTCAAGCTGTGTCCACTGTATTCCACTTCGTCTGTGCTCTGTGGTCATCTTCATGACCCAGTCTATGGCCAGTAGGAAGAGGAACGGAGACAGCAGACACCCCTGCCTGACACCGGTTCTGACCTGGAGCTCCCTGGTGAACTGCCCTTCATGGATCACGCGATATGTCATGCCATCGTAGCTGCTCTTGATCAGGCGGACGAGCTTTGTGGGTACACCGTAGTGTCGTAGGAGTTTCCACAGTCTCTCGGTCCACACTGTCAAATGCTTTCTCATAATCCACAAAGTTGACGTACAGCGGGGAGCTCCACTCCAGAGACTGTTCCACGATGATGCGGAGAGTGGCGATCTGGTCTGTACATGATCGGTTCTTCCTGAATCCTGCTTGCTGGTCTCTCAGCTGGGGGTCAACGGAGTTCTTCATTCTCTCCAGGATGATCCTGTTGAAGACCTTTCCTGGTACTGACAGCAAGGTGATTCCTCTGTAGTTGGAACACTTGCTGAGGTCGCCTTTCTTGGGAAGCTTGATTAGGTACCCCTCCTTCCAGTCAGCCGGCATCACCTCCTCTTCCCAGATCTTTCCAAACAGTGGGTACAGCATCTCCACTGTTGTCTCTAGGTCTGCTTTCAGAGACTCCGCTGGGATGCCATCTGGGCCTGCTGCTTTGCCGTTCTTCAAGAATGCCACTGCTCTTCTGATCTCTTCCCGGCTGGGTCTGTCACAGCTGATGGGTAGGTCGGTCTCTGCCGGCTGGATGTCTGGGGGGTCGGGTGGGCTAGGTCTGTTCAGTAACTCTTCAAAATACTTGGCCCATCTGTCAAGTTGGTCTGCTTTGTCTGCCATAGGCTTGCCTTCTTTGTCTTTTACTGGTCTTTCTGTATGGCCATACTTGCCCGACAATCTTCTGGTAATGTCGTAGAGCTGTTTCATGTTGCCGCTTCCTGCTGCCTTTTCTGCCTCTGCTGCCAGGCTGTCTGTGTAGGCCCTCTTGTCTGCCCTGATACTACTCTTCACCTCGCGGTTGGCTTCCGAGTATTCCCCCTGTGCCCTTACTTTGGCTGCTCTCGTGCGACTGTTGTTGACAACTGCTTTCTTCTGCTTCCTCACTTCTATCTTCACCCCCACCAGGTCTGCCCTAGGGGACCTTGGTGGGGTTGTCTACTTTTTAGTTCCTAGGGTCACCTTGTCTAACCCCTGCAAGGTGGGTTTTACTCTTTTGGGGGTTTGTATTTCTGTCTTTCTGGTCCATTCATCTGTATTTTTCTTTTGAAATTCTCCCTCCTGTCTGCGCTTCTTGCAGTTATTTCTTCATTTAGCGCAGGCACGTCCTGAGAAGGCCTTTGTCGCTTGCGGGACGTAAAGCAATCTATACTCACTCACTCACTTCTATCTTCTTCAAGGTCTGTGCCGACAGCCAGTCCTTGTGATGGTGTTTCCTGAACCCTACAGTGTCTTTGCAGGTTGAGTTCAGCGCCTCTCTAACTGCCTTCCACTGCTGCTCTGTGGTGACCGCCTCTTCTTCATTTACTAGCTCCTGTAGCGCTTGAAACCGGTTGGACAGCACCAGTTTGAACTCTTCTCTAACTCCAGTTTCTCTCAGGAGGCCTACATTATAGCGCTGTCTTCTTGTTGTCTCTGTGCGGCTTTTCTTTAGCTTGAGCTTCATTCTTAAGGTAAGCAGATGGTGGTCGGAGGCGACATCTGCTCCCCTCCTCACTCGAACATCTTGAAGGGATCTTCTAAATTTCTTGCTAATGCAGATATGGTCTATTTGGTTCTCTGTTGTATGGTGAGGTGAGACCCAAGTTGCTTTGTGTATTCTTCTGTGTGGGAAGATGCTGCCTCCAATGACAAGTCGGTTTAGAGCACAAAAGTCTACAAACCTCTCCCCGTTCTCACTCATCTCCGAGCCTAGTCCCTGTCTCCCCATCACCTCTTCGTATCCGGTGTTGTCCTCCCCTATTTTGGCATTAAAATCGCCCATGACGATGGTGATGTCTCGCTCCGCACATTTGTCCAAGGCACTCTGGAGTCGGTCGTAGAACTCTTGTTTCTCTTCCTCGTCACTGTCATTAGTGGGCGCATAACACTGGATGACGTTTATCTTGATCTTTTTTTTGGTTCTAAAGGCTGCTGTGATAATTCTTGGCCCAAGATGTTCCCAGCCCATCAGCGCTGTCTGTGCCACTGGTGACAGCATGAGTGCTACTCCTTCTGTATGGGGGGCATTCTCCTCTTCATGACCTGAATACAGAATCATCTCCCCACTTAACAGCCTTTTCTGGCCAGACTGCGTCCATCTGGCTTCACTGATACCTAGCAGGGAAAGGTTGTACTTTTGCATTTCCACTGCTATCTGGGCGGCCTTGCCGCTCTGGTACATGGTCTTGACGTTCCATGTGCCCATGGTTGTATCCCTGGATAGAGAGAGGCGGCTCGGTCCTGTGGCTTCCGAAGACATCCGGCTTTCACCACAGGACGTCATAAGTCTTCTGGTAGAAGAACCTTCCTCCTCCAGGAATGGAATTACTGTTAGTCTTTTCGTCGGCGTTTTTGTAGCTATTTCCTTTTTTGCAGGGTGGGGAAGCTACCCCCACGCCCAACCCCCTTACTAGGAGGACCAGGGGTTTTCTGTCGGGGTCACCTTCCCTTAGACCATGTTGGTTCACGACACCTTATTTCATTCGGTGCACCCCTCTCACAAGGGATCCCCTATCCACCACGCTAACGTCGCCATGGTTGCCATGAATGGTGGGAAGAAACGCAGCAGGCAAGTCAGATATAGATACAGGTGAACACGTGACAATATTAGGTGGTCTGCACAGGTTTTTGCAGCTGTTTGCTGGCTTTTCAGTGTGGTAAATTTGACCCCCGAAGTATGGACTGTATAAACTGTTGAAGTGTCATCGTAAACAGGTTGGGGTCAACATGACCCCAAGAAGTATGAATAAGGTATGAATCTGAAACGTGTTATGTATGCAGACAAAGCAGGTATCTTAAACTTTGAGTGAAATTCCCTTACAAATGGCTTTTCCAAAATGTTTTTAGTCATAGAACATAGCCGGCGCTTCACAGGGTACACATATCAACCTCTTGCAAACTTTTTCAAATGCAAAACCAAACAAAGGGAAGTAATTTCTGAAATCCAGACAGCCTGTGTTTTCTAACAATATATATATAGGGAGGAAAAACAGAGTTGTCTTAACTCAGAACCCTGACCAAACCTTCCCCTGCAACCACTGCGGTCGAACCTGCCTGTCCCGGATTGGCCTCTGCAGCCACGAAAATGCCTGCAGACGACGTGGGCAAGCCCTATAGAATCTTCGTTCGCGAAGTCGAGCCAAGATGAGATATAGGGTTACTTCCCTTTCAACATAGTCTGCCTAGCAAGACTCTCTGAAATTGTCACTGATATGTATACGATGACCTGTCGATGACGGTTTGCGCAGCGTCAGGAGTATATCGCTGATGCGTCTTCAAGGAGTGAATACATTCTTCCCCAGGCCCGAAAAATCCCCAAATTTTGAAGTTGCCCTCTGAAGGACTTTATTACAATTCTAGGGAGAGCTGGGTGGCTCGGCGGTAGAGCGTTCCACTCTCGTCTGAAAGGTCTTGGGTTCACACCTAGCGGGGTAAAAATTTGTACAGACCTCTTTTTGGTGCCCCCATCTTTGAAATCACCTTCGTGGTGGACAAAAGACGTTAAGCCCTAAACATTTAACTTTTTTTTTGGTATCACAATTCTAGAGACAGATCGAGCATGATAGTTCAAGGGTGGTGCCAGAATAGCTTTGCACCACCCTTGAACTATCATGCGCAATCCATGTCTTGCTGTGGTGTGTTGGGGCTGAATGAGTTAAACTTAGTGTTGAAGCGTTTTGAGTAAGATAGTTGCTATTTAGGCTTTACCTATGAAATGTTTCACTGATTCTAATTAACATTGATTTGTTCCACTTTCAGAGCCCAAGTACTATCCAGATCGCCAGTCATTCCGAGTGGATGCTAGTAAGTCTGTTCATTGAAAGAAAAATTATGCTGTACTTGCGTGCAAATGATTGTTACGCGTTAACCCCTTGACTACTACTGACAACACCGTTCAGCAGAAAAGATGCAGCTAGTCTTGCATCTTTTTCACTGAGTGGAGTCGTCCAAATTGAGTCAGTCAAGGGGGTTCATAATAATAGTATTAACTTTAGCTACGCAGAAGAGCAAGCCTTGGCATGTAACTGAATTTATATTGCGTTTTTTTTGCGTGTGTTAGAGGGCAAGATGCTAAAAGATGAAGAAACTCTGGAGTCACTGGGAATCGGGAATGGTGGCAAACTGTTTTTCAAAGATCTCGGACCTCAGGTGGGGTGGACAACTGTAAGTGCCACATGCTAAGCATGTTTTTGTCTGCTTGCTTTTGTTGATGTTGTTTGTTGTTTATCTTACCTCGTCACTTCTGTTGGCCGACACTTACTTAACCCATATCATACTCATGGTAAAAGCTTCAAATTTGTACACTGCCATATGCAAGCTACATTATAGTACTTACGGATAGGATATACACCAATGGCTTTAGTTTAAGGGTGGTGCCAGAATAGCTTGGCGCCTAGAAGCGCCAAGCTATTCTGGCACTACCCTTGAACTATTTTAGTCAAACTTATTTCTCACACTGGTGTATTCCGAATGATAAGGGTTAATGGGGCAGGAGTAGTGATGGATTGGCTTTGTAGAAGTTGCCAGGTTAACACATTTAACCCCATGGCCACATTTCCCAAATTTTGAAGATATTACCTAACGACTATGTACCAGGAGACAGATTGACCGTGATAATTCAAGAGTAGTGCCAGATTAGTTAGGTGCCTTCAGGCTAAATGGGTTCAGAAGGCACTTCACTTGAACTATCATGGTCTACCCACTTTTCAGCATCTGGTGTACATTGCAGAAACATTACCCACATTTGTAAGTGAGCTTCAAAAGGTGAATGATACACTTTCTTAGCTCATTCAAAGAACCATGGAGCAACAACAAAGAAAAGTACTGTTGGTGTAGATATACTGGGAGTATAGTGTATGGATCGGCATGAGGTGATCAAAAGGATTATGAACGAAGATAGCAGAATTTGTTTTTCATTCTTTGATTCCACCCCCCATCCCCACCCCTTACGCACACACACACACACACACACACACACACACACACACACACACACACACACACACACAAACACACACGCACACACACCCTTCATAAGCATGGCCAATTCCAAATTCTAACATAATTAGCATACCAGACATTCACACTATCGCAGCCGATCATATTAGTTTTGTGTACCCTATTGCTTGGACTGTTTCTGGTGATTACAAGGTGGAGAAGAGGCACAAATTAAGAATTTGCCTTATCTGTACAGAAATGTGTATACATCATAAAATTAAGTGGACTAATAAAGATACTTTAAAAACAGTAAGACCAACTGCTTTTATGTAAAATGGATTTTTCAGAAATTCAAGCTTGTATAGTGCAAAAACCATAACATGCGTTACACTGTGACATCATCACTTTAGTCTTTGATTGGTGAAGACCCAATAAAAACTTGAGAGGCAAACTTATATAGTTGTCATGTGTGAGGCTAGTACTATCTCCAGTAGAAAGGATTTTAACTGTATTTTAATCATCTTGTATTCAGTAAATGTTGCGGTGTGTGACATAATGCATGACACATGTTATGCTTTTTCTGAGGAGCAGTATTTTTAAATTTTAGAAAAGGACCTTTGATTAACAGATGTGTTTGTTGGGGTCTTCAGAAGCAGACTAGGCCAATCAGTAAACGATTTCAAGCCCCTGTTGGCCTCAAGACAGAATCTTATTGAGGTACCAATGCTTTTCGCACTTTTGTGTCAAAATTTGGATGATTTGTTTCTTCAAAAACATTACCGATGCCATTACTACAATGGAACAACCTATAGCTTGCGTAATTTTAGCCCAAAAACTTATGATGTGTACCTTTAGAGCCAGGGGAGGCCACCAGGGGTGCCGTGACCTGGTACCCGGGTAGCCTCCCTTCCCACCCCACGTGGGTAACTGCCAGTGCAGCCAAGCCAAACCAGTTCTTTCCTTTAGCTTGCAGCGTATAGACGTGTTCGCATAGCCCTCTGCTGTGCTATCTACGGCTGTGTATGGTCAGGCTGTACTTGATATTTTCGGCAGTGGTCTTCGTTCCCGGCCTGTGCTTTCGCCTTGCCTTGGAACTTTCTCTGCCCTTGAGTGTTCCTACGGCTGTGTATGGTTCAAGAACAGTGGACTTCGTTCCCGGCCTGTGCTTCGCCTGGCCTTGGAACTTTTCTGCCCTTATATGTACCTTCGGCTGTGTGTGGTTCAAGATGTACTTGGACTTCGACAGTGGAATTCGTTCCCGGCCTGTGCCTTCTCCTTGCCTTGGAACTTTTCTGCTCTTGTTGTAGCGTAGGGTCGTTCTTAGACCTCTACTGTGCTACCTACGGCTGTGCATGGTTATGGAGCCCTTGGACTTTTCGATAGCGTGACTTCGTTCCCAGCCTGCGCTTCGACTTCTGTGAATTTTAGGAAGGGAGTGTCACTGGTGCTTCTGTGCCTCGTTGCCAGAAGATAGGTCCCCGGGCCATGGGGCGGCCTTCACCCCTCGTGGGAGCGCTGTCCTGCACCGGTTCTGGCATTGAGAGACTTTTCGGCTTGTGAGCGCTGCTGCTCGGAGCTTCGACCTGGCATCCGGTGTGCTCCTGCTTCGCTCTCTCCGGTCAAGTTCGCCGGTTGGACGGCCGGGACCTTCGTCGAGGACCCAGCCTTCCTCAACCTGGTTGCTCCTGGGCCTCTACCGCGTGGGCGCTTCTTCGTCTTCTTCTTCGGCTACAGGTGCTACCTTACCCTGCCCCTTGCGCGATGTCCAGGTAAGGTCTCGATGTTTTGCCAGCGCCGCGCCTCTGACGGCGTGCGCAGGCGTCTCTGTTGCTATATCGTTGCTTGTTATTAAGAAAGTGATATATTACTTGGCACAGGATAGTGGGGAAAGGTGAGGAGTGGTGCGCAGTTTTCGTCTAAGAAACGTGGCCTTCTGCTATGACCAGTCGCTTCGTTGTTTCACTCTATGTTGCAGTGGTCAAGTCCGCACCTGCACACGATGTGGCGACTTGCAGTGGCCAAGTGACAAGCATGCGGTCTGCCTCCCCTGCGCTGGTTGTGCTTCGGGCCACACCTGTGATGTCTGCGCTATCTGGGTGGAGGCCGTTGGGAAAGCCCAGCTGCAGAGCCTTTTGGCGTGACAGAATCGCCGCCCGCCCGCAGCCACAAGCATGCTTCGGCCCCAGATCCAGCAGAAACGCACCTTTGCTGCCGTTGGGGGACGGCATACAAAGGCTCCCCCCTTGCGCACCCATTCTCTCGAGTCAGGTCCGCAGTGAGTCCGCTCGCCCCGCTCTGCGGAAAACAAACCCCAACTCTCTACGTTGGGGGGACGCCTTTCTCCCCCCTTGCACACCAGCTCGCTCGAGCCAGGTCCGCAGCGAGCTAGCTCGCCCCGCCTTGCGGAACCCAAGCCTCACAAGACCACCGACAGATCTGGATGCCGTTTCTCTCTGACGCCGGACGCTCGGCTTTTGCGTACGACCCTCGACATGCGGCCCCGGGTTCGTGACCGCCTAGACTCAGCTCCTCGCCCGCGTACGCCCCCTCGGACTTCGGCGTCCTACACCGGACCCGCAGCCCTGCGTCTTCGGTCCTCGCCTCCCGCCGCAAGCACTCTTCATTCTCTGCTCGCTCCTCACGCCCGGCTTCACTCGCCGCTTCAGCTTCGCGGACGTCTCGCCCTCATCGTCGGTCTTTCCCTCGGGCTTCGCTGGTTTCCCCTTCCACTCGCCGCCCTTCCCGGTCGGTGTCGTCCTGATTCGTCCGTGCTGCTCGTCATTCCCGGCTTGTCTTCCCCCCACTCCCTCCCCGGCACCCTTTCCCCGCTCCCCTCCCCTTCGCGGCGTCATCCAAGTGATCACGGCCCTCCTTCGCGCGGACGCTCCACTCGTTGGTCTCGCCGCCCGCGCCTTCTCAGCCGCTCGCCCTGGTCTTGCTCCGTATGGCGGCGGCACCCGTCTCTCCAGCTCCTAGTGCGTCGGCCTCCTGCGCCGCCCGTCGATGTGGATAGAAGCTCTCAGCATCGCTCTGGAGGATTCCACCTCGGCTTCCTCCTTCCGTTCGACCTCCGCGCGCGCTCTTCTCGCCTTGAACCTACGTCCAGGACGACCAGGGCAGAGACCCTTCCCTCGCTCGTCGGGCTGCGCTTCTGCTGTCGCGTGTCTTCCCCAAGCCAGGACACCTGTCCCCTTCGCCCGCTTGGACGCTGTTCTCCCTCCTAGAGGTTTCGTCCCTGCCACGCACCGAGGTTCATGGGTTCGTGTCGCCTTCTCCGCTCCTGCTGCAGGGTTCAGGCTCCGACGCGGTTCGCTTCTTCACCGTCGTTCGCTGGCCAGTGGATTGGACTTCGCCTTTCAGCACAGCTGGTATGCCGGACACTCACAGACCTTGCTGCTGCCCTCCCCGCAGTGGATCCTGCTGCTCAGCAGCAGCTGGTGGACTTCGTGCCTCCCATCGTTGCATCCCTCCCCCCCCCCGGCCTGGAACGGACGGCGATCCTCATCCACAACGCTCTCGCCTGTGCTGGATTCCTCGACTTGGCCAAGCAAGCGCTCATCTACCTTCTGGAACTGGCACTTCTCCTTCTCGCCACTGTTAGGGCACCTCCTCGCTCTGGCTGTGGGGAAGAAGTACCGCCTTCCGAGCGGCGTGTCAACGCTTGTCCTCGCTTCGGTGCTGCCGCACTCTGCGGCCTGCTCGCCGGGATGCTGTGCTCGCCGTCTCCGCTTGGCGATCCCTCCTCTTCGGTCCAGGACCTGGCAGTCGGTGACAGACGCCATGAGGAGCCTTGCCCTGTCCGCCCTCCCGGCGTTGCCGCCTTCCCTCGCACGTCCCCGCCGGCCGCCGCGCCTGCCCTCCCCCCGACCCCGCCTCCTCCCCCGCCTGGCTTGGGCCAGCCACAGGTGGCGTCTGATCTTCGACCTTCAGCGCGGCACAAGTTCTTCGCAGCGCCTTCCTTCCCTTGGGGACCGCCTGAGTCCTTCGCGCCGCGGTTCTTCCCATGGGCTTCGCTGTCAGCCTGGATCTAGCGGACGCCTACGTTCACGTCCCCGTGCATCCGGCTTCCAGACGCTTCTGCGCTTCGCTTCGACGGCGTCATTTCCGATTCCGCGCCTTCCCCCTCGCCCGCAACCCCAGCCCTGGGTTTTCGCCCGTCTCTTGGACGGCGGCTTCGCCACGGTCAGGCGGGCTTCGTCAAGCCCCTCCTCGAGCTACGTCAGCGATCTGCTCCAGTGCCACCGGTCGGCACCCTCCCGGGAGCAGCATCAAGACGCCCTGCTGGCCTCCTCGATGACCGCGGCTTCATAGTCAGCTTCGGCAAGTCAGATCTCGCCCCGTCCCGCCGCTTCGCGCACCGTGGTATGGAGTTCCTTTCGGACCTCATCTGGTGTGACTCCCGGACCTGAGGTTCCAGAGGTTGGCGTACCTGGCTCGTCTTGGTGCACAGAAGGAGACGGTCCCCGCCAGAGTCTGGTTGCAGCTCTTAGGCCTGATGAGCGCGGCTGCGGATCTCCTTCCCTTGGTCGGCTCTACTCGCGCCCGCTTCAACTTCATCCTCTCCTTCCTGGCGCCCTCGACCGGAGACCTAGAGGCTCCCGTTCCGGTTCCTCCCTTGCCCTTCCACTCCTCCCCCGCTGGGCAGACCCTGCCTGGCTTGCGTCTGGAGTCCCTCTCCTTCGCCTCCCAGTTGTCCCTTGCGTCGACGCCAGCCACTCCGGCAGGGGTGCACACCTGCTGCTGATGTGCCACGGCTTCCGGCAGCTGGCCACTGGTCCTTGCGGTCAAGCTTTTCAACTGGTTGGAGTTACAGGCGATACGGCAAGCTCTCCTCGCTTGGGAACCGACTCTCGGACATCAGGACCTGATCGTCCTTCCTACGACTCAGCTGTCGTGTCCTACATACAGAAGCAGGACGGGACCCGCTCCCCTTCCTCTGCTTTCTTCTTCCAGTGCCTCCGTGGGTGTGAGGATCGCCGCGTCTCTCTCCGAGCGAGATACTTCCCCGGCCAGCTGTATGTCCTCGCAGACTCCCTCTCCCAGCTTCTCCACACCGAATGGGTGCTTTGCCCGGACTTCTTCCAGATGATCTGCGCCTCGTGGGAGACCCCCCTTATCGTTCTTCGCGACAGGATGCTACCGCCAACTCCCCCTCATCTCGCCCGTCCCGAACCCCCTAGCCTGGGTGGTCGATGCACTCCCCCTTCCCTGGGACGGCCCCTGCGCTTCCGCTTACCCTCCCTCAGTCCGTGTCCCCAGGGAGCTTCTCTAGCGCAAGGGATGCTACGCGATACTGTGGCTGGTGGCGCCGTTCTGCTGGACCAGATCTTGCACCACCGACCTCCTGAACCTTGCCACAGGCCCTTCACTGCGGCTTTTCTCTCCTCACACGATGCTCAAGCTACCGCGCCAGGCACTCTACCATCCGTGCTCTGAGGGACTCCTGCTATACGCTTGGAGGTTGGGCGGCAAGCCCTCGCCGCTAGAGTTTCTCAAGTGAGGCAGTGGCAGCTATCGCTTCAGGCTGTGGACCCTCGACCCTGCGTGTCTACGAGGGAGAGTGGAGAGTACTGGGAGCCTGGTGCGACCTCCGTCGCCTCTCCCCTACCGATCTGACTTCCTTACTACTGGCCGAGTTCTTCCTCTGGCTCTTCGCCGAACAGCACTTGGCACCAATCACCTTCAGGGGCTACCTCGCTATGATCACCGACGCTTACCAGCACCTGGGCCGAGCGGACCCTGGCAAGTGTAAGGACCTCGCTGACCTTATGGCCCGCTGCGGCATACAGCGACCTGCCCTCCGCTCCCTGATCCCACGCTGGGACTTACCCTGGGTACTCACCTGGCTGTACGCTAGTGTTTCGAGCCGCTTCCCCTAGCAAGCCTGGCCGACGCTACGCGAAGACTTGCTTCTGCTCGCCGTAGCCACAGCCTTCAGAGTGAATGAGCTGCCTGCGCTCTCCACGCGCCCGCCTGCTTGTAGTGCAGGTCGGATGGCTCCGTGCAGCTACTAACGGACTCGGCTTTCTTGGCCAAGAACCAGTCCCTGTTGGCAGCCCCCCGGGTCATCACTGTACGATCGCTGTAGCCGATCGACCCCAACAAGGAAGTCAGACAACAGGACCCGGTGAGAGCCTTACGCGTGTACCTACGCTGAACCACGCCGCTCCGCCAGGGACGCACCCGCCTCTTTCTCTCTCTGTCCCCAGGTAGACAAGACATCTCAGCCCAGACGATCTCTTCCTGGCTAAGATCGGTGATACGCTCCGCCTACAAAGACCTCTGCCCTGACGCTGCCAAGCGACTACACTGCGGGCCCACGAGGTCAGAGCCACGGCTGCTAGCGCCGCACCCGACCGCAACTGCGCTGTCCGAGACGGCCTGGCTGCCGTAGGCTGGCGGACCGAGTCGACCTTCACCCGGTTCTACCTCCGTAACCTGGTTGGCCAGCGAGACAACCTGGCCCTGGTGGGGGACATTGAGACGGCGCAACACTCCCTCCCGGCACCTTCGGTGCCATTGGTAATCCTTTAGCTAAAATTACCGGGAGCTTGCGCCGGGGCGGACGGGGCTTGCTAGCTCAGTCAGTCACTGGGTTACGCGGCACCCTCCTCCTCTTCGCTATTCTCCATTGTAGTAATGGCATCGGTAATGTTTTTGAAGAAACAAATTAATTTTTCTCTAAAATGTATTTTTTCGAAAAATACTTACCGATGCCATTACTCGGACAGCCCTCCCACCTGCCCTGCTCGCCGCTAGCCACCTAAACGAAAGAGCTGGTTTGGCTTGGCTGCGCTGGCAGTTACCCACGTGGGGTGGGAAGGAAGGCTACCCGGGTACCAGGTCACGGCACCCCTGATGGCCTCCCCTGGCTCTAAAGGTACACATTGTAAGTTTTTGGGCTAAAATTACGCAAGCTATAGGTTGTTCCATTGTAGTAATGGCATCGGTAAGTATTTTTCGAAAAAATACATTTTAGAGAAAAATTAATTTTTCCCACATTTTAATAAGGCACACATGCCACAAGAGTCATATTTGTAATTTATCTGCCTCTGCTGTTTCTGTATCCATCCTGAGAATGAATTCTGGCAAAATAATTGAGTCTGGGTCAAAGTTCATGACTCTAGATCAGAATGAGCGTACC
This sequence comes from Semisulcospira habei, assembly GCA_036245525.1. Taxonomy (NCBI): domain Eukaryota; kingdom Metazoa; phylum Mollusca; class Gastropoda; family Semisulcospiridae; genus Semisulcospira; species Semisulcospira habei. The sequence goes on along the minus strand of BTPG01000005.1, from coordinate 134,792,076 downwards.
CGTAATGGTCACCAACAGTGGAGAATTACTCATAGGAACAATTACATTCATGCCCTATTTTTCTCAGGTGTTCTTTACGGAGTATGCTGGCCCGCTTGTTATTTACCTGGTGTTCTACTCACGCCCAGCACTAATCTATGGACCAGGAGCTGACAGACTTCCTTATGTTGAAGTTGTCAAGTCAGTATTATTTTTAGTCTCCATGTGCATGCAGACACTGGTACTTTTTACAGTAACATTGACTAGACACATGCACACACACACACACACACACACACACACGCACACGCACACGCACACACACACACACACACACACTCACACTCAAAGAGTGTGGTGGGGACTGCAGTAGCAACTATCGTTATGTGTGAAGTTGACTGTATCACCTTCACTTTGGCATTAGGTGTTACGATTGTGTAATTGTACAGTATTTCACTCCACAGTATTGCTGCAGCATGCTGGTCATTCCATTACGCTAAACGACTGTTGGAAACTGTGTTTGTTCATCGCTTCTCCCACGCCACCATGCCCATCACAGATATTTTCAGAGTAAGTTTCCTTTGTTGAACTCTGAGATTCTGTCAATAATATTTTGCTTATTAATATAATTTGCTTATAAGTTTGTACCTTGCAAGAGATTTGTCAGCTATGGCTGATTAAGGATAGTAATGCCTTATTAGCGTGGCACTAAGCTGATTAGGCACTACTCCTGAACATTCATAGTTAACTGCTGTGATAGGAGGTGGATCTTTGTTTCCTCAAAAACATTACCGATGACATGACTTTATGGAAGTGTCTACTACTTGCTCAATTTTAGCCTAAGAACCCGTTGTGTTACAACACAATTTGGGAGGCATTCGGGGGAACCCCCAGAGGGGCCGAGAGTTGTCTCCCGTTCCTGCCCTACCGGTTTCCAGTCATGTGGTAGACCAACCAGTCATTCTACTTCGCTCGCGCGGATAAGACGTGTTTCGCCTTTGCTCTCGCATCTGCTTTGACCGGTCTTCTTACACTGCGCTCATTTTTCCTTCGGTTTCGTGTGCTCCTCGGCCTTCGGCCGTGCCTTCTTGCTGGTTGCCGGCTGTGCTGACCTCTTGGCTTGGTCTACCTGTGTCTCGCCTGTGCTGGCCTTGCTCCGCTTCCCGCCTTGTGCAGTGACGGTGTTATGGAGGCCCTTCCCCCCCCGTCCCCGTGTCGTCTCGGAGCGGTAGCGGTAGCTGCCCTCGGCTGGCCCCCGGACCGGGTGCCAGCCGTCTTGGGGCTTCTCGTTCTTACTGCTTCGGCGGGTATCTTTACAGCTCACCTGTCACTTGGCTTACCTGGGCGGGGCCTCTTGTGCCCTCGCTGATAGAGCGTGGTTAGCACCATTTTGTTCAGCGCCATTTTGTTCATCGGCGCTTTGTTTGCTTGTACCCTTATGTGCTCACGCTACTCTAGCTTGGCGGGTTCCCTTGATCCCTCACAGTTTACGGGTGATTGGCTCCACAGTGTTTAGCGGCACTTACTGTGTTGTACTTCTGATAATTGTACCTTTGTGCGCCCGACGCTCCTCTTAGCTTGGCGTGGCCCTTGGGGCCCGGGTCGTTTAGCGTCTGTGTCGGTCGTCTTGCTGTTGCTTTGACCACAGGCGCCTCTTGCCTTGCTTATGCTGTGTTCTCCGGTGCCTGCTTTCGGTCTCCTAGCATGCCTTTTATGTGTTGCAGCTCCCAGGTGCTTACATGCTCCCGGTGTGGCGACTTCCAGTGGCCGACGGATGACCATGCGGTCTGCCTACCCTGTGCTGGCTGCTCCTCGGACTGCCTCAGTGATGTCTGCGCGTCCTGGCCGGAGCTACGGTGGTCTCACCTTTTGAGCTTTTATCGGCGCGAGCGCCCACAGCTAGCTACCTTACGTCCGGCACCTATACCGTCCCCTGCCACCTCTAACGTAGTGACCGCCTCTTCCCGTCCCGGCCTAGTGGAACAGACTTCTCGTCAGTTACACACCGGAACTGCTGACCACAGGACTGCGCCTGCTGCCACGCCCGCTGATCCTTCCGTAGGGTCTATATGACGGCAGGGTGCCCACCTCACTGAGCCCAGCCTGCAGCAGCGCGCCTCAAGCCGTACTTTACTGACTGGCCGTCCTCGTATGTCTCTCCTCGATAAGCCCGCTGACTCCTCCGAGGGGTCTAGTTGTTGGCAGAGTGCCCGCCTCATTGAGCCCGGCCAGCAGAGACGTCGGCCCTGGCGTTCATGGACCAGCCACGCTCCCAACTCCTCCCATTCCGCCGCCAGCTCTAGACGCTCTCGGTCGCCCGCCGAGAGCTGTCGGAAGGACAGGTCCACACACCAGGATCGTCACCACTCCTCCCGACCCTCCTCGACGCCTTTACGTCACGCCTCGTCGCGCACTCACTCCCAACATTCGGCTTTCTCGCCTCGACGCTCTCGTCGCCGGTCGTCTTCGCCTTGATGGCGCCCCACCAGGGATTCGCCAGTGATGGATCGCCTTCCCCGGCATCGCAGTCGTTCCCCTTGTGACAGGCTCCCGCCACGCGCCGGCCCCCTGTCGCCTCGTCGCTCCTCGCTGACTTCGTCCCTTCCGCGCCCTCGACACGTCTGCTCCCGGGAGAACCGTGATCCGCATGACAGCTGTTTGACCTCTCGTCGGGCCCATCCCTCTGTGGTCCCTTCCCTCGCGCCCTCCCGCCCTGTAGACGATGAGGCCCTGAGTCTGCTCCCTGAGGACTCCGTTTCGGCCTTGTGCGAAGTTGACAGCCGCTCCCCTTCACCCCAGGCCTCCGACGAAGCGGACCCCCCTAGGCTTCAGTCTTCTCGTGTGGAGACCCTCCTAGCCCTCGACGAGGCCGTCAGGATTATCGCTGCGACCCTGCCTGCTAAATCCTGCCCCGCGTCCCCCCCCCCCTCAAGAGGAAGGTCTCCGCCTTCGTTGACTCCGACCGTCAGGTCAAGAGGTACAAGTCCCTTCCCCAGCCACCCGGCTTCAAGGACCTGCGGGATGCTTTCTCCGCCCTGCTCCAACAAGCCACCCATCGTGATCCTGATTTCTCCTTGGACCGTTGGTGGCTGGCCGGCCTTGACATCGTCTTCCGTCGGGACTGGTATGCGGGCCATTCCCAGTCGTTCTCCATCTCTCTCCCTGTGGTGGATCCACCGGCCTTGACGCAAGCGGGTGGCCTCGTTCTGCTCCAACGTTTCTTCCCCTGCGGCTTGGATAGGACAGCTACCCTCGTCCGTAACACCTTGGCCTGCTCAGGGTTCCTGGAACTCCTTACCCAAGCCTTTGTTTGTCGCGTGGAGGACTCCTGGCATCCATTGATCACGCCCCTACTGGGAGACCTGCTTGCGCTCACGGAGGTGGCCAACCGGGCGGCGTACCATTCCTCGGTCAACACCATGGCGGCCGCCGCCAACTGCGACTTGATGCGCCGGGACACCTTGCTTCAAGCCTGCCGTGGGATGCCTCCCGATCTGCGCTCTCAGCTGCGTCGTTCCCCCCTTGGAGGTCCTCTTCTCTTCAGCAACACGTGGAGCTCCGTGAAGGACGCCAACCCCGACCGCTGGCCCCGCCGCGCTGCCCCCCTTGCGCTTTCCAGCTGTCCGCCAGGCTGGGGGTCGCGCCTTGCGGACATTGAGACCCGCCTCCACTCCAGCGTCCCCTCGGGCCCCCCGGCGGGGCCCCGCCTTCGGCCGCCCTAGACCGTTCCGGTCCCGTGCCCCCGCTTGCTCTTTACCTGCCCACCGACCTGGTCGCGGTCGGGCCCCCTGACTGCTCCCCGCCCCAGCCCCCGCCGGCCTCTCTGGGGTCACCTGTCGGCGGGAGGCTAGCCGTTTACAGCGAGAGTTGGCTCTCGCTGTTTCCCGACGACCCCTGGATTTGGTCCACCATCGCCGACGGTCTCCGGCTTGTCTTCCGCTCACCGCCGCCACTCCCCCCTTTGGACCGAGATTCCGAGCGACCTCCTGAAGGCCTCCCCCCTGCGTGGAGAAGTCACCTCCCTTTTGCGGAAAGCTGCCACGGAGATAGTTCGGCGCCCCGACTCCCCAGCCTTCTACAGCCGCCTCTTTGTCGTGCCAAAGCCAGGAGGAAGTTGGCATCCCGTCATCGATCTCTCGGGGCTGAACTGCTACATCTTGGCCCCGACCTTTCGGATGGAGACCGCCAGGGCCCTGAAGGCCGCCGTACAGCCTCGAGACTTCGCAGTCAGCCTGGACTTGCCCGAAGCGTACTTTCACGTCCTGGTGCACCAGGCCTCCAGGAGGTACCTCCGTTTCGCTATCGATGGCATGGTCTACCAGTTTCGGGCGCTCCCATTCGGTCTCAACCTCAGCCATTGGGTCTTCACCCGCCTCATGGACGCCATTGTGGCCAAGGCCCGACAGTCATCTTCCAGTCCGATGTCAAACTACTTAGACGACCTCATCTTACACAACCAGTCGGAGGCCAAACTGACGACGGACAGGGACGCGCTGCTTCGCCTGCTATCGCGCTTGGGCTTCCTGATCAACGCGGGCAAGTCGGACCTCGCTCCTTCGTGCCGGTTTGTGCACCTCGGCATGGAGTTTGCTACCGACCTCAACCGTGTGCGCCTACTGCAATCTCGGATACTGAAGATTGCTGCCCACCCGACCATTTAGCCCAGGAGGATGCAGCCCCCGCCAGAGTTTGGCTTCAGCTTCTCAGCTTAATGAACGCGGCCGCGGATCTCATCCCCCTCGGCCGTCTTTACTCCCGGCCGCTACAGCTGCACCTCCTGCTCCATTGGCGTCCGTCCTCCGGCGACATAGCGACCCTGGTGCCTGTGACTCAGATGCTACGTCCCCATCTTCAGCGTTGGACGGACACCTCGTGGCTCACTTCGGGAGTCCCCCTAGCCTCTCCTCCCCTGCAACTCTCCCTCTGTGTCGACGTGAGTCTCTCCGGGTGGGGTGCCCACCTTCTGCCGCGGTTCCTCTCTACATCCGGCCCCTGGCTTCCGGATCTTGCGCACACTCACATCAACTGGTTGGAGACTCAAGCAGTCTGGCAAGCCCTCAGGGCCTGGGAACGTCACCTCTGTCACCAAGAACTGCTTGTCCTCTCGGACAATACGACAGTGGTGTCTTATATCCAGAAACAAGGTGGGACGCGCTCCCCCGACTTGTGCATGCTTCTCTACAGTCTGATGCGCTGGTGCGAGGACCGCGACATCTCTCTTCGAGCCCGACACATTCCCGGATGCCTGAACGTTTTGGCCGACTCTCTATCTCGGCGCGGCCAGTTATTGCACACGGAATGGACTCTCTTCAAGGACATCTTTCGGATGATCTGCGCCCGTTGGGAGACCCCTTTGATCGATCTGTTCACCACGAGGTGGAATCACCAGCTTCCCCTCTTCGTCTCTCCGATTCCCGACCCCTTGCCTTGGTTGTCGATGCGCTCTCCATTCCCTGGGATGGTCTCATCGCGTACGCGTACCCCCCGACAGTGCTTGTTCCCAAAGTCCTCCTCAAGCTTCGGGGATGCAGTGCAGTCGTCCTGTTGGTCGCGCCATTCTCCTGGAACCGCTCCTGGACCACCGACCTCCTCAGCCTCACCACGGGCCCACCCCTGCTGTTACCGACGCCGAGCACCATGCTCAAGCAGCCCCGCCAGCCGTTGTTCCACCCGTGCCCAGAATGGCTTCTCCTTCACGCTTGGAGATTGTGCGGCAAGCCCTCTCCACTAGAGGCTTCTCGGGTGCAGCAGTGAAAGCAATCGCTTCTGCCCGCAGACCCTCGACCAGACGAGTCTACGAGGGAACGTGACGAGTCCTGTGTTCCTGGTGCGACGACCACCGCCTCTCCCCCACTGACCTGACAAATTCGCAGCTCGCGGACTTCTTCCTCTGGCTCTTTGGAGACCAAGGTTTAGCCCCCATCACCATCAGGGGGTTGCCAAAATAGGGGAGGACAACACCGGATACGAAGAGGTGATGGGGAGACAGGGACTAGGCTCGGAGATGAGTGAGAACGGGGAGAGGTTTGTAGACTTTTGTGCTCTAAACCGACTTGTCATTGGAGGCAGCATCTTCCCACACAGAAGAATACACAAAGCAACTTGGGTCTCACCTCACCATACAACAGAGAACCAAATAGACCATATCTGCATTAGCAAGAAATTTAGAAGATCCCTTCAAGATGTTCGAGTGAGGAGGGGAGCAGATGTCGCCTCAGACCACCATCTGCTTACCTTAAGAATGAAGCTCAAGCTAAAGAAAAGCCGCACAGAGACAACAAGAAGACAGCGCTATAATGTAGGCCTCCTGAGAGAAACTGGAGTTAGAGAAGAGTTCAAACTGGTGCTGTCCAACCGGTTTCAAGCGCTACAAGAGCTAGTAAATGAAGAGGAGGAGGTCACCACAGAGCAGCAGTGGAAGGCAGTTAGAGAGGTGCTGAACTCAACCTGCAAAGACACTGTAGGGTTCAGGAAACACCACCACAAGGACTGGCTGTCGGCACAGACCTTGAAGAAGATAGAAGCGAGGAAGCAGAAGAAAGCAGCGGTCAACAACAGTCGCACGAGAGCAGCCAAAGTAAGGGCACAGGGGGAATACTCGGAAGCCAACCGCGAGGTGAAGAGGAGTATCAGGGCAGACAAGAGGGCCTACACAGACAGCCTGGCAGCAGAGGCAGAAAAGGCAGCAGGCAGCGGCAACATGAAACAGCTCTACGACATTACCAGAAGATTGTCGGGTAAGTATGGCCATACAGAAAGACCAGTAAAAGACAAAGAAGGCAAGCCTATTGCAGACAGAGCAGACCAACTCGACAGATGGGCCAAGTATTTTGAAGAGTTACTGAACAGACCTAGCCCACCCGACCCCCCCGACATCCAGCCGGCAGAGACCGACCTACCCATCAGCTGTGACAGACCCAGCCGGGAAGAGATCAGAAAAGCAGTGGCATTTTTGAAGAATGGCAAAGCAGCAGGGCCAGATGGCATCCCAGCGGAGTCTCTGAAAGCAGACCTAGAGACAACAGTGGAGATGCTGTACCCACTGTTTGGAAAGATCTGGGAAGAGGAGGTGATGCCAGCTGACTGGAAGGAGGGGTACCTAATCAAGCTTCCCAAGAAAGGCGACCTCAGCAAGTGTTCCAACTACAGAGGAATCACCTTGCTGTCAGTACCAGGAAAGGTCTTCAACAGGATCATCCTAGAGAGAATGAAGAGCTCCGTTGACCCCCAGCTGAGAGACCAGCAAGCAGGATTCAGGAAGAACCGATCATGTACAGACCAGATCGCCACTCTCCGCATCATCGTGGAACAGTCTCTGGAGTGGAGCTCCCCGCTGTACGTCAGCTTTGTGGATTATGAGAAAGCATTTGACAGCGTGGACCGAGAGACTCTGTGGAAACTCCTACGACACTACGGTGTACCCACAAAGCTCGTCCGCCTGATCAAGAGCAGCTATGATGGCATGACATGTCGCGTGATCCACGAAGGGCAGTTCACCAGAGAGCTCCAGGTCAGAACTGGTGTCAGGCAGGGGTGTCTGCTGTCTCCGTTCCTCTTCCTACTGGCCATAGACTGGGTCATGAAGATGACCACAGAGCACAGACGAAGTGGAATACAGTGGACACTGTGGACACAGCTTGACGACCTCGATTTTGCAGACGACTTGGCATTACTGTCCCACACTCATCAACAAATGCAGGACAAGACCACGAGGCTTGCTGACATCTCGTCCCAAGTGGGCCTCACCATTCACAAACATAAAACAAAAACAATGAGGCTGAACGCAACCAGGGAAGAACCAGTCTTGCTTGCTGGCACCCCGTTGGAGGAGGTGGAGTCCTTCACCTATCTCGGGAGCATCATAGACAAAAAAGGCGGCACTGATGCAGATGTCAGAGCACGAATCGGTAAAGCCAGAGCAGCCTTTCTCCAGTTGAAAAAAGTGTGGAGTTCCAGAGAGCTGTCACAACACACCAAAGTCCGGATTTTCAACTCCAATGTAAAAGCAGTTCTCCTATATGGAGCAGAGACATGGAGATTGACAAAAACCACAGTCAACAGAGTACAGACCTTCATGAACAGTTGCCTTAGAAGAATTTTGAAAATCCACTGGCCAGAGAAGATCAGCAACGTGAGACTCTGGGAGAGAACAGAGCAGATAACAGCAGAGAATGAAATTGGGCGAAGAAGATGGGGATGGATCGGTCACAGTCTGAGAAAGCCAGCTTCCAGTATCACTAGGCAGGCATTGTCATGGAACCCCCAGGGAAAGAGGAAAAGAGGTAGGCCGAGAAACTCCTGGCGTCGAGACCTCCAAGCAGACATCAAGAGACTGGGAACCACCTGGAGTAGAATCGAAGGAGAAGCACAGGACAGGAGTTGCTGGAGGTCTCTCGTCGACGGCCTATACCCGGGTAGGGGTGACAGGCGTAAGTAAGTAAGTAACCATCAGGGGGTACCTGTCCATGATTGCTGACACGTATCGGCACCTCGGCCTCTTGAAGCCTGGCGCCTGCAAAGACCTCGCCGACCTTATGAGTCACCTCGGCTTACAGCGACCTGTTCCACACTCACTCATTCCTCGTTGGGACCTAACCTGGGTGCTGACGTGGCTTAACTCTGCCCGGTTCGAGCCGCTGCCCTTGGCCCGCTTCGCGGATGTGACTCGCAAGACTTGCTTCCTGTTGGCCATTGCCACCGTGGCCCGAGCTAGCTAGCTACACGCGCTGTCAGCACGACCGGCCTGCCTGCAGTTCAGAGCGGATGGTTCCGTACAACTCCTCACGAACCCTGCCTTCCTTGCCAAGAATAGGTCTCCTCTGATTGCGCCTCAGGTGATCACCTTACGGCCTCTAAGAAGCACTGACTTTCCCCGGGAGACCAGGCAACAAGATCCCGTGCGCGCCCTTCGCGTTTACCTACGTCGATCCAAAGCCGTCCGGGGAGGACGCTCACGCCTCTTCCTGCCTTTGGGACCCGGCAGACATAACAGCCCAGACGGTATCCTCCTGGCTACGCTGGGTCATACGGTCCGCCTATCATGACCTCGCCCCACAGGGAGCAAAGAGGCTTAAAATACGCACACACGAGGTACGATCCATGGCCACGAGCGTCGCGTTCGACCAGAACTGCGCTGTCAAAGACATCGTGGCAGCCGTGGGCTGGAGGACAGAATCAACCTTCGCCCGTTTCTACCTCCGTGATCTGGCAGGCCAGCAAGACAATCTCGCACTGGTGGGGGACATCGCCGCGGCGCAGCACTCCCTCCCGGCGCCACAGGCACCGTAGGTACGCACTTCGCTAAAATTGTTGGGAGTTTGCGACAGGGAGGACGGTTCTAGATTACCTCTTCGGGGAGGTTTTTACGTGGCACCCGTCTCCTTATCGCAATTCTTCCATAAAGTCATGTCATCGGTAATGTTTTTGAGGAAACAAATTCATTTTTCTCTAAAAGGTATTTTTTTCGAAAAATACTTACTGATGACATGACTCGGAGGACCCTCCCACCCGCCCCGCTTGCCGCTGGCGAGTGAAGTATCTGACTGGGTGGTCTACCACGTGACCGGGAACCGGTGGGGCAGAAACGGGAGACAACTCTCGGCCCCTCTGGGGGTTCCCCAAGTGCCTCCCGGGTTGTGTTATAACACAACGGGTTTTTAGGCTAAAATTGAGCAAGTAGTAGACACTTCCATAAAGTCATGTCATCGGTAAGTATTTTTCGAAAAAATACCTTTTAGAGAAAAATGAATTTTTCTTTCAAGAGGCACCTGCCAACACGAACCAAACCATTTACCATCACAATGTAGATGTAATGCTAACTAAACACACCAGATAAAAAGTGCGAAATTGTAATTATGAAATGATGAGTAAAAAACATATTTTTCATGAATTTCATCAATAAGCATCTGGAAACAACTTATATCAAGGAAACGCTATGCGCTTAGCAAAATTATTCTGTACACAATCGTGGACAGAAAAACCAACCAGCTTGAGAAATGTGACACAAAGCCTATTATTTACAGTAATGTATATTAACCTTTTGCCACCGTAGTCTGCCAGCTAGATTTCCCCCCCTGAGCGTATGCCTTAATTTAGCTCACTTCCCTGCTACCGTAGTAATTTTGACACATTTCATTGGCCTTGTCTGTTGTAAAAATCTTATCATACCCCAACATATTTGGTATCAGTGGAAAAAGCAATTCAAGGTGAACTCGTAGACACTATGCTGAAGAAAATATTTTGTAATGTTAAGATTTTACAGGTGGATAAAGAAGATGGGGTAAGAAGCCAAAAATCAAAAACAGTTTCGCACTAGGTTTTGAAAACATGCTGTTAGTGTATTAGTTAGCCAGAGTGTGAAAATTACAACTCACCTAGCATTCCAGAGACATATTCTAGTGTGTCACCAGTAAATAATCCAGAAAGAAAGGCACAACAGAAAAGTGTCTTCACACATAAAAGTTTTTACACCAAAATCCGCCAATTTTTTCGCACATGGGGACGTTTTGTATTATAGAGCTTCTGATTCGTTGGTTTCAGCCCATACAAACAAGAAAAGTCACCCTACAAGTAAGAAAATGAGTGCTTGACATATTATAGTAGGTTGCTTCCCTTAGACCATACTGCTGGTATTGCCTGTTATACTGGTATCCAGCGCACAGATGTGTGCGCCTCGTCAGCAATGGGAAACAAGGCCAGCGCACATATGTGTGCGTCCCGTCGGCAATGGAGCTTTGCTTGGGGCACACATGTGTGTTCCGTCGTCAAAAGGTTAATCAACTTTGAAGGAACACAGACACAACTGCGGGGGCTTATTGTGATCTATTCCTCTTGCAATTGGTTGCTTAAGATTTCTCAGCAATGAAGGGGTGTAAACTGTGCAGCAGAAGAGCAAACTGCCTTAACCTGTTCAGTGCCAGCTGACGCAGATCGTGTTTCTGCAATCTTCCTTAATCTAAGGCAAAAAAAAAAAAAATCAGTATCCCAGGAACATAAATTTAGGGTGGTGTCAGCAAGAGGCGTAGATCCTCATGAGTCCATGCAACTGCAGAGGCTCATGAGAATCTATGTCTCTTGCAGTTGGGTGGTGTCCAAATTTTCTTGGCACTGAATGGGTTAAACCTTGTTTTTTTGTCTTTTTCTTTTCAGAACAGCATTTACTACTGGGGCTTTGCCTCCTTTGTGGCCTACTTCATGAATCACCCCATGTACACCCCTCCAGGTGAGAACAGGTTTTGGCTCATGTGCAATAGCAAAAGCGAGTCTAGGTTCTGGGTCAGTGATCGTCCACCCGTCAACTATTGTCTGTGGTAAACTTGCACATTGCCATTTTCGCGGAGACTATTCAAGCCACAGTCTTCAAACTTAGCCCAATGATACTTGTGGCAAGTCTTTTCTAAATATACCAATTTGAGTGACTTCTCTCAAAGGTCAAGGTCACAAGGGATCAGAAAATAAGTAAAAAATTTACCTATATTTTGACGTTTTTTCTTTCCTCAAATACTATTCACAATTTCAAACTCCACCTTGGCACAAAGATACCTGATGGTAAGACCTTTCTATTCATACTAATTTAGTTGACCCCTTAGAAAGGTCAAGGGTCACAAGAGATCAGGAAATAGGCCAAAATATCTGGATTTTGACAAAAGATGTTTTTCTCAAATAATATGCACAACTTTAAACCGAAACTTATTAGAGAGATACTTAAAACCTTACTTACTTACTTACGCCTGTCACCCCTACCCGGGTATAGGCCGTTGACGAGAGACCTCCAGCGACTCATGTCCTGTGCTTCTCCTTCGATTCTACTCCAGGTGGTTCCCAGTCTCTTGATGTCTGCTTGGAGGTCTCGACGCCAGGAGTTTCTCGGCCTACCTCTTTTCCTCTTTCCCTGGGGGTTCCATGACAATGCCTGCCTAGTGATACTGGAAGCTGGCTTTCTCAGACTGTGACCGATCCATCCCCATCTTCTTCGCCCAATTTCATTCTCTGCTGTTATCTGCTCTGTTCTCTCCCAGAGTCTGACGTTGCTGATCTTCTCTGGCCAGTGGATTTTCAAAATTCTTCTAAGGCAACTGTTCATGAAGGTCTGTACTCTGTTGACTGTGGTTTTTGTCAATCTCCAAGTCTCTGCTCCATATAGGAGAACTGCTTTTACATTGGAGTTGAAAATCCGGACTTTGGTGTGTTGTGACAGCTCTCTGGAACTCCACACTTTTTTCAACTGGAGAAAGGCTGCTCTGGCTTTACCGATTCGTGCTCTGACATCTGCATCAGTGCCGCCTTTTTTGTCTATGATGCTCCCGAGATAGGTGAAGGACTCCACCTCCTCCAACGGGGTGCCAGCAAGCAAGACTGGTTCTTCCCTGGTTGCGTTCAGCCTCATTGTCTTTGTTTTCTGTTTGTGAATGGTGAGGCCCACTTGGGACGAGGTGTCAGCAAGCCTCGTGGTCTTGTCCTGCATTTGTTGATGAGTGTGGGACAGTAATGCCAAGTCGTCTGCAAAATTGAGGTCATCAAGCTGTGTCCACAGTGTCCACTGTATTCCACTTCGTCTGTGCTCTGTGGTCATCTTCATGACCCAGTCTATGGCCAGTAGGAAGAGGAACGGAGACAGCAGACACCCCTGCCTGACACCAGTTCTGACCTGGAGCTCCCTGGTGAACTGCCCTTCGTGGATCACGCGACATGTCATGCCATCGTAGCTGCTCTTGATCAGGCGGACGAGCTTTGTGGGTACACCGTAGTGTCGTAGGAGTTTCCACAGAGTCTCTCGGTCCACACTGTCAAATGCTTTCTCATAATCCACAAAGTTGACGTACAGCGGGGAGCTCCACTCCAGAGACTGTTCCACGATGATGCGGAGAGTGGCGATCTGGTCTGTACATGATCGGTTCTTCCTGAATCCTGCTTGCTGGTCTCTCAGCTAGGGGTCAACGGAGCTCTTCATTCTCTCCAGGATGATCCTGTTGAAGACCTTTCCTGGTACTGACAGCAAGGTGATTCCTCTGTAGTTGGAACACTTGCTGAGGTCGCCTTTCTTGGGAAGCTTGATTAGGTACCCCTCCTTCCAGTCAGCCGGCATCACCTCCTCTTCCCAGATCTTTCCAAACAGTGGGAACAGCATCTCCACTGTTGTCTCTAGGTCTGCTTTCAGAGACTCCGCTGGGATGCCATCTGGGCCTGCTGCTTTGCCGTTCTTCAAGAATGCCACTGCTCTTCTGATCTCTTCCCGGCTGGGTCTGTCACAGCTGATGGGTAGGTCGGTCTCTGCCGGCTGGATGTCGGGGGGGTCGGGTGGGCTAGGTCTGTTCAGTAACTCTTCAAAATACTCGGCCCATCTGTCGAGTTGGTCTGCTCTGTCTGCAATAGGCTTGCCTTCTTTGACTTTTACTGGTCTTTCTGTATGGCCATACTTGCCTGACAATCTTCTGGTAATGTCGTAGAGCTGTTTCATGTTGCCGCTGCCTGCTGCCTTTTCTGCCTCTGCTGCCAGGCTGTCTGTGTAGGCCCTCTTGTCTGCCCTGATACTCCTCTTCACCTCGCGGTTGGCTTCCGAGTATTCCCCCTGTGCCCTTACTTTGGCTGCTCTCGTGCGACTGTTGTTGACAACTGCTTTCTTCTGCTTCCTCACTTCTATCTTCTTCAAGGTCTGTGCCGACAACCAGTCCTTGTGATGGTGTTTCCTGAACCCTACAGTGTCTTTGCAGGTTGAGTTCAGCACCTCTCTAACTGCCTTCCACTGCTGCTCTGTGGTGACCTCCTCCTCTTCATTTACTAGCTCCTGTAGCGCTTGAAACTGGTTGGACAGCACCAGTTTGAACTCTTCTCTAACTCCAGTTTCTCTCAGGAGGCCTACATTATAGCGCTGTCTTCTTGTTGTCTCTGTGCGGCTTTTCTTTAGCTTGAGCTTCATTCTTAAGGTAAGCAGATGGTGGTCTGAGGCGACATCTGCTCCCCTCCTCACTCGAACATCTTGAAGGGATCTTCTAAATTTCTTGCTAATGCAGATATGGTCTATTTGGTTCTCTGTTGTATGGTGAGGTGAGACCCAAGTTGCTTTGTGTATTCTTCTGTGTGGGAAGATGCTGCCTCCAATGACAAGTCGGTTTAGAGCACAAAAGTCTACAAACCTCTCCCCGTTCTCACTCATCCTATTTTGGCATTAAAATCGCCCATGACGATGGTGATGTCTCGCTCCGCACATTTGTCCAAGGCACTCTGGAGTCGGTCGTAGAACTCTTGTTTCTCTTCCTCGTCACTGTCATTAGTGGGCGCATAACACTGGATGACGTTCAGCTTGAGCTTTTTCTTGGTTCTAAAGGCTGCTGTGATAATTCTTGGCCCAAGAGGTTCCCAGCCCATCAGCGCTCTCTGTGCCACTGGCCTACCCGGCACCGGCCTCCACGTGGCGTGGGTGGGTAGTCCACTCGGTCCCTGACTGAGTGGGCTAGCAGACGGGTGCCATCTTTGTCCAGGATTAGGACTTGATGTCAGCAGATATGTTGTTCAGTCTTTTTCACTGGTCCGGTTTTTAAGGAGCTGTGCTTACCCAGGTCTTACCATGTTGGATTGGTCCTTAAAAATACGCGTGAGCTTTTGGTCCTTTGGATCCCAAGTGTTTGCCGTGCTTGGAGACCCGTGTCGGGGGAGAAGAGGATCCTGGTGGCTGAAACACTCCACTTTGGCCTTGACTTCTGCCTAAACGGGAGGCTAGTCGTACCGGCCTAGTCAATCGGCTCTTGTCACGTCGAGCCCTATCCCCCTGTTGACATGCGGGTTGTTATACGGAGCACCATGCTATAGCCTCTGATGCTGATTGGGTGCTTTACGCCAGTATTCCCCTGTATTCAACAGTGTGATAGAAGGCGGTGGCTCAAACGGTTCAATCGGGCTTACCCCCTTGAGTATATCTTTCGGGCAGTCTCCATTGTGCGTCGGCTGGAGACCCGCCGACAATTGCACTTTCCCTTGTTGGGCTCGGTGGCGGGCGGGGACCCCCGGGGGATGAATATCTATAATACTATAATATGGAAAATATCAAAAAACCAAAACTGGCACCAAAGCGGCACATAGCCACTGACATTGACCTTGAAAATGATAGCGACTCTGATTGTGGGGAAGCGACGCCTCAGGTTTCGGCCGTCTGGCCTCGCTTTCTCATTATCCACAGCAAAGTTAAAGAGAAGCCTGTTTCCAAGCTGCACCCTTTCCTGGTGGGGGAGACCCTCAGGAGCCGTGTTGGCAGGCCTGAGGCCCAGCGCCTCAGGTCTGGTGACTTGTTGGTAGAGTGCCGTACCCGGGCACACTCCAATGGGCTACTGAGGCTCTCCTCCATCGGAGACACTCCAGTGGAGGTCACTCCCCACAAAACAATGAATTCCTCTAGAGGAGTGATTAAAGATCAAGCATTGGCCGAACTGTCTGAAGATGAACTTGTACGGAACCTTAAGTCACAGGGGGTGACCTACGTCAGGCGCTTCATTTCCAAACGAGGTGGTAGGGAGATCCGTCTCCCTACCATCATCCTGACGTTTGGCACCCCCACAGCTCCTACTACCATCTGGGGAGGTTACTACTCCCTAAAAGTGAAAAAGTACGTCCCTCTCCCCCTTCGGTGCTTTAAGTGCCAAAAGCATGGCCATGGGCAGAAGACATGCCGCCAGGCAGAGGCCCTATGCGCCCGTTGCACTAAGCCTGGACACTCTGCTGAGTCCTGCACAGCCATCCCCCTGTGTGTGAATTGCCAGGGGGCGCATATGGCTTCGGACAAGAAGTGCCCTCGTTGGATCTCCGAGTGCAGGATTCAGCAGGTGCGTGTGGAGAAGGGGCTGTCCTTTGCGGACGCAAAAAAAACTGGTTGACGGTCCTGATGCAGCTGAGGCGGCGCCAAACTCAAATAACAACTTTGTGTATACTTTCAGTGCTGCGGTGGCAGGCAAGCGCCCCACCAAAGACTTCTCTTGTCAAACCCCAACTTCTTGGTTGGGGGCGGAGCCTCGGATCCTCTCACCCCTGGAGAGTAATCCTCCTCCGGTGGTGACCAGGAGCCAGGGAACGCAGAGGGCGGACGCTACCGGTCCGGTGGCACCGCCTTCTGCTGCCCCTAAGCCTCAGCCCCCACCCAAACCTGCTAGTTTGTCAACACCAAAGGTTTCTGGCTCTGGTCAGCCTTCTAAGGCCGCTAACTCTAGCGGCAGGAACGCTGCCCAGGACCAGAAGTCAAAGAAATCTATGGGACCGCCGTACGCACGGGCCCAGAAGGGGAACATTGATGTCCCCCTTCAAAACAAATATGCTGCGTTGGAGGAGCAGATGGAGGGAGTGGAAGTTGTCGATGCTGCGGCAGCTCCACCCCCTTCATCTCCTAGGAACCAGAGGAGGCCCGGGAGCCGGCCCCCCTCTGTTTCTCCGACTCCTTCCAAGGCAAAGGACAAAGGGGGGAAAAACTCCGCACCCCCAGATAAGACATAATCATGGACTCTCTGCTTCAGTGGAATTGTCGTGGTTTTCAAGCTAACTTTGAGGAATTACGTCTTTTAGTCAAGTGCTATAACCCCTCAGTAATATCTCTTCAGGAGACTTACCTGAAGACTTCTGACCCTGTGTCCTTTAATGGTTTTAACGCTATACATAAAGGCTCTGATTCGGAGAGGCGCTCGGGTGGAGTGGCTCTTCTCATTAGTAGCCAAATTTTATGTAGCCCCGTTAGCATCGACACCTGTCTTCAGGCTGTCGCAGCTCGGGTTACCTTGAAGAAGACCATAACTATATGCAGTATTTACCTGCCACCATCCCTGCGGGTCTGTAGTAATGATTTTTTTAATTTAGTTGATCAACTGCCCCCTCCCTTTATTCTCATGGGGGATTTTAACGGTCACGCTCACCTTTGGGGTAGTGACCACTGTGATGGCAGAGGTCAGATGTTAGAAGATGTTTTTTCTCAACTTAATCTATGTGTCTTTAACGATGGTTCACCTACATACTCTAACCCAGGTTCAGGATCTAGTTCTGTTCTAGACCTCACTGTGTGTGATCCTTCTCTCATGCTGGACTTTGACTGGAAGGTTCACGATGACCTGTGTGGTAGTGACCACTTCCCAGTAGTCCTGTCATCGGTCAGCTGTGGGGAGGATCCGCCGGTGGGGCGCTGGAATCTTAAGAAAGCTAACTGGCCTCTGTTCGCCTCCCTCTGTCAGTCTCGTCTTACAGAGGAGGTGGTCATGTCATCTGAAGAACCTATTTCTTCTTTTACTACTATTTTGTTGGACGTAGCGGGTGAAACCATCCCTAAAACTTCCGCACCAGTCCCTCGAAAGCCGAGAGTACCATGGTTCAACGAAGAGTGCCGCAAGGCCCAAATAGCGCGCAAATCTGCTCAGCGACGTGCTTTCCGTAATCCGTCGCAAGTAAATATTTTAACCTTTAAAAGACAGAGGGCGAAAGCACGTTACATTTTTAAACGTGAACGCCGTGCTTCCTGGAGACGCTTCGTCTCATCTTTAACTTCTCGGACTCCGTCCCAGAAAGTATGGAAGGCTGTTCGGAGAATTAGGGGCAGAGGTGGCTCGGCTTCTGTTGGCCATCTTAGAGATGGTGTCAGTTTGGTTACAGATAAAAAAGCTGTGGCCAATTTGCTTGCCTCCACCATTGCCCATAATTCTTCAACAGAGCATTATTCACCTTTCTTCCAGAGAGAGAAGGAGAAACGAGAGTCTCGTATTTGTGATTTTGAGTCCGATAACTCAGAAGACTATAATGTCCCGTTTACATTATCAGAATTGCAGCAAGCTTTGCAGAAATGTAATGACTCTGCTGCTGGCCTAGATACCGTCCACTATCAATTCCTAACGCATCTGCCTGAGAGGTCACTCCTTGTACTTCTCAAGGCCTTTAACCATATCTGGAGAACTGGTCATTTTCCGCCGTCTTGGCGCCAGGCTGTGGTTGTACCGATCCCCAAGCCGGGTAAGGATCCTTCCGACCCGGGCAACTACCGGCCTATCGCTTTGACATCATGTTTATGTAAAACTATGGAGCGCCTGGTCAACGCCCGCCTGGTGTGGCATCTTGAGTCACAGGGTCTCCTCACAGACCTCCAGTGCGGTTTCCGGCGCTTCCGTAGTACAACTGACCATTTAGTCCGCTTTGAATCATTTATTCGAGATTCTTTTGTCAACAAGCAGCATGTCTATGCAATTTTTTTCGATCTTGAGAAGGCGTATGACACTACCTGGAAGTATGGCATAATGTCTGACTTGTTGGACATGGGTTTTAAAGGGCACCTGCCCGTTTTTATTCACAATTTTTTGACTAACCGGTCGTTCCATGTCCGTGTGGGCTCCACCCTCTCCGACTCTTTTGAACAGGAGATGGGTGTCCCACAGGGCAGCATTCTATCTCCTGTTTTATTTAGTATTAAAATTAATAACATTGTAAAGGCCGTCAAGGATGATTCTGAATGCTCTTTGTTTGTTGACGACTTTGCTTTGTGCGCACGTGGTCGAGGACTTGCGTCCCTTGAGAGGCGCTTGCAGCTGTGCGTTGATCGCATCCAGCGGTGGGTGTCTCTCAATGGATTCAAGTTCTCGCCCTCCAAGACTGTTTGTGTGCATTTTACTAACCAGACGAAATTTTTTCCAGAACCTAGCCTGAGCATTGCTGGAGTGCCAATTAAGGTGGCCGAGGAGGCAAAGTTTCTGGGGGTCATTTTTGACAAAAGACTTACCTTCCGCAACCATATTAATTACCTTAGAACCTCTTGTCAGAAGGCTCTCGACATTCTTCGTGTCGTCGGTCGTACTGACTGGGGTGCGGACCGTACTGTCTTACTTCGTCTGTACCGGGCCCTTGTTCGGTCCAAACTGGATTACGGCTCTGTGGTGTATGGCTCAGCTTCCAAGTCTGTGCTACAGCGTCTGAACACAATTCACCATCAGGGTCTGCGGATATGTCTTGGGGCCTTCAGGACGTCTCCAGTTCCTAGTCTGTATGCTGAGGCAGGGGAGCCTTCTCTCAAGCTCCGCCGCATCCGCCTCATGCTCAGCTACGTTCTGAAACTGAAGGCCCATCCAGACAATCCTGCCTATGATTGTGTTTTTAAACCATTGTTTGCAGAGATTTACGATACCCATCCGGGAGCTGTCCGTCCACTTTCTTTCCGTGTCCGACCTCATCTGCAGGCGGCCGGATTGGACCTGGACAGAGTTTCGGAATCCCTGCAACACATCACTCCACCTTGGCTCTTACCAGTTCCTGACATCTTGCTGGACTTGACTGCCCACAAGAAAGACTCTACTCCACCAGCCATATACCAACAGAGCCTCAATGAACTGCTTTCAATTTTTCCTGGCTATTGTCGCATCTATACCGATGGGTCAAAGTCTGAGGATGGGAGAGTGGCTGCGGCCGCAGTATCCTCTCGCCATCCTAGACGCCCATTTAAGCACCGCCTCCCAGACCACTCATCTGTATTTAGTGTGGAACTGCAGGCGGTTCTGCTGGCACTCAAGCATGCTTATCGATCTAGAGAAAGGAACTTCCTGATTCTGTCTGACTCTCTTTCTGCCCTGCAAGCCCTTCAGGGCACGGGAAATGACCACCCACTGCTGGTGCAGATCAGAGAGCTCCACGCGGACTTGATGAAGGAATATTATGATATCATTTTTATTTGGGTGCCAGGGCATGTGGGCATCGAAGGCAACAGGATCGCAGATTCTGCTGCCAACGATGCCCGCAATGACCCTGTCCCTGACACACAGACTGTTTATAGTGATTTTAGACATGTGGCTAGTGCGTACATAGCCCGTGAGTGGCAGTCCGAGTGGGACAAAGAGGAAGCTAACAAGCTGCATGAAGCCCTTCCTAAGTTGTCCGACGGTCTACCTTATCGCTGCGGCAGCCGCCGTGAGGAGACTGTCCTGGCTCGGCTCCACATCGGCCACACGTATGTTACGCACTCTTATTTACTTAAACAGGAGGAGCGTCCATGGTGTTATGCCTGCGACGAGCAGTACTCTGTTCAACACTTTTTGTTGTCTTGTGCTGATCTAATCGACACAAGGTATAAACATTTCACAGCAGACTCCTTGAAGGTTTTGTTCCGGGATGTGCCCCCGGACAAGATCTTCAGTTTTCTGAGAGAGTGCCATATTTTTAATAAGATTTGAGCGTTTATAGATTATGATGTTTCTATTATTTTGACCTTTTTGAGAGTCTTCCGACGTTTTCTTTAAAGACCTGTGCGACATTTTAGCCTGACATATTTTTAAGGTATATTTACATCATGTCTTAAGACCTTTCTTTTAGTCTGGCTGACCAGATTTTTACCCTTCCCGCCGTGAGATGGCCTTAGTTGCCTGCTCGGCGTTAAACCCAAATAACTAACTAACTAACTCTCTGTGCCACTGGTGACAGCATGAATGCTACACCTTCTGTATGGGGGGCATTCTCCTCTTCATGACCTGAATACAGAATCATCTCCCCACTTAACAGCCTTTTCTGGCCAGACTGCGTCCATC
Organism: Semisulcospira habei; assembly: GCA_036245525.1. Classification (NCBI taxonomy): domain Eukaryota; kingdom Metazoa; phylum Mollusca; class Gastropoda; family Semisulcospiridae; genus Semisulcospira; species Semisulcospira habei. Next base: position 134,771,578 of record BTPG01000005.1, on the reverse strand, counting down.
TGGCTTCACTGATACCTAGCAGGGAAAGGTTGTACTTTTGCATTTCCGCTGCTATCTGGGCGGCCTTGCCGCTCTGGTACATGGTCTTGACGTTCCATGTGCCCATGGTTGTATCCCTGGATAGAGAGAGGCGGCTCAGTCCTGTGGCTTCCGAAGACTTCCGGTTTTCACCACAGGACGTAATAAGTCTTCTGGTAGAAGAACCTTCCTCCTCCAGGAAAGGAATTACTGTTAGTCTTTTCGTCGGCGTTTTTGTAGCTATTTCCTTTTTTGCAGGGTGGGGAAGCTACCCCCACGCCCAACCCCCTTACTAGGAGGACCAGGGGTTTTCTGTCGGGGTCACCTTCCCTTAGACCATGTTGGTTCACGGCACCTTATTTCATTTGGTGCACCCCTCTCACGAGGGACCCCCTATCAACCACCCAGGGGACGCGCCTCAACGCCATATGGTCCCAGCGCGAGGTTAAAACCTTACTGTGCATACTAATTTGGATGAAAGGTCCAGGGTCAAAAGAGATTAGGAAATAGGTTGCAAATAGCCAATTTTTTTATTTTTTTGTTCTCAAGTATTATTCACAACATTAAACCCAAACTTGGTACTGCATACATGTACCTGATGGTAAGACCTTCCTATGCATGCTAATTTGGGTGACCCCTCGGAAGGCTCAAGGGACAAGAGATTAGCAGATGATGTGAAAAATCTCTTTGTTTCTTCAAAAACATTACCGATGTCATTACTACCATGGAACAACCTATAGCTAGCGTAATTTTAGCCCAAAAACTTACGATGTGTACCTTTAGGGCCAGGGGAGGCCACCAGGGGTGTCGTGACCTGGTACCCGGGTAGCCTCCCTTTGTTCCCGGCCGGTGCTTCGCCTTGCCTTGGAACTTCTGGCCTTGTGTGTGCTGACGGCTGTGTATGGCTCAGAGTACTAGGGCTTTCGTCAGTGGACCTCGTTCCTGGCCTATGCTGTCGCCTTGCCTTGGAACTTTTCTGTCCGTGTTGTAGCGTAGGGTCGTGTTCTTGGACCTCTACGGTGCTACCTATGGCTGTGTTGGTTCTTGGAGCCCTTGGGCTTCGTTAGCGTGGCTTCGTTCCCGGCCTGCGCGTCGCCTTCTGTGACTTTTAGAAGTGAGTGTCACGGGTGCTTCTTGCGTCGCTGCCGAAAGATAGGTCCCTGGGCCGTGGGGCCGGCCTTCGTCCCTCGTGGGAGCGCTGTCCTGCACCGGTTCCGGCTTGAGAGATTTACGTCGGTTTCACCGGTCAAGTTCGCCAGTTGGATGGCCGGGACCTTCGTCGCGGACCCAGCCTTCCTCTTCCTGGATACTTCTGGGCCTCTGCCGCGTGGGCGCTTCTTCTTCTTCTTCTTCGACTACAGGTGCTGCCTTCCCCTGTCCCTTGCGAGATGCCCAGGTAAGGTCTCGATGTTTGCCAGCGCCGCGCCTCTGGCGGCGTGCGCCGGCATCCTTTGCTATATCGTTGCTTGTTATTAGGAAAGCGACATTGCTCAGAACAGGATAGTGGGGAAGTGTACGCGGTTTTTCAGGGACCGCTGTGAGATGGCCTTAGTCGCCTGCTCGGCGTTAAACCCAAATAACTAACTAGCTTCGGGGAACGTGGCCTTCTACTAGGACCAGTCGCTTCGTTGTTTTACTCCATGTGGCGGCTTGCAGTGGCCGAGTTACAAGCATGTGATCTACCTCCCCGGCACTGGCTACGCTTTGGGACCCTCCCATGATGTCTGCGCTCTGGGTAGAGGACCTTGGGACACCCAGCTGCGGAGCCTACGGCGTGACAGTCCGCCCGCCCCCGCAAGCATGCTTCGGCCCCGGGTCAGCAGGAACACACTTCGCTGCCATTGGGGGACGGCATACAAGGCTCCCCCCTTGCGCACCCACTCTCTCGAGTCAGGTCCGCAGCGAGTCCGCTCGCCCCTCTCTGCGGAAAACAAACCCCAACACTCTACATTGGGGGACGCCTTGATCCCCCCTTGCGCACCAGCTCGCTCGAGCCAGGTCCGCAGCGAGCTAGCTCGCCCCGCCTTGCGGAACCCAAGTCTCACAAGACCTCTGGCAGAACTGAACGCCGCTTCTCTCCGCTTGCGATTCCGGGTTCGCGACCACCTGGACTCAGCTCCTCGCCCCTCGCCTGCGTACGCCCCTCGGACTTCGGCGTTGTACTCCGGACCCGCAGCCCTGCGTCTTCGGTTCTCGGCTCCTCTTCGCTCGCCGCTTCAGCTTCGCGGACGTCTCGCCCTCCTCGCCGGTCTTCCCCTCGGGCTTCGCTGGTTCTTATTACAGTCACCGCCCCTTCCAGTCGGTGTCCTACTGGGTCGTCCGTGCTGCTTGCCCTCCAGCCTCGTCTTTCCCCCTCTCCTTCGCCGGCACCCTTTCCCCACCCTCCCCGCTCCCCTCCCCTTCGCGCCGTCGGCCACGTGCTCCGCCCTCCTTCGTACGGATGCTCCACTCGTCGGTCTCGCCGCCCGCCCCTTCTCTGCCGCTCGCCCTGGTCTCGCCCCGTCTGACGGCGGCTTCCGCCTCTCCAGCTCCTGGTGCGTCGGCCTCCTGCTCCGCCCGTCGATGTGGATAGCAGCCTTCGGCTCGCTCCGGCGGATTCCGACTCGGCTCCCTCCTTCCGTTCAACCTCCGCGCGCTCTCTTCTATGCCCTTGACCCTGCGTCCAGGACGCCCAGGACGGAGACCCTTCCATCGCTCGACGCACCACACCTTTACTGTCTCGCGTCTTCCTCGAGCCCGGACGCCTTCCCTGTCGCCCGCTTGGATGTTGCTCACCCCCCTAGAGGTTTCGTCCCTGCCACGCCCCGAGGTTCAAGGGTTCGTGTCACCTTCTTCGCCCCTGCAGCAGGATTCAGGCTCCGACGCGGGTTCTTCGTTACCGTCATTCGCTGGCTGGTGGATTGGACATCGCCTTTCAGCACAGCTGGATGCCGGACATGCACAGGCCCTTGCTTCTGCCCTCTCCCCAGTGGATCCTGCCGCTCAGCAGCAGCTGGTGGACTTCGCGCCTCGCGCCGTTGCTTCCTCCCTGTCGGATTCGGACGGCGTTCCCCTCCGCGGCGCTCTCGTCTGTGCTGGATCCCTCGACTTGGCCAATCAAGCGCTCGTCTACCTGGAGCTGGCTCTTCTCCTTCTCGCCGCTGTTAGGGCCCCTCCTCGCTCTGGCTGTGGAGAAGAAGTCCTGCCTTCCGAGTGGCGTGTCAACGCTTAGGTCTTCGATGCTCCGATGCCACGCCCTGCTGTGCTCATCGTCCGCCCCTACCTCCCGCTGGACCTGCGGAGACAGCTGCGACAGGCTCCGCTCGGCTCCCCTCCTCTTCGGTCCAGGCAGTCGGTGAAGGACGCGTTGAGATTCTTAGTCGGCCCGCCTCACCTCCTCCTGCTTCCAGCCACCCGCGAGGTCCTGGGTCACGCCCTGCGGATCGCCGGACCCGCCCAACACCCGCCCTTCCGGCGTCGCTGCCCTCCCCCACGCGTCTCCGCCGCCCACCCGCCCCCCGACCCCGCCTCTGCCCCCGCCTGGCCTTGCACGGCCTCAGGCGGCATCCGACCTCGACCTTCAGCTTGGCACAAGTTCCTAGCGGCGCCTCCCTTCCTTGGAGTCTGCCTGAGCCTTCGCGCCGAGGTTCCTCCCATGGGCTTCTTTGTCAGCCGGGATCTAGCGGACGCCTACACTCTCGTTCCCGGGCTTCCGGTTTCCAGACGCTTCTGCGCTTCGCATCGACGGTGACCTTACTGTTCTACCATCGCCCGCAGCCTCCGCTGGGTCTTCGCGGGTCTTGGTCTTGGTCGGCGTCTTTGCCACGGTCAGGCGGACTTCGTCGAGCCCTCCTCGAACTACGCCGACGATCTGCTCCGGCGCCTCCGGTCGGCACCCTCCCGGGAACAGCGACGAGATGCCTTCTGGTCTCCTCGACACCCGCGGCTTCGTAGTCTTAGGCAACTCGGATCTCGCTCTGTCCCGCCGCTTCGCACGCCGTGGTTGGAGTTCCTGACAGATCTCGTTGGGTGTGACTCCCGGAACTGAGGATCTGGAAGTTGGCGAACCTGGCTCGTCTTGGTGCACAGCAGGAGACAGTCTCCGCCAGACCCTGGTTGCAGCTCTCTGCCCTAGTGAGCACCACTGCGGATCTCCTTCGCTGGCGCCATCGACCGGAGACATCAAGGCTCCCTTTCCGGCTCCTCCCTTGCTCGTTCCACTCCCCGCCGCTAGGCGGTCCCTGCCTGGCTTGCGCCTGGAGTCCCTCTCCTTCGCCTCCCCCCCCAGTTGTCCCTTGCGTCGATGCCAGCCGTTTCGGCTGGGGTGCACACCTGCTGCCGACGTGCCACGGCTTCCGGCAGCTGTCCACCGGTCCTTGCGGTCAAGCCTTCAACTGGTTGGAGTTACAGGCGATACGGCAGCTCCCCTCCCTTGGAAACCGACTCTCGGACATCAGGACCTGATCGTCGTTCTGACGAATCCGCTGGTGTGTCCGACGTACAGAAGCAGGACAGGACCTGCTCCCCTTCCTCTGCCTTCTTCTTACCAGCGCCTCGTTTGGTTCAAGGATCCCCGAGCGAGATACTTCACGGCCACCTGCTTGTCCTTGCGGGCTCCCCCTCCTGGCACGGTCAGCGTCTCCGCGCCAAGTGAGAAGAAAGAGGAAGAGGCGCTTCGCCCGGACGTCGCCCGGATGATCTGCGCCACGTGGGAGACCCCCCCCCCCCCCACCCCCTTCGTTCTTCGCGACAGGGTGATACCTTCAGCTCCCCCCTCCTCGTCTCACCCGTCCCGGAACCCCTAGCCTGGGCGGCCATTGCGCTCCCCCTTCCCTGGGACGGCCCCTGCGCTTCCGCTTACTCTCCCTCAGTCCTTGTCCCCAAGGTGCTTCTCTAGCGCAGGGATGCTACGCGATCCTGTTGCTGGGGGCGCCGTTCTGCTGGACCAGATCCTGCGCCACCGACCTTCTGAACCTGACCACGGGTCCCTCACTCCGGCTTCCCGCTCCTCGCACGATGCTCTAGCTACTGCGCCAGGCGCTCTACTTCCGTGCTCTGGGAGACTCCTGCTACACGCTTGGAGATTGGATGGCAAGCCCTCGCCGCTGGAGTTCTCGAGTGAGGCAGTGACAGCTATCGCTTCAGGCTGTGGACCCTCGACCCTACGTGTCTACGAGGGAAGGTGGAGAGTACTGGGAGCTTGGGGCGACCTCCGTCGCCTCTCCACTACCGATCTGACTTCCCCACCGCTGGCTAAGTTCTTCCTGGCTTTTGCTGAACAGCACTTGGCACCGATCACCTCAGGGGCTATCTCACTATGATCGCCGACGCTTACCGGCACCCGGGCTGAGCGGAACCTGACAGTGTAAGGTCCTCGCTGACCTTATGGCCCTCTTCGGCACACAGCGCCCTGCCCTCCGCTCCCTGATCCCGTGCTGGGATTTACCCTGGATACTCTTCTGGATACTCTTCCCCTAGCAAGCGTGGCCGATGCTACATGAAGACTTGCTTTTGCTCGCCGTAGCCACAGCCTCCAGAATGAGTGAGCTGCCCGCGCCTTCCGCGCCCCCGCCTGCCTGTAGTGCAGGTTGGATGACCCCGTGCAGATACTAACAGGCTCTGGCTGCCGTAGGCTGGCGGACCAAGTCGACCTTCACCCGGTTCTACCTCCGTAACCTGGTTGGCCAGCGAGACAACCTGGCCCTGGTGGGGGACATCACGGCGGCGCAACACTCCCTCCCGGCACCTTCGGTGCCGTTGGTAACCCTTTAGCTAAAATTATCGGGAGGTGGCGCCGGGGAGGACGGGGCTGGCTGGCTCTGTCAGGCACTGGGTTATGCGGCACCCTCCTCCTCTTCGCTATTCTCCATGGTAGTAATGACATCGGTAATGTTTTTGAGGAAACAAATTAATTTTTCTCTAAAATGTATTTTTTCGAAAAATACTTACCGATGTCATTACTCGGATGGCCCTCCCACCTGCCCCGCTTGCCGCTCGCCAGCTAAACGAAAGAACTGGTGTGGCTTGGCTGCTCGGGCTGTTACCCGTAACGGGTGGGAAGGGAGGCTACCCGGGTACCAGGTCACGGCACCCCTGGTGGCCTCCCCTGGCCCTAAAGGTACACATCTTAAATTTTTGGGCTAAAATTACGCTAGCTATAGGTTGTTCCATGGTAGTAATGACATCGGTAAGTATTTTTCGAAAAAATACGTTTTAGAGAAAAATTAATATTTTGTGGTAAAATTTTATTTTTTTATCAGCATTTTTGCAGAACTTTTCAACCAAATTTATCAGAAAGGTAGCTGATCTTTCTAAGGATACTAATATGGTTTACTACTCAAAATGCTCGAGGGTCATGGGAGGTTGACAAAAGTGAAAAGTGCATAAATTTGCTGAAAAATTTTGCAGGTACAAACGCCAACCCTTTCCCTATGTTAGAACATTGTTGTAAAGGTCAAGGTCACAAAGGTCAGATGAATTATGTTGATTGGTCATACATGTGAGCCTTAACTTATTTCCTACAGCGTGCGCTCGTTCGTACAGTTCTATTCTGGCCACCCGCGAATGAGCGTGCGCTCGTTTTCGGTAGTACTTTCGCTTCTACCAATGCTATGGGCTGTAGTGATCTCCCTTGCCGGAAATAAGCAAGGGAGGTCACTGCTAACATCCTGCCTCGTAGTTTGATTGTTTGCAAAGCTTTCGTGGATTTTAGAGTTGTTTTGAGACGGAGAATGTGTTCAAACAAAATCTACCTCGACCCTCAAAGCGAGGATGAGTCTTCTGACAGTGAGTGTGAGTCTGACACTTGTTCTTCTTTTCATTTATGACATTTTTTGTGGATATACATGCTTTATGGAAGTGCTTCTGGATATTGAGAGATGTGACCAGCATGAATAAATCGGGTATGGACTATTTTTCCTCCCTTTTAGTGCAGGACAGTGATGCCTATGGTTGTGTGTGCCGTATTTTTGTTTATTTCTTAAAATAAACAACATACAAATCCCTTTAGACAACGGCAACACAAACAATTTACTGCCAAACTAAAGAACAAACATCATACAACATCTCAACCAAACAGAATTAAAATCAGTACATAAATTATTTTTTTTATGATTTTTGTGTGTGACACCACTCATTTTTAGCAGTAAATCTATAGATTTTCTTGGACACTGGAATAGGTTCATGCATAACTTACTTGGTACGAAATGAGTTAAGGGCTTTGCCATTCTTGTTTTCAATTATGATGATGGAAACAATTTAATTAATCATGAAAATAAACAGCACCATGTTATTCACTTAGCCAGTGCACAAGAATTCATTGGGGCCAATGTTGGCCTGAGCTCTGCGATGTGCAGGCCAACTGTGGCTGAGGCTAGCCCAATAACCTCAGGCAGGGACAAAAGGCAAGCACCTCCACAATGATTTTATTTTCCATTTCTCTGCATGCAGGACTTGAGATCAAGAGTCAAGATTCATATTTTTATTTACCATATTTACCATGCCATTTAGGACTGTCTCCTGGTGCTGTACGCACACAATCACAACCGTACAATAAAAATAAATACGTAAAATAATGCCATAATCTTAAAGAAACGACTACAGTACAATAAGAAATTTAACCCCATACGCCCTGAGGGCGAAATGATCAAATTTTTGTAGATGTCCTTTGAGGTCTATATCACAGTTTTGGAGACAGATCGACCATATTTCAAAGATGGTGTCAGAATAGCTTGGCACCTAGAGGCGCCAAGCTATTCTGACACCAACCTTGAAATGTATTTTTCTCTAAACTGTATTTTTTCAAAAAATACTTACCGATGGCATTACTGATAGGAAGGAATACTTAGCCTACCCAATTTCAGCCTAAGCTTCCGTTGTGTACGCTACGCAACCTGGAAGGCCACTTAGAGAGTCGTTACCAAGGACTCCTGGGTGGCCTCCCTGTCTCCTCATCCGGTCATGCGCATAGCTTTCCCGCCAGTCTTTAACTTAGCTGACAGGCGGCAAGCGGGGTAGGAGGGAGGGACCTCTGAGTAATGCCATTGGTAAGTATTTTTAAAAAAAATACATTTTAGAGAAAAATACATTTGTTTACTCAAAACTCTTACCGATGGCATTACTGATGGGAAGAATAGCAAATAGGAGGAGGGTGCCGCCCCCCTAAGTTTGCTGTAGCGTAAATCAAAAGGAACGGCGTCTCCTACACCACACTATCGAGGTACCCCCCCAAGCGCTTGCTCCCGACAATTTCAGCTAAGTATTACCTAGCGCGCCTGAGGTGCCTGGAGGGAGTGTTGCGCTGCCGAGATATCAGGGCCAGGTTGTTTCGCTGGCCTGCCATGACCCGTAGGTAGAAGCGGGCGAAGGTAGACTCGGTCCGCCAGCCCACAGCCTCCACAATGTCCTTGACGGCACAGTTGCGGTCAAAGGCAATGCTTGCTGCCACTGCACGGACCTCGTGGGCCCGAATTCGCATCTTTTTTGCACCCTCTGTGGAGAGATCCTTGTACGCCGATATGATGACCCATCGGAGCCAGGCTGAGATCGTCTGCGCTGAGATATCACTTCTGCCCGGAGCCAAGGGCAGGAATAGGCGCGAGCGCCCTTGTCTGAGTGGTTTAGTTCTGCGCAGGTAGATTCTTTGCGCCCGAACGGGATCCTGTTGATGGGACTCCCTGGACTGGTCTACTCCCTTAAGCAGGCGTACGGTCAGCACCTGGGGTGCAGAGGAGGGGAGCCGATTTTTGGCCAAGAAGGAGGGGTCGGTTAGGAGCTGTACTGAACCGTCGGTCCTAAACTGGAGACAAGACGGTCATACTGAGAGGGCGTGTATCTCGCTGACCCTGGAAGCTGTGGCGAGGGCGAGAAGGAAGCAAGTCTTTCTAGACAGGTCTCTGAGCCGTGCCAGGGACAGGGGCTCGAAGCGGTTAGAGTTGAGCCAGGTTAATACTCAAGACAAGTCCCAGCGGGGAATGAGCTGGAGGTCAAGGTGGGCCATAAGGTCTGCGAGGTCCTTGTTGGCACCCGGGTCTGGTCTCCCTAAGTGTCGATAGGTGTCTGCTATCATTGCTAGGTAGCCTCTGATGGTGATGGGGCCAGGTTCTGATGGGTGAAGAGCCACACAAAGAACTCGGCCAGTTGAGGGGTGGGCAGGTCCGTGGGGGGAAGCCGTGCATCTGCGCACCAGGTCTGGAAGACCCTCCATTTCCCCTCATAGACGTTTCTGGTATAGGGTCTGCGAGCCGTTGCGATTGCTTCCACTGCAGTATGCGAGAAACCTCTAGCTGTGAGGGCGTGCCAGACAACCTCCAAGCATGTAGACAAAGCTGCTCCGGGCACGGATGAAAGAGCTGTTGTCGTGGCTGCTTGAGCATCGTGCGCGGAGTAGGGAGTGTCAGGGGGGGATCTGTGGCAAGGCTCAGGAGGTCGGTAGTCCAAGACTTGGTCCAACTGAACGATGCCATGAGCAGTAGAATCGTGTGTGTGCCCCGGAGCACCTTGGGTACTAGAACTGACGGGGGGAAAGGCATACGCTATCAGGCCATAGGGTCTGGAACGGGAGAGATGAAGAGTGGAAGTTGTCTGTTCCACCTCGTGGCAAAGAGGTCGTTCATGGGAGTCTCCCAGCGTGCACAGATGAGCTTGAATATGTCTGGGCGTAGGTTTCACTCCGTGTGGAGAAGTTGACCGTGGCGAGAGAGGGAGTCTGTGAGAACGTTGAGGTGTCCCGGAATGTGCCGTGCCCGAAGTGAGATGCCGCGATCCCTGCACCACAGGAGGACCTGGTACAAGAGCATGGAGAGGAAGGGGAAGCGCGTCCCGCCCTGGTTCTGTATGTAGGCTACAACCGTCGAGTTGTCGGATAGCACGAGGATCTCCTGGTGAACAATGCGGTCTTCCCATGCGGCGAGTGCTAGTCCAACTGCCTTCAACTCAGCCAGTTGATGTGTTTGCGTGATCCGTGACGAAGTCCGGCAGCAGGTGTGCTCCCCAACCGGAGAGGCTTGCGTCCGTGCATTTAGAGAGTTGGGGCGGAGGGGAGTAAAGCGGAACCCCCAACGCTAACCAGGACCGGTCTGTCCACCGTTGGAGGTGAGGCCTGACCAAGGGGGACACTGGGATCAGGGCTGCCAGATCGCTGGAGGACGGGCGCCAGTTTAGGATTAGATGTAATTGGATTGGCCGACAGTAAAGCCTGCCAAGGGGCAGAAGGTCCACCGATGCGCTCATGAGTCCCAGCAATTGCAGCCATACCCGAGCGGGTAGTGTGTCCGAGCGAACCATGTAGAGTGCCAGGTCTGCTATCTTCTGAATCCGATCCTCTGGAAGCCGCACCTGGTTGAGGTCGGTTAGGAAAAGCATGCCCAGGTGAGTGAAACTGCGAGAAGGCATGAGGTCCGACTTGCCTGAGTTGATGAGAAAACCTAGTTGGTGGAGAAGGGTCAGTAACAAGTTCCTGTCCTCCTCTAGGGCTGCTGCAACTTTGTTCCGGAGAAGTAAGTCGTCCAAGTAGTTGGAGGTCGGGCTCGAGGCTGTCTGTCTGAACCTGGCAATCACCCCGTCGATGATCCTGTTGAAAACCCATGGGCTGAGGTTGAGGCCGAAGGGGAGCATCCGGAATTGGCACACCACTCCTCGGAAGGCGAAACGCAGGTAACAGCATGAGGCCAGGTGGACAGGTACATGTAGATATGCATCCGCGAGGTCGAGGCTTATCGCGAAGTCCCGGGGTTGTACAGCCGCTCTCAGAGCTCTGGTTGTTTCCATCCGGAAGTGAGGAGCCGAAATGTACTAGTTTAGCGCTGAGAGGTCTATGACAGGGCGCCACCTTCCATTGGGCTTGGGTACAACGAAGAGCCGGCTGTAAAAAGCCAGGGAATTGCGACCTGCCACCACTTCTGCGGCCTCCTTTTGGAGTAGGGAGATGATTTCGCCGTAGAGGGCTTGTGCCTTGTGCTGATCGCCTGGGACACATGTCCAGAAGGGGGAGAGTCGTAAAGGTGGGGTAGATTGGAAGGAGATCCATACGCCCTCCGTTACGGTTGAGAGAATCCAAGGGTCGTCCTGGAACATCTGGTGCCACGCGGCGCTGTGATGTGCTAGCCGCCCGCCAACTGGAGACCCTGTAGGGGTCGGCGGGGGCAAGAGGGGAAAGTCAGCAAGCGCGCCCGGGCTTTCGGCGCCTCTGGACCATGCTGGGGAGGGGGGGGGTGGGGAAGGCGCGCAGCCGCGAGGGAGGGACACGAGGGGCGCCGTGTCCTTGAGGACGACCGGGGGGGGGGGGGGGGGGGGGGGGGGGTCTGAAGGACCGCAGGGCGCGACCCACGGCCCTGTGGGCAGAAAGAAAGCGAAAGGAAGAATGGACGGCAGAGCTGGGCCAAAGATCCTTAGAAGACTCCTTAATGGTCTGCCAGGTCGGCCCGAAAAGAAGGGGTCCCCCGAAAGCAGCCTGGCGTAGCTGGGTCTTCACTGAGGGCGGTAAGGAGGTGCAGAGAGATAGAATGGCGTCCCGACGCATCAAATCACAATTGGTACTAGAACCGTATGTATGTTGCGCAGGAGAGACGAGACCGAAAGGTCTCCGGTGTCTTCGAGACATATAATCAGTGATCGTGTTGCCAACTTGAGGAAACCTGCGCAGGCCAAGGAATTATGAACCAGAGTCGCTGTCTTTTCCAGTCCACGGGGGCCCCGTGCCCGTTGTCCTGCCTGGGCTCCTACCTGCGACATTGCTGCTCTGTCTATCGCCGGCAGGGAACAGGAGAATGTCTATGAGTCTCCTGTGTACCATTGTTGGTGAAAATGGATATGCGTGAGGCCTGTGGAAAAGGCCACATGTTTCACGACGGTCTACACTGTAATAGACTGCAAGCAGAGCAAATAATAATGCTGCCGTGCATAACAGAAAGCAAATAATAATAATAATAATAATAATGTTGTGCATGCACGCAGCCTGAGTTCTGGAAAAGATGATAGGTGTACACTGTAATAGACAGCAAGAGCTGTCGCTGTGCATGTGTGAGGCCTGTGGAAGACGCTATTATCACGACCGGCGGCCTTTTGCTACTCGGTCAATGCCGCTGCCCAGTAAAGTCACAGACTGAGAGGCATCAAGCGAGGCGTTACATTCACCAAAAACTGCTAGAGGTAAACAGAAGATTCCGTGCCTAAACGAAACCTAATGTCTACAACATGCGCCTAGAAAACACCAATATTAAAAGCCACCGATGAAAACCCTGTACACAGTCGAAGCGTAGCGAGGCTGAAACACGTCCGTACTTTAACTAGCTAAGTATAAAGACTGGCGGGAAAGCTATGCGCATGACCGGATGAGGAGACAGGGGAGGCCACCTGGGAGTCCTTGGTAACGACTCTCTAAGTGGCCTTCCAGGTTGCATAGCGTGCTCAATGGAAGCTTAGGCTGAAATTGGATAGGCTAAGTATTCCTTCCTATCAGTAATGCCATCGGTAAGAGTTTTGAGTAAACAAATAGCATGGTCGATCCACATCCTGTCGTAGACTTTCAGGGCTTTATGAGTTGAACTGAGATAATTTTGCACCCATACACAGTAGTACACAGACACACATACACACGCACACACACACACATTTTCGCCAATATGCGATGCACTACTTATGATTAATTTCAGACATTGCACTTAGTGACAGATTGTTAGAGTGCTTCACAGGTAATAACAATAGACAGCCCTGAATGATCGTCCTGAATACAAACTACTTGGTGATCACCAAAGGGCTAAAACTGTGCAGGTTTGACTGCTTTTTGATGACAAAAATGTCACTGAAATAAACTGAATGTTGTGTATTTTTGCAGCTTATGGTGACATTCAGGTGTATGGTGGTCTTGCGGCTTTTGTTGTAAGTGTCTAAGGTTTTGTTTTTTATGCATATAATTGTAATTTGGTAAAGAAATGTGTTGTAAAACACTTACCAGTTTTTAAACTTATTGGTGAACATGCCTGTTAATGTTTGTGCAAGCAAACTACACATCAGCAAAAGAGAAACTTTGGTGTTGTCACATATGGAATTCATATTGGCTCTGCTAATAAAATTAAGACCAATCTAAATTGTCATCATTGCTCATTTTTGTTTGTTTGACAGCTTGCTGAGCTGGGAAATTTCTCCATTCATGTTGCACTTCGCAATTTGAGGCCAGCAGGTACTCATTTCATTTCAAAACTTGTTTTCCTACTATCATGATATTTTATATATATATATATATATATATATATATATATATATATATATATATATATATATATATATATATATATATATATATATATATATATATATATATATATATATAAAATCGAAAACCGATGATGTCATCATTGTGCATGACTTCTATTTGTGGGTGCGGGTGTGGCTGGCCAAGCCAATCCTGGAGCCACACCTGCGAGGGCAATGGGGGCACTGGAACGTAGCTGTGGGGAGAGTCCTCGCTGTCTTTCTGCGAGCTCTGGCACTGGTGATCCGTTCGCGCCGATTGTGTTCAAAGAGCATGTAGGCTTTCCTGGTGGCGGCACGCCAGCCAGATCTGTCTTGTGCTTGTGCTTCAAGTTCCTTTACCGGGAAGACACAGTAATTGAGGCTGTCTTTTATGCAGGCTTTGAAGCATTTCTTTGGCCGTCCTTGCTTCCTGTGGCCTTTTGAGAGTGCACCGTACAGGAGTTGGCGTGGCATGCGAGAATCATCCATGTGTATGACTTGACCTGTCCAGCGAAGTTGTTTCTTTAAGATCAAGACTTCAACACTCACTAAGCCAGCATTATCCAGGACTTCCAGGTTTGTCACCTTGTCTTGCCATTTGATGCCCATGAGTGAGCGCAGAGATCTCATGTGGAAACGTTCAAGCTGTTTGAGATGCTTTCTGTACAGCGTCCATGACTCACAGCCATAGAGGAGACTGGGGAGGACTACTGCCTTGTAGACTTTGATCTTGGTGGAGAGCTTGACGTTGTTGTTATTCAACACACGAGTGCGCAGACGACCCAGGGCTTGGCTGGCTTTGCTGATGCGAGCTGCGATTTCTTTGTCGATAGTACCGTCAGAAGAGATGATGCTCCCCAGGTACCTGAACTAGTCGACAGTCTTCAGCTCAGTGCCTTCGATATACACTTTGGGAGGGGGGGCTCTTGTGCCTGGGGCTGGTTGGTGCAGGACCTCGGTCTTGTTGAGACTGATGGTGAGGCCAAACAGTCGAGAGGCTTCCGAGAACCTGTTGACGATGGTCTGGAGGTCAGACTCCGTGTGCGCCATCAGCGCACAGTCATTGGCAAACAGCGCCTCAAGGAAAAGTCTCTTGATGGTCTTGGTCCTGGCGTTCAGTCGACGTCTAAGTCTGTACTTCAGGTACACTCCCTTCTCAAGGTCACGTACTGCATGGGTCAGGACACGTGAAGAACAGGTTGAACAACACAAGGGCAAGAACACAACCTTGTTTGACACCGTTGGAAATGTTGAAGGGTGCGGATGTGTCGCTATTTGACTGGACAACTCCTACCATTCCATCATGGAATAGGCAGATGATGTTGGTGAACTTCCTGGGGCAGCCGAATGTTACGTGGTGGAGTTGTAGTCGTAGTATGATAAACACACCAGACGCACGCACGTAAGGTTCTTTTAAATAAACGTCGTTCAGCTGCAATCCATCACATGTGGCTTAAGGATGTAGACAATACTGGAGTAACAGTTCCAACAATATTTTAATTCAGCAATGCGATCTCCACACAATGCAATTCCAGATGCACTAACACTGATACAAAGTCTCTTCTGCAAATGTCCACACTGGCGACACAAAGTTCCTCACACGACGTACACCACTGTTAAGCTGTGTCTCTCACAATGTACACCCTATACGGGCCACGTACCTACGATAAACTGTGTGTCTCTACAACTGACAATGCAAGACAATGTATATACGTGCTTCTTTTCCCCATCTTTTAACAACTTCTAGAACAATCCACAAAAACTCACACACCACAACCAATCAGAATGGAACACGTATCTAAAATTATAAATATTAATAAAAGAAGAACTTTCTGGAAGATTCACGATCTTTCACAAAACACAAAGAACGGCTGCTCAATTCACGCCCACAGTAAACAACTAAAATTATTACAATGTAGCAAACAGTTGCTTATACTTCAGCGTCACATGTACGAAGTCAACGTTCTGGTTCAATCTCAGCTAATCTACGCAAAACAACAATCGACCGCTCTTCCCGGTGCGACTTTTGTAGAAACTTCCGGACTAAAATTAGCGTATCATAACAAAGCAAAATCCGCTATCCGCGCGAACGGAAAAAAATCTCACTAAAAAGGTACGTGAATCGTAACCATGATAGCTTAAATAAGTATCGGATCGTTTCCTATGATTAACACATGTATGCTCTCACAGGACAACACAACCACAATCGTAACACCAAGCTTTGCGAGAATGACCTAGAGCGCTTCTCTGTTCACGGTGTCGAATGCTTTGGTCAGATCTATGAAGACAGCGTAGAGGTCCATGTGCTGCTCAATGCATTTGTCCTGGACCTGTCTCACAGAGAAGACCATGTCGACTGTGCTGCGGCCTGGGTCTGAAGCCACACTGAGCTGGGAGTGCTTCCTCAGATACAGAGCTGATCAGGTGGTTGAGGATGACTCTCGCGAGGATCTTGCCAGCAATGGACAAGAGTGAGATCCCTTGGTAATTGGCACAGTCTGCTTTGCTGCCCTTGTTCTTGAACAGGGAGATGATTGTAGCATCTCTAAATTCCTGTGGCATGTTCTCCTCCGCCCAGATGCATGTCAGAATGTTGAGGAAGGCATTATGGGTCTCAGGTCCACCTGCTTTGAAGAGCTCTGCGGGGATGCCGTCCATGCCTGCAGCCTTGCCGGAGCTAGTCTGGTTCATCGCATTCTTGACCTCATCCAGGGTAGGCGGGAGGTCAAGGTCATCCAGTGTCAGCTTCTGTGGAATCATGTCCAGGGCCGCGGGATCGACAGTGGAAGGCAGGTTCAGCAGATTTGAGAGGTGTTCTCTCCAGCACTCAGGGATGCTGCTTTTGTCCTTCAACAAGGTGAAGCCGTCGGAAGAAAAGAGAGGGGTTGTGCTGGATCTGGCTGGGCCGTAGACAGCTTTCATTGCGCTGAAAAACTCCTTGGAGTTGTTGGATTCAGCAAAGTGTTAAGTTCTTTTGCCTTGTTGTCCCACCAGGTGTCCTGCATGTTGCGAAACTCTCTCTGGGTTTTTCTCTGGAGGTGTTTAAAGCAGTCTTTCTTTGACAAGGAGTTGATGTCGTTCTGCCACTCGATGAAGGCACTGCGCTTTTGCTCCAGTAGCTTGTTGATCTCTTCATTGTTCTCATCGAACCAATCCTGGTGTACCCTTTGCTTGGGTCCAAGCACGTCTTTGGCAGACTCCGTCACCATCCCCTTGAACTGGTTCCACATTTTAGTCGGGTTGCCAGTCAACGGTCCATGGGCAGTCAGCAGGTCATCATGGTGGGACTGGAAGTTTTCCTTGACGTCTGGGTGCTTCAGCTTGGCCAGGTTGAATGAAAGTCTGTGAGCTTCGGCCCCTTCCTGTGTTCTGGTGCAATGTGCAGGTTGAGGACTGTTACAGTTGTGGTTGTGTTGTTCTGTGAGAGCATGCATGTGTTAAGCGTAGGAAACGATCCAATATTTAGTTGAGCTATCATGGTTGCGAATCACGTACCTTTTCAGTAAGATTCTTTATCATTCGCGCAGATAGCGGATTTGGCTTTGTTATGATACGCTAAGTTTAGACCGGAAGCTTCTAGCAAAGTCACATGGAGAATAGCGGTCGATTTTTGTTATGCGTAGATTCACTAAGAATAAACCAGAACGTTCGAGCAGGGTCACGCTGTCGAGTGACCTTATGTGTGACGTCAAAGAGTAAGCAACATTTTACACAGTAGTAAAGCCGCTCTATTTTTAGTCATAGTTGTTTCCTGTGCGCGTGAAGTTGGCAGCCGTTCTTTGCGTGTTATGAAAGGTCGTGAATGGTCTGCCATACTCTTATGTGACATCATTTCACACTGGGATTTGGGGCTGAAATGAGCAGTCAAATTTTTGTAGACTATTATAGTTTATTCTAGAAAGTTCTTTTTTTATTAATATTTATGAGCTTCAGTTATGTGTTCGGTTCTGATTGGTTGCGTTGTGTGTTTTCGTTAGATTATTTTGGAAAGTCGTTCTACTATAAAAGTTGGTGCTAGGAAGCATTTGTGTACATTGTCATGCATTGTCAGTTGTAGGGACACACAGTTTATCATAGGTATGTGGCCCGTATAGGGTGTACATTGTGAAAGACGCAGAGTAACGGTGGTGTACGTTGTAAGAGAAACACATTTGTGTTGCCAGTGTTGACATTTGCAGAAGAGACATTGTATCAGTGTTGGTGCATTTGGGAATGCATTGTGTGGAGATCGCATCGCTGAAATAAAGTATTGTTGGAACTGTTACTCCAGTTTTGTCTACAACCTTAAGCCACGTGTGATGGGTTGCAGCTGAATGAAGTTTATTTAAAAAGAACCTTACGTGCATGCGTCTGGTGTGATGTCATACTATGACTACGACTCAACACGTAACAAGGACAGACTGCACCAGCCAATGATCGGTCCAGCACTCGGCTCCTCTCATGGCTCTGGTGATTCTGACAGCACGAATATCCTGCTGGCAGACAATGACATAGTCTATGAGATGCCACTGCTTGGACCTGGGATGCATCCATGTTGTCTTGTACTTACTAGCCAGCCTGAAGAGGGTGTTGGTGATGGCGAGTCCATTCTCAGCGCACAATGTCAGCAGCAGCAGGCCATTGCTGTTCATCTTGCCCAGCCCATGTGGGCGCATCACTCCTTCCCAGCAGTCACATTCACGCCCAACTGAAGTCACCAAGCACGATGAGTTTGTCACTTGCAGGGGTGGACTTCAGGAGGGAGTCGAGGCTCTCATAGAACACCTCCTTGTAGTCATCGGCAATGGTGAGTGTTGGAGCATAGGCGCTGATGATAGTGACATGTCGGGTGTGAGAGATGGGGAAGCGGAGCTTCATCACTCGTTCGCTGATGCCAGTGGGAAGAGAAGGCATCTGTCGGAGGAGTGTGGTGCGGATGGCAAAGCCAACTCCTTGTATCCGGTCCTCCTTCTCAGCTTTGCCCTTCCAGAAGAAGGTTTACCCACCCTCAGGTTCACAGATCGAGCCTTCGTCAGCAAATCTGGTTTCACTAAGAGCTGCAATGTTGATCCCTGGCTATGAGGGCTGTTCTTCTGTGTGGTCTCTGCGTCTGATCGCTGTCCAACAGGGTTCGTACGTTCAATGTACCGAGAATAAGTTTCTTTCTTTGTTTTTCTTTTCAACCGCATAAAAGGGTTAAACCACCAGCCGTGGTAAGCTGACCGGTTTGGTGTAGGGCAGGCAATGTTTGGAACACCTTTTCTAGGTCCCTCCCTTACTAGGGTGAGCAGTACTGTCCTGAGGAGGGCTGCTCAGTTACCTGAGATGCTGCCGAACTGCCTTGCTGCCCCTGGTACAGGGAAGAGCGACCACTGGTCCACAGGCCGCCTACGTGAAGGTTCGGAGCTACGACTCCCAGTAGTAACCTCTACCTGTCGGTTCGCCCATTCCCCATCACAGCAGGGCTTCTGAAGGAGGTAGAAGGAAAAAAGAAGATGAAGAAGCAGATTTGGTGAAGATGAAGATCCATGCACAAAACCTGCCCGTGAAGGTGATTTTGGTGGAGAAGCTGTTGCGCTGGAGCAACCCCACCCTCTCGGTTGCAGAAAGTCCAGTGGCATGATGAGACGTTACAACTGGTAACTTCCTTGGCTGCAGTGGATGGCCATGTCTTCTTCTGTGCTCTGACATGCCCTATGCACTCCACAGTGCACTGCTGACCCGCCCTCTTGGCCGTTGAACCCTTGATTAAGTTTCCTCCGCCCAGTCGGCCGGTGACAGACTTTGCATGCTAGGACAAGCAAGTCCTGCCTCACCAAGGGTTTGAGACCCCCGGTTTCCCCTCACTTGGTCGGCCAGTCGAAGCTGTTGCCCGTGGTGTGGCTGCTGCGCATGCTGCAGATACGTGGAGCCACAAGTGAGAGTTGAGTGTCAAAGTGGGGACCTATACTGGTGGACTACTCTAACCTTCGAGAGACGACTTGTCCCCCATTATAGGTGAAACCCCCTCCTTGAATACTCCAGACACCATATATATATGTATGTCTCTCTCTCTCTCTCTCTCTCTCTCTCTCTCTCTCTCTCTCTCTCTCTCTCTCTCTCTCTATATATATATATATATATATATATATATATATATATATATATATATATATATATATATATATATATATAGACATGATAATTTGCAGAGGTGCTCACTGATTAGGCAGTGCATTGAGCTTTCATGGCGGATCAGACAAGGCAGAACGTTTGGAGACCCCAGTAATCATGTCTCTGCTTGTTTGTGATTTTGGCATATACGGCCACAGGCTGTCGGGTCCAGAACAACAGACTAGCACGCATGTGGACTTCAAGGGTAGTGTCAGATGAGCTTGGCGCCTTCAAGCTCATCTGGCACTGACCTTGAATTATCATGGTCAATTCGTCTCCTCCTGTAGGGCATTGGGGCTAATGGGTTAAAGGTGTACATGTTTTGTGCAGGGAGCAAGGAGCGCAAGATCCCGTATTCCACAGCCAACCCATTCACCTGGCTGTTTGGCCTGGTGTCTTGCCCCAACTACACTTATGAGGCTGTCTCCTGGATTGCCTTCACTGTCATGACTCAGTGCTTGCCTGGTAGGTTGAAAGGGGTGTTATGGTTTCTTTGTGTGTGATCATTATGACATGGAATGGATTGTGTGTGTGTGTGTGTGTGTGTGTGTGTGTGTGTGTGTGTGTGCGTGCGTGTGCGCATACTAGTCTGTCGTTTTAGACCTTATAACCTACAGCAGAGCCGGTTTTGAGCAGGTACACTTATTTTAGTGATAAATATGAGAGGTCACCTGTCGTTAACCCCTTGACTGCTGGAAAAAGACAATGATCTTATTCGCATATGCCGGGCATACAATTTGCATGTTCAAGCCCTTGTATTCAAATCACAACTACCCAGCTGTTTATGGAGATATTTCCCTAAAATTTTGCCCCCCACCTGGGTCTGCCCTGGGGGACTTGGGTGGGATTAACTACTTTTTATTTCCCAGGGTCACCCTGGTCAGCCCCACTGGGTGGGTTTTCCCCTCTATTCTGGGGCATGTGTTTCTGTCTACCCTTGGTCCATTCACCTGTATTTTCCTTTTTTAAACTCTTCCCAGCTGTCTGCGCTGCCTGTATCTCTTGATATCGGATGTGTGTTGCTAAATGGTCTTAGGTTTATTTAGCGTATTAGACCGGCTGGCGACATACATTCAATATTCTGTTTAGTTTTTTTTTTCACAAGCAGTGCAGGCACATCCTAAGAAAGTCTTATTGCTGTCGGGACGTCAAGCAATGTACAACCAACCAACCAAAAATTTTGCATGATGAATGCTGAAACCCTGTACTTTGTTCTGAAAATACAATTTTGTGAATTTCCTAGTCCAGAGTAGTCTTTGGGGAGGTCATCTTCAAGGGAACAAGCAAATGTAGATAATGGAGGTTTAGCAACAAACAGCCCCAGCAAGCAGGGTACAGAAACAATGCAAATACGAGGACTAAACACAAAACACTTGTCCAACTTCAGAATAGATGTTGATTGAAATCAGAAGTGGATCCAAATTGCATGTGTTTTGACCAAAAAGTGGATGAAAAGCCTGGACAAAAACCTTTATCTGATCTACAGAAAACCTCTATTCTCATTTCTATCTCAACAGTGGGCTTGTTCACACTGACTGGCTTCTACCAGATGGCAGTGTGGGCTCAGGGAAAACATCGCAACTACATCAAAGAGTTCAGGGACTACCCACACCGACGCAAGCCTATTGTTCCCTTCCTCCTGTAGCTTTGTAACTGCATTTTACATGTCCCTGACTAAAAGAGTGACTGCCATGTGCGTAAAATGCCAGGAAATAAAAGAAAGAAAGACATAAAAGAACCCAATGCGCAAAAGGCAATCGGGCCGATGCCAGCTGCTGTTGGCATGCGCATGGCTGTATGCGGGTCGGTGGTGGCGGGCGTCGGCCCGATGGCCTTTGCGCACTGGGAAAGAAAGAAAAAAACACGCTTGGGAAAGAGTGTTTCTCTCATTGTTGGTAATTTCCTTGGCATTGGATGTGGTTGAGAGCATATCACTGCAGTGGTTTCAGCACTTTGATCGCAAGCTGTGAGAGAACAAATGGTGCAGATTATGTTTTTTTCAGTATTGTTTTTCAGTGCTTTAGCTTCTTGATTTATGGTTTATCAACAATGGTATGGGTGGTTGTGACTTTTAAAATGTTATTAAATTGCTTTTAAAGTTTCGTTTCAGTTCTTTCTCCACTTTATATCATTCCACACATGTTCTTTATAAAACAAGGGAGCAAACCCAGTTTAGTAATCAATTTATTGTTTATGGGTGTTTGCAAATAACACTTTTTTTTTACACATTCGTGTGGTAACTGCATTGATTTTTTTCCACTTGCACTGGTGTCACGATTTGCTGACATAATCCAAGATGCCCAGGTGTCATGGCTAGGTCATAGCTGTGGATGGTTGCATGAATTCTCATTTGCAGAGGATTTTATACTTGGTTGTGTGTTACATTAATGCTCAGCACTACATGGATTTTTTGTTTCTTGTGTGTCCCTTTGAATATGTGGAAAGAAAACCAGAGGTGTTTTTTTTTAACTTTGTTTGATGTACGTGTACGTGTTCCATCTCTTTGTTTATATCACTGTCACTGTCAGTTATGTATACACTGCTGTGATTTGTGTTTGTGTGAGTAGAATGGTATAATTGTTAACCCTGTCAGAATAAATTCTTTTTGCACTTGCACAACT
Organism: Semisulcospira habei; assembly: GCA_036245525.1. Classification (NCBI taxonomy): domain Eukaryota; kingdom Metazoa; phylum Mollusca; class Gastropoda; family Semisulcospiridae; genus Semisulcospira; species Semisulcospira habei. The sequence continues at coordinate 134,749,598 of BTPG01000005.1, read as the reverse complement.
TTTGAATTTCTACTTATTTTCAGATTATCATTCTTATCAGCATACAGAGTTGTGTCTTCATTTCTTCCTAGAGCAGTTTGACTGTAATCACTATATCCAAGAATTGTTCTCCATGACAGAATTATTTAAGATATTTGAGGATTTGAAGGTCTGTGCAATTTTTATACATACAGTCCATGCCACCACTTTCAGGCACACCTAAGTGAAAGAATTTGCACAAGAGGTTAATCTGTAACCCCTTTGTGCACGCAACCAGAGGAACGATTTATAGTAAGAGTGGCAGCATGCACAAGGAGGTTAATTTCAATTTGACAGTCATTGTAGGATGGGTCGGGTTGTGTATTGACAAAGGTGAGTGTGATGAAGCTCTATGCTTGTGCATAGTGCTCGCACAATAGGATTAGTACGGTACGGTTTTTGTTAACGGTTTGTTTGTGCCGAAAGTTCGTGGGGCCTGCTGCCCACGTGGAATATGTAAGACATGGTTAGCACGGGATTTTTTAGTGAGTTCTGTTTAGTGAGTTCTAGGCGGAAGCTGTGACTGTCAGAGGTCTAGATCGGGAGTGCGGGCTGTTTTGTCGTATGGAACGGTTGTGTTCGAGTTACCTAGCCCGCATTCCAAGACTCTGAAGCCTAGATTTCAGGTATGTTTCTATAAACGTAGTATTGATAGTTGTTTAGTTAAAGACAGTATGCGTGGTAAGATTAATGTGGTTGTATAGCGGTGTTCCGGTTTGGTTTAGTTATAGTATGTTTAGAATTCGGTGAAGTAACCGGTGTTTCTGTATACAGTTGTTTACCGAGTTAGATGACTAAAGGAATATGAAGTGTGTATGTCTAAGCCGCTAGGAAGATAGTACGTGGTTGGTTAAACATAGTCTTTCCCAGGGTATAGAGTAAGGTATAGCAAGAGTGTCAGTTAGGCTATAGTCTGTTTCAAGATATGACAGAGATATGGGGGTGATACGAAGATAGTTTATGAAGCACGTGTGTGTGTGTGTGTGTGTGAATGAACGTGTGAGTTATTTGTATCAGCCAGGTTACGTGACGTTTCTCATTGATCCAATATGTTGTGTGTTTAGCAAGTGTTACGTTGGGACTTTTGTCTATTCAGAGTTCTTGTAACGAGAGTGGAAAGACGGACGCCGAGACGTCGAGTCGCAGGTGGGACCTACGTGAGGTCATCCCTCCAGCTCTTCTGAGAGTGAGTCTGACTGGGGACCAAGACACCCAAGTCCAAGTGAGAACTGAGTACCGTACGAGAACGAGGATACTTACTTACTTACTTACGCCTGTCACCCCTACCCGGGTATAGGCCGTCGACGAGAGACCTCCAGCAACTCCTGTCCTGTGCTTCTCCTTCGATTCTACTCCAGGTGGTTCCCAGTCTCTTGATGTCTGCTTGGAGGTCTCGACGCCAGGAGTTTCTCGGCCTACCTCTTTTCCTCTTTCCCTGGGGGTTCCATGACAATGCCTGCCTAGTGATACTGGAAGCTGGCTTTCTCAGACTGTGACCGATCCATCCCCATCTTCTTCGCCCAATTTCATTCTCTGCTGTTATCTGCTCTGTTCTCTCCCAGAGTCTGACGTTGCTGATCTTCTCTGGCCAGTGGATTTTCAAAATTCTTCTAAGGCAACTGTTCATGAAGGTCTGTACTCTGTTGACTGTGGTTTTTGTCAATCTCCATGTCTCTGCTCCATATAGGAGAACTGCTTTTACATTGGAGTTGAAAATCCGGACTTTGGTGTGTTGTGACAGCTCTCTGGAACTCCACACTTTTTTCAACTGGAGAAAGGCTGCTCTGGCTTTACCGATTCGTGCTCTGACATCTGCATCAGTGCCGCCTTTTTTGTTTATGATGCTCCCGAGATAGGTGAAGGACTCCACCTCCTCCAACGGGGTGCCAGCAAGCAAGACTGGTTCTTCCCTGGTTGCGTTCAGCCTCATTGTCTTTGTTTTCTGTTTGTGAATGGTGAGGCCCACTTGGGACGAGATGTCAGCAAGCCTCGTGGTCTTGTCCTGCATTTGTTGATGAGTGTGGGACAGTAATGCCAAGTCGTCTGCAAAATCGAGGTCGTCAAGCTGTGTCCACAGTGTCCACTGTATTCCACTTCGTCTGTGCTCTGTGGTCATCTTCATGACCCAGTCTATGGCCAGTAGGAAGAGGAACGGAGACAGCAGACACCCCTGCCTGACACCAGTTCTGACCTGGAGCTCTCTGGTGAACTGCCCTTCGTGGATCACGCGACATGTCATGCCATCATAGCTGCTCTTGATCAGGCGGACGAGCTTTGTGGGTACACCGTAGTGTCGTAGGAGTTTCCACAGAGTCTCTCGGTCCACGCTGTCAAATGCTTTCTCATAATCCACAAAGTTGACGTACAGCGGGGAGCTCCACTCCAGAGACTGTTCCACGATGATGCGGAGAGTGGCGATCTGGTCTGTACATGATCGGTTCTTCCTGAATCCTGCTTGCTGGTCTCTCAGCTGGGGGTCAACGGAGCTCTTCATTCTCTCTAGGATGATCCTGTTGAAGACCTTTCCTGGTACTGACAGCAAGGTGATTCCTCTGTAGTTGGAACACTTGCTGAGGTCGCCTTTCTTGGGAAGCTTGATTAGGTATCCCTCCTTCCAGTCAGCTGGCATCACCTCCTTTTCCCAGATCTTTCCAAACAGTGGGTACAGCATCTCCACTGTTGTCTCTAGGTCTGCTTTCAGAGACTCCGCTGAGATGCCATCTGGCCCTGCTGCTTTGCCATTCTTCAAAAATGCCACTGCTTTTCTGATCTCTTCCCGGCTGGGTCTGTCACAGCTGATGGGTAGGTCGGTTTCTGCCGGCTGGATGTCGGGGGGGTCGGGTGGGCTAGGTCTGTTCAGTAACTCTTCAAAATACTCGGCCCATCTGTCGAGTTGGTCTGCTCTGTCTGCAATAGGCTTGCCTTCTTTGTCTTTTACTGGTCTTTCTGTATGGCCATGCTTACCCGACAATCTTCTGGTAATGTCGTAGAGCTGTTTCATGTTGCCGCTGCCTGCTGCCTTTTCTGCCTCTGCTGCCAGGCTGTCTGTGTAGGCCCTCTTGTCTGCCCTGATACTCCTCTTCACCTCGTGGTTGGCTTCCCAGTATTCCCCCTGTGCCCTTACTTTGGCTGCTCTCGTGCGACTGTTGTTGACCGCTGCTTTCTTCTGCTTCCTCGCTTCTATCTTCTTCAAGGTCTGTGCCGACAGCCAGTCCTTGTGGTGGTGTTTCCTGAACCCTACAGTGTCTTTGCAGGTTGAGTTCAGCGCCTCTCTAACTGCCTTCCACTGCTGCTCTGTGGTGACCGCCTCCTCTTCATTTACTAGCTCCTGTAGCGCTTGAAACCGGTTGGACAGCACCAGTTTGAACTCTTCTCTAACTCCAGTTTCTCTCAGGAGGCCTACATTATAGCGCTGTCTTCTTGTTGTCTCTGTGCGGCTTTTCTTTAGCTTGAGCTTCATTCTTAAGGTAAGCAGATGGTGGTCTGAGGCGACATCTGCTCCCCTCCTCACTCGAACATCTTGAAGGGATCTTCTAAATTTCTTGCTAATGCAGATATGGTCTATTTGGTTCTCTGTTGTATGGTCAGGTGAGACCCAAGTTGCTTTGTGTATTCTTCTGTGTGGGAAGATGCTGCCTCCAATGACAAGTCGGTTTAGAGCACAAAAGTCTACAAACCTCTCCCCGTTCTCACTCATCTCCGAGCCTAGTCCCTGTCTCCCCATCACCTCTTCGTATCCGGTGTTGTCCTCCCCTATTTTGGCATTAAAATCGCCCATGACGATGGTGATGTCTCGCTCCGCACATTTGTCCACGGCACTCTGGAGTCGGTCGTAGAACTCTTGTTTCTCTTCCTCGTCACTGTCATTGGTGGGCGCATAACACTGGATGACGTTCAGCTTGAGCTTTTTCTTGGTTCTAAAGGCTGCTGTTATAATTCTTGGCCCAAGAGGTTCCCAGCCCATCAGCGCTCTCTGTGCCACTGGTGACAGCATGAGTGCTACTCCTTCTGTATGGGGGGCATTCTCCTCTTCATGACCTGAATACAGAACCATCTCCCCACTTAACAGCCTTTTCTGGCCAGACTGCGTCCATCTGGCTTCACTGATGCCTAGCAGGGAAAGGTTGTACTTTTGCATTTCCGCTGCTATCTGGGCGGCCTTGCCGCTCTGGTACATGGTCTTGACGTTCCATGTGCCCATGGTTGTATCCCTGGATAGAGAGAGGCGGCTCGGTCCTGTGGCTTCCGAAGACTTCCGGCTTTCACCACAGGACATCATAAGTCTTCTAGTAGAAGAACCTTCCTCCTCCAGGAAAGGAATTACTGTTAGTCTTTTCGTCGGCGTTTTTGTAGCTATTTCCTTTTTTGCAGGGTGGGGAAGCTACCCCCACGCCCAACCCCCTTACTAGGAGGACCAGGGGTTTTCTGTCGGGGTCACCTTCCCTTAGACCATGTTGGTTCACGGCACCTTATTTCATTCGGTGCACCCCTCTCACGAGGGACCCCCTATCCACCACCCAGGGGACGCGCCTCAACGCCGTATGGTCCCAGCGCGAGGGAGAACGAGGATGTCCGTGCCCAAAGAGAGACAGGACGGCGACAAGCGTACGACGAAGGACTTTCACGCCTAGACGTGAGAAGGACCAACGTAACCAGGCAACAACATCAAACAGGTTGGAGGCAATGTGAGACTATGACCTAACCTGGCAAAGATATTGTGATACGTGTGTGGTGTGATAATAGAACAGTGTATATAGTTGATAATCATTTAAGTCATTCTTTTCATTTATAGTGTATAAAAGTTACTTTAGAAAGGGAGCCCGTGTGTTGTGTTTTACCGCATGAATGCGCCCATCTGAGTCAGTGGCGGTGTATGTGTCTGTTGCGTGAGAGTCTGTGCGTACGACTGTGGGCAAGTCTGCGTGCGTTACAGTGAGTTAGCTTTTCAAAGGTAACTGTAGCAAACGTATATATAATGATTCTAAGGCAAGATATCAAGGGAATTTGTGCATGTTTAACCCCCTTGTGCATGCATCCACCGGTACTGTAAAAAGTACTGGTTGGTGCATGCACAAGAGTGTTGAACCATTAAACTACAAGGTTGCATTTATGAAATTTTGGAAAAGTGACCTAATGACTATGTACCAGTTGCAGGAGATGAATCAACCGTGATAATTCAAGGGTAGTGCCAGATTAGCTTGGTGCCAAGCTGATCAGGCACTACCCTTGAATTATCATGATCAATCCATCTCCTGCTGTAGGGCATCAAGGCTAAATAGTTTAAGTGTATGTTTACTTTTTCGCTTGAATGCAGTTTGGTCGCAAGAGTATTTGATCACACTGAGAAGTATGTGGAAATGATATTTTTAATTTTATGCAGAAGTTGAGTAAATATTTTGTTTCTACTTTCTCTGTTGCTTCCTTCCTTGTGTCATTGATATGCTGTATACTCTATAAGAAATAATTGTGCACACACACACACGCACGCACGCACACACACACATACACACACACACACACAGAGTAGTGTTCACATTTATTCCATCTTTCCTTTCACAAAATGGAAAATATGGTACAATAAAAACTTGGAGATAGCATGCAGTAATGTACAATACATATTCACAAAAAAGACTGTAAGGAAAAGTCAATCATGTTGCAGTCAGACAAAACGTTGCAGTAAACACCTATGTAAAGATACATTTCTACCATGGTTTGGCAAATAACGATGAAATTAAAACTAATTTTTCTCAAAAACGGACATGTCTTTGCCAAATCGCAGCAGATTGGTAGTGTGTACTGAAACCTTATTCTTCCCTTTCAAGATTTTGCATTATTGTTCATGACCTGAACCATACATATTTGTAATTTGGTAATTCACTCTTTGTAAACTTGATTATTTCTTCACTCTAAATATGAAGAATTCCATGGAACATATTTTATTAAGAAACAAATTATTAAGGCAAAAATACATTCATGATCAAATACAAAAAGGAATGTTTATTTGGACGGACTATCACAGTTTTGTAAAATAAAAATGATATGCGCAATGGTTCTGACTTCTTTCAGACTTGTTGGACTGTAGAAAATTGCAAAAGCATCTGCTGCAAACAGTATGTTTAAGTATGTTCGGCATCAACACTAAAATTAATGACTGCATGAATAGCTGCAACGTTGCAGGTATGGGATTTAATCTGGGAGGACATGATAAAGGCAAGTCGGTCCAGAACTCTGAAACAAGCATACGGTTACAATACCAAACACTTGAAACTGCAGTGCATCTCTTTTTGTCATGCGTTTAACCCTCTGGCTGTCAGTAGCGCATTTCGTCGTGATGATTCCTGCAGGAAACCTGGGGACAAACCATGCTACCGACAGCCAAAGGGTCAATAATGCTTGATAAGCGCAATATCCAGTCCCACTGAGATTAAATGAGTGCTGGTCTGTGACTTTAGGCCTTATGACTTGCAGCCACAAATCCCAAATGACAGATCAGACGGCAAACGGGAATGAATCGACAAACGAAGAGGTTTGTCAGTATTTTAGAATAGCAGTACATGTACATCTCAGTCTTTTTTCACTAGTTCCTGTCAAAAAATCCGGTGTCGTTGAGCCTGTGTGCTGGTCTGGTATTTTGACCTTACGGTGATGGCTGTAATGTCCAAAATCATAGACCAGCACATAAATAGAAATGAACTGATGAGAGAAGGTCTGTCAATATTTTGGAATCGTTCCACTACATGACGGGCAGCATGGGTGGGAGGCTGATCCCTGATGGTGGACGAGCCCCGCCACTCTTTTCTAGGTCACTGACTTCTCGCCGCAAACGCTTGATCTCCATCTTCTGCATGTCGATAATCTTTACCTGGAACAGAGTAAGCAGTTTACAAAATGGAGCCAATACAAACTACCATGAGCGTTTCTGTTTTTATCTGCAGCGTGACTGGCTTGCAGTCTGATGGCAGAAAACACTGCCTGTTGGTACAGGTCGGCCTCAGTATTATGTGCATCAGAGTATCTCAAAATCAGATATAACGCAGTCAGGTCTGTGTCTCTCAAGTAGATATCCAAAGCCCTCTGGCTGACTCCAGGCTTACTGTATTCTTCATATGCCTGTAAAAGTTCAGCACAACATTAACCCCTTTAGCCGCGTTTCTCAAATTTTGGAGGTGTTGCCTAACGACTATGTACCAGTTGTAGGCGATGGATTGATCATGATAATTCAAGGGTAGTGCCAAATGAGCTTGACGCCTTCAGGCGCCAAGCTCATCTGGCACTACCCTTGAATTATCATGATCAATCCATCTCCTGCTCAAGGTCTTGTGGCTAAAAGGGTTAACGAAAATACAGAGAGCGCCGTCTCACTCAATGGCTCAAACAAGCTTATGTGCAGCGACATAATGAGGCTGACCTGTACTTACAAATACTAATCTCAGGCAGCAGAACTGCAGTGATACCTCGACAAAACGCGTTACCAACAGCCGGAGGGTTAATTCTTACCTGTTCATCCATTTTCTGGTCCACAAGTGCGGAGGCTGGTTTGGTAGTTAGGCTCAGCATAGAGGTGCCCTCCCCGCTCTTCTTGTTCTTCTTGCTGTGCATGCCCAGTGCTGCCTCCATGTCGTGAATGTCGGTGCGGCACAGCTTCAGCTCTCGACGCAGGTCATTGATCTCTTTGATGAGCGACACGTTCTCCTGGTGTCGGGAAAACCACACGGAAATAAGGTGAATACTTCAGTCATGCCTGACCGACAGTTAACCCATTTAACCCCACGGCCACATGTCTTAAATGCTGGAGGTATCACCTAATGATTATGCAGAAGTTGCAGAAGATGGATGGACCATGATAATTCAAGGGTAGTGCCAGATTAGCTTGGTGCCAACAGGCGCCAAACTAATTTGGCACTACCCTTGAATTATCATGGTCCATGTATGCATCTATTTCCTGCTGTAGGGTGTTGGGGCTAAATGGGTTAACCCCTTCACTGCCAGAACAATAAGAACACCATGCAAATGCAAGAGCGACAACCTCATGAGCCTCTGCTGATGTGGTGATTCATGATGTACATAGCCTCTTGTTGACCCGATGATGATGTCCACTTGTAATGCGCATCCACTTCATGCTAGCAGCATGCTTAGGGCGCAAGAAAAAAAATGGTGCACAGTAGTCCTAGAATTAAAAGTCAAGAAACAGGTGGGTCTTGAGGTGCCTCCGGAAGATGCCAATGCGGTCAATGTCCCTCAAGGATTGTGGTAGTCCATTCCACAGCATAGGTCCGCAGTGTGAAAATGCCCGGAAACCAAGGCGCTTCTTTGTGTGGCTTTCAACACTTGGGGTGCAGAGATTGGACTGGATAGCATAACGGAGCTGCCTCGGAGGGTTATGATGTGGGACTATTTCCCGGAGGTACTCTGGTGAGGCTGGGTCATTTATAGACATGGCAGAATGAGAATCTTGTGATCAATTCTTTGCTTGACTGGAAGCCAGTGTGGTTAGGACAATTACAAGGGCAACGGCGACAGCATTTGCAGCATTGGCTGTCAGGACAGGTTGTAGTTTCCCAAGGGGGCGAAGATGAAGTAGCATCCCCTGACAACAGCATTGATATGGTCTTCCATGGTAAGACTGACATCGACAAAGACACCAAGATCTCTGACAGTCTTGGAGAAAGGGATGAGGGATTCACCAACACGGATGGCATCAAGAGATTTCATACCCAATTTGTTCTTGGGTCCACACAGAATTGCCTCAGTCTTATCATCATTTAACTTCAGCATGTTGGTTGACATCCAGGACTTGATTTCTTGGCAGCACGACTCGATTTTCTGCACTCTCTGAGAAGCAGAGACACTGTCGGGGTTAAATGAGTCATAGAGACCAGAGTCATCTGCAAACAACTGTCGCGCTAAACTGTACTTGTCAACCACACGTCCTAACTTAGTGGTGTAGAGAGAGAACAGAACAGGCCCTAAGACGGACCCTTGGACCCTGCATACTAGCCAGGTAACATCAGACGCCACACCATTAACACTGATGTATTGGAACCTGTCCTCAAGGTACGACCGAAACCACTGTAAGACACAGTCCATGAAGCAAACTCGAGCTGAAGTTTCTGCAGCAAAATCTGGTGATCTATGGTATCAAATGCCGCACTGAGGTCAATCTTGGTCTGTGTTCCTTGGCTTGGTGGGATTACTGCATGTTGAATTTCAAAGACATGACTTTGCGTCCGGTGGCAGTGAAGGGGTTAAAGGATATGATCCCTGATTTGCTTTGAGGCTGCCTGTTTACTATGATAGCTCAAGAGTTTTGTCTGTCTAGGTTGAAGAGGTGAAAAAAAGGACATAATCTCTGATTTGCTTTTGAGACTGACTGTTCACTATGATAGCTCAAGAGTTGTGTCTGTCTAGGCTGAAGATGTGTAAAAACGTTCCTAAGTGTTCAACCAACAGTTTAATTCCTGCCTTTTTATTACGACAGCTCAAAGGTTGTTTCCTTATTAGTCTGGTGCCTGGTATCATGGACTAGTTATTTTTCAGTCACGACTAGCTATATATTTCTGTCAAGAAAAAAATAAAATAGAAGTGTAGTACTTGTTTTTTTCCATAGTGTATGGTTTTCTTTGCTAGTTCTTTCTTTGGATATTTAACCCTTTAATTCTGGCAGGAATTGTCCTGACTAGATTTGCTACAGACACCCAAAGCATTCACTCTCTGGTCTTGATTTAATTTTTTGGTGTGAAAAAAAATCCCTGTTTGCTTTACCTGCATAATGCGGACATTGTCGGCTTTGTGGATCTCGGAGTCCTTCTCCAGCTTTTTGCGGAGAGATGCCACGGACCTCTCAAGGTGCTCCTTCTGTCTGCTGAACTCCTTCTGGATATCAGCATCCACGCTAGCTGATTCCGTCTGCAGATGAGAAGTTAATGAGTGGTCAAGACAAATGGACAGTGAGCAAAGTTAGACTTAGATGGCCCACGCACATCAAAAGCTAAGGAACTCATTGTCATTCTCAGTCGTTTGTCTACCTTTCCACCGCTGAGAAAAAATGTACCACAGTCCAACTGCAAGAGACATAAATTCTCATGACCCCCCCCACAATTGCAGGGGCTCATGGGGATCTATGCTTCTTGTTGGGTTTAATGTGTATCCATGTTCCTTAGACAACTGAACTGACAAAGATTTAAAAAAAGACAATGTGACCACTGGCAATGTAGGGGTTAAAAAAAGACCATAAAAAGAATGACATTGCGTAAATGGTTTTGTACTCGTTCTTTCAAAGCATGTTTCTTACTGTTGATTTGTGTTTGCATTTTACATGCTTGGAAGTCACTGTTTCAGTGTATATATTTTATAAGTTAATCGATCATGTCTCTACCATTGACCCTGTCGTCGTTCACCCATCTCCTGTGACTGGTTGTACACAAAGTTGTTGTAGCACACCTTTCAATTTTGTTTGTGAACTTAACATCAGGGAGGGGTAGGGGGTATACAAATTTACCCTTATTTTTCGGAATACACCAGTGTGTGAAATAAGTTTGACTAAAATAGTTCAAGGGTAGTTCCAGAATAGCTTGGCGCCTCTAGGCACCAAGCTATTCTGGCACCACCCTTGAACTGAAGCCATTGGTCTATATCTTTATCTGTAAGTACTATAATGTAGCTTGTATATGGCAGTGTACAAATTTGAAGCTATGTGTTAACAAAGTATATCACAATTCACTACTCACAATGTCCTCCTGCACATGTTTCTGATACAGGGCCTTGATGCTCTCCTTCAACATCTTGGGGTCCTGGATGTAACCAACACAGTTGTGCAGATCCGTCTTGAACCGACGCACAATCGCCTCCACATCACGCACCTGTGTAAGAAAACAAAATACAATGTACTAACGTTTTTACTGCCAGTAGAAATCTCAATAATTTTTGGGGTCATTCATCATAAACGCAAACAAATGTTATGAAATGAACCACCAGGTATCATCAGGCAGTGAAATTACGCTCCTGGAGATTAAACGTACGCTGTGTGCATTCCTCCCAAGAGCAAAACAAGCTACCAAAAAAAAAAAAGTTTCATCTGGCATAATCCATACCCTCTGTCGCTCCTGATGCATTTCCTTGTCGGTGGCCTTGAGTTTCTGGCGAAGTTCTGTAATGTTCAGCTCCAGCTGTGTGTTCTGCTTGTGGAATCGCTCCAACTCGCTCTCCATCTAAATACCACAACGTCAAGAAAAAAAAAATCATGTTTAGTTTTCTGCTAGTGGCATCGTTCGAACTTCACGAATATAATATATCCTATGGTCCATGGAGACTTCTTAACTGAAAGCTAAGCAATAAGAATGTAAAGTCAGCATGTGCGAACATCATATCAGACAGCAAATGATACATACCAACCCCCCCCCCTACCCCCCAGTACACACATCCTCCCTCTCTACCCCCCCCCTCTTTTCACACACACACACACACACAAACACACAACGCTCCCCCCCCCCCCCCCCCCCAAAAAAAAAAAAAAAAAAAAAAAAAAAATCACAACAAAAAAATCACAACACCCCCCCCAAAAAAAAACACAAAAAACAAACAAACAACAAAAAACACAAAAAAAAAACCCTAAGAAACAAAAGTAATGCAACAATCATAAGCTAAATGCACACCTCTTGGATCTGTTCCTTCATGTTTTTGATGTCGTTCTCGCGTGGCTCGATCTGTTTCTTTAGCTCCTTGATCTTGTAGTCCAGCACAAACTTGAACTTCTCCAGCTCTTGGTTCTTTTTCTTCAGGTCATAGATACGCTTCTCCTGAAAAATGCAAACATTCATTTCAGTTGGACGTGAAAGGATACAACTGAGAATATTTAGGCCAAATTTACCCTCCAGCCATGTCTGTTATGTCCTTCAGCAAAAAGCTGATAATTCAGAACTCAGGGCACAACGTAACAACTGTACTTGATAGGTAAGTAAAACCCATAGATTCATAAATCCTCATGCCCTCCCACATCTGCAGCGACTTATGAGGATCCATACTCTGTTACAGCATTGATGAAGGAAACATAGTCAAATGAAAAAAATTCATCAATCAGCTGGGAGCCCCTAACTCGTGATGAATTAAAAAATATTTCAGAAACACAATCTGTGTCCATATTCATACGCAAACAAGAACAGCATGTAAAGCCCTCATGTCTTGTCAACATACATGTACATGCATTTTTCATGCTTTTGTCAGCCTCCCTTGACCTTTCAAGTGGTCAGCCAAATAAACCTGCCTTGAAAGATCTTTTGCTATTCCACATGAGTCCAAAAATGATTGAAAACGACCAGTACTGACCTTGTCCTGGATGGTGTCATCTCTCTCCTGGATCTCCTTCTTGAGGCCCTGGATGTCCTTCTCCAGGTTGCGGATAATGTTGTTCAGCTTGGCTGTCTCTGCCTGCAGCTTCTTGATGTCCTCCTTGTGGTCATCAATCTCCTTCTGAAGGCTGGTGAACTGGTCAGGGAATAGAAGGGAAAGATGTTTAGCCTCTTGAATGTAAAGAAATAGTGAACATGATCCAGCTGCAAGAAGCATAGATAATGAGCCCCCGCAGTTGCAGGGGTTAATGAGATTTCTATGCTTCTTTGAATTTGTTTTCTTGGACGGGTGTTTTTTTTTTTATGTTGAATTAACCCTTATCATTCAGAATACACCAGTGTGTGAAATAAGTTTGACTAAAATAGTTCTGATGTTCCGACGTTCCAGGTGCCACCAAAACTCCGTGCCAGAAACAACATCAGCATTGGCACCTGGAATGTCAGAACATTAAGAACGCCTGGAAAGGTAGAGGAACTGACACACAAAATGAACAGATACCACTGGACCATCCTAGGACTGTGCGAAGTACGATGGAAGAATCTTGGGGAAACATCAACCCAGCAAAACCACAAACTGTATTACAGTGGCAGAGAAGACAAACACGAACAGTGTCAGATTTCTCGTCAACAAAGACATTATGAACACTGTCATGAGTTGTCGGCCAGTCTCCAGTAGGTTTATCACCATACGCTTGAGGGCAACCCCATTCAATATCACCATTGTACAAGTTTACGCCCCAACAACAGTCTATGGCGATGAGGAAATAGAAGACTTATATGACCAACTGCAAGAAGTCTTGGACCAGACCCCCAAGAAAGACATTCTTGTGGTTCTGGGAGACTGGAATGCCAAAATAGGAGAGGATGCTGCTAGGAACTGGAAAGGCACATGTGGACGCTACTGCAATGCAGAGACCAACGACAGAGGCTTAAGGCTCCTGGAATTTGCCAGCTCAAATGATCTAAAGCTGATGAACACGTTTGGCCCACACAAAGCATCCAGAAGATGGACATGGCACAGCCCGAACGGAGAGCATCATAACCAAATTGACTTCATCATGGTGAAGAGACGCTTCCAAACCAGTGTGAACATTGCCAAGACAAGAAGTTTTCCAGGAGCAGACATTGGAAGCAACCATGACTTTGTGATCCACCACAAGGACTGGCTGTCGGCACAGACCTTGAAGAAGATAGAAGCGAGGAAGCAGAAGAAAGCAGCGGTCAACAACAGTCGCACGAGAGCAGCCAAAGTAAGGGCACAGGGGGAATACTCGGAAGCCAACCGCGAGGTGAAGAGGAGTATCAGGGCAGACAAGAGGGCCTACACAGACAGCCTGGCAGCAGAGGCAGAAAAGGCAGCAGGCAGCGGCAACATGAAACAGCTCTACGACATTACCAGAAGATTGTCGGGTAAGTATGGCCATACAGAAAGACCAGTAAAAGACAAAGAAGGCAAGCCTATTGCAGACAGAGCAGACCAACTCGACAGATGGGCCGAGTATTTTGAAGAGTTACTGAACAGACCTAGCCCACCCGACCCCCCCCCGACATCCAGCCGGCAGAGACCGACCTACCCATCAGCTGTGACAGACCCAGCCGGGAAGAGATCAGAAAAGCAGTGGCATTTTTGAAGAATGGCAAAGCAACAGGGCCAGATGGCATCCCAGCGGAGTCTCTGAAAGCAGACCTAGAGACAACAGTTGAGATGCTGTACCCACTGTTTGGAAAGATCTGGGAAGAGGAGGTGATGCCAGCTGACTGGAAGGAGGGGTACCTAATCAAGCTTCCCAAGAAAGACGACCTCAGCAAGTGTTCCAACTACAGAGGAATCACCTTGCTGTCAGTACCAGGAAAGGTCTTCAACAGGATCATCCTAGAGAGAATGAAGAGCTCCGTTGACCCCCAGCTGAGAGACCAGCAAGCAGGATTCAGGAAGAACCGATCATGTACAGACCAGATCGCCTCTCTCCGCATCATCGTGGAATAGTCTCTGGAGTGGAGCTCCCCGCTGTACGTCAACTTTGTGGATTATGAGAAAGCATTTGACAGCGTGGACCAAGAGACTCTGTGGAAACTCCTACGACACTACGGTGTACCCACAAAGCTCGTCCGCCTGATCAAGAGCAGCTATGATGGCATGACATGTCGCGTGATCCACGAAGGGCAGTTCACCAGAGAGCTCCAGGTCAGAACTGGTGTCAGGCAGGGGTGTCTGCTGTCTCCGTTCCTCTTCCTACTGGCCATAGACTGGGTCATGAAGATGACCACAGAGCACAGACGAAGTGGAATACAGTGGACACTGTGGACACAGCTTGACGACCTCGATTTTGCAGACGACTTGGCATTACTGTCCCACACTCATCAACAAATGCAGGACAAGACCACGAGGCTTGCTGACATCTCGTCCCAAGTGGGCCTCACCATTCACAAACAGAAAACAAAGACAATGAGGCTGAACGCAACCAGGGAAGAACCAGTCTTGCTTGCTGGCACCCCGTTGGAGGAGGTGGAGTCCTTCACCTATCTCGGGAGCATCATAGACAAAAAAGGCGGCACTGATGCAGATGTCAGAGCACGAATCGGTAAAGCCAGAGCAGCCTTTCTCCAGTTGAAAAAAGTATGGAGTTCCAGAGAGCTGTCACAACACACCAAAGTCCGGATTTTCAACTCCAATGTAAAAGCAGTTCTCCTATATGGAGCAGAGACATGGAGATTGACAAAAACCACAGTCAACAGAGTACAGACCTTCATGAACAGTTGCCTTAGAAGAATTTTGAAAATCCACTGGCCAGAGAAGATCAGCAACGTCAGACTCTGGGAGAGAACAGAGCAGATAACAGCAGAGAATGAAATTGGGCGAAGAAGATGGGGATGGATCGGTCACAGTCTGAGAAAGCCAGCTTCCAGTATCACTAGGCAGGCATTGTCATGGAACCCCCAGGGAAAGAGGAAAAGAGGTAGGCCGAGAAACTCCTGGCGTCGAGACCTCCAAGCAGACATCAAGAGACTGGGAACCACCTGGAGTAGAATCGAAGGAGAAGCACAGGACAGGAGTTGCTGGAGGTCTCTCGTCGACGGCCTATACCCGGGTAGGGGTGACAGGCGTAAGTAAGTAAGTAATGACTTAGTGATGATGACCTTCCAACTCCGCCTAAAGAAGGTCAACAAGCAGGGTCCTTCCAGAATCAAGTTTGACCTCGAGAAGCTGAAAGACCCAGAGGTAGCGGAAGCCTTCCAGGCAAAGATAGGAAGAAAATTCGTGCCACTGCTACTTCTAGGTGCAGAAGACGCGGATGTGGACACACTGATCAACACATTTAACACTGCTGTAACCCAAACAACCAGTGAGATCCTTGGCAAACACCGACAAGCAAAGAAACCTTGGGTTACAGCCAACATCTTTGTTCTATGTGACAAGCGTCGAGAATTAAAGAAAAAGAAATCAGAGGTAGAAGGAGCTAAACAATATAGGGAAATTAACCAGGATATCAAAAAACAAACAAACAAACAAAAAAAAAAAACCAAAAAAAAAAAAACCATGAAAAAGGCAAAGAATAAGTGGATTGAAGATCATTGTAAACAAGTAGAAGAAAATCTGAACAAAAATAATAGCAAAAAAACATACCAACTGGTGAAAGACTTGTCCAGTGTAAAACAAGGACACTCCTCGATCATTCAAGATAGTGAAGGGGAACTGTCTTATGGAAGACCAAGACATACTGAAGAGATGGACAGAGTACTACTCAGATTTGTACAAGCACCGAGCTACAAGGGACCCAGGCATACTTGTCAACCCACACGTGACCAACAATGGCAACTATCCCATCCTCCGAGAAGAAGTAGAGGCTGCAGTGAAGTCGCTGAAAAATGTATTTTTCTTTAAAATAAATTTTTTCGAAAAATACTTACCGATGGATCGGGTCACTAGTCGCCGGAGATCAAAATGAGCCATGAGGTCAGCGAGGTCCCTGCAAGATCCCGGATCGGGTCGACCCAAATGGCGGTAAGTGTCAGCCACCATAGAAAGATAACCTCGAATGGTGATGGGTGCCAAGCCCTGATCCTCGAAGAGCCACAAGAAGAACTCCGCGAGTTGGGGCATAGTCAGAGTTGTGGGGGGGAGGTGTCGCGGCCCACACCACGACAGAAAAACCCGCCATTTACCCTCATAGACTTTCCTGGTGGAAGGCCGTCGAGCTGAAGCGATAGCCGCCACCGCTGCATCCGAGAAACCTCGAGCGGTGAAGGCGCGCCGCACAATCGCCAAGCGTGTAAGAGGAGGTTCTCCGGGCAAGGTTGAAAAAGATCCTGCCGGGGTTGTTTCAGCAATGTGGTAAGCGTTGGAAGCCACAGCGGGGGGTCCATGGCGAGACTCAGGAGATCTGTGGTCCAGTTCTTGTTCCACGAGAACGTTGCCACCAGAAACAAGACTGCATGGCAGCCTCTGAGCTTGAGAAGAATCCTGGGTACCAGGACAGACGGAGGGCACGCATAGGCCAAGAGACCCTCCCAGGGGATAGAGAGAGCATCCACCGCCCATGCAAGAGAATCTGGAACAGGGGAGACGAAGAGGGGAAGTTGTGCGTTCCACCTCGTCGCAAACAGGTCGGTCATGGGTGTCTCCCAGTGCCGGCAAATCATCCGAAAAAGGTCGGGGCGAAGAGCCCACTCGGTATGGAGACACTGGCCATGAAGAGATAAGGAATCTGCCAGCACATTCGGCCGTCCCGGGATGTGATGCGCCTGTAGCGAAATGCCCCGAACCCGACACCACACCAGAATATGGAACAAAAGAATGCAAAGGGAGGGGGAGCGTGTCCCGCCCTGCTTCTGAATATAGGAGACAACCGTCGTCGGAGAGAACCAAAACTGCCTGGTTGGTCACGTGTGGTTCCCAAGAGATCAGGGCGAGCCGCACTGCTTTCAGCTCCAACCAATTGATGTGTCTGCCCACCAAAACCGGTGACCAAACATCCACTGTCGTGTTGAAGTCCTGGAGCAGGTGAGTACCTCAACCGGAAAGACTGGCATCCGTGCAGATCGACAGGGAAGGAAGCGGGGACACGAGGGGAACCCCCGACGCCAACCACGCGGAATCCGTCCACCGAAGGAGATGCGGCCGAACTAAGTGCGACACCGGAACGCAAACCTCCAAATCTCCCGAAGACAGACGCCAAAGAAGGAGGAGATGAAGTTGAATTGGACGCGAGTAGAGCCGGCCAAGGGGAAATCACCGCATCCATAATCCTGGTAAAAACCCAGGGACTGAGAGTGAGGCCGAAGGGCATCGCCCGGAATGATACACCACTCCGTGGAAGGCGAAGCGAAGGTATCGGTGAGCCGAAGGGTGTATAGGAACATGAAGGTATGTATCGGCAAGATCCAGACCGACAGCCAAATCCATCGGTTGGACGGCGGCCCACAGGGCGCGGGTCATTCTATACGAAAGGACGGAGTAGGCAACAACGGAAAGGTCTATCACCGGACGCCAACCTCCGTCCGACGTGGGGACGATGAAGAGACGACTGTAGAAAGCCAGAGAATCTTGTCGCCGGACGAATTCCGTGGCGGATGTGAGAAGCAAGGAAGCCACTGCGTCCTGTAAAGCCGTCATCTTGACGGGATCGTTCGGAACCCGAGTCCAAAGCGGGGAGCGGCGAAGAGGAGGAGGGCGAAGAAGCGAGAGGTGAAGACGCTCCGAAATGGTAGAAAGGAGCCATGGGTCGTCGGGAACAGTGAGAAGAAAGATGGTGAGCCATGGGCCAGATGTCCGTATGCGTATCCTTCACGGCTTGCCAAGTGGAGCCAAACAGCAAAGTACCGCCGATGGGCGCCTGGCGGAACTGAGCCTTGACTGTCGAAGAAAACCCAGAACAACCAGCAAGAACTGCATCCCGTCTAAGTAAATCACAGTTGATGGCGGCAGCTATCGCATTTGCAGAAGCATGTTATGCAGCCCGATTAGCCACCACCGAAAGAGAATGTATCTCTCGCAGCGGCGCAGTAGAGTGAGGATCCCAATGGTCTTCAAGAGCGCGTACCATCGCCTGGGTAGCGAGATCGCGGAAGCGGGAGCAGACCAGCGTGTTGCGGATCATGACAGCAGTTTTATCAAAACCGCGAGGGACCCGGGCAAAGGCAAAGCGGCGTTCACCCACCTGTAAATCCGCCGTATCATCAAGCTAAGGCAAAGGGCACGCAAAAGCCTGAGAGTGACCTGCGTACCAACGTTGGGGGAAGCGAATGTCTACGCCGTCAGGTCACTTAGTATAGGAAAAGAAGAGAGGCTCTTTGAAAGTGCCAATAGGCAATTGCGCCGAGAACGCCTCCGCCAGATCTCGAAAGCCAGATGGTGGCGGAAGAGATCGGAAATGCTTAGGGTGAAGGGAAACATCCACCGAAGACGACGCCTTTCGCTTCAGAGGAGGTGTAGGGAGGCAAATCGGCCCATCAGCCCATAAATCCACCGCATCATCGGCGTCTGGGGGAAGAGAGCGAAGAATGAGGTCGGAGGCCTCGTCAAAGGACCGTTGAGTCTCGACACCCGGAGTGAAACAGTCCGAGGACGGAGAACAGCTGTGTTGAGAGTCCGCGGGTAAAGGACTCTAGATGGAGAAAGGTGCGGCAAAACCCCAAGGTCGCAAGCAGAATCCACCGGATGAAGGCGAAGAACATCCTCTTGAACCAGCGTTGCCAAACGCCAGGGGAAACAGGACCCTTGGAAAGAGTAACGATCGCGCGGTGGCCGGAGAAGATCGCCGAGGGACAGATGAGGAGTCCAGGTGCCCAGTTCGCCGAGAACTCCGACAGTCACATGAAGAAGAATAAGAAGGACGCCGTAAGGAAGAGGGCAGATGCTGACAGCTCTCAGGCAAAAGCAGGCGACGAGCAGGAGAACGGGAACGGGACCAGGACTGTCCCCCCTCTGGAGCACAATGAAGGTGGCGTCGACAGCACTGCGAAGGACGTTCGAAGCGAAGGGGATCCACCCGTCATCGAGAGGCGTGTCACGAGCGACGGGTGGCAGGAGAAATCCAGGAATCACGGTGACAGGGGACTGACGATGGTGTAGGATCCCGAAGGGAAACGTCTGCAATAGGAGAATAAAACCGACGGAAGGGGTGAGAAATACGCCGAGAGGACGTACCAAGTGTGGCACGAGTGCGCGGTGACTGGCTTTTAGCCAGGGCGCGAGGAGACAGTGGTTGAGACGAAGCGCCGAGCAACGAGTCGTGATGTGACGACAATTGTTGAAGTTGCGACGGAAAAGTGCAATTGGGTAAAGTCACGTCTGGCTGGAGAGGGCACGCGCCAGGGACTGCCGATGGTCGCTGTCTCCTCTCCCCAAAAAGATGGGCTGGACTCCGTTGGAGACCCGTCTTAGAAGGCCGAGTCTGCGGAGCTGGCTGAGTTGCGCGGTGACTGGCTTTTAGCCAGGGCGCGAGGAGACAGTGGTTGAGACGAAGCGCCGAGCAACGAGTCGTGATGTGACGACAATTGCTGAAGTTGCGACGGAAAAGTGCAAGTGGGTAAAGTCACGTCTGGCTGGAGAGGGCACGCGCCAGGGACTGCCGATGGTCCTGTCTCCTCTCCCCAAAACGATGGGCTCGACTCCGTTGGAGACCTGTCTTAGAAGGCCGAGTCTGCGGAGCTGGCTGAGTTGCACGGTGACTGGCTTTTAGCCAGGGTGCGAGGAGACAGTGGTTGAGCCGAAGCGCTGGGCAACAAGTCGTGATGTGACGACAAGTGTTGATTTTTTTTTTTTTTTTTTTTTTTTTTTTTTTTTGCGACGGAAAAGTGCAATTGAGTAAAGTCACGTCTGGCTGGAGAGGGCACGCGCCAGGGACTGCCGATGGTTGCTGTCTCCTCCCCCAAATGATGGGGTTGCCTCCGTTGGAGACCCGTCTTAGAAGGCCGGGTCTGCGGGGCTGGCTGCGAAATACGCTCATATGAGCGGGGGCGTACATTCTCACCTGGTGTAAAACCACCCGCAGCGGGAGGGAAGGTTTCCAACACCCGCTCCTGAGTGGCAAAGAGCTGCAGAGAAGAAACACCGATAGCGGCAGAGCTGGTGGTGATAGGACAAAGAGGAGCTTCGTCGGACTGTACAGGGTGCTGACGACGGTAGAATTTCCACATTTCGGACCAGCGATCTTCTTCCCACTTAGCACAAAAATCACAAGTGTGGTCCGATGCACATCCCGAGCAAGGCAGGCAGCACAGATGTAAGTTACTAGGCCACTGGAAATTTTTACAGTTGGGGCACGTTTTTTAAGAAGAAAACTGCAACAGTGAACAGAGCGGAAATGAAACGCGCGTAGCCCAGAGGCTACGTAACCGAGCAGACGACCGTTAAAACCGACAATCGAAGACGAAGTCGAAACGAACGGCAAAATGCCGCAAATCCACGGAAATTGCCCAATTCGCCACAATCATCGCGGGAGGCAATGTCCGAGGCCTTACCTGGCCTTGTTAAGACAAACAAGGCCGAAGAATGGACAAAAAAGACGATGATAACGGGAGACTGAGAAAGAAGGATCTAAACAAAATGGCAGTCAAGTATAGAACTGGAAATAACGGCCTCTCGCGAGATTTGGACAGGAAGTCATTCCGAGGATAAGGAGGACACTCGGGGGGATTGGGTAACTGCTTGCTAGAGGTATGTCCCTGGTTGTGTGGCAACACAACAATTTTTGGAGACTGAAATTGTCAGTTAAGTATATCTTCCTCTCAGTAATACCATCGGTAACGATTTTGAAGAAATAAAAGGGAAGGCAGCAGGAGCAGACAACATACCTGCAGAGCTAGTCCAAGAAGGGGGAGAAGACATGATAAGCGCCTTACTAACAATCTGCAATAAGATCTGGCAGTCAGGGGATTGGCCCACACCATGGACCCAATCACTTATAATAACTCTCCCCCAAAAAGGCAACTTACATCAATGCCAGAATTATCGCACGATCAGTCTTATATGCCACCCAAGCAAAATCATGTTAAAGATCCTACTGAACAGGCTGAAGCCACAGGCAGAGGAAATCATAGCTGAGGAACAGGTAGGCTTCAGACCAGTGCGCAGCACAACTGAACAGATCTTCAAACTGAGAGTTCTATGTACCTCCAGCACCAGCAAGACCTCTACCATGTCTTTGTGGATTTTAAGAAAGCGTTTGACAGGGTGTGGCATGCAGCCCTTTGGTCCACCATGAAGCTATACAACATCAATGCCAACCTGATCAAAGTCATAGCAAACCTTTACAACAAGGCCACTAGCGCAGTCTGCTTCAATGGCAAAATAGGAAACTGGTTTAGGACTACAGTCGGAGTCAGACAAGGCTGCTTGCTCTCACCTACTCTTTTCAACATCTTCCTGGAAACAATCATGACAGATGCTCTGAAAGATCATGAAGGAACTGTCAGTATTGGAGGCAGAACAATCACGAACTTGCGCTTTGCGGACGATATTGATGGCCTTGCAGGAACAGAGAAGGAGCTAGCTCAGCTGGTGGAAAAGTTGGACAGTACAGCCATTGCATATGGGATGGAAATCAGTGCAGAGAAGACCAAACTGATGACAAATAACACAAGTGGCATTGGCACTGACGTCATGATTGGAAGCCAAAAACTGGAAACAGTTAATAAATTCAAATACTTAGGAGCCATTGTGACAGATGAGGGATCAAAACCAGAAATACTGCCCAGGATTGCGCAGACAAGAACGGCACTGACAAGATTGAAGACCATATGGAAGGACAGAAACATCACACTCTGCTCCAAGATCAGACTGATGCGCTCCTTAGTCATCTCAGTGTTCTTGTATGCCTGCGAGTCATGGACCCTCACATCAGACTTGAAAGGAGAATACAAGCCACTGAAATGAGATGTTTTTGAAGGCTGCTTGGCATTTCATACAGAGATCACATCACAAACGAGGAAGTTGGAAGTAGAATTAGGCAAGCCCTATGAAGACCTATTAGCCATTGTGAAAAAACGCAAACTGAAGTGGTATGGGCATGTCACACGTTCAACAGGGCTTGCCAAAACAATCCTGCAGAGGACTGTGCAAGGAGGACGAAGGAGAGGAAGACAGAGAAAAAGATGGGAGGACAATATCTCAGAGTGGACAGGACTGAGGCTGGGCGATACGCTAAGAATGGCAGAGAACAGAGTGGAATGGAGGGAGCTGGTTGCCAAGTCATCAGTGGTGCCCCAACGGTCGGCAAGACTATGGGATATAGATAGATAGATAGATAGAGAAAATAGTTCAAGTATAGTGCCAGAATAGCTTGGCACCTCTAGGCGCCAAGCTATTCTGGCACCACCCTTGAACTAAAGCCTATATCCTTATCTGTGAGTACTATAATTTAGCTTGCATATGGCAGTGTACAAATTTGAAGCTTTTAACCTATGATATGGGTTAACAAAGACAGTCTGAGTCAACTGGCAGTTAAGGGGTTAACCGCAGAAAGAGTGATTACATAGACTTAATCCCCTTGAGGCAGGACTGGTTAACTCTTTACATCCTGAAAATGAAATAGCCATTTTTCAGGCTATCCTTGAGGTCCACATCACAGTTCTGGAGACAAATTGACCATGATAGTTCAAGGATGGTGTCAAAATAGCTTGATGCCTACGTCTGCCAAGCTATTCTGACACCACCCTTGAACTATCATGGTCGATCCACATCCTGTTGTAGCATGTCAGACGTTTATAGGTTTAAAAAAGAACTGTGATGGTTAAAGAACTGTTCCAGATCATAAAATAGCTTTGCGTCTGCTCAAAAAGAACAGCCAGCTAATAACAGGCAGTTATTATAGAGTTCAAAAGTAAAAGCAGAACTAAGTCATGCATGGAAGACCGTTTTTGTGTATGGATTTGTTAGACCCTCCAGTCAATTTCAGCATGTAAACTGCCAGATATTTAGCCTACCAACCAACCATCATTTGTATTGCCACGCAGGTAGCTAAATCCCTAAACCCCTCTCGGTTATGCACATGGCAAAGGGATATTTCTTACATGGCATGGAATATCATCTACTCACACAGTAAATTGTTATTGTCAAGCACAAGTGAAGTAACCATAAATAACAAATTCATACCTTCTTCTTCATGATGCCCGTTTCTCCCTTGAGTCGCATGTTAGCCTCTTTCTCGTCACGCAGTCTCCGCTCGTACTTGTTCTTGATGTCCAGGATTTCTCGGTCTGAATCTTCCTCAATCTGTTTCTTTGTTTCCTCGTACTCACGGCTCTGTTGTCTTGCTTCGTCATTTGACTGAAAAATAAAAATCAATCTGGATTAAATTATATGAAGAAAAGAAAATTTGGATCAAACTGTAAAAAGCCCAGTGAGGAAAAGGACCTGGGCTGACATCAGCCTTAATTGGCCTGCACATGGTTGTGCGCAGGCCAACTAAGGCTGACATCAGCTGTTTGCATTTTGGTTAGAGGAGGAAGTAGCTGCTGGTATGATTAAATAAAAAAAGCAACCATCTATACCTCATGGATCAATGACTCAAACATGCCTCATTCATAATTGTATGCCATAGACTTTTAACCCTTTTTGACCCACAGGTGCTTTTCCCAAATTTTGGAAGTGTTACTGAATGACTATGTTGCAGGAGGCGGATTGACCATGATAATTCAAGGGTAGTGCCAGATTACCTTGGTGCCTTCAGGCGCCATGGTAATCTGGCACCACACTTGAATTGTCATGGTCAATCAATCTCCCGCTGTAGGGACTCGGGACTAAATGGGTTCAGAGACACTGTTCACCTGTTGAAGTTTAGTGGCCATCATGAAAAGAAAAATAGGTCACCTGCTCCAGTTTGGTAGTCATCTCTTGCAGCTTGGTCTCATAGTACTCTGTGAGTTCCTCCAGGGCACGTTCCTTGCTCTCCTCCATCTCCTGCAGCTGTCGGTCATAGTCCTCCTGCATCTTCATCATCTTGGCCTGCTGCTCCTGGAACTTCTCATACTCCAGCATCAGCTTCTGGTTGTTGGCCGATTCTGTTGACAGTTACAACAATACAACATACAACAATATTAAAACAATGCCAATCGACTTGTACTCTGCCTGAAAAATGCGAACACAATGCAATGCAAGAGGCAAAGAACCTCATGAGCCCCCGCAGGTGCGGGGGCTGATGAGTTTTTTTGCCTCTTGCTGGCCATATTTATATCCATGATGAGATTAGTTGGTGCTGAATTTACCCTGCTTTCAAAGAAATAATCTGCATCCACCGGCAGTGAAGGAGTTAACCCATATCATACAGAGGCTAAAAGCTTCAAATTTGTACACTGCCATATGCAAGCTACATTTTAGTACTTACAGATAAGGATATAGACCAATAGCTTTAGTTCAAGGGTGGTGCCAGAATAGCTTGGCGCCTAGAGGCGCCAAGCTATTCTGGCACCACCCTTGAACTATTTTAGTCAAACTTATTTCACACACTAGTGTATTCCGAATGATATGGGTTGATATGCGATAACAATTACAGCGTTTCCCAGAAACACTATAGTTGCATGCCTACATTACACAGTATATGGCAGGCTTCAACTCATTCCGCCCTGATACACTAATGCAGGAGACTAACTAACAATATATGACAGTTAAAGGCCTCTTACAAATGTAAGCCATATAAGGTAAGCCATATAAGGTAAGCTGTGGTCACAAAAACATGTCCGAAAAGCCAATACTGTTCTGTTGATATCTCTAAAATTTCATGCATTGTTATCATAGAAAAGTACGGACGGGACCTCTTAAAAACATACACCCAACTTTTGTTATATATGACCTCGTTAAAAGTGAAATTAACTGCATTATCACTTTCATATCACTGCCATATCTAGACATGAAAATCTTACCAAGGTCTTGCAGTTCTTTGGCATGTTTTTCCATCAGCTCTGCCATCTCTTCCTCATGCTTGGCCTCCTCTTTGTCTTTGTCTGTTTTCAGCACCTGTACAAAACACCCAAACATGCCAAATGAAGGAAAATAATTTTGTTGTTGTTGTGATTCTTTTTTTTTTTTCATTCGTGAATCTTCTCACTATATATAATATGTTTTAATTGCTCATATGTTTGTATCCACATCTTTTTTATGGCGTGAAGCTGTGAAGCTGAAGAAAGATTTCCATCATTTGTTTACACAACGTATTTTAAATCGTTGAATCTTAACACCATTAACAACAAAAAGCACCCAATGCAAGTAACCACTTATTGTGAGGTTGTCTCCCCTGATGTCTCCCCCTTTAACCCTGCATTTTGCATCAAGAAATCAGCCACACACTTGATTATGGTGATTTTACAATCGGAAACTAAAAACAAACAAACAAACACAAGTCTAGTAATTTGGACTTTACATGTTTTGGCTATAAGGTCCGCAATCACAGACCATCACATAATGCACCTAATTTTTCTGATTCGTTTAACCTGGTTTTTGGTCTTGAGGGATTCCATTTCCTGGATGAACTTCTCAGTAAGTTCCTTCATCTTCTCATTGTAGTTCATGTCCTTCAGACGTAGCTGGTACTCATTCTCCATCTTCAATTCCTCAACGCGAGAGTTCAGGTCTGCCATCGATGCATTCTGTGACACAGGAGAATTTAATTCTTTATATTTGTAAGCTAGAGATGCATGCATGTATGTAATTCAATTAAGCCTTTTCATTCTGATAATTACTGCTTGAAATTAACTTAGCTATGATAGTTCAAGGTGGTGCCAGAATAGCTTGGCGCCTTGATAATTATAATTGTTCCTAAAACTGCCATTCACAGCTGATGCACGTGCATGTTTCATTCTAAATTTGCCATGGGGTGTCTTTACTGTATTTAACTCTTAAACTCCCAGAGCTAAATGACTTCCATTCCATCGAATAAAAGTCATTTAGTTCTGGGAGTTTAAGAGTTAAAGCCATGGCCGTCTTGACCAAATTTTGGAGGTTTCGCCCAACGACTATGTATCAGTTGCAGGAGATGTATCAACCATGATAATTCAAGGGTAGTGCCAGATTAGCTTGGTGCCATCAGGCATCATGCTAATCTGGCACTAATGTACCTTGAATAATCATGGTCAATCCATCTCCTGCTGTAGCGTGTCAGGGCTAAATGGGTGAAACTATCACTTGACGCTGATCAAGTCATGTGCAGTGTCAGTGTGGCATTTAGATCCTGGCTGTCAGCATGCAAGGACAGCACTACAATCACTGTGTCTGTACACAGCTGTTGGCCTTTAACCCTTTGGCTGTCGGCAGCGGTTTATGTTGCAATGATTCTTGCTGAAATCATCACAACAAAAAATGCTAGTGCCAGCCAAAGGGTTAGTTAGGATGTTGAGGCTTTAACCCTCTTTGTGCTTGGAGCCACTAGTACTGTTTAACTCATTCATGGCCAGCCGCATCTGGATGCGCAGCTTATGTTGAGGCTTTAACCCTCTTTGTGCTTGGAGCCACTAGTACTGTTTAACTCATTCACGGCCAGCCGCATCTGGATGCGCAGCTTATGTTGAGGCTTTAACCCTCTTTGTGCTTGGAGCCACTAGTACTGTTTAACTCATTCATGGCCAGCCGCATCTGGATGCGCAGCTTATGCTGCGCATCCAGATGCCGCTGGCCGTGGATGA
The DNA here is from genome assembly GCA_036245525.1 of Semisulcospira habei. Lineage (NCBI taxonomy): Eukaryota > Metazoa > Mollusca > Gastropoda > Semisulcospiridae > Semisulcospira > Semisulcospira habei. The sequence goes on along the minus strand of BTPG01000005.1, from coordinate 134,722,620 downwards.
GTTAAGGTACCAATTGCAATGGCTGCAGGCACAAGAGATTATGACAGACCGGGCACTGACCTTTTCTTCCAGGTCACTCTTTGTGATGAGGATTTCCTCTGCCCATCCGACCTCCTTGTCCCGCTTCAGCCCACGACCTTCCTTGTCTTGGATTTTCCATAGGATGATAGACGCGTCCTCTGCCACTGTGATCAGGTACTGGTCATCATATGTGATCTTCATCTGTTGGAAGATAACAAAACTTGCTTTGGGTCCAGCAGAATACTGAATTATTAACTGAATTATCTGAAATCACGAGACTAGTTAAAGCCCACCAAATACCTTTTAGCTCCATATGCCCTGAGGACAAATTATCAAATTTGTGTAGATATCCTCTGAGGTCTATATCACAGTTCTGCAGACAGATCGACCATGATATTTCAAGGTTGGTGTTAGAATAGCTTGGTGCCTCTAGGCGCCAAGCTATGTGGACACCAACCTTGAAATATCATGGTCGATCCACATCCTGTCATAGTCTTTCAGGGCTTTATGGGTTAGTATGCGATTATTTCCCACAAAGGGCTCATGGGGGTCTATTCCTCTTGCTGACAAAATTTATGTCCATTTTCTTGGACTGGTTGAGTTATATACAATACAATACAATACAATACAATACAACTTTATTGTCTGTTCAAGTCAAAGCACGACAGAAATTAGCCTTTTGGCTCGTCATAAAACAACAAAACAAGACACTAATAAACACTATAAGAACATTCCATTAAAATTATCATTGCAGCAATCTATCACAAGCAATCTATCACAAGATGGGAGGTAATGTTAAGTAGATCACACATGATATATCACGTCATTATAAACAAGAGTTCAAAATCGAGATAGCAGATGGAATAAAAGACTTCTTAAAAACATACTTTTTGGCAAGTGGAATGTTGAAACGTCTGCCTGATGGTAGCATTTGAAACTGATCAAATAGTGGGTGACGAGGATCACTAACAATGCTAGCAGCTTTTCTTCAGACAGCCCTATGGTACAGATCATCTAATGGGTACTGTCCTAGGCCAATGATCTTCCCAGCTGTTCTAACGATACGTGACAGTCTGCCCATGTTTTTCATACTGAGGTTGCCATACCAAGCATGCAGTGATGTTAAAAGTCAGTATGATTTTAATCAGTGATCATTCAATCAGTATGCTTTCAATATGGCGATCAGTCTCCAGTAGTTTCATTCATGGACTAACAAACAATGAATTACATATCTAAGCTCAGCAGGACAAGGAGAATTGATCACCAACGGACATCAGGGGGTGAAGTCACGATGTAAACGTACCTTAGAAATGGCAGCTCCGTGACCTTGATGCTCCTGCCACTCCCCAGGTATAGTGAGTGGGAACTTGACCGACCACATCGTGCCCCGCACTGTGCCTGCAAACAACATGCGTCCGGAGTGGGACAGTGCTACATTGGTCAGTGTCATGTCTCCTGCTGGCACCTCTCGCAGAATCTGTAAAAGAAAATTTGCATATTGGTCAGGATCCCTAACTCTTGCAGTTGGGCACATTGTAAACCTTTCATGGCTGAGAAAAATGTACCCAACTACAAGAGGTAATTAAAGCTCCTTATGAGCCCCTGCAGTTGTAGGGGCTCATAAGGATCTATGCCTCTTGCTGATTGCAACTTTGTATCTATGTCCCTTGAATGGCTTGTGCTCCTTGATGTTGAATTAACAAAGATTTCAGAAGTACAATCTGCGATAACTAGCAGTGAAGAGTTTACGGGTAAATATATTACTGTTTGACAGAAGCTACACACAGTCAGCTTACCTGTGAATCAGTGATCTCCTTCAGCGTTTTGTCTGAGCCGGCTGCAAAGGTGGTCTTCCCATCAGGTGTGATGGCAACACCTGTGTAACTGCATGACTTGAGCACGCTCTCCCCGACACGCTTGCCAGTGAATGCATCCCACTCATACACGGCACCATCCATACCACAAGACACGATCTTGCTATCATCAGCGCTCCAGACAACAGATCTGACTTTGCCGTTGTGGCCCTTGAGGTTGGTGACACACTCAAAGGTGGTGGTGGAATATATCTGGATGACATTGCCGTGCACTGCCGCAAACATGTGGCCACCATTGCTGAAGGAACACTGAAACAATCAGATACGATATTTGAATGAGAAAATGTATCAACAAAAGAACCAAACATTATTTGTTTTTTCAAAATACATTACCGATGGCATTACTATCTGGAATACACTCTATTGCCTATAGATTTCAGCAAAAGTTGTGTATAGCACACAACTGGGGAGGAGACACCAGGGATCCAAGCACTAGGACCCCGGGTGGCCTCCCCTTGCTACCCTATCCCGGCGAGCACAGGGCGACCTCGTCAGTTTCACTCATAGCTCGACCGGGGACGGTCGAGTTTTTTGCCTTCTCCGTTCTACGGGTTTTTTCGTCTTCAGTGATTATTTGACTTTGGGCTTGAATTGGAGTTTCGATTCAGCCCTGGACTCACTACATTCGTGGCTTTTCTCTTTTTTGCTTGGACTAGTTGTGAACTGTGCGCCGACCGGTTTTTACCGGCTCTGACTTTGTGAGCTTCACCCTTGGCTTGGCCTTGGGGTTCGACGACGCACGTGACTTGTGCCCTGCTGTGTTGTGCACGGTTGACTTTTCTTCGCCGGCGTAGTTGGCCTACGGCCTTATGGCTTCTTCTGTGTTGAAGACTTGCCTCCTTTGCGGGGACTTACAGTGGCCGGACGATGCACACGACTCTTGCTTGCCGTGTTTGGGCTGTTCTTCGGACAGAACGTGTGACGTTTGCGCCGCTTGGACGGAAGACCGGTGGTCGCGCATGTGGGACTTCTACAGACGTGACCGGCCCCCTCGCCCGCTTCTGTCTCCCCGGGATCCTCCACGGGTGGACGTCATTCCCTCGGCGCTTCGGGCTCCTCTCCGCTCCGTCGTTCGGGCTGTCCGGCCCACAGGTAAGTCCCCTTCCTGTACCGTTACCTCGCAGGTTCTCCCTCCCCTCTCCGAGTCTTCGGAGCAGGGTAGGCGAGTTTCGGAGTCACGCTCCCCACGCTCGGCTTCGTTAGCGCGTGGCTTGAGCCCCATATCGTTTCCCACCCCCCGCTCTGCTTCGGGCGAGCGGTCTGGGAGAGCTGAGCGTTCGTCGGCCACCCCCGGCTCTAGGTCTCCGGAGCGGGGGCGGGTGACTGAACGCAAACATAAGAAAGAGAGAAAACGTGATAAGAAAAGCTCTCGCTCACACTCTGAGGCTTCGGAACATGACTCGAGACCGTTAATAATGCTGCCTTCCCGCTCTGTGTTTTCCGAACGGGCCCGGCATGCTTCGCTTTCTTCCCCCCCCGCCCGCCCCGTCTCGCCTGGGCGGGCCCGGGGTGAGGTTGACTCTCGCCCCCCACGCTCCGAGGCGTCGGAGCGGGGGTCGCGTGCTCATAAATTGTCCCCTCCCCACTTCGCTTCGCCTGAGCGGGCTTGGCGTGACCTTATACTGTCCCCCCCCCCCCCCCCCCCCCCCCCCCCCCGCCCCGTATTGACCAGGCGGGCCCGGTGTGACATCGTCGCGCGTCCTCCATGTTCCGAGGCATCGGACGTGGGGCCGCGTGCCCGGTATTCGTCCCCTCCCCGCTCCGCCTTTCCTGAGCGGGCTAGGAGAGACACTTTGCGGTCCCCCCCCCCCCCCCCGCACCGGTTCTCCCAGGCGGGCCAGGGGTGACCAGACCACTTCGTCGGTATTCCGATCGCGGCTATGTCACTCACGTCGGCTTCTGCGTGCGGATCCCGACTTCGAGGTGGACCGTCGTTTTGCCATGGTCCCTCCGTTGCCGCGGCGCCCCTCTCTGCGTGCGTCGCGGGCGGCTACGTCTACCTCGCGCGCGGCGGTGCGGCGCTCTCTTAGCCGCTCGCCCCTTTCGTCTTTTCCGCGAGAGGATCGGTTTTTGGAACCGGACGTCCTCAGCCTTCATCCGACGGACTCGGCCTCGGCGATCTTCTTGCAGGACTCGGCGGCTGGATCTCCGTCCCGCCTTTCCGCTGTCTCGTCGGCCTCCGCCTCGTCAGACGTCGCCGGCCCATCGCTCGGATCGCAGACGGTCCACGCCCTGGGTGAGGCATCCAAGCTTATCGCCAAGTACCTACCTCCCGACTTCTGTCCGCCTTCGCCTCCTCCGAAGAGAAAGGCTTCGGCCATGGTCGACGCGCAGAGGCCAGTCAAGCGCCGCAAGTCCCTCCCGCAGCCAGCCGGCTTCCGGGACCTCACCGATGCTTTCTCCGCCCAGCTGCGAAATGACGCTTTCGGCGACACGGGTTACTTTACCGCCGCTCGATGGCCTGTGGGAATCAACTTGAGCTTCCGCCAGGCCTGGTACGCTGGACACTCCCAAGCCTTCGCCATACCTCTTCCAGCAGTGGATGCGGCGGCCTTAGTGCAGGCGGGCGGCCGCAGACTTGTCCAGAACTCTTGGCCTCGGCCTCTCGACAGGATCGCCTCCTTAGCGCGGAACTCGCTGGCGTGTTCGGGATTCTTGGAACTGGCTACCCAGGCAGCCCTGCAGTGCCTACAGGATACTTGGGACCTGGAGGTTCAGTCCCCGCTCCGTGACGTGCAGTCCATCCTGATAGCGGCCAACCGGGCCGCCTACCATTCCTCCGCCAACGCCATGGCAGCAGCTGCCAATTGTGACCTCTGGAGGCGGGATACCCTTTTGCGCCTCTGCTCGGACCTTCCCTTGTCAGTGAAGACCCAGCTCCGTCAAGCCCCCTTAGGTGGTCCTCAGCTGTTCGGCGACACTTGGCAAACCGTAAAGGAATCTTCCAAGGACTTGTGGCCCAAGCCGGCATCTACCCCAGCCTCGACCCGCTTTCGCGCCCCCCGCCCGGCCGGGGGTCGTGCCCGGCGGTCTTTCAGGCCCTCCGTTCTTCCAGTCGGATCTTCGTGAGGTCGGGCCCATCCATTCCAGGCTCCTCAGGCTGGCCCCGCCCCTCGCCCTTCTTGGCCCCGCGGCGCCCGTAAATTGGGCGCGGTCGGGCTCATTGACTCGCCCCCACCATCGCCCCCGCCCTCAGTCCTCGGGTCTCCTGTCGGCGGGCGGCTGTCGCTCTTCAGCGATCTTTGGAGATCGCTGTTCCCGGACGACCCCTGGATTCTTTCCACGGTTACCTCAGGCCTGCAACTTTCGTTCCTGTCTCCTCCGCCTCTTCGCAGGTCGCCCATGTGGACCCAGGAACCGCTCGACGGCACACAGGCAGACGCTCTGCGCGGGGAAGTGGCGGCCCTCCTCACCAAAGCGGCGACAGAGGTGGTTTCGCGGCAGGACTCTCCGGCGTTCTACAGCCGACTCTTTCTAGTCCCCAAACCAGGTGGCAGCGTTAAACAAGCGCTAAACAAGTTCATTTTGGCCCCTCGTTTCAGGATGGAGACGGCCAGGACACTCCGTGTGGCCGTCCGACCGATGGACTTCGCGATCAGCCTCGATCTGTCAGACACCTATCTGCACGTCCCGATTCATCCGTCGTCTCGCCGGTACCTTCGGTTTGCCTTTGGGGGGATCGTCTACCAGTTCTGCGCCCTTCCTTTCGGCCTCAACATCAGTCCCTGGGTATTTACGAGACTGCTCGACGCCGTGATGGCCTACTTCCGTCAGCGCTCCCTGAGCCCGACCTCCAATTACTTAGACGACCTTCTACTGCGCAACTTTGTTCCGCAGCACTCCAGATGGACAGAGATGCCCTACTTTCCCTTCTGCGTCGTCTCGGTTTCCTGCTCAATTTGGGGAAATCCGATCTTTCTCCCTCTCGACGGTTTCTACATCTGGGGATGGAATTCCTGACCGACCTCAACCTTGTCCGCCTGCCTCTGGCCAGGCGGCAGAAGATCGTCGACTTAGCGACTTCGATGGGGATGGGATCCTCCTTCACCGCCAGGGTCTGGCTTCAACTCCTGGGCCTCCTCCGTGCGGCTGCGGACCTGCTTCCCTTGGGCAGACTTTATGCTCGGCCTCTCCAGCTACATCTCCTTCTTCACTGGCGACCCTCCTCGGGCGCTCTGTCGGATCTAGTACCAGTCACTCCTCTGGCTCGTCCTCACCTCGAGAGGTGGGCGGACCTCGCTTGGCTGGCTTCGGGGGTGCCCCTACACTCCCCGCCGCCACGGTGGTCTCTCTGTACAGATGCGAGCCAGGCCGGCTGGGGCGCGCACCTGTTACCGGATTTTCTCTCGGCCTCGGGCTGTTAGGGAAACACATCAACTGGCTGGAGCTGAAGGCAGATGGGTTGGCACTCGACGTTTGGCAGGAGACCTTGGCCAATCAGGAAGTCCTCGTGCTCTCCGACAACTCGATGGTGGTGTCTTACATACAGAATCAGGGGGGCACTCACTCGCCCTCCCTTTGCATTCTACTGTACCACCTTCTCCTCTGGTGCAGGGATCGGGGCATTACTCTACGAGCCCGCCACATCCCCGGCCACCTCAACGTAATTGCGGACGCCCTGTCTCGACGCGGACAGTTGCTCCACACGGAGTGGTCCCTACGCCAGGATATTTTTCGCCTGATCTGCTCTCACTGGGAAACGCCGCTAGTGGATCTGTTTGCCACCAGATGGAACAACCAGCTCCCAGTCTATGTCTCTCCAGTCCCGGATCCGCTCGCTTGGGCAGTGGACGCGCTCGCCATCCCTTGGGACGGCCTGATTGCTTACGCCTACCCCCCGTCAGTCCTCGTTCCGAAGGTGCTGCGGAAGCTTCTAGGATGCTCGGCGGTCCTCTTGCTGGTGGCCCCCTTCAACTGGACCAAGAGCTGGACCACGGACCTCCTCGTGCTGGCGACGGACCCTCCCCTGGAGCTTCCTACCCCTCCCACGATGCTCAAGCAGCCCCGTCAGCAGCTCTTCCATCCGTGCCCGGAACGCCTCCGCCTACACGCTTGGAGGTTGTCCGGCAAGCCCTCGCCGCTAGAGGTTTCTCGGATGCTGCAGTGGCGGCAATTGCAGCAGCCCGCAGACTCTCTACAAGGAAGGTGTACGAAGGCAAGTGGAGGGTCTTTCAGGCCTGGTGCGCCTCCCATGGACTCCCTCCCACTAACCTAGCCTCCCACCAACTGGCGGAGTTCTTCCTGTGGCTCTTCGATGACCAAGGCTTAGCCCCGGTCACCATCAAGGGCTACCGCGCTATGATCGCGGACACCTACCGCCACCTGAGTCTTCCGGACCCAGGCGCCTGCAAGGATCTGTCGGATTTACTGGCTCACTTTGAACTCCGACGTCCGGTTTCACGTTCCCTAGTACCCCGGTGGGATCTTGCCTGGGTACTGACGTGGTTGAATACGGACCGGTTTGAACCCCTCCCCTTGGCTCGGTTCTCAGATTTGACCCGGAAAACCTGTTTCCTTCTGGCTCTCGCTACAGCGTCCCGAGTCAGCGAGCTTCACGCGCTCTCGATGCTCCCAGCCTGTTTGCAGTTTCGGTCCGACGGCTCTGCACAGCTGCTCCCCGATCCGTCCTTCCTGGCCAAGAACCGCCGCCCCGCGGCGGCCCCTCAGATGCTGACTATACGGCCCCTCCGTGGAGCGGACCTCTCCCCTGGATCGCGGCAACAGGATCCAGTGCGGGCGCTAAGGATTTACCTGCGCCGCTCTAAGCCTCAGCGCCGGGGGCGCTCGCGCCTCTTCCTACTTTTGTCCGCGGGCAGACACGACATCTCGGCCCAGACCGTGTCATCCTGGCTGCGGTGGGTGATTAGGTCAGCCTACCAGGACCTCTCCCCACGCGGCGCTGAGCTCTTACAAATCCGGGCGCATGAAGTGAGAGCAGTAGCCACCAGTCTAGCCCTGGACCGCAACTGCTCGGTCAAAGATATTGTGACAGTGGGTGGCTGGCGCTCAGACTCCACTTTCGCACGCTTCTACCTTAGAGACCTATCCGGCCAATGTGACTCCCTGGCACGAGTGGGCGACATCTCCGCGGCCCAGCACTCCCTCCGAGCGCCGCTGGCATCTTAGGTATGTCATAGCTGAAATCGTCGGGAGTTCTCTCTCGATGGGGCCGGCGGAGTGGTTGGATTATGGTTTAGGTACGGCACCCTCCGCCTGTTCGCCATTCCTTCCAGATAGTAATGCCATCGGTAATGTATTTTGAAAAAACAAATGAATTTTTTTTCTAAAATGTATTTTTTGAAAAATACTTTCCGATGGCATTACTCGGATGGCCCTCCCACCTGCCCCGCTTGCCTCTTGTGGCTAAGTGTGAAACTGACGAGGTCGCCCTGTGCTCGCCGGGATAGGGTAGTAAGGGGAGGCCACCCAGGGTCCTAGTGCTTGGATCCCCGGTGTCTCCTCCCCAGTTGTGTGCTATACACAACTTTTGCTGAAATCTATAGGCAATAGAGTGTATTCCAGATAGTAATGCCATCGGTAAGTATTTAAAAAAAAAATACATTTTAGAAAAAAAATTCATTTTTCCATCTTATAAATCACACTTTTGAAAGACAAAAACAAAACAAAATCCCAAATGATACCAGTTATTTATATGTTTTATCAGTCTTCATCTGACATGACTATGTTGTCACACTTTTATTTGTGAAAGTATGGTTTTTGTTTAAGTGAAAAATGTGCACATTGATGAATATTTGTGTGCTTGCCGGCAACTTTGGACCTTACAATGAAATGCTCAAAATCATATAACAGGGCACTGTTTTGTGTTGAACAAAATAACAATTTTTATCATGGATGTTTTAGCAAAGAAATATTAATTTTTCTTTAAAATATATTTTTTCGAAAAATACTTACCGATGACATTACTGTCTGGAAGTGTCAACTACTTACCCAATTTTAGCCTAAGAACTTGTTGTGTTCCTACACAACCCGGGAGGCACTCGGGGAACCCTAACTAGGGCTGAGAGTAGCCTCCCTTCCTTGCCCAAAAACGGGCATTCACCACGTGGCCCAATCACAATCAGTCAGTGATACTTAGCTTACCAGCGGCAAGCGGGGCAGGTGGGAGGGTCCTCCGAGTAATGTCATCGGTAAGTATTTTTCGAAAAAATATATTTTAAAGAAAAATTAATTTGTTTCTTCAAAAACATTACCGATGACATTACTGTCTGGAAGAATGGCGAAAAGGTGGAGGGTGCCGCGCCCAAGTTACCGCCATAAAGGGCATACGACAGAGCCACACACCCATTCGCCAAACTCCCGACAATTTTAGCTAAGTGCGTACCTACGGCGCTTCCGGCGCCGGGAGGGAGTGTTGCGCTGCGGCGATGTCCCCCACCAGTGCGAGGTTGTCTCGCTGGCCTGACCGGAGGTAAAAGCGGGCGAAGGTGGATTCTGCCCGCCAGCCCACTGCGGCCACGATGTCTCGAACAGCACAATTGCGATCGAATGCGACGCTCGCGGCCATGGCTCGTACCTCATGTGCGCGTATCTTGAGCCTCTTTGCAACTGCTGGGGAAAGGTCCTGATAGGCTGACCTGATGACCCAGCGAAGCCAAGAAGAAATCGTTTGCGCTGATATGTCTTCTCTGCTATGTGCTAAGGGTAGAAAGAGGCGTGATCGTCCTCGGCGGACGGGTTTGGTACGTCGTAAATATACCCGAAGAGCGCGCACTGGATCCTGTTGCCTGGTCTCCCGAGTAAAACTTGCATCTTTCAGCGGCCTAATGGTAATCACTGGGGGCGCAGTCAAGGGAGACCTAGTCTTGGCGAGGAAGGCAGGGTCTGTGAGTAGCTGTACAGAACCGTCTGCCCGGAATTGGAGGCAGGCAGGACTTGCCGACATCGCATGTAGCTCGCTTACTCTAGCCGCGGTGGCCAGTGCCAACAGAAAACATGTTTTTCGTGTCACATCCGAGAACTTAGCGAGGGAAAGCGGTTCGAACCTGTCCGAGTTCAGCCACGTCAGGACCCAAGGGAGGTCCCATCTTGGAATCAGTGAGCGGGGAACCGGACGCTGCAGGCCGAAGTGTGCCATCAGGTCTGCAAGGTCTTTGTTTTCGCCAGGGTCTGGGTGGCTGCAATCATAGACAGATATCCTCGGATCGTGATGGGGGCTAGGCCTTGGTCTCCAAAGAGCCAGAGGAAGAAGTCAGCGAGCTGTGAAGGAGTCAACTCCGTGGGCATAAGGTGTCGGTCAGTGCACCAGGATTGGAATACTCGCCACTTTCCCTCATAAACACGTCTGGTCGAGGGTCTACGGGCTGAAGCGATAGCTGCCACTGCTGCACTCGAGAAGCCTCTAGCGGTGAGGGCTTGCCGCACAATCTCCAGGCGTGAAGGAGAAGTCGTTCTGGGCACGGGTGGAAAAGAGGCTGGCGGGGCTGCTTGAGCATTGTCCTCGAGGTGGGCAGGCAAAGCGGAGGGCCCGTGGCGAGACTGATTAGATCGGTAGTCCAAGACCTGTTCCAGGAGAATGGGGCTACCAGTAACATGACCGTGTTGCAACCTCTGAGCTTGAGGAGGACTTTGGGAACGAGGACCGTCGGGGGATAAGCGTAAGCGATGAGACCGTCCCACGGAATGGAGAGCGCGTCGACTGCCCAGGCTAGGGGGTCTGGAATCGGTGAGACGAAGAGGGGAAGCTGGCGATTCCACCTCGTGGCAAAGAGGTCTATCATGGGAGTTTCCCAGTGAGCGCAGATCATCTGAAAGATGTCTGGGTGAAGTGTCCATTCCGTGTGAAGTAATTGTCCGCGCCGAGATAGTGAGTCCGCCAACACGTTCAGGTGACCGGGGATGTGTCGAGCTCGGAGGGATAGTCCTCGGTCCTCACACCAGCGCATCGACTGATAGAGTAGAATGCATAGCTCGGGAGAGTGAGTACCGCCCTGCTTCTGAATGTAAGAAACGACTGTGGTGTTGTCCGAAAGGACTAGGATCTCCTGGTGGCGAATGTGCGTTTCCCATTTGATGAGGGCTTGCCAAACCGCTTGTAGCTCTAGCCAGTTGATGTGTCTGTTTGCTAGATCCGGAGACCAGAGGCCGGATGTTGAGAGGAAACTCGGTAGCAAATGTGCACCCCAGCCGGTGAGACTTGCGTCCACGCAGAGTGAGAGCTGAGGAGGCGGGGAGGCTAGAGGAACTCCGACAGCGAGCCATGAAGTGTCTGTCCAACGTTGCAGATGTGGGCGAAGGATCTGAGTCACAGGTACCGGCGCGTCTAAGTCGCCGGAGGACGGACGCCAATGAAGCAGCAGGTGTAATTGAAGCGGCCGGGAGTAAAGACGACCGAGGGGAAGGAGATCCGCCGCTGCATTCATCAAGCCGAGGAGCTGAAGCCAAACTCTGGCGGGGACTGATTCCGCCTGTGCTACCTGGGCGGCCAAGGAGGCTAACTTGTGGATCTGAGGCTCCGGCAAACTCACTCTGTTGAGGTCGGTCGCAAATTTCATGCCGAGATGAATAAATCGTTGAGATGGAGATAGGTCCGACTTGCCTGTGTTTACCAGGAACCCCAAACGCGACAGCAACAGGAGCAAAGAATCTCTGTCCGTCCGCAGGGTGCTTATCGATTGATTCCGCAGGAAGAGGTCGTCCAAATAGTTGGAGGTTGGACTGGACGACGACTGCCTGGTCTTGGCGACGACAGCATCCATAATGCGAGTAAAAGCCCACGGGCTGATGTTGAGACCAAACGGAAGGGCTCGAAACTGGTAGATCACCCCGTCGAACGCGAATCGGAGATACCGCCTGGAAGCCGGGTGTATGAGGACATGGAGATATGCATCGGATAGGTCCAGGCTGACAGCGAAGTCCCTCGGTTGTACAGCGGCCCGAAGGGTCCTGGAGGTTTCCATGCGAAAAGTGGGAGCTATGATAAACTTGTTTAGTGCTGATAGATCGATAATTGGGCGCCACTTGTTGCCCGGCTTGGGAACCACAAAAAGTCGGCTGTAAAATGCTGGTGAGTCGATATGATGCACTACCTCTGTGGCGGCCTTCTGTAGAAGCGATTCGACCTCTCCGCGTAGTGCGATGGCTTTCAGACTGTCCGAAGGAATCTCTGTCCATACGGGTGAGCGTCTCAGAGGCGGGGGAGAACGAAAAGAAATTGAGAGTCCGTCGGTGATGGTGGCGAGTACCCAGGGGTCGTCTGGAAGTAGCAACCTCCACATGTCGCTGAAAAGAGTGAGCCTCCCGCCGACAGGAGGTCCCGGAGCAGAAGGCGGGGGCTGGAACGGGGACGAGTCAGGGAGCCCGCCCGCGCCCACGGCGGCGGGCAGACCTGGGCCAAGCGGGGACAGAGGTCCTAACTGGTCTAGCACGGCCGAAGGCGGGGAACCGCCGGGACGTCTTGGCGGAAGCTGGAGTGAAGGATGAAGCGGGTCTGGAAGTCCGCAGGGCGCGACCCACGGCCTTGCGGGCGGAGTGAAAGCGTGAGGCTGTAACACGGCTGGGCCAGCGGTCCGGATTGCCGTCCTTCACCTTCTGCCAGGTGTCACCGAAGAGGAGTGGTCCACCAAGGGGGGCACGACGCAGCTGTGTCTTCAGATCGGGAGGCATACCGCGACAGGCGAGTAAGACTGCATCACGACGCATGAGGTCACAGTTGGATGCTGCCGCCATTGTGTTGACCGATGAGTGATACGCTGCCCGGTTTGCCGCAACCCCGAGGGCGAGAAGGTCACCAAGTAAGGGTGTAAGCGATGGTTGCCAAGCGTCCTCGATGCGACGGATTAAACCTTGAGTGAGAAGCTCTAGAAAACCAGCACAGGCCAAGGAGTTCCGCACTAGTGATGCCGTCTTATCCAACCCTCAGCTGATTGGTACCGCCAAGCTGGGATATCGATTGAGGGTCCAACGATGGAAGCTGACAGCTAAAGGACTGTGAATGTCCCGCATACCAGGATTGGCGGAAGGAGATGTCTAGGTCAGCCGGCCACTTGCGATCAGAGAAGAAAAGATACTCCTGGGAATCTGTCTGTAGGTAAGCGGAAAAGGAATCTCTCAAATCCTTAAAACCAGGGGGCTGCGGTAAAGACTTGAACCTCTTCTGTGGACGGCCAGAGTCGACAAAGGCAGACACCTTCCTCTTGAGTGGGGGCGACGGGGGACACGCGTCCTTGGGCAGTGCAGCCGTGATGAGTCGAGCTGCTTCATCAATGCCGAGAAGCGTTTCCGTGCGTGACGTAGAAGGGAGTCTAGGGGATGCAGTATCATCCGACACCGTATAGTGAGACGAGGAGCTGTCCACACCGAGTAGGCCCGAAACTGAATCCTCCGGGAGAAGACTAAGAGTCTCCTCATCCCGCGTAGGGAGCGAAGTCCGGTGAGGATTGACGTTGGTGGATATCGGTCGAGCCACGTCACGACGAGAGAAGGTAGCTGCCGGGGAGCATCGCATCCTCTGGTGTTGATGTGTAGCCGTCGGCGAGCATCGCGTCCGCTGGTGTGGGTGAGGCGGGGGTGGGGGCAAAACGCGACCAGGAGACGGGGACCTGGAGTGAGCCATGCGCCTGTCCCGGTTGGAGCGACTGCGAGAACAGGAGCGGCTGCGAAGATGGGAGCGGCGGCGACAACGGGAGTGACTGCGACGACGCGGACGACTGCGATGATGTAACTGGGAAGAGGTGAAGCTCGGGTCCGAAGCTCGCGAAGGAGACGAATACAACAAGGACGCTGGTTGGAAGTTGTGACGGCCGTTGCGTAGCATATCAGGTTGCTTCCTCTGATCATAAGTAGCTGCGCCAAAGCATCTAGAATTGCTGGCCGAATGAGAGATGTGAGGACTGTTGGAAGACCTACGCTGTTTAGACACGTGTCTCGGCTGACCTACCTCCATAAGGTAGGCACTCTGCCCTAGTGCTGTCTCTCCGTAAGAGTCAGCGGGCGTATCCTTGCGAGACCTCTCAGGACTGACGGACAAATGACGGCGTGGATCGCGTCTCTGTAGGCTTGCCTCCGTATGGCGAGCACTCTGCCCTCGTGCTGTCTCTCCATAAGAGTCAGTGGGCTTATCCTTGCGAGACCTCTTAGGACTGACGGACAAATGACGGCGTGGATCGCGTCTCTGTAGGCTTGCCTCCGTATGGCGAGCACTCTGCCCTCGTGCTGTCTCTCCGTAAGAGTCAGCGGGTGTATCCTTGCGAGACCTCTCAGGACTGATGGACAAATGACGGCGTGAATCGCGTCTCCGTAGGCTTGCCACCGTATGGCGAGCACTCTGCCCTCGTGCTGTCTCTCCGTAAGAGTCAGCGGGCTTAGATCGAGTGTGAGTCACAGAAGATGCAGTCCTGTGTGAAGAGCTAAACTCATGTGTCCCACGTGTCGTCCGATCCCCCAGGTCAGATCGAGAGTGTTTAGTTAAAACGCCGGGAATGGTCGGGGGTTCCAAAAAGGACTGCCGGTCCGTAACCGGAGTCGGGCGCTCGCGCCGGTAAAATTTCCACAACTGGGACCAAACTTGTTCAGGCCAGGTTACACAAATCTCGCAAGAATGGTCCGACGCGCATCCCATACAAGGAAGGCATAACTTGTGCTTATCGCTAGGCCATTGGAAATCTCCGCACTGCGGGCAAGTAAGGACTTGGTTACTGTAACATAAATCAGACATGACTATCGACCGGGCGCAGGCACGACGAAGCCCCGCCAACGAAACACGAGAGATCGGCGCGAATCTATACGATCGAAGCGTAGCCACAAATTGAAGCCACAAACCGAAGCAGGCACCCGGTCCGGGGCCAGCCAAGGGCTGGGGCCGATATGTTACCTCTCCTGAGATGCGGGGACGGGAAGAGATACATCCATGGCGTCCAAGGCACACGAAGAAGGTAAAAAATCCCAAGTAGATCCACGCTGAATAGAGCACAACACAACCACAGCAGGGAGCGTCGGGAAGAAAACACTGAGTTTCCGATGGAAGAACAGTTAGAATTCCGGTAGTGACGTACGAAGTCCAGAAGTAGACTAAGACGACCGGCCCTTTAAGAACCGGTAAATTTCCTAGGCTAAAACACGTCTGCTCACAAGAGCTAAGTATCGATGACTGATTGTGATTGGGCCACGTGGTGAATGCCCGTTCTTGGGCAAGGAAGGGAGGCTACTCTCAGCCCTAGTTAGGGTTCCCCGAGTGCCTCCCGGGTTGTGTAGGAACACAACAAGTTCTTAGGCTAAAATTGGGTAAGTAGTTGACACTTCCAGACAGTAATGTCATCGGTAATGTTTTTGAAGAAACAAATAGCAGGTCAGAAATTTCACGAGAGCCTTCTCATGACGAGGAAGCTAAACCCACCTCACGACAGCCTCGCACTGTAAACTCCTTAAAGGTGCGGATGTCGTCAATGAGAAGATTCATGAGGCGCAGCTTGTCACTGAAGCCCACCAGGATGTACAGGCCTGAGGGGTGAAGCGCGATGCTGTAGGCCTCTTCCGCAAACACTTTGTACAGCTCCAAGTTGCTGCCAAGGAAAGCAATTTACACAACGTTCACAAAGTGGTTTCAGCAAGAGGCATAGATCTTCATGAGCGCCTGCACATGCGACAACAGACACCAGGCGCTGGACAGACAACTGATGGCCCATTACATAGTCAAACTTTTGCTATTGCACGTGAGCCAAAAACACATCAAATGGGGTTCCAGCAAGCACAAGGATCTTGGGCTGACATCAGTTGCAGATAATCCATGCATGGTTGTGCACTGACCAACAGCAGCCAACATCAGTCCAAGGATCTTTTACTCACTGGAGTGTTGATGGGGTGATCTATATGTAAATAAACAATAAATTTAAATCCTGTGTTACTCGTTAACCCTCTTGTGCATGCAGCCCACCAGTACCATAATAGTACTGGTGGTTGCAAGCACAAGGGTTTATTGATTGTACATTGCTTAACGTCCCGACAGCAACAAGGCTTTCTCAGGACGTGCCTGCACTGCTTGTGAAAAAAAAAACTAAACAGAAAATTGAATGTATGTCGCCAGCCGGTCAAATACGTTAAATAAACCTACAACATGGGGCCTAAATAAAGCTAAGACCATTTAGCAACACACATCCAATATCAAGAGCTACAGGCAGTGCAGACAGTAGGGAGAGTTTTAAAAAGGCAAATACAGGTGAATGGACAAAGGGTAGACAGAAACACATGCCCCAGAATAGAGAGAAAAACCCACCCTGTGGGGCTGACCAGGGTGACCCTGGGAACTAAAAAATACCTAACCCCACCCAAGTCCCCCAAGGCAGACCCGGGTGGGGGCAAGCACAAGGGGGTAATGCTGAAAATAAAAAGCACAAAAGAAGGAGCAATGTTTACCATGTCTCATAGTTCCAGATGCGGACAGAGCGATCAAGGGAACAGGTGGCAATGAGTGGTTTGCGGATACACACGTCCAGCCCCAGAATATGTCCGTTGTGAAATGCCTGGGCCAGCACTTCAAACGTGGCCTGGTCACCCTAAAGTAGTGAAAGAATCATGTAGTCATTGAAAAATTGTAAACAAAATCTTAAAAACAAATTCATTAGACAATTACTTTGCTGATAAGTAAAACATCAACATCAGAAAAAGGGTGTTGTTACATGTTTATGTTTATGTTCATGTATTAATCTCAATATAAATGATAATGTGAGTAAGTGCTAGCCAAAATGAAATGCAAACCTTCTGACTCCTCTGTTATTTCTTGTGCATATATGTAACAAGTTATGTTAAGTGGGAGCCATGGCATATGAAGCCACACTACGATAAAACAGATTGGTGCATTCTGGCACAATCCTTGAACTGGAATGGATAATTCACATCCTGTTACTTGTGTGTAAGGGCATTAAGTTAACTCCCTCGTGTATGCAGCCACCAGTACTGTTCACAGTACCAATGGATGTGTATACATGAGAATTAAACAACAAATTATCTGTTGCATGACACTAACCTTGCCAATATCAGCACTGGACAGTGTGAGATAGTACAGCTGAGCCTGATCGGTGCTGGCAACCAGTGTCTCCTCCGACGGACTAACTGTCAGGCAGCGAATGACCTGCTGTTGGGGCTGTGTTGGGTCAGCGCTGTTGCTGGGGTCAGTAGGGATCTGTTGATGTAAAGCAAACACAGAATACCAGACGTTTTCTGAGATGATCTGGCTCTACTTGACATGGTTTTAAGTCAGAACATTTTTGGGTACATGGATGGATGACGTGAACCAATTTATTCATCTTCTGTCAATCAATCCACAAAATAAGATAACGTTTTTCTTCTAGAAGGGCAAATCCACGCAGATGTGAATGCACCCAGTGCAGACGTGTGCTACCCTGATGCAGCCTGTGTTCACAGGTAAAATCTGCCCAGTATTTATCTACCATTCATACATTTACAAAGCTTGAACACAGGCGAAAATGGAGGAATCTGGGTGGAACAGTGGCAGCACAAATATATGCTGGGTGGACAAATGCCTGGTTGGATTCATGCTGGTTAGATTTACACTGCATACATTTATGCCTAAATATTGCAACACTGATGCATTCAGCACCAGTGCAAGAACTATGAAAGCTATTAAGCTCTACACCATATACAATGACGGACTCACCTTGATCTCACGTGACTTTTTGAAGAAGTCCTTGTCATCGGTCTTCTCGAAAAGGAAGACCGTACCTGGCCCACATGCGCAGGCAAAGCCCTTAGAGTAGGCAACTATGGCTGTGATTTGGGGTGGTGGTGTGCTGTTTCCCCCCTCATCATAAATCCTACAGAAAGACGAGAATGATGAAAAGGATCATGATCCATCCTCTTGCATTGCACATGTACATTTAGACCATGAAAAGAACCTGCTTCTCTCCACCGACTTGGGCAACATCTCCCTTCTTACGCTACTCGACCTCTCTGCCGCCTTCAACACTATAGACCACTCTATCCTCCTCCACCGCCTTCACCACTCCTTTGGCATCACTGACTCTGCTCACTCCTGGTTTCTCTCCTACCTCTCCGACAGACAGCAGTCCATCACCATCGATGGCATCTCCTCCAACCCAGTTATGCTCTCCTGCGGAACCCCACCCGGGTCTGCCCTGGGGGACTTGGGTGGGGTTAGGTATTTTTTAGTTCCCAGGGTCACCCTGGTCAGCCCCACAGGGTGGGTTTTTCTCTCTATTCTGGGGCATGTGTTTCTGTCTACCCTTTGTCCATTCACCTGTATTTGCCTTTTTAAAACTCTCCCTACTGTCTGCACTGCCTGTAGCTCTTGATATTGGATGTGTGTTGCTAAATGGTTTTAGCTTTATTTAGGCCCCATGTGTTAGGTTTATTTAATGTATTTGACCGGCTAGCGTCATACATTCAATGTTCTGTTTAGTTTTTTTCACAAGCAGTGCAGGCACGTCCTGAGAAAGCCTTGTTGCTGTCGGGACGTTAAGCAATGTACAATCAATCAATCAATCTCCTGCGGAGTTCCACAGGGGTCAGTCCTGGGCCCGGTCCTTTTCACACTCTACACCTCTCTCCCCTGTCCAACATCATCCAGTCTCACCACATACACCACCACCTCTACGTTGACGACTCACAACTACTAGACAAAGACAAACTCGACAACACTCAGTCACTACTGACTCGCACGGATGACTGCTACGAAGACGTGAAAAACTGGATGACAGCAAACAAGCTTAAACTGAATGACGACAAAACGGAAGCCATCATGATCCATCCTCGCCAGAAACTTTCCCAGCTCACTCCCTCCCTCCACCTTCAACTCGACAGCACCCCCATCTCCCTCTCTGACTGGGCCAAAAACCTTGGCGTTATCCTCGATTCCTCTCTCTCCATGGCCAGCTTCGTCTCCGCCACGGCCCAGGCATGCTACTTCCACCTCCGCTGCATCAGTCAGATCAGAAAATACCTCACTACCGAAGCTGCCACCAAACTTGCTGTCTCTCTCATCCTATCTCGCATCGACTACTGCAACTCTCTCCTATCTGGCCTCCCTCACTCCACCACTTTCACTCTCCAGCGTGTCCAGAACAATGCTGCCCGCCTCGTCCTCAGAAAGAAAAAATCCGACCACATCACTCCCCTGCTCAAACTCCTTCACTGGCTTCCCATCCCCCAAAGCATCCAATACAAGATTCTGTCTCTCTGCTACAAATCCCTGAACAACTGCGCTCCCGCCTATCTCTCAAACTTACTTCACCCCTACACTCCTCCCCGCTCCCTCTGCTCCGCCTCTGACCCTTTCCGCCTCCACATCCCCTGCACCAAACTCAGCCCTTTCGGCCCCCGCTTCTTCTCAGTATACGGTCCATCCACCTGGACCACTCTCCCACTCTCTCTCCGTCAGAAACACTCCCTCTCCTCCTTCCAGTCTGCCCTCAAAACTCACCTCTTTCAACAGTTCTAGTACTATACCACCACACTCCCCACCCTAAGCAGACTGTCGTAATGTATTTCACTATTTGTGGTACGTGAGTCGTTGTCTAAAGCGTGCGCATGCGTGCGCGAGTTGTGAGTGCGCGCTTAGAGTTATAATTATTACAAGATAAGCGCATTATAAATACCGTAATTATTATTATTATGAAGAAAATACCCACACAAAATCAATTAATTGCATGTGTGCTGTTCTATGATTTCAGACCTTACAGCCCGTGGCCATAAGGTCTGAAAACAATGACCAGTATATGTTTATTTTACATGTAAATAGTGTGAGTTAATCTGGCAGCAGGTTTGGCGAATGAAGATGCACAGCATACACAAATGAAACAGAATCCCTTTGCTCTATACTGGATTATCGGCTTCAAGGTGTGTGCCTAATTTCATAGGCAGTTCTTTTCTATGCAGAATGCTAATCAGGCACTGTTCTCAAGCCATTGTTGTCAATGCATCGCCCAAAACCTGTAAGCAGCACCCACTTGTCATCCCTGGCCAGGTTGATCTCATTCTTCAGCTCTCCAGCCTCGAATAGCAGCAAACGACCATTGTCTGTGCCGACCACGATGCGCTCCTCTGACACCCATGCGTGGCACAGGTAGTTCTGGGGCTCCATCTTCTGAAAATTGAAGGGCTTGAGGTTCCCCTCACTGTAGCGAAAATGCCGGAAGATGGTATTTCCGATAACGCACAGCTGGGTGTTGTCTTGTGGGTTGAAGCTCACCTGTAACAGTACATCAATATAATTATCGAGTCCTGAAGTCAAAAGTCCCAAATTTGTGAGTTGACCTGTAGAGACAATACAGTTCTGGATGCATATTGTCCATGATAGTTCAAGGATGGTGCCAGAAGCACTACCCATGAACTAACATAGTTGAATCTTATCCTACTGAATATCCCAAGAAAGAAACACGCTTAGAAAGGACAAGTACTTGTCCTGCTTTCTAAGCGTGTTGTATTCTATCTTGGAATTTTTCTTTTACATTTTACACACTTGGCAATCTAACGTTTGGTCCGGATTTTCTACTGTAGCGACTACTTTGGTTGACAAGATGGCGGCCATGCAACACCTCTTGGCCGCCCGCTCCGGCAGAAATGGTCGCCACCGGCAGTATTCTAGCAGACATTGTACCTTCGTTTGCTATACGATGTCAGGCCCTGCAATGCTGCATCACGACCGGTATTTCTTTTTGATGACTTTTGGTAATTTGATGTGCTGTGACTGTTAATTGGATTTTATATTTTTCTCCGCTGTGCTGCTATGCTGGGAGTTGATACACGCTGATTCTTGTTGTACCAAGCAGATATCAGAAGAACAGCGCGCGCTATGCTGTGGCAATACAACCAACGTGCTTTCCTCCCCTTTCATCATCTCATCTCAGGAGTGGCTCTTCCGGCACGCCACGCTCAACATCACTGCCTGCGCTAGTGCACTCAACGAAGCGAGTACCAGCAAGCTTCAGGCCCCACATTCCAGCCGAATGATGTAATGACAGACACCTCCCAGACGCAGTGACTGTGTTTCTTACTGAACAGCCGCGTGTGTACTCTTTAGAACCCATTTTGGACTGCTTTCACGTTAATGATGTAGTTCTACTACTTTTGCTTTTAAAATGACTATGAAGTTATATACTAGTTAAGTTCAGTATAATTAAGGTGGTGACTGTTTATGCTGGAGCGACTGTCTAAACACTGGCGCTGTACTATGGCGGCGACGGGCCCCGAGGTGCTGTTTGACCGTTGTTCAATTTTTATGTTGCCTTGATCGGAGATCATCTCCGTATCGACGCGGGTATTTTGTTTCTGTTGTTAACTTGTTTTTTATGTACTAGCTTTAGTCAAGCAGGAACTTAACAAAGAACATTATAATAGTGTGTTCAGGATGCATAGGGCTGTCTTAGTATTCTGTTTTTGTCAGGGAGGTTCGGGTCGGGATGAGGCCACTGGCGCTGGCCATTAGATGCCTTGGCGACGGGCTTCACCCGTCCCGAGTCATTGTCCATTGTGTAGCTCTGTGATTGTAATTTGTGGAATGAGCGAGTGAGTGAATGTAAGCAGCACCTGTGGTGGCAAAAATGTGAATTTCCCCATGAGGGATTAATAAAGTATTATTGTATTGTAATGTGGGGTTGCTAATGTGGTCAATCTTTTTGGCGGATGTATTTGTTACACTTGTATATTGTCAAAATAATGACATTTGAGTTCTGCAGTATTTTTTATTATAAAGCTAATGGCAGAATTTGTTCATCATAATGTGTGACAGTAGCGAGTATGATTCCCCATACCTGGTAAACATCACCGTTTGGGTTCTGAGGGTTGGAGGTCTTGGTGGTGGCCATGACCTTTGACTTTTCCCATGTCCAGTACAGCAGCGTCCAGTCCGGTCTGCCCCCCTGAGCCACCAGGTACTTGGAGTCAGGTGAGAAGGCTAGACTGACATACTCTCCTGTTGGTACATCTTGTGAACTGAGAACCTACGTAGCAAAATCATGCCACATAATTACACAATGCAAACAAAACAGAAACCCAATGCGCAAAAAGCCATTGAGCTGCCATTGGCCTGCGAAAAGCTGTGCCCTGGCCAACAGCAGCCAACATCAGCCCGACGGCCTGAACTGGGAAGACAGGGATCTTTCCTGTCACCAACACACACATACACAAATGCAATTTATCCATGTCTCTTGCACATAATAAGTTAGTAACCCCTTGACTGCCAGAACACAAGCATTTAAATGCAAGAGGCACAGATTCTCATTAGCCCCTGCAGTTGCTGGGGTTCATGTGGACATGGATCTATGCCTCTTGCCTAGCCTACTTTGTATCTATGTTCCTTGGACAACTGAAGCTCTTTGGTGATGAGTAAACAAAGATTTATGAAACACAATCTGTGGATAGCAGCAGGGAAGGCGTTCATTAGTAATGTTGCACCAACTTGAACTAATTAAAGTTTGTACAGGAGGAACTTGCAACTCTTATCTGATGGCTTGAGCATATCTCTAAATATCGCATCTGGAATGCACAAAAAAACCCCACATGCACCCCTTCCTGCCACCCTTTCCAAAACGCACATACATATACTAGTACACATGCATACACTCATGCCTTCCATATGTAGCAGATGAAAGATTCTATCTTATTTATGAAGAAAATGTACAGATGGATCTACAGATTTTATTTGGTCAGACTTCCACGTTTTCGGGCTCACCTTTTTCTTCCTGAGAGAGTGAAGATCATAGATTGTGATGGTGGGTTTCTCTCCCTTTTCAGCAATAGCCACGTAGCGTCGGTTGGGACTCACAGTAATAGCTGTCATCCCCTCACTTTTCTCAGAGCCAGGGATGAACTTTTGCGCTTTCTGATCAATGTTGTACAGTATGCAGTTGGCACCCACAGGGTAAACGATAGTCTGCTCATCATGGTAACAAATGTTTCCAGAAACGCCAGGCTTCAGGCCAAACACGTGCCTTGCCTGTGCTATGGCAATCGCCATTTTGAAGGTTTATTTGGCACCCTGAAACATGAAAACAAAATTACATGTAGTGTGCATCAAAGTAAAAATTGGAGCTGTCATCACATGAGGACAACATTAAAGTGCAGGACACAGATCAACCATGAAACTTCAAGGTGATGCCAGAATAGCTTGATACCTACAAGTCGCCAAACTATTCTGAGACCACCTTGAACTATGCCTACAGGCACCAAGCTATTCTGACAGCACCCATGAATTATCAGGATTGACCCATATTTTGCTGTAGTGTGACAGGCCTGAATGGATTAAGTCTGTCACTGTGGCAAGGAAAATATGAATGATCATGGGCTTTTAAACCCTAACATCTTAACTTTTCACCTATATACACATGCATACATCCATGCATAGTAAAATGCTAATATATCAACTTCTGCTTTGAGTGACATGACTGACTAGGGCTGAGTTGGTATACCTCGCCCTATGCCTAGGTGACATGCAGCAGCGGTGCCATTATTGCTATTTTTGCACCTGACCCATCGCTCGGACCGGTCCTGTGCAACCCCACCCGGGTCTGCCCTGGGGGACTTGGGTGGGGTTAGGTACTTTTTAGTTCCCAGGGTCACCCTGGTCAGCCCCACAGGGTGGGTTTCCTTTCTGTTCTGGGGCATGTGTTTCTGTCTACCCTTGGTCCATTCACCTGTATTTGTCTTTTTAAAACTCTCCCAACTGTCTGCACTGCCTGTAGCTCTTGATATTGGATGTGTGTTGCTAAATGGTCTTAGCTTTATTTAGGCCCCATGTTGTAGGTTTATTTAACGTATTTGACCGGCTGGCGACATACATTCAATTTTCTGTTTAGTTTTTTTTTTTTTCACAAGCAGCGCAGGCACGTCCTGAGAAAGTCTTGTTGCTGTCGGGACGTTAAGCAATGTACAATCAATCGGTCCTGTGCACCAGATCGGTTTAGAGCATGTGCTCTCTGCACCTGTACTGAATGAGCAATCTCGGAGAAAGAATCACGTGACGTTTGATTGCTGCAAAATAAGATGAATAAAGAAAACACCTTTTCCCATATGCAGTCCGACAATAATGCGCATCCTTTTGCTAGCACCATGAAACATTACACGATTTGGCAGATTTAAAAAATAGTTTCATTTTTTTCTCAATGGTGGTGATTTTGTGATATCTGCGTCACTTTGTGGCAGAAAGCACTGTCATGGCCGTAGCTGTGCAAGAGACAAGTGCACTACAATGGACTTGACTCAGGAATACGCAAGTTCTGAGGAGAATGAACAACCTCCAGAGACCTATCTTTCTCTAGTAGGGACATATGCCCTCCAACATTTTATGCTCAAGGGGGAGTAATGCTAAAACCGGAAACGAACCGTTTTTCAACTGCGATCACAATCTTCCGCGGGTAGGTACAAGATCACACTAAATGTGCAGAAGCCTACCTGCGCATGCAGTTCTGGTGCACAGGACCCGTCTGAGTGAGCAGACTGATGTGAAAATCACAGTAATGGCATCACTGGTTTGTTTAACCTAGGCACAGGGCGAGGTATACCAACTCAGTCTGACTAGGAAAACAGACATATACGGCAGAAACTAAGAATCAGTTAAGAGCTAAGTAATCCCATTTTCCTATCAACTGACAGTTAACATTAATAGTTTTTATTTTATTTTCTATAAGTATGTGCATGATAATGTCATGGACATTGATGAAGACTACTCAAAATGGAGATGGCCATGCTGGCCAAAGAAAAAAATGGGAGCGAAACCAATATGTAATTGAAAAGAAAAAAAATACCAAGTAGTAGGAAAAAGCACTGTCTTGGGGGAGAATTGTGCATTACCATTATCAACCAATGACCATAGATCTAGTTTGGTTAAAGCACACCACCCCTCCCCCCCCCCCCCCCCCCAAAAAAAAAAAAAAAAAAAAAAAAAAAGGAAAGAGAGGTGCACTAGGCAAGTGACTGGAAGCAATGAATATGGAAGCCACCCCCTCCCACCCCTGTCTGGGGCATATTACATATTCACTGGATTTCCAGCTCCTTGATACATGGAAATTCAGATTTAGGTACCTGTAGATAGGGTCCAATTGTATTGCCGGTATGGACAGTTGTTTTAGTCTAGGTGACCTCCTCAGCACACCATCAGCGTACTCGAGGAAGTCAGTAATTCCTATTTATTCATATGAATCGAAGGAACTTCTCCCTACCTGCAAAGAAGACCACATTTTACTGTGGTTTCTGCAGGAGCATACATTCCACACCTCCACTTTGAGCTAAATGTCCATGAACCCTAAGAGAGAACCTACTAAAAGGGGGGAAGGGGCTGCAGTCGAAATTGTAGTAATAAACGAGACCTGAATGGCTGACTGCCAGCGCTTGTAATTCTTAATTATATTTATTTGTGATATATCGTTTATTGATAGTGGTTGTCGAGTCAAGCGCATATACAATATAAATGCAAGGTATTTAAAAGAATAACATCATGGCAACAAGTCATGCTGATTACCGTTTAAATGTTCAAAAAGGAGACATAACCATCATACGATCACCGATGCGTGGAAATTCAGTTCAGACGATCCTTAGAAATTAACTGGCTACAAGGACTGCAGCGTCAGTCATTTGGGGACGAATTAAGGATTTCGTCTATAAATTTCTATACTCTAACCCAGCGGCACAACGTATTATGCTATCATATGTATTGATATGACACTTAAAAAACTCAAAAAGAATTTACCTCAAAGAAAAAGATGTGTGTCGCCCTCACAAAGTTTGCTGTCGAGCTTTCTTCCTCACTGTCAACGACAGCGTTGCTATGGGCGACATGAATGGAGTGCTTTCCCTTAGAACGTTCCGGCAGGGTAGGCTACTCCTCAACTTTGTAGCAGACAGCGCGTTTCTATCGTCACGTACCCGACCTTGGGTTTGCCTGAAAGATTATTTGTGGTCATTTCGATGAGAATTTGTTTTCGTTTTCGTAAATATTTACTTCAGGCAAATGGCGCTTAGATGAATCTGAAAATAATGTAGGAAATTTGAGCGATCATTAAATTTTAGTGAAAAGAATACGCCAACACTGAGGAACCGAGATGAGTGCACGTCAAGTAGCTAGACATGCATACCAGAATTGGACCAATTTATTTACCAGTCCATCCACACCGAAGACAACACGCAACTTTCTAAAATCGCGTACAAAAATCCCGGAAGGTTGTGTCTGCTTCAGTTCAGTCCACGCTAAAGAAGTACAACAGAAAGCACCAAAACATGATGTATTGACGAGGCAATTCTCCTCAAAAAGTGCTTCACATCATCTCCAGCCATCTAATGAGGAATGGAAGAGTTATTTGGAAGCCACAGATTCTGAGACTGAAACTATTTTGGCCAAGGACATGTTAATTTTTCCCGATTTTCTCAGTGAGAAGGAGGAAGACAGCATACTGGCAGAAGTTGAGCCATACATGAAACGACTGAGATATGAATTTGATCACTGGGACAATGTGAGTTTGTACAGCTCTATATTTAACCATCACATTTCTTACTAAAAGTACATGCGAGTACATAGTGGGTGTCAGCACATCCATACTTTTTATAAATATAGTGAAACATGTGATTCATCTAGGTCATTGTGAGCGCACCTTTCATATTTACTTTTTTACATAAGTCGCTTCAATAAAACAAAATCAGTGACGAAAACCCTACTATTTTTAACCCTCGGCATGTCGGTGTCAGTTTTAGTCACGATGATTCCTACATAACCCTTTGCTTGTCGGTAGTGGTTTTAGTTGCGATGATTCATGCAGGAATTATCGCCACTAAATCCACTACCGACATGCAAAAGGGCTAAGGTCAGCATGATTATCACAGTTCTTTTGGCAAAGTCATGAAGTCTTGATAATTAGACATGATTGTGTGTACGTGTGTGTGTGATGGTGTGTGTGTGTGTAGGCAATCCATGGCTACAGAGAAACAGAAAAACTGAAGTGGAATGAGGAAAACCAGATGATCTTTCAGCGTGTGCGTGACTTGGCGTTCCCGGCTGGTGTAGCTCAGATTGCCTATGTTCATGTCCTGGACATCTCGAAGGAAGGATACATTAAACCTCATGTGGATGCTGTTAGGGTAATTTATACACTCCATAATATCTCCTTTGTCACACCCCATTGTTTGGCCCAATCCTTTACCCTGCATATAAAAATGGCCATTGGGCTAACATTGGCTGCTATTGGCTCGCTCACAGCCATGTGTGGGTCAACAGCAGCTGACGTCAGCCTGATGACTTTTTGCGCATTAAGTATCTGCTAATGTGACAGTGTATGTATTTAGTCTCTGTGTGCATGTGTGTGTTTGTGTGTGTGTGTGTGTGTGCGCGTGTGTGTGTGCATGTGTATGTGAGTGAAATGTGCAGCTATATTTTATACTTGTTTTTGTCTGCACCAGCATTATAACATACATGTAGCTGTGACATGTTTCGCTGATGTGTTTGCAGTTTTGTGGCAACACAATTGCTGGCATGTGTTTGCTGTCTTCATGTGTGATGCGACTGGCTTTGGAAAATGACAGCAGTCATTATGGTGATTTTTTCTTGAAGCGGAGGTCAATGTACATTATGAGGTAAGCACACAGAGTACAGCGGCTATGCTTGGAGGTTCAGCTCTCACCAGTTTTGTGATCCTGGCGCCGCACTGCTGGCACTGACTTGCATGCATGCAAATGGAACCTGCACTATGCCGGCTGCTGGGAAATCCCGGCTGTATGGCATTACATGTACTCAGGTCACTCTTACGTGTTGCATTGTGAATACTGCCAGTACAGTCCTCACTCTGAGATGGACAGTGACTTGCATTGGTTAACGTGGACACAGCAAGAAGGAACAATTAAAGGGAAAATTAAAGCCGAAATCATGTACAGTTTTGTTCAGCACCAAACTGTTGAAATAAACAAAATCCAAAGTGTTCCAATGAGTCTAGTGTCCACGAAATATCTTATCCTGAATCTGTTCCCAAACATAAGACTTCATTTTTTCACTCAGAGAAAATAACCAATCATTCTCGAATGTTGTTGTGAGAAAGAATGGTAAAGTGCTAAAACTGATATCAAAGATAATTTTCAGTCATGTCTCTCTAGCATGGTGTGTCCACAGTTTTGTATGTAAAAACGTCGCTTTATTTTTTTTCCATGTATAATTTCTTCCATGAACAATGTACTGTAGGAGTGAGTCTGTCTCTTCAGTTGTTGTTTTGACTACACGAGTAAAATGATCATTTTCATTCAGTACCTGTACTGGATGTGGCATTCACTTGGATGTTATCAGATATTCCGTGTTCACCTTTGTGGGGGTGATTAATAAAACGGTCGTTTCATTGTTTTGCTCAATCTTAGTCTTATTATTTTCTTCATTTTTAGTGTTAATATCCTCACTCATACTCGTGTCCCAGTTTGGTGACGTGGATAATGGGCATCTCTAGTCAAGTTGATTTGTCACAGTTTGGTGGGCAACTTCTTGTTGTTATGCATACGCTTGCTAGAAATGGGTCTGGCATTTCACAGTAAATACCATTTAGATTTTTTGAGTTTGATTTGCTTGTATTATTGATTGATTGATTGACTAGGTCACCTGGTAGCATGCCGTGCGGACTATGTCACACCAATCCAGACCAAAAAGGTGACTGCCAAGCGTGTAATATGAAAAGAAGTACCCAACGGAGAAAGAAACACGCTTAGAAAAGACGGGTACAACACAATTTATTAATATTTCGGGTAAATACCCTTTGTGAATGAGTTGCCACATTCCTTCTGCCAATGAAGATAAGTAGCGGCTAATCTCTCTGTTTGTTTGTTTGTCTATTTTGACAAAGGGTATTTACCCGAAATATTAATAAATTGTGTTGTACCCGTCTTTTCTAAGCGTGTTTCTTTCTCCGTTGGGTACTTCTATGTCACACCAGGTGCAGTTGCAGTGTGCATGTCCGTGTGTCTCTCTGTCCTTCTGTCTCAATTGTATATATGTTGTATGGATGTATTTGTGTGTGTGAATAGCTTCCTGACCCTGGCAGTGTAAGATACAGCTAAGTCTTGTATTATATATACACATATTGGACCTAAATGACACCACATGTTTGTTTACAATCTGTGAGTCTGACTGATCATCACTTCAACATACACACAGATGGCTGGAGCTGTGTGGGTGTGTTTGCATGCGTGCAACATGGCTAGCCCTCGCGCTGGGACCATATGGCGTTGAGGCGCGTCCCCTGGGTGGTGGATAGGGGGTCCCTCGTGAGAGGGGTGCACCAAATGAAATAAGGTGCCGTGAACCAACATGGTCTAAGGGAAGGTGACCCCGACAGAAAACCCCTGGTCCTCCTAGTAAGGGGGTTGGGCGTGGGGGTAGCTTCCCCACCCTGCAAAAAAGGAAATAGCTACAAAAACGCCGACGAAAAGACTAACAGTAATTCCTTTCCTGGAGGAGGAAGGTTCTTCTACCAGAAGACTTATGACGTCCTGTGGTGAAAGCCAGAAGTCTTCGGAAGCCACAGGACCGAGCCGAATCTCTCTATCCAGGGATACAACCATGGGCACGTGGAACGTCAAGACCATGTACCAGAGCGGCAAGGCCGCCCAGATAGCAGCAGAAATGCAAAAGTACAACCTTTCCCTGCTAGGTATCGGTGAAGCCAGATGGTCGCAGTCTGGCCAGAAAAGGCTGTTAAGTGGAGAGATGATTCTGTATTCAGGTCATGAAGAGGAGAATGCCCCCCATACAGAAGGTGTAGCATTCATGCTGTCACCAGTGGCACAGAGAGCGCTGATGGGCTGGGAACCTCTTGGGCCAAGAATTATCACAGCAGCCTTTAGAACCAAGAAAAAGCTCAAGCTGAACGTCATCCAGTGTTATGCGCCCACTAATGACAGTGACGAGGAAGAGAAACAAGAGTTCTACGACCGACTCCAGAGTGCCTTGGACAAATGTGCGGAGCGAGACATCACCATCGTCATGGGCGATTTTAATGCCAAAATAGGGGAGGACAACAACGGATACGAAGAGGTGATGGGGAGACAGGGACTAGGCTTGGAGATGAGTGAGAACGGGGAGAGGTTTGTAGACATTTGTGCTCTAAACTGACTTGTCATTGGAGGCAGCATCTTCCCACACAGAAGAATACACAAAGCAACTTGGGTCTCACCTGACCATACAACAGAGAACCAAATAGACCATATCTGCATTAGCAAGAAATTTAGAAAATCCCTTCAAGATGTTCGAGTGAGGAGGGGAGCAGATGTCGCCTCCGACCACCATCTGCTTACCTTAAGAATGAAGCTCAAGCTAAAGAAAAGCTGCACAGAGACAACAAGAAGACAACGCTATAATGTAGGCCTCCTGAGAGAAACTGGAGTTAGAGAAGAGTTCAAACTGGTGCTGTCCAACCGGTTTCAAGCGCTACAGGAGCTAGTAAACGAAGAGGAGGCAGTCACCACAGAGCAGCAGTGGAAGGCAGTTAGAGAGGCGTTGAACTCAACCTGCAAAGACACTGTAGGGTTCAGGAAACACCATCACAAGGACTGGCTGTCGGCACAGACCTTGAAGAAGATAGAAGTGAGGAAGCAGAAGAAAGCAGCTGTCGACAACAGTCGCATGAGAGCAGCCAAAGTAAGGGCACAGGGGGAATACTCGGAAGCCAACCGCGAGGTGAAGAGTAGTATCAGGGCAGACAAGAGGGCCTACACAGACAGCCTGGCAGCAGAGGCAGAAAAGGCAGCAGGCAGCGGCAACATGAAACAGCTCTACGACATTACCAGAAGATTGTCAGGCAAGTATGGCCATACAGAAAGACCAGTAAAAGACAAAGAAGGCAAGCCTATTGCAGACAGAGCAGACCAACTCGACAGATGGGCCGAGTATTTTGAAGAGTTACTGAACAGACCTAGCCCACCCGACCCCCCAGACATCCAGCCGGCAAAGACCGACCTACCCATCAGCTGTGACAGACCCAGCCGGGAAGAGATCAGAAGAGCAGTGGCACTCTTGAAGAACGGCAAAGCAGCAGGCCCAGATGGCATCCGAGCAGAGTCTCTGAAAGCAGACCTAGAGACAACAGTGGAGATGCTGTACCCACTGTTTGGAAAGATCTGGGAAGAGGAGGTGATGCCGGCTGACTGGAAGGAGGGGTACCTAATCAAGCTTCCCAAGAAAGGCGACCTCAGCAAGTGTTCCAACTACAGAGGAATCACCTTGCTGTCAGTACCAGGAAAGGTCTTCAACAGGATCATCCTGGAGAGAATGAAGAGCTCCGTTGACCCCCAGCTGAGAGACCAGCAAGCAGGATTCAGGAAGAACCGATCATGTACAGACCAGATCGCCACTCTCCGCATCATCGTGGAACAGTCTCTGGAGTGGAGCTCCCCGCTGTACGTCAACTTTGTGGATTATGAGAAAGCATTTGACAGTGTGGACTCTGGAAACTCCTACGACACTACGGTGTACCCACAAAGCTCGTCCGCCTGATCAAGAGCAGCTACGATGGCATGACATGTCGCGTGATCCACGAAGGGCAGTTCACCAGGGAGCTCCAGGTCAGAACCGGTGTCAGGCAGGGGTGTCTGCTGTCTCCGTTCCTCTTCCTACTGGCCATAGACTGGGTCATGAAGATGACCACAGAGCACAGACGAAGTGGAATACAGTGGACACTGTGGACACAGCTTGACGACCTCGATTTTGCAGACGACTTGGCATTACTGTCCTACACTCATCAACAAATGCAGGACAAGACCACGAGGCTTGCTGACATCTCGTCCCAAGTGGGTCTCACCATTCACAAACAGAAAACAAAGACAATGAGGCTGAACGCAACCAGGGAAGAACCAGTCTTGCTTGCTGGCACCCCGTTGGAGGAGGTGGAGTCCTTCACCTATCTTGGGAGCATCATAGACAAAAAAGGCGGCACTGATGCAGATGTCAGAGCAAGAATCGGTAAAGCCAGAGCAGCCTTTCTCCAGTTGAAAAAAGTGTGGAACTCCAGAGAGCTGTCACAACACACCAAAGTCCGGATTTTCAACTCCAATGTAAAAGCAGTTCTCTTATACGGAGCAGAGACTTGGAGATTGACAAAAACCACAGTCAACAGAGTACAGACCTTCATGAACAGTTGCCTTAGAAGAATTTTGAAAATCCACTGGCCAGAGAAGATCAGCAACGTCAGACTCTGGGAGAGAACAGAGCAGATAACAGCAGAGAATGAAATTGGGCGAAGAAGATGGGGATGGATCGGTCACAGTCTGAGAAAGCCAGCTTCCAGTATCACTAGGCAGGCATTGTCATGGAACCCACAGGGAAAGAGGAAAAGAGGTAGGCCGAGAAACTCCTGGCGTCGAGACCTCCAAGCAGACATCAAGAGACTGGGAACCACCTGGAGTAGAATCGAAGGAGAAGCACAGGACAGGAGTTGCTGGAGGTCTCTCGTCGACGGCCTATACCCGGGTAGGGGTGACAGGCGTAAGTAAGTAAGTAAGTAACATGGCTAGCCAGCTTCCAAGCAGGGCTCACTTTTTACAGTAGGAAATGCTGCAAGAGTGACTTTAGCATAGCCTCTGTACTCTTTAGTGAGTATTAAAATTAGTGCAAAGCATTGAAAAATGTAACTTCTGTCTAGAAAAAGATGTTACTGCTGATATGGCTAATATGTTGAATATGTGCAAATTGAGCAAAATGTGTGTTTTTTTTTTCTATGATAATAATACAAGAAAGTTTGCTCTATAAATTTCTTGTAAGGGGAGTAAAATCTAATCATAACCTAGTTGTATTACACGCAGTTGCTTCCCTTTGGCCATATTTAATCTGCAAGAAACCCTAGCGTACTTGTTAGTCGGGCATCTTATTGGTAATTATGCATCGCCCAATGTATTGTCAATTGATGCATGTAAACCCTTCAATCCTGAGATATAGTGAACACCACCCAACTGCAAGAGACCAAGATCCTTATGTGCTCCCATGGGGGCTCCCCTTGCTGAACCATTTAATTTGTACCCATCGTTATTTCAAGGCTGGTTATCTTTGTTGAATTTACAACTTCAAAAACACATTATGCCTCAACTGGCAGTGAAGGCGCCATGCATTACCGTCATCAATTGATGCCCTTAATTTTATTTGGCTCTCTGATTGCAGACATCGAGCAAGGTATGAGTACACACATGAGGTGCTGCCTGATGACAAATCCATTTTCAAGGGGGAGCGAGTTCCACGGGACAGAAGGATTTCTGTTATCTGCAGGAATGAGCCAGAAAAAGTAGATGAGTGATAGATTGGAGAGTAAAAATAAAAGAACAGAAAAGTACTACAATTTTTTGTATGACAGGATCAAGCTTGTACTTTTGCAGCTGATTTTCATACTTTTGGGGACAGTTTCACCTAATCATGCCCAAGAGCCACCAGGACAGATGGCAGGCTGATATAAATACTGTTTATGAAAAATCATTCAGGTATTAATTACAAGTTTTTTTGTTGTTGTAAAAACATTGAAGATTTTTAACCACTTTAAAAAAATGCTTGCAGTCTTGTGTAAATACTGTTTATGAAAAATCATTTTGGCTTTAATGAGAAGATTGCTTTTTATTAGAAAAAAAGGTTAAATTTTTAAAAACTGTTTTAAAAATAATAACAAAAAAGTGATTTTGACAGTTGCGAACGCACTATAGTTTTCACTCAAAAAGTTGAAAAGGTACACAGTTGGCTAATGAACTAATAAAATGTCTGTCTGCAATCTAACTATTTTCAAAATGTCGAGTAAGTAAAACAAAAATTATGGACTGATTTTGAGGTCAACCGTTTTTCATAAAACGGCCAATTTCTCACGATTTTGTACTCCAATTTTAATATCCTTGGAGGTATGCTTGAGGACATCTCTTAGGGGTAAAATAAAGACAAAATTGATTTATTTATGTTTTACTTCACTGTTTACTGTTTGCATGAGCGTTTTCATTTTGTGTAATAATGATTTAAAAAAAAAGAACTAATTATCACTAAAAAAGTTAAAGAGTGGCTAACAAACTCATTCAATATCTTTCTTTTAATCTAGCTGTATGCAAAATTGCTAGTAAAAATAAGAAATTTTGAAATCAAATGTGGGCCAACTTGAAAATCCACAACTCGCGAGATTTCTTGTAGGAAAAATATCCTAAAGTTTCAAGATTGTTTATCCACATACACACACACACACACACACACACACACACTCACACACACACACACACACACACACACACACACACACACACACACACACACACACACACACTGCACATTGGCGCCAAAAGTACGTTCTCCAGCAAGTTTTGCGTGGCAGGATGTGACAATTTTTATCTTGTCACATTTTTGGCCAGAATTCGAGGCCCGCCCGCCCGCCCATGACATCATGTGCATGCTGTTGAACGTGATCCGACGAGCCCCATCTGAAAGTTGTTCCTATTTTTAAAAAGTAAAAACACCGTTGAAAAACATGCAGTCTAGCACACAAACCATGATGGGACCCTCACATAAACAAATTGTGCTAAACAATTTCTCGAAATGTATTTCTACAGCCTAACAATTATATGTTGTTTGTATAGTGTTGTAAACCCATTCTGCCTGGTCACAATTTATCGCACAATATGTGCCATTGTTAGAGCTATGAATCATTTGGAGACAAAAAAAAAATCATTGCAGAACAGGTTGATCCAGAAGGGAATTATTATACGACGAGTGGTGTTTTTTTTTAAAAAAAATTTTAATTTTTTTTTAATTGAAGTCCCAAATGATGTAATGATAATGACACTTTTCCCAAAATACCTCTTCCCGTAAACCTCTATTTAAAAGTATAGGTTTTATATTAATTTGTTTTGTTATTAAGCAAGCAAAAGTGAATACAGAAGATACATAAAGAAAACACACATTAAAAAAACCCCAACAAACCCCCCAAAAAAACAAAAACAAAAAGATAATAAAATTCAAAAATAAATAATATTTAATCAAAAATTTCTTTTTAAAAACAAAAACGAAGAAGAAACAAACTTGCAAAACACACTAGGATAATACACAACCTGCTGTTACTAATTAACTAATGATGTAATCCACTTTAGTCCTAACAGACAAAGCCTTGCAGAACTTGTATAAATAATTCATATTTTTAGCAAAACTACCTCTAAAACGGGGGAGAAGGGCACCTCAGTTTCCAAAAATAAATGAATCTACCTTTTTTATTGACTGGTTGGGGTTCGATCCCACACAACGGCCCGCGCTGAAACGTTCAAGTCCATTAGATTTGGACAGCGTATCGACAAATCAAACGATCACGCCACCGAAGCACCCACACAAAATGCAACAATATAAGCGGGGTCTTTCCGCAAACCAGTCTCATGCAAACCAACAGGAAACTTTATCAGTTTCCTGAAGCAAATAAACAAATAGTCCAACCCATGATGTTATTTTTAGTACTTGTATTACTAGTACCCAGATACACAACTGTCTGTTTCACATGTACGTTATTTTTTGGTGTTTGTTGATTTCTTCTGTATTTGTTTTTTTAAAAAAAAGATTTTCTTGCTTGTTATTTTATGTGTGTGTGTGTGTGTGTGTGTGTGTGTGTGTATGTGTGTGTGCTTGCGTGTGTGTGTGTGTGCATTATGCGTGTGTTACTCTCTGCCACGGTGTGTGTGTGTGTGTGATATTTTATGTATACGTGTAATAAACAAATTCAGTGTGAAACGTGTTTTTCTATATATATATATAAAATGTGTGTATAACTGTGATTAAGCACCAGCACTGTGACTGCTATAATGGTGCATATCTTCCTTTACAGTAATGCCTAAACAGTTTCAGTCCAGACGTGCACTTTCAGCACTTTGACAGAATTTTGCATCAGAATGTTTGATTGTTGTTTGTTTTGCCAATCCCAGTGTCGGTTCAAGGGTCAAGGCAACTTTAAAATTATTGTCTGTTTTAAACAAACAGATATAATAAATGTTAACCTCTCTGCTGCCATAAATCATGTCTTTGAAATCACAGAGTTTCGAAATCCTGACAACCGTTTTGCACGAGAAGATGTGGAGATGAATTGGACGAGCAATGAAACCCATTGAATGCCAATAGCAGCTAGTTTACATTCTGAAATCGTCGCAAATCAAACACCAGATATGCCGTTAGCCTCGTATGCTCATGTGGCAGGATGCTTAAACCCATTTAACCCTACGACCGCATTTCCCAAATTTTGGAGGTGTTGCCTAACGGCTTTCATGAGACACTGACCATGATAATTCAAAGTTCGTGCCAGATTAGCTTGGCGCCTGGCGCCAAGCCGATCAGGCACGAACCTTGAATTATCATGGTCAATACATCTGCTTTAGGGATAGACGTTTCTTTTAAAGATCCGTGCGGCATTTTAGCGTGAAATATTTTATATACCTATATTTACATCTTGTCTTAAGACCTTTCTTTTAGTCTGGCCGCTGGCCAGATTTTTACCAATCCCGCCATGAGATGGCCTTAGTCGCCTGCTCGGCGTTAAACCCAAATAACTAACTAGCTCCTGCTGTAGGGCGCTAGGGCTAAATGGGTGAACTGGAATCCGCAAAGAGGCATAGACCCTCATGAGCACCCCACTACTTGCACTGATTTAAATAGATGGCTGCTACTTTAATTTGTGTGAAGTGAGCCAATGACATAAGTAGACTTGTTCGCGTTAAAGTGGTGCTAATTTTACATAAGCTTTTGAAGAAAGTTGAAATAAAACCTGGCAAAATATCTTCAGGCCGACTATTGCCTTAGTTGACCCGCGCACAGTCATGGGTGGGTATCGACTTTGGAGTCGTAGACTGACCTTACCACAATATATCCGATTTTGCGATATTCTGAGTTGGATTATACTGAGTCTGATCTGTATGTTTGTTACTGACGTGGTTGGGTCGTAGTCGTAGTATGATAAACACACCAGACGCACGCACGTAAGGTTCTTTTAAATAAACTTCATTCAGCTGCAACCCGTCACACGTGGCTTAAGGATGTAGACAATACTGGAGTAACAGTTCCAACAATATTTTAATTCAGCGATGCGATCTCCACACAATGCATTCCCAAATGCACTGGCCACAAACACTTATACAAAGTCTCTTCTGCAAATGTCCACACTGCCGACACAAAGCTTCTCATACAACGTACACCACAGTTACGCTGCGTTTCTCACAATGTACACCCTATACGGGCCACGTACCTACGATAAACTGTGTGTGTCTACAACTGACAATGCAAGACAATGTATATAGTGCTTTCCTAACGCCCTCTTTATATATACAACCACTTTCCAGAATAACCCAAGAAAATCATCCAACGCATCCAATCAAAACGAAAAACGTAACGCCTGAAACTCATAAATATTAATAAAAAAGGGAACATTCTAGACTAAACTACACTGGTCTACAAAATTCGACTGCTCATTTCAGCCCCAAATCATATAATATAATGACATCACACAATAGTATGGTTGACCGTTTACGACCTTGCCTATACTTTCTGCCGTGGAAGCTTCACGATCTTTCAAAACACAAACGATTGGCTGCTAAATTCACGCGCACAAAAAAAAAACAAAAAAACAATTGATTGTACATTGCTTAACGTCCCGACAGCAACAAGGCTTTCTCAGGACGTGACTGCACTGCTTGTGAAAAAAAACTAAACAGAAAATTGAATGTATGTCGCCAGCCGGTCAAATACATTAAATAAACCTACAACATGGGGCCTAAATAAAGCTAAGACCATTTAGCAACACACATCCAATATCAAGAGCTACAGGCAGTGCAGACAGTAGGGAGAGTTTTAAAAAGGCAAATACAGGTGAATGGACAAAGGGTAGACAGAAACACATACCCCAGAATAGAGAGAAAAACCCACCCTGTGGGGCTGACCAGGGCCCCTGGGAACTAAAAAATACCTAACCCCACCCAAGTCCCCCAGGGCAGACCCGGGTGGGGAAAAACAAAACAAACAAGTGAGTTGCAAATTGTTCCCTATTCACCGACGCCACACATACGAGGTCACTAGACAGTGCGACCTTGCTAGAACGTTCCGGACTAAACCTAGCGTATCATAAAACGAATTCGCTCTCTGCGCGGACAATAGAAAAATCTTACTGAAAAGGTACGTGAATCGTAACCATGATAGCTCAAATAAATATCGGATCGTTTCCTACGATTAACATATGCATGCTCTCACAGGACAACACAACCACAATCGTAACAATGTTCTTTAGTCACGTCACCCACATTTTGTGTCTTGTCCCTTCCCGCTTACTCCCCCCCCCCCATCACCCCTCCCTCATCCCTTCACCCCTCGCCTTCCTCCTGTCGGCCGTACCACCCCCAGTAGCAGGCCCACGACGGCCGCAGTGGTCCCGCGCACAGCCGTGTGCGTGTCCACTGCGGCCGTCGTTTCGGGCCCGAGAACCTTTGCTTACTGGGTCTGATCAACCACCTGGCCCATCTTGGTCGGAGAGGGGGGGAACTGGGGGGGGGGGGGGGGGGGTGCGGGACAGGGGACGATAACCGTGACGTATTTGCATCATGCTAATTCTTCTTCTTCCTCGAACACTTCATGCTAATTTAGTCATGGGCCAAAGCAGTGCGATAGTTCGAGCGGGTTTGCATCGGCTGCCAGTCATACCTAATTGACAGCCCACAAAGAAATTTGTTTCTGTTCGCTTTATTAATGAGTGACTGACCTGGCACTGTTTACAGCTGAAGTCCGGCGCTGGCTTGATTTAGCACGTGCATGATACACTTTGCTGACACTGGATTCCACAGTAAACCCACAGGGGGAGGGAATCAAAGTTCTGTTTAGTGCCGGCCCCTGACTCGGAGCGTCAATAGGGCACTATCGATCCTATTGACGCTCAAGTCAGGGGCACGAACTATTCGCCGGATTCTCTCGAAACTTGGATTCTCTCACCCTGTGGTAAACCATATGGCCGCATGAGGCATAAATTCTCATGAGTTTCTGAAGCAACTGTACGGGCTTATGAGATTTATGACTCGACGCTTGCTGGCAATGTTGCCTATTAACCCATTTAGCCCTAATGCCACATTTCCAACATTTTGTCGCTTGACGATTATGTACCTGTTGCAGGAGATGGATAGACCTGATAATTCAAGGGTAGTGCCAGATTAGCTTGGCGCCTTCAGGCGCCAAGCTCACTTGGCACTACCCTTGAATTATCATGGTAGATCCATCTCCTGCAGCTGGTACATAGTCATTATGTGACACCTCCAAACTTTGGGAAACGCGGCCGTGGGGTTACACAGGTTAAGTTTTCACGATTTCAGAATGTCATTTGCCAGTCACGGGGTACAATGACTCTATGATACAATACACAATCCGCTTTGCACGTGCGGCTTGTTTTGGTTGCGGGCCGAAATTGCGGCGTTGTTTTGCCGCACACCTGTCTGTGCATCAGTTTTCAGTGTCAGTGTGACATGCACTCAACTCAAAATTTGTAACATCATGCACAAACTGCACCTGCAGTTTACGTGTCGGTTGCAATCAGCTAAGATATTACAAGCGCCAGAGACGCGACTGACGTGTTGGTTATTGGTTACAGTGTGCCGACATATCTTCCAAGTCACAAGTGTAGGCTACAGCTGGTGTGTGTGATTTTGTGTTGAATCTTTCTTTGCATTGTTTTCATCATCACCCATTGGAGTAAGGGTCTAATTTCCGGCGTCGGTTGTGGAAATACTTGTGTGTATAGTGCCGGGTTTTGTGTTTTGTAGCGGCTTTCCCTACAACGCGTGTGTGCAGGTCTGTGCCAGCTTGATGTGATTCTGCATCTCGGTTATCACAGGCACTGGATTATCGTCGCGCAATCGATCACCTCTATAACACTGGTAGTAGGAAATAGCACTACGTGCTATTTCCTACTACCCGTCTTATAGAGGTGATCGATTACGCAACGGATCATCCCGTGCTTGTGTCACGTCAGTTATGCCTCTCAGTTACGTCAAATCGCACATGACAAGTCTCTCTGCAGTATCTGCACCTTTTTTCGTCTGTGTCTTTGGACTTTGTGGCTTCAGCCGTAACGTCCAAAATCACAGACCATCACGTCTGTCAACAAGTGTGCGAAGCCTTAGGAATCTGAGCAGAATAAATATAATCGACGAGTGTATTTACTGATCTGTTAGTAAGCAAGATAAAAGTCGTAAAACGGGCAGGGTTTTACTGGAACGCTATCGAAGGAACAGAACGTAGTGTAACGGGAGACGACAACGTTATGGCCACACGTATGGAAGTGAGCCCCGTGCGCTATCCGCAAGGGTTCAGACCGGCACCACGGAGAGGGTCCAGTTTTGATCGCTTCATCCCTTACCGCCCCGGGCTCAACATTGAAGGTGCGCATCACCTGCTTCTGCAAAGCTTTCAGAATGCGGCATCCAGCAACTCTACGGCAGCGGGATCCAATATCCCGTTCTCGGCTACGGCAAATGCACGTGAGTGTAGCGTGTAGTGTATCCTGTCGAAAGCAGGG
The DNA here is from genome assembly GCA_036245525.1 of Semisulcospira habei. Taxonomy (NCBI): domain Eukaryota; kingdom Metazoa; phylum Mollusca; class Gastropoda; family Semisulcospiridae; genus Semisulcospira; species Semisulcospira habei. Next base: position 134,682,251 of record BTPG01000005.1, on the reverse strand, counting down.
CTGTCATTCCTTCCGCGTTTGGCTGTTACCGGTTACGGTTAACGGTTTATCTGTCCATGAACGGGTTACAGTCAGTTTTGGGAAGTGTCGCAGAGCTAGCAGTCGCAGTCTGCGTGGGTGACCGAGATAACTTGACTGATAATCCGTCCATGGACGGTTTACGGTTCAGAGCTGGGAGGTCCTCCTCGCTCTTACTGTAAATCGTCCACGGACGGATAACCAGTTAACTCTGTCACATACGGCAGAGTTTCGAAATCCTGACAACCGTTTTGCACGAGAAGATGTGGAGTTGAATTGGACGAGCAATGAAACCCATTGAATGCCAATGTCACATACGGCCCTGTTTCGACAGGATGGTGTAGCGTTGTATGCGGTGGTCGGTTCGATTTGGCGATGCACGTAACACACCAGATTGTCCCAACAGGTGTGTGCCTTCCGATACAGGTGTGCGGTTGTGTGATTTGAACCAAACCCGCATATTCGTCTGTACATGTAAGATCTTTGCTTGAACACTCAGGCCGTAATCAAACAAAATCAAAGTCCACCGCTCATTTCACATGTTTACATAATTCGTACAATGGTCTGTAAGCATTCTGTAAAAAAAAAATAATAATAATAATTAAAAAAAAAAATCTACCACTGTAGAATTTTTTGTATGGCCCCTCCCCATCATGTTTGAGTTGCTTTTACGTTATCTTCTCCTCAACTAAAATGGAACACTGCAAATGCAAGAGGTATAGATCCGCATGAGCCCCCGCAGTTGCGGGGGCTCATGAGGGTCTACACCTCTTGCAGCTGTAGTGCTGCGGGGCTATGAAGATCTGTGCCTCTTGCCGAGACCACTCTGAACCCATGTTTCTGGAACTACTAGGGCTTTTTGGTGTTGAGTTAATAAAGACAGCAGAAAAACAGTCTGCTTCAACGGTCACTGAACGGGCTAAAGTACCAATCTGCCAAACATTAACTCATTCGAGTCGTGCCGCTCCGGATACGCGGCTTATGCCGCGTATCCGGAGGCGGCACGTCTCGAATGAGTTAATCAGCACAATCATTATACATTAATCATTTCAGATAGACCCACTCGGGGGGTGTAAGCCACAAGTACACTGCTGTTCAAATGAACAACTATATCTAGGGAGCACCCCCACAAAGGATACACATACACAATACTGAAAGATTTGTCACCATTGGCGTGTCGGTAGCGGTTCAGTTTTGTCGCGATGATTTCGGCAGGAATCATCGCGACAAATTCCGCTACCGACACGCAAAGGGCTATTTCGTCTCCTCTTTCTTCCCGATTCAGCAACCGTCCACACCAACAGCAGCAACATCAGCAACGGCAACATCCCGGGCAGCGCCACCACCCACGACGGATTCTTTCTCGACAGCAGCCTGGACGACAGTGTGTTCATGAACGGGGGCGCGGGAGGCCCCGGGGCTGCTGCCGTGAAGCCAGAGGCTCTGGAATACAAGCGGAGGTTGAGCGCAGCTTTGGACACGGGGGAGGGGGCTGTGAGTGGGGCCAGGATCCTGAACTTCTCCTGCAACGCCTCGCCCCTCAGTCCTGCTCTCACCCCTTTTGCTACTCATCGTAAGTACGGATATTAATTGAACGAAATGTGAATGAATACACATAAAATGATTGCAAAGTTACATATTTTTTACTAAGCCTAATCTTTTGGGTGTCGGTAGCGGTTTTAGTCGCGATGATTCCTGTCGTAATCATCGCGACTAAAATCGCTACCGATACACAAAAGGTTAAAGCCTGTAGAGACCAGTGACATGATCACACCAGAGGATCCTAGGGCCACCCTCTCCCCCCTTCCCCCATACACACACAAATCATTAACAAATACACTAATGGAAAAACTATGATTATGTCTGACTGTTTTCTTGTCCATCTATCCATCCGTCCCTCGGTCCGTTTGTCCGTCTATCCGTCCGTCTGTTCATGCATCCGTCCGTCTGTTCATCCATCAGTCTATCCGTCCGTCCTTTCGTCCGTCCGTCCGCGTGTAAGTCCGTCCGCGTGTAAGTCCGTTTCTCCCTCTATCCATCCCTCTATACGTCCGTTCGTCCGTGCACACGCACACGCACACACGCACACACACGCACGCACACGCACGCACACACACCCACACACACACACGCACACGCACACACACACACGCGCGCACACACACACACACACACACACACACACACACACACACACACACACACACACACACACACACACACACACACACACACACACACACACACACACACACACACCCTCCCTACGTCCCTCCCTCCGTTCGTCCAATCATCCCACCATCGATCGGTCCGTCCCTCCATCTCTTCATTGTGACATCCGTCCATTCGTCAGTCCGTCTGTCCCTCGATCCACCCACCTATCCACCAACCCACCCGTGCGTTTGTTTGACCTGTTCATTTATTTTTTCTTTTTTTTTTGTGTGTTGTTGTCCAGACGGTTCCGACATTTGGTTTGACTCTCCGAAGCGCGACAGTCCAGGATTTGGCAGCTCCGCTACCTACACACCACCACGCCGCATCCACCCTGAGCCGGACACGGTGCTTGGACTTCCCTCTCTTCGCGACGACTTCTGTAATTTGTTTTCCTTTTTTCTTGTCTCCATCTTCACGCGAACGAGTAAAGTTGACAAAGTTTTCAAGTCTGAACCAGAGTGGGCATCGATAAGGGCGATGAAAGCCTAACCCAGGGAATCGAGGATTTTTCTGTCGAGAGTTTCGTGCCCATGACTGGCTCCGAGCGTCATTGACACTCGGAGCCAGTCAGGGGCACGAAACTCTATGCCGAAAAAAATCCTCAATTCCTCCTCTGTCCGGTCTCACCGTGGCTATGTTAGAGTTTTGGGAATGCCTTGTTGCTGTTCTTTGACCAGATTTTAGGACTGTACAGCAATATTGGCAAATCGTGAGCAAATAGTTCAAATTAGTTTTAGACTCGCTGAATCAGACTGGTATTTGTTCTCAGTGTGGTATAGAAAAGTGTTTCCAGGAGGAGATATTCGCTGAACTATGAGACCGCCTAAAAGCCCTGGGCCTGTGCTTCTGAGAATTTCAGTAATACTTTAGCAGATGAATAGTCTTGATGGAAACACTGTAAGAAAATCAAGACAAAGAAAGAACACGCGTAGTAAGGAGAATCGCAACACAATGTATTATTTTTTTTTTTATAATGGACATACGGACAAGAATACTGATCTTTTTTTTGGCTGTGAGGGCGGCACGCCTATAATAAAATTGATGTGTCTCATTTGGGCTTTGTTAGCTAGTATTGAACATTGCTTGTTGTTGTTCTTTGATGAAATTTTACGATATGTACAGTAAAATAAGCGTTATAGTCTTGTCTGTATGTCCCTTACAAAAACAAAACAAAAACAACACCCCCCCCCTCCCCCAAAGCAATCTAGTGTAAAACAGGAAAATTTACGTACATTGTATTGTAATTGTCCTTTTTCAGCGTGTTTCTTTCTTTCTCTGTATTTTCTTTGCATTTTACACGCTTGGCAGTCACCTTTTTGATCTTGATGTAATCACTTAGTGTTGTCCATCATCTGGCTTTTTTTTTTGGTGGCCGCCGTCTTTCTAGTCTAAAATGCAGGCAGATGGACAGGTACAGGTAAAACAGGTACACTACTAATACACGTAATTCTGGATTTCAGACCGGCTTAAACAAGACCAATGCATTTGCGTAGACTTGAACATATTTAACACATTTAGCTCCGACGCCCAACACAGGAGATGGATCGACCATAGGCGCCAAGCTAATCTGGCACTAGCCTTGAATTATCATGGTCGATCCATCCCCTGCACCTGGCATATATATAGTCATTGGGTGACATCTCCAAAATTTGGGAATGTGATCATGTGGTTAAATGAGTAAAAATATGGGCAAAATATTTTGATCCTCATTTGCCCGACCCCCCACCCTGGTCTGTCCTAGACGACTTGGGTGGGGTTAACTACTTTTTAGTTCCCAGCGTCACCCTGGTCAGCCCCACAGGGTGGGTTTTCCTCTCTATTCTGGGGCACGTATTTCTGTCTACCCTTGGTCCATTCACCTGTATTTTTCCTTTATAAACTCTCCCAACTGTCTGCGCTGCCTGTAGATCTAAATATGGGATGTGTGTTGCTAAATGGTCTTCGGTTTATTTAGCGTATTAGACCGGCTGGCGACATAATTCAATATTTTGTTTAGTTGTTTTTTTCACAAGCAGTGCAGGCACGTCCTGAGAAAGTCTTGTTGCTGTCGGGACGTTAAGCAATGTACAACCAACTAACCAATCATTTGCCCGAAGTCCATAATTTATGAGAACGGAGGTAGAGTGTTAGGGCCTATGAACGTTGCCTTCTCACACGAAAGCGTCGGGCAAGAAGGCAGTTTGTCCATTTTTTGAGAAAAGCGACATTTGTATTGACATATTGGCTTGTGTCAAATAGCAGCAGGCTGGACAAGAATCCATTTGCACGGTCATTGCGCGGTCGACGTTTCTAATACCAGCCCGTTTCATCTGCAATAGACGTAGACTCCCGTGAGCCGTGCCTGCAGCTGCAGGGACTCATGAGAGTCTACGCCTCTTGGTGACCATGCAAGATCGGTTCCAGCTGTTTCTGAGAAATGTGTGCTGGTCTGTGATTTTTGGCTGACGACTTCAAACCGTAACGTCCACAATAGCAGGCCAGCACACAGTCATGATGAACCCCTTCACCGCTGAGAAAAAAAAAGTGAACGCGATCCAGCTGCAAGAGGCATCGATCCTCATGAGCCCCCGCGAATGCGGGAGCTCATGAGGATCGATGCCTCTTGCTGAGGCCAGTTTGTATCCACCTTACTTGGGCGGTGGTGGCTTTTGGTCGTTCAGTGAAGGAAGGTTTCAGAAACAAAATAAGCGTCCAACGCACAATTATGATGAAATTATGATGAAAGGTGTTCTGTAAATCTGAGCCTTGGAGCTCAAAGCCGTAAATTCCAAAATCACAGACCAGCGCACGTCAGTGTGAGTGGGGCCAGGTTCGAACTGCATTTGCCCAGTAAACAGTCGTATAACACGACGAAAGTGACCATACATGAGGTAATGGTGTTTGCTAATTGTGCGCACTGGCTACAATAAGTGCATGAAAGCATGCAGTACTGGGCAAGGAACAATTTGGTCATCGCACGGCTAATGCTTCTAATTAGTCTCTCTTCCAGTCCGTTTTCTCTTGCAAGAGACATAGATTCTCATGAGTCCCTGCTGCCGCAGGGACTCATGAAAATCTATGCCTCTTGATGACCATGATTGGTTCCTGTTGTTTCTGAGAAATACTGCACTCAAACTGATGATGTTACTCCGGTTGATAATGTTAATAACTCTGGATGACATCAGCAGAAACTCAGACAAACATATAATTAATGTGACAGGCTCTGACAAATAGGTGACAAAGTGTGTTGTTGGACATTTGAGTTATTGGTACCTTGGAATTTAGCACAAGGACGGAGCTTTTCAATGATGATGTTGTGTTATTTCAGTACCGTGTTCAGTTATGCCTTGTCAAAGACTGACAATGTCGAAAATGCTGTTTTGAGAAAATGAGCTTTGAAGACTAAGATTGCTAAACACGGAGACGGTCCGTGGCGCAGTGGTTAAGGCGCCTGCCAACAATGCCAAAGGTGCGAGGTTCGAAAACGGGTTCCGGCATCGGACATTTCTCCTCTGGTAAGTCGCAGTGTCACCGTTAATTCGGGCGGACCGTCGGGGGTTCTTTCTCCGGGTAGTCTGGTTCTTCCACCCCCCTCCCACCCCCCCCCACCCCCCCCCCCCAACCCCCACACTTTGGTACCGGTCTCAGGCCACTTTACAAATTTCAAATACAAGCGATCAAAAATCTCTGTAACTTCAGTAGCTGAACTGGCCCTTCGTCTGTCTTGTACTGTGTTTGTCTTCGGTGTAAATCCGTGTCAGTCACGTGAGTGTGCGTGTTGGGTTTCAGTTCGCGGCGCTTTGAGTCGATTCACCCAAAAATTGAGAAAAAGCGCCTATATAATACCGGTATTATTATTATTATTATTATTTTATTTTGTTACCACATTTCTGTCACATTTACAGCCTTATGGCTTTGACGTAGTAGACAATGTACCAAGACAATCGTCATATTACTATTTAAGCATCTCAGTGTTGATAATCGTTGACCCTTGGTCACTATTTTGCTCTTTTCTGCCATTTCAGCTGAGCGACTTTGTCACCTTTTTGTCAGAGGCTATCTAGTCCACTTTGACAACAGATAAACAAGAATTGGAGAGGGAGAACTGGACTGAACTGAACTGAAATTTATTTCATAAGGACGAGGACATCAGGCACACAGGCCTTTCTTCCAAATAGTATATAATATGAATAGTGACCGCTTTTCGTGTGGCACAGCGATGAACACGTCTAGTTAACCCTTTGATTGCAACGCGCATGAGGATCTACGCCCCCATCCATGTTCCTGGCACGACTGGGGCTCTTTGTCGTTAACCCGTTTAGCCCCGAGACAATACAGCAGGAGATGGATTGACCACGATAATTCAAGGGTAGTGCCAGATTAGCTTGGCGCCTGAAGGCGCCAAGCTAATCTGGCACTACCCTTGAATTATCATGGTCAATCCATCACCTGCAACTGGTACATAGTCAGTAGGCAAAACCTGCAAAATTTGAGACATGGGACCTTGGGGCTAAAAGGGTTAAATTCACGAAGACTGCAGTAACACGCACAAGTGTCGGTGAAATTCAGCTCTGATACACGACCAGAGGAGATGGATCGACCATCTTTTGTGGCTACACTTGAATTAGCTTTTTCAGTAGTAGCTCGCTTGAGCTTGCCCATAGCTCCACGTGAATGGTCTGTGTTTATGTATAGTGTGTGAGTGAATGCGCGTGATTCACGTGAGCGTGCTTGTTTTCGCGGCGGCGCTTTGAGCCGATTTTCAATTGGGATAAAGCGCTTATTTAATGCGCTAATTAAAAAAAACAAATTATCATGTTCGATCAGCCTCCTTGGGACTGATATATACGTAGTTTTTTGAGAACACTGAGCTCCAGTGAGTTGAGTGCCAGGTCTTTGTTGGACGTCAGTCCATAATACTTGACGGATTCAATAGAAAATACAGAATACTAAAAAAAATTACTGCGTGACGATTCGCCCTTGGCTTTTGGTGCTGGAATGGAAAGAGCTGTTGTTGCATCCGGGTTCGTGCACAGACCTGTGATTTTGGACCATACGGCCGATTGCGCCGTAAGGTAAACAATCACAGACCAGCACACATTTTGTTATGTCGGAAATGTCACCATGAATAAAATGCGGATTATGTTAGAAAACACGGATTTTCACAGGGAAAAATAGGAGTATAATAGCTTGCCTAGACTTTAGCCTCACCCTCGTGCGCGGGCCGACGTTGGCCCGAAAGCGGTCTTTTGCTTATCGGGCATGTACTGGAGGCGTTGGCCGCAGTCACCATGGGCGTGGATTCATGGACATGGATTCAGAGAATGCCTGTGGGCCTCGTTAGAAACTGCATCTCTCTCGGTTCCTACTCACTGCCGCGTTTAACCCCATTTGCGCACACAGCCACCGGTACTGTAAAACAGTACCGGTGGCTGTGTGTACAAGGACGTTAAGAATAACGAGGCTTATTTGGCCTGTCTGTGTCGCTCTCCTGCAGACTGCAGCCTGGTGGACTGGGGGCACTCGAACCACATCGCCGTGGGCGTGGATTCGGGCGCTTATTTGTGGAACGCCTCCACCGGCAAGTGCGATCATCTGGAGCCGTATCCCGCCGAGGACGGCGGGTTGAACCACGTGGGTCACGTAACCTCCGTCCGCTGGGACCCCACCGGAAGACACCTCGCATTCGGCTACAGATCGGGCACTGTCTTGGTAAGAATTTAACTTATTCGAGACGAACGGCATTCGGATACGCGCCTGAAGCCGCGTATCCGGATGCCGTTCGTCTCGAATGAGCTAAACTTCAAAGTAAACTTCGTACCTTTGTTGTTTAATTTTGTGCTGACATCTGAAATGGACCTTAGTACCCAGAAAGAGGATAAAAAGGCGATACTGATACAATCGAACCTGTCAGTAAAGGTGACCAATTGTACAAGGCGGCCACCTGTCTACGCAGACCGCCCATTTTCATTCGTCTTGTCTTCTCTCTGTTACTTGGATGACCCTGTGCAAGAAAAGCACTGTCTAGGGCGACCACCTTTTGATAGTTTCTTGGGTGGTCGCCTTAGACATGCTTGATTGTATTGTATGTGTGGTGGTGTGCGATTTTGAAACTTACGGCCTGCAACCGCAATGCCCCAAATCACAGACCAGCATAGTGTTGGGACTCTTGCACTTATTGAATTCGGACATTCTTGATCTCGTTGTTCTGAGTGGTACAAAAATGTTCAGTCTTCACTGATTTAAAGAGCTGATCCATTAACTGAATCCTGTTTTTGTTTCAAATGTGCGTATTGTAAGAAGGCTACAATACCGGCAGATTAGAAGATAGATCAACCATTTTAATTCAAGGAGGGCGCCAAGCTATCTGGCACTACCCTCGAACTATCATAGCCTCAAACATAATTTACTAATTGCATGCTGTATTGTATCAGGATGGAACTGAGGGTTAAATACAGAAAAACATTACTGCTGGTATTTTTGGAAGCGAGCATGCTTTTTTCCAGTGACGTATGCATCCCGAAAAGGGCACTCGCGAAACGTCGAGACTGTGAACCCGAAGTGAACGATAATAGTCCAGGTTGTCCGTGCGTGAGCAAGAATAGTCACCCGTGGGTTCGTACTCGCTGACAGTAATACTCTCCCCTGTGACCACATCTGTTTACTGTCGTCTGCCTGAAGCCTCAGGTTTTTCCCCTTGAATTTAGGAACTGCTGTAGCCGATGTGTATTAACAAGAAGCACAGATTCTCATGATTTCATGCGAATACAGGGGATCAAGAAACTCTATGTCTCTTGCGGATGGATGAGGTCGCTGAAGCACTGTTCGGAAACGGCAAACTAACAGCAGCGCCTTCTGGAAACACATCAGGAATCACGGAGTTGCGTCCCTTCGAGACGCCATCATCGCAGTTGTAATACCGTCAGTTATTCGACGACACGTGTCTTTTTCAGGCATGCCCACCACTGGTGGCTAGAGGTAAAGCGCGATGCTGTCTGCTCAGTGTATTAGCCTCGGAGTTACAAAGCGGGCCAGTAAAATGTTTAGTCATAGAGCGCCGCACCACAACAGCCAGATGACTCATACACTCTATACCGCTACTGAACAGTGCAGTCCCATCTGTTAAAATGCCTTAGTCTTCAGTTAGTCTTCCCCCAATTTTTCAATCCCCTAAACAACACTACCGCCCACTTGCTGCACATCAGTTTGCTATGCACAAAACAACAACAAAAACAAAAAACAAAACAAAACAAAAAAACCACATCATCCGTCTCATTTCCTGGCTACATGATTCTGTACCAACCCTACATCAAAAGCAGCCAAAACTGGTACCCACCTCAAATCCCCATCCGCTTGGCAACTCAGTTCAAACTAGGCCAAAAAGAGTCCGCTGGTTAAGCGCCAAGACTGGTATGAATCAAAGCACCAAACATGTCTCTTCTCATCTATCAAGAGATTTTGGCAAATTCCAACACTTTACTGCCTCTGTACAAAATGCCAATAAAGGCAGAAGATTAGTATTTTTGTTTAAAAACACCGGTCCTTGCACTGCCTTGCCTACCTCATTTGAATATATAACGTGACCCACAGTATAGCGGGCGCTTATCTGCTAGGCTATTTCAGTGTTAAACGGTTCAGCTCATACTTTCAACTGAAATTGAAGCTGTCGCCGTATGTACGAAGCTGAAGCTGTCGTACATAGATAATTTTTCACGCTCGGGCGTTTTGTTGCTTCACACCCATGTCAGCAAGACTGCAACATACCTAGTCTACATGACCGTATAATTCTTTTGCGGCAACAATACATTTCCTATTCCCTGTACGGTCAGTGCCCAGAACACTCCTTTCCGGCCTCCTCTCCTTTCCGGCCTCCCTCACTCCACCACTTTCACCCTCCAGCGTGTCCAGAACAATGCTGCCCGCCTCGTCCTCAGAAAGAAAAAATCCGACCACATCACTCCCCTGCTCAAACTCCTTCACTGGCTTCCCATCCCCCAACGCATCCAATACAAGATTCTGTCTCTCTGCTACAAATCCCTGAACAACTGCGCTCCTGCCTATTTCTCCAACTTACTTCACCCCTACACTCCTCCCCGCTCCCTCCGCTCCGCCTCCGACCCTCTCCGCCTCCACATCCTCTGATGTATTTTTATATGTGTAGAGTAGCAGGACAGTTTGGAAGATAGGCAATTGCTATGCCTAAAACTTTTTATCCTGAATAAAAACGTTTCATCATCATCCCCCGCACCAAACTCAGCACTTTCGGCTCCCGCTCCTTCTCAGTATACGGTCCATCCGCCTGGAACACTCTCCCACTCTCTCTCCGTCAGAAACACTCTCCTCCTTCCAGTCCGCCCTCAAAACTCACCTCTTTCAACAGTTCTAGCACTATATCACCACACTCCCCACCCCAAGTCGACTGTCGTAATGTATTTCACTTTTTGTGGTACGCGAGCCGTTGTCTAAGCGTGCGCATGAGTGCGTGAGTTGTGAGTGCGCGCTTAGATTTATAATTGTTATAAGATAAGCGCATTATAAATACCGTAATTATTATTATTATTTAACACATTGCACATTAGTGGCAGCCGACAGCAACCAAACCACTGCATAGTTAGTTATTTGGGTTTAACGCCGAGTAGGCGACTAAGGCCATCTCACGGCGGCCAACATATGCACAATAGTCATGTAAACATGCACCAATACCGTATTTCCGTGCCAAAAGAAGACCTGGCCATCTGCGACCATACAGCTTGTTCTAAATCATTATGAGGACATCGTGACAACATATTTTCCCTTCTGATACCTTACAAGAAAAAAATAGGCGCTCGGCTTCCTGTTTGCTTGGCTACTAATTTTAAATGGCAAGCAGAAGCCGTTCTTTTCTTTTACGATCAAATGTGGCTTTTTGACAGTACAGTGCGACACTGTTCGTGGTGCCCGCGGCGATAGTCCACTGACCTTCAAGGATATCATACATCCAGGAAGTTCAGTTGGCCATCGGCGGGCACCAGGTTGTACCGCTGCTCACCCATGACCCATTTAGAAATCCGAACAGGCGCATGATCTTGCTTCCCTCCGGATTTGATTCATCAGACAGCGTTTTCAATTATTCAACGATCCGAGTTTTGTTGACCTATCCTGATTAGCTGAAGAGTTATTTTTTTTCCCCGCCACTTCTTTGCGCGCCAGATCGAGACGTGAAGACAGCGCCATTTTTGACGCCATCACTGTCGAGAAGAAGTGAACACCACCCAGCTGCAAGAGACATAGATCCTCATGAGCCCCCGCAGTTGCGGGGGTTCATGAGGATCTCTGTCTCTCGATTACACCAGTTTGTAGCTTATGTTTCTTGGACGTCTGAAGCTCTTTGTCTGTGTATTCAGTTAACAATTTCATATGAAGAACTGAAAGCTGCGTCTACAGGCACTGAAGGAGTTCAGTTGATCCGCCATTTTCCGTTAACCCATTCACTGCCGCCAACAGCTGGAAATGTTACGGCCGAACCCATCGCAGATAGACAATTCCCCCTATCAAGGGTACATGGATGTAGAGGGCGCAGAAAGAGGTATCAGTCCTCATGCACGATGCATGTCTTCGCGGGCGCTTGAGCGTCTATGCGGCACCTTGTACTCGCCTGTACAGTCAAACGTTTAACTCTATGCGCGTCGGTAGCGGTTTTAGTCGCGATGATTCATATAGCAATCATCGCGACTAACTGAAACCGCTACCGACACGCAAAGGGTTAAAGACAGAGTGGCATTCGCTGAAAAAATATTTCAAGTGCCTTTACAGAGCGGTCTATGTACAATGTAAAATATTTTCCCCATCGAATGAAGAGGGGTTGGGGGTGGGGGGTGCGCGGGAGGGCAGTGTGCCTGGTATGTTACCTTTCCAGCTTTCAAAATATTAAACAGCAAAATGGGGGGGGGGGGGGGGAGGCAAGCGACGGTCCAACCTTGTAAAATCAAACATCACAATCAAAATCTTATAGTTTCTTTTCCCCAAACATATTGTGTTCTCCAAATGGAAATAAAAATCCTCGCATACAATAAAAAAAAAACAAACACAAAAACACAACAATAACAAAACCACAATCTCCAAAATTATTACTAGAGGGGGGGGGGGGGGTTTGGGGCAGTGGATATGGTATGGTGTCTCCGAGGCGCACATATCCATCTACTTAGAAATGCTCAAGGCGCCGTAGGGATGGAAGCTGAAGCTTTGAAAGCCTGCTGCTACTAAGCGCTACTTTATGTGCAAACCTCCACCCTACTATTAACTTCGGTGCATGTGATATATTTCTGTTTCTATTTCACCGGCCTTACCGGGCCTTCTCTTTTCGAATAGTGGTAATGGGATTTTAACGTGCGCACTTGATGATTATGCTTGCTGTACACACGAAGGCGAGACAGGCAACCGTAAGCCGAGTCTGTACGTAAATTTGACTCGATGGGAATGAGGAAAAGTTCACATCCCATTCCTGCCCACCAGGGGATTCGAATCCGGGATCTTACGACTGTCAGCGCAGTGTCTTATCCACTAAGCGACGTCCCCATGTATAGTTCTCTCTCTCTCTCTCTCTCTCTCTCTCTCTCTCTCTCTCTCTCTCTCTCTCTCTCCCCCCTCCCCCACCCACCCCCTTCCACCCCCTTCCACTTCGCCCAGCTGCAGATGCGGGGGCTCATGAGGTTCATTGCCTCTTGCTGACCCTATTGATATCCGCGTTGTTCGGACTGATGTTTTAATTTTTTTTTCTGCGCGTTTCTTTCTTCGTTGGGACATTGTCTTTCAAGGATTGAGGGGATTATTCCGTGTTGAGTTTCTCTGCCCCGCTTTCGAAAACATAATTTTGTGCCCCACCTCAGCAGAGAAGGGGTTAACATTTACAAACGAGAAACAAAGCTTGTAACTAATTCCAGCAGAGCTTCCGAGTTCGAACAAAACTTAGGCATACTTCACTTACAAAGACGTGTTGAGGACTGAAGAACATAGTCGTAAACTGAGCAGCGAATAGTCAAATAAAAGTTTATTTTTAATTTTTTTAATAATACAAAAAATCTATGTACATGTGTACATTGTACCTCTTTCAGAAGAACGGTGACCGAGGAATTGGAACCAGAAAAAAAGAGAGTTGAACTTGGAACGTCTAGAAACCAACACACGTGTTTGTAGTAACAAATAAACAACTGAGAATCTGTCTGGCCTATTCCAGACCTCCAGCATGGGTTTGAAACAACTCTAAGTGCTTAATTACACGCCGATGAGCCCAGCCGCGCAGAGACCATGGATTAACAGTAGCGTCAGCAAGAGGCATAGATCCTCATGAGCCCCCCGCATCTGCGGAGGGCTCAATGAGGATCTATGTCTCTTGCAGTCGGATCCGCTTTTAATTTTCTAGACAGTCAAGAGGTTAACACTTTTTTTAAATTTTGTCTTACAGATTTCGGATGCTGTGGCGATGACCGTGTCTCATTTCCTGTCTGTGCCCAAACATACCCAAGTTGGCTGTTTGGCCTGGCATCGTCACACTCTCTTTTGGTAAGTCTGTCCGTGTTTGTTTTATACGTTCTGCCGAGGAACGCAAAACAAGATAAGTCCATTTTAGTGAAAAGCGAAAAAGCGTTGCAATGAAAATCTCGCTTTTCACAAAAATGGATTTCTCGTCCGTTCCAGAGTGTTCTTTTCCGTCTGACTGTGTGTCTGTCTGTGTATTCATCGATATTTCTGTTTGTCTGTCTTTTTCGGACGTCTGTCTATGCATCGATCTTTCTGTTCGTCTGTCTGTGTATTCATCGATCTTTCTGTTTGTCTGTTCTCACATCTGTCTGTTTGTCCGTCGATCGGTTTATTTATCTTTCTGCTTAAAAAAAACAAAACCCAAAATCTGTGTTTGACAGTTTGTTTTCTCGTGCATGTGCCGGTAATGATATGCGTCTAGTTTTGTTTTTACAGGGAGCGTTTTCAGTCTTTATTTATTTTGAGTAATTAAATCCCACACAACCATTTGAGCTGACGTGGGTCGAAAGATTTTAACAAACACAAATTGTTTTGTTTGCTACAAAACTGGACAGCGACGATAACGCTAAATTCTCTCTGACTGTACGGTAAATACAAAGCACGCGATGCGGGTCGCCTTAAGTGTGTTAAAATGTTTACTCGTCATGTAGTGACTGAATGACGCTGCAGTTTTGCTTGCTGAGAAACGTGACCCAAAAAAGTCTAGATCAATACAAACATACAGGTGGTGTGTTTGTCTTTAGGGATGAAAACAGTCTACGTTTATTAAGTTCTTCCTTTTTCGTCTTTTGAGACAGAAATAGTTACGTTTTCCGTTGGTAGCATCGGCACTTTTCCACATTTAGATGTTGATTCATTATAAATTGGCATTTGCCAGGTCCTGTTTCAGATTTAAACAAAGCACAGTCCCACGATTTCCTGTAAAGGTCAATCGCTTAACATTCAAAATGTTCTCTTGTAGCCACATTCAAGGCGATCTGCACTAGGGGTGAGTTGCATGAGCCAGCTTAGATCCTGTGCATGCCGCTAAGCAATATGCTCCGCGATACAACGGATTTTCAATGCTGTCTTGCTTCAACTAAGACTGTTCTGTCCTTTTCATACTCCGTGTGAGTAGACACACGTAACGGGGGTTATCGGCCGCCCCTAATGCGAGTCGGTGGAACTCTCCTACGTACACAGGAAAACAAGAGCAGACAAGCCTTTCATTTTACAAAACTCAGCCTTGATATTTGTCCAGCATTATTTTTTAAGACACACCGAGAATATTTATAAAGGAGAAACTGCAATCTATGAACCCCCTTCTTCACTGGAGCAACTCTTTGAAAGACCGATCTGAGTTAGCAAGAGGCATAGATTCTCACGAGCCCCTTCGGACGCAGGGCCGGCTCATGAGGATCTATGCCTCTTGCAGATGGGACAGACTGGTCCGGAACGTGTAAATGACAGTCTGACGGGAGATTTATAATAGTGCCCCTTTCTCGGCGTTGAACACTTGCTTGGCTTGACTTCGCGAACGAAGATTTTATAGGAGTTGCCCACGACGTCTGCAGGCTTGTTCGTGGCTGCGGAGGCCAATCCGAGACAGGCAGGTTCGACCGCAGTGGCTGCAGGGGAAGGTATGGCCAGGGTTCTGAGCTGCGGCATCTTAGTTTTTTCTCCTGAGCCGCTTGTCCTTAAGGCTAGCTCTGTGAGAGTCCTCAAAGGAGACAGCTGCCTTGTAAATGGTGGAGCGCCAGGTGTCACGGTCCGCAGCCAAGCGAAGACCACTGGTGGTGGTCGATTTGGCAGGCACTAAGTGACTTCTTGAGACAGTCTTTGTATCTCTTTTTTGGTGCCCCTCTGTCACGGTGTCCAGTAGCAAGCTCGCCGAACAGGGTGATCTTTGGTAGGCGATGATCCTCCATCCTGGAGACATGCCCCGCCCAGCGGAGCTGTGTCCGCAGCAGCAAAGCCTCGATGCTCACAGTTTCAGCCTGTTCAAGGACCTCGACGTTGGTGACATAGTCACTCCAGTGAATGCCCAGGATGGTACGCAGGCAGCGCTGGTGGAAGCGTTCGAGGAGTCGTAGTTGGCTTCGGTAGAGGGCCCAGGACTCGGAACCATACAGCAGGGTGGTGAGGACCACAGCTCTATACACGCTGATCTTGGTGCCTGTTTTCAGCTGTTGATTGTGCCACACCCGCTTGAAAAGTCGCCCGAAAGCGCTGTTCGCTTTTGCCAGCCTGCTGTCAAGCTCCTTGTCCAGCTTGGCGTCCGACGTGATAACGCAGCCAAGGTAAGTAAACTGGTGCACTGACTTTAGTTCAGACTCGCCAATGGTGATGTGAGGAGGGCGATACACTGTCTTGGGTGCCGGCTGATGGAGGACCTCTGTCTTTTTCAGACTGACCTCGAGTCCAAAGAGCTGGGCAGCATCTGCGAAGCAAGTCGTGATGCGCTGCAGGGCTCTCTCTGTGTGTGCAACGAGGGCAGCATCATCAGCAAAAAGCAGCTCACGAATCAGTTGGTCTAGGGTTTTCGTGTGGGCCTGCAGTCGTCTGAGGTTGAACAGGCTGCCATCGAGACGATACCTGATGTACACTGCATCGTCATCATCGAGGTCCACTGTGGCCTGCTTCAACATCATGCTAAAAAAGATGGTGAAGAGGGTCGGTGCCAGCACGCAGCCCTGCTTTACGCCGTTGAGAATAGGGAATGGTTCTGAGAGGTCATTGTTGAGTCTGACCTGGCCTTGCTGGTCCTCGTGTAGCTGGACAATCATGTTGAGGAACTTTGGGGGACAGCCAAGTCGCTCCAGGATCTGCCACATGCCTTGCCTGCTCACAGTGTCGAACGCTTTTGTTAGGTCGACAAATGTTACGTACAGCCCTTTGTTCTGCTCGCGGCACTTCTCCTGTAGCTGTCTCAGCACAAAGACCATATCGGTGGTGCTCCTGTTTGCTCTGAAGCCACACTGGCCCTCTGGGAGTTGGTCTTCAGCGATGGCAGGTACCAGCCGATTCAGGAGCAGCCTTGCAAGGATTTTCCCAGCAATGGACAGCAGGGTAATTCCCCGATAGTTGGAACAGTCAGACTTCTCGCCTTTGTTCTTGTACAGGGTGATAACGACTGCATCACGGAGATCTTTTGGTAGTGTTCCTTCCTCCCAGCAGCAGAGAAGAATAAGAATAAGAATAAGAATAAGAATAAGAGTACTTTATTATCTCGAAAAGAGAAATTCGGTTGTGGTACATTTATAACAAATAGTACAAACAAGACATAAAAACATTATAGCATAATTATGAACATTTTCTCCCTGCACTTGCACAGCTACAAATTCCAAATGGATAAAGTAAACACTACAAAATCTTTACACATAACTCTTACACATCTCACACAAACATCTTTTATGGACTGAACTGAGCGGCACTTATACATTCACACCCTCACTCCAAAGAGGTCCCCCCCACCCGGGTCTGCCCTGGGGGACTTGGGTGGGGTTAGGTATTTTTTAGTTCCCAGGGTCACCCTGGTCAGCCCCACAGGGTGGGTTTTTCTCTCTATTCTGGGGCGTGCGTTTCTGTCTACCCTTTGTCCATTCACCTGTATTTGCCTTTTTAAAACTCTCCCTACTGTCTGCACTGCCTGTAGCTCTTGATATTGGATGTGTGTTGCTAAATGGTCTTAGCTTTATTTAGGCCCCATGTTGTAGGTTTATTTAACGTATTTGGCCGGCTGGCGACATACATTCAATTTTCTGTTTAGTTTTTTTTCACAAGCAGTGCAGGCACGTCCTGAGAAAGCCTTGTTGCTGTCGGGACGTTAAGCAATGTACAATCAATCAACCAAAGAGGTCATGGAGCTTGTTGTGCAGTGCTGTGCCTCCATGTTTCCAGATCTCTGGCGGTATTCCATCAATGCCTGCTGCTTTGCCACTCTTGAGCTGGTGGATGGCTGTGAGGGTCTCTTCAGCGGTGGGCGGTTCGTCCAATTCAACCTTTACTGGGAGGTGTGGGATTTGTAGGATGACTGCTTCTTGAACAGTGCGCTCAGCGCTGAAGAGGCTCTGAAAGTATTCCGACCAGCGGTTCAAGATGGAGGTATTATCTGTGAGGAGTGCCTGGCCATTCGCGCTTCGCAGGGGACTTTGTACCAGGTGCCTGGGG
Source organism: Semisulcospira habei (assembly GCA_036245525.1). Classification (NCBI taxonomy): domain Eukaryota; kingdom Metazoa; phylum Mollusca; class Gastropoda; family Semisulcospiridae; genus Semisulcospira; species Semisulcospira habei. Next base: position 134,664,374 of record BTPG01000005.1, on the reverse strand, counting down.
CCATACACTGCTTTCAGTGCTTCGTAGAAGCCCCTGTAGTCACCATTGTCAGCACAAAGCTGGGTCCTCTGTGCAAGTCTGGTCCACCACTCATTCTGGAGATCTCTGAGCTTGCGCTGGAGACTGCTGCAGACGAGGCGGAAGGCAGACTTCTTCACAGGGCAGGAAGGCTGGGCTAGGTGGGCCTGATGGGCGGCTCTTTTTTTTGCTAGGTGTTCCTGGATCTCTACATCGTTTTCGTCAAACCAGTCTTTGTTCTTCTTTCTGGCGAAACCCAAGACTTCTGCAGAGGATTTTGCAATAGCAGTTTTCAGTTGTTCCCAAAGTGTTTCAGGGGAGGAGTCTACTGGGTCCGCTGTGTCTTTGAGCCTGCGCTGTAAATCTGTCTGAAAGGCAGCTTTCACATCGTCACGCTGAAGGCTGGCAACATCAAGCTTTTTCTTGGGGGGCCCCCATTTCTTGGGTTTTGGCTTGAAGTGGAGCCTGAGTTTGCAGCGGACAAGGCGGTGGTCAGTGTGGCACTCTGCGCTGGGCATCACTCTGGTGAGGAGGACGTCACTGCGGTCCCTCTGACGCACTAGGACATAGTCGATAAGGTGCCAGTGTTTGGAGCGAGGATGCATCCAGGTGGTCTTTCGACTGTCCTTTTGCTGAAAAGTAGTGTTGGTGATGACCAGTTGCTGCTCCGCACAGAACTCCAACAGTAGGCGGCCATTGTCATTGCAGTTCCCCACGCCATGCTTGCCGAGGACTCCTTTCCAGGCTTCAGAGTCCTGGCCCACTCTGGCGTTGAAGTCGCCAAGGATGATGACTTTGTCGTCTGCAGGGGTACTCTGTAGGAGGCTGCGCAGGTCAGTGTAAAACTTGTCCTTTTCAGCAGGCTCTGCCAGGAGGGTTGGGGAGTACACACTGAGAAGGGTGACGTGCTGCTGGTGTCTCAGTGGGAGGCGCATGGACATGATGCGGTCTGAGTGGCCCGTTGGTAGGTTTTCCAGCTTAGTCGCAATGGATGTCTTGACCATGAAACCCACGCCTGAAAGCCGTCTTTCTGATGCAGGCCTGCCTGACCAGTAGAGGGTGTACCCAGCACCAAGTTCTTGGAGGCTGCCTTCGTCCGGAAGGCGTACTTCGCTGAGCGCGGCGATGTCGATGTTTAACCTCCGCAATTCATGGGCAATGAGGGCGGAGCGACGTTCAGGGCGTCCGCTGTCTGCTTTGTCGAGCATGGTACGGACGTTCCAGCATGCTACGTTGAGTCCGGTCGTGGTCGTCATGAGAGTGGATCCGTTATTCTTTCTTGTTTTTTGACCGCAGGAGAAGATGCCCGTTGACCGCGGCTAGCCAACTGGGGTTGCGAGGGGACGAGCTTTGGTTAGGCCACCTTTTCTAGGCCCCTCTCCGTGTGGAGCAAGCAGTGCTGTCCCTAGAGAAGGCTGCTTGGTCGTTCAGGGTGTGCCGAGTGATGTTGTCATCCCCAGGTCAACATCAGGCGACCAATATCCTGAACCGCCTGCATGCAGGTTTGAGACTGCGGCTTCCAGTGACATCTTTCACCTGCCGTTTCGCCCCTCGCCCGTCGCTACAGGACTTGGAATGGTCAGTGTCATGGTCCGTGGACGTTTCCTAAAGCCTGCGCGGTGGAGCTTTTTGGTGGAGTGCAGTGTGCGCAGTACTGGCCCCACCCTTTAAACGCTTGGTTCATCTGCCATGGCCTAGCAAGCTGGGACGATGGCATCGAGGTCCTCGGGTCGTAGGTTTTATATCAGACACGAAGGGGCTCGTGAACACTATCCAATGCGCAAAAGGCCATCGGGCCGACGTCGGCCCGATGGCCTTTTGCGCACTGGGTAATAACTAACTAAAATAGTGTCCGGAAACAAGTAGCTTTTGAACCGAAGTATTTGTATCTCTGTTATTCGAATATCAACAGCTGAATGTGTACTGATTGTCAGAGGTGGTGCTGAGATGGACTGATCGTCATTATAACAATGGCCATATATCACCTTAGCTCCGAGTCAGTATAGTTCTGTCAGTAATTGCGCTCTTTGTAATACATTTTAGAATAAAACTAGCCCTTCTCAAGTTTAATAATAATAATAATATAATAATAATAATAATAATAATAATAGAAGAAGACGTAGTAGTAGCCTGTGTATAGTAGTACTTCTCAAAGTGGGGATCTTGGTAGCTCAAGTGCCGGTACAGCATTCGACTTTTGTCCGATAAATCGCGGATTAGTTGGGGTCAGAATTTGTTCAGACCCGTCTCGGTGCTCTCTCTTTGAAATCACCATCGCGGTAGATAAAAGAGGGTAAACCCTAAACGTGTAATGTTGAACCTCTCAAGCTCATGCAGTTAACCCAAGCGTCCTCAGCGATGTGTGTGAAGTGCCTGTGTAATCTACTGCAGACGATTCTGACACGAGTTCGCCTATCACCCCTAGTGCGTGGAACGTTAAGTAAGGGCATCACCAGTTCAGTGCACGAGAAAATCTGAACACCACCCAACTGCGTAGGCTCATGCGGATCTATGCCTCTTGCTGACATCACTTCGAATCCATGTCACTAGGGCTTTGAGTTTGGTGTTGAATTAACACATTCTGCCCCCAGAAATCGAAATCCCCAGATGTTGAAGTTGCCCTCTGAAGGACTGTATTCCAATTATAGAGACAGATCGAGCACAATAGTTCAAGGGTGGTGCCAGAATAGCTTAGCGCCTATGGGCGCCAAGCTATTTTGGTTCCACCCTTGAACTATCATGCTCGATCCATGTCTTACTGTGGTGTGTCGGGACTGAATGAGCTAAGGAAGATTGCAAAAACACGAGCTGCGTCAGGAAGACGTTCAATTTCTGATGCGTGTACTGGTCTGTCATCCTGGACCTTACGGCTTAGAGCCGTAAGGTTCATAATCGCAGACTAGCACAGGCGTGCTCCATCACTTGATCTGACAAGGACCGGAACGTCAAGAAATCAAGAGAAGTGTCCCTGCCTACGTTCCGTCACGAGTTAGACCTATGACAATGCAGAAAATTAAAATTTAGGCAGACGCTAATATCATAAGGAACTGAAATTCAATAGGATACGTGCGATCTTTATCGTCCGGAGCGGCGTGCATTTCAAACTGCTATCAATTAAACAGCGTGACCTCTTGACTATAACGCCAGCCATTTGAAAGCGGTGCGGCAGATCTTCATGATCCTCAGCCGTCTGGAGGCGGCACAGATCCTCCTAAGCCCCTGCATTCTGCGGGGGCTCATGAGGATCTATGCCGCTTGCATATTACGATGAAGTCATCCTCTTTCTTGTCTTATATTTCCTCCAATATTAAAGAAATTCCCATCAAAGAAAGATGCACGCTTTCAAGGGAGGAGTGCAACGCAATAAGACCGACTCGGTTTTTATTTGGCTCCGCCCCTTTAGTCGGGGTCCTGCAAGCCTGCTACGCGTGCTTCACGGAAAGAGCGCGAGTGTAGACTGCTAGCATAGTAAAGCGCGCTATTCGACGTTGATTTTGTTAAACCAATTTGTAGGATGTTATATCTTCTAAAGTATACCATTACTGAAGCTGTAAAATAATCAGTACAAACTAGGTGTTGGGTTTAATCAGTACAGCAAGTGGGGATATTGTCAGTCCACAGATTATGTAGTTATGCGACCCTAAACTTTGCATTTTATGAAATGGGCAAATCGTCACATTTTCGTCAAGTTGTGATTTTTCATAAACTATAAAAGGCCGGTATAGCTTTGAAACTTTGCACGACCACACATTGTTATGCGCTCTTTTCGATGGTTATATTAGCTTTTATGTGTCTACAGTCTGAAATTATGGGTGAGCCTATACCTACACGTGGGCATATCCTGCTACTGATTATCTGAAAGAAATTCTCGTGCAGGCAGTCATCAGTACACTTTTCTAAAAACGTCTCTATTTTCCCTCTGAGAACTTCTGCTAGTGCTAGTCTGATGACATCAAGGAGGCGTCTCTCACTCACTCTCACGGGGTCAGCGTACACGCACGAATGCTTCACACACAATTGACAGATCTGCTATCCAAGCTAGCACGAATGCTTCACACACAACTGACATCTACGATCCAATTTAGCAGACCAAATGTAAGTACAAGCGATCGAGTCAGTCTGTGAATACTATGGTGGAACACGAAAAAATATAAATTTTACTTTCGAGCATACGTATTGATGTCTTGTGATTTTTTCAGGGTTCAGTTGACCATGTGGCCGACCGCAAGCTTTTCATATGATCCATTCTTTCGTGTATTCACGCGATAAAGGCCGCCTTGGGGAACGGAAACAATTCTACACCTGGATATCGATTGGGTTTATGAGGAATCTGATTGACACTCCCCATAACAACAGTGCTTTCCAGGCATCACCAATACCGCCGAAATTGGCTAAAATAATGGAAACATAAACATCGGTTGATTTGCCGAACCTTCTGCTTGGAAGTCAGAAGCACATGGTCTACAGCGTTTTGATTGGTTGAAGGCGAACGCGCGCTAACTTTGACTGACATTTCACACCAGGAATGGGTCGGTCTATTTTGACCCCAGCGGAACCCGCTGAGACCTTTCGGACGAGAGTCGAACGCTCTACCACCTAAGTTGCATACCACCGCGCGCTTAGAAGGGACAAGCACAAAATAGTTGTGTTGCACTTATCCTTTCTAAGCGTTTTTCTTTCTTTCTTGGGGTTAGTCTTTCGCGTTTTACTGGCTTGGCAGCCAGCGTTTTGGTTTGGATTATAGCGATTAGGTATGGCTGGATCATGGTTGTGATCGCAAATGGCGGCCTAAGGTTGACGAGATTTGTAGTAACCTTTTGCGTGTCGATTGCGGTTTTAGTCGCGTTGCTTCCTACAGGAATCATTGTGACTAAAAACGCTACGGACAAGCAAAGGGTTAGTTTACTGTTCTTTGCTTACGGATCGGACGGTCTAGTATTACAGACCAGCATACGATTTTTTGTCAACGTGCCCGATCCATTGATTGTTTACCGATCGCGTTGAAATGGCACTGTCCGAAAACAGAAAAAAAAAACAAACAAAAATACCTCGAATTTCAGACTAGACACAATAGGAAGGATCCACCTGAAAGACGTTGTGTTGCCCTTTTATAGTCACTATCCTGAAGCTGATGTTTTAACCAGCTCGTCATTTATCATTTCGTACGTGTATGCCGCTAGTCACAAATTGACAGATAGAAAAAAGAAAGATAAGATTTATTTGATTTAAGCCACAGGTTTGTGAAGTTAATCGGAAAAGTTAACACTTTAGGGTTTAACCTGTTTTGTCCACAACGAAGGTGATTTAAAAAACGAGGCGCTGAACAAGTTTTGACCGCAGCTGGGTTCCACCCGCGACCTTTCGGACGAGAGTGGAACGCTCTACCACCTGAGTTACCCAGCTTCCCGCTGATTAAAAAAAAGTTTTAAAAGTGCCTTTTTAGTTTTATGTATATTATTATTTTTTTCAATAACTACTTTCCTTTACTTCATTTTCCTCCTGGGTTTCTGAATAGGTTTTGTAAGTCTCAACGCTTTTAGAGTAGGGATTAAACACGACAAAGCAGTGTGATTGACTATAGTAGCGGGAAACTGATTACATTTTCTTACATAATAAAAGCTGTTGTAAAATATCACGTGCAAGTAAACTTAACCCCTTTAGCCCCGGCGCACTACAGCAGGAGATGGCTCAACCATGCTAATTCAAGGGTAGTGCCAGATTAGCTTGGCCATCAGGCGCCAAGCTAATCTGCCACTACCCTTGAATTAGTATTGTCGAGTCATTCCCTGCATATGTCATATATTCGTTAGGTGACGCCTCCAAGATGGGAAATGCGGTCTTTGGGGTTAAATGGGTTAATCCAGACCAAAAAGGTGACTGCCAAGCGTATACAAGGCACACAGGCCAACAAGTCGATATCTGCACTCGTATACTTTACACGGCTCTATGTGTATAGTATGAGAGTGCAGAGATCGGCCTGTCGGCCGGTGAAAGGTGTGCGTATCTTTTAAGTGAGGTATAAAGTAACTCATATGAGTTACTATGAGTTACTTCATGCCTTACTGAAAATAAGTTCATGTAGTCAGTTCCTGTCTGTGTGTCTATTTTGACAAAAAATAATTGTGTTGTACTAAGCGTGTTTTTGTTTGTTTGTTTGTTTGGTTTTTTTTGCTGGGATATTTTTTACTAGGAAATTTAGATTTTTAGTCAGCGATGCTACTTTATGACGTACACAGCTTTAGTTATTGACATTTCGCTTCTAATAGCGTTCTAACCTGTGAAGGCAAATGACATCAAGTCCATTTTTGTGAAAAGAAAGATTTTCATTGTATTACATTATGTACAATGAAAATCTCGCTTTTCTCAAGAATGGACTTGATGTCATTTGCCTTCACAGGGCAGCAGGCCTCAGTACATGTAATTTGTGAAATTTGATACGGACACGTGGCGAACACAAACAGTTAATGAACGTTTTCAGGGGACAATTTACCGGCAGCATTTTATTTTTAACCCTTTAACTATCAGTAGCGCTTTTGGTAGAGATGATTCCTACATGAATCATCTCGACCAAAAGCGCTACAGACAGCCAAAAGGTTAAACTCCATAGAATGGATGCGATGAAGACAATGTTGGACACGTGGAGTATCAGAATATCTCTAAACGTCAATTAAAAAAATAGATAAAGAAAAATAAGAGAGGAAGTGCCAGCGACACATCTGTGTTTGTCCACCGCATAATCTGACCATCCATCACTCGGATTGCAGCTGAACGCCCAATGCCCTTTGCCTTTAAATGTAAATGCTTTGGAAAGACATTAGAGATATAGAATGTTTGGTTCAGTTCTGCGTTCGGAGAGGCCCATGCACGCTCCGCCCATTAGAAGTGTGCCTTGAGTTCCGGCCTTTCCATATCGTGCCAATGTTGCTTTTGTTGAATATGCATTTTTAAAATTTGTATTGTGTGTTGCCGCTGTCTATTAATTTGTGTTTAGTTTGTCATTTTGATTTGCATTGCACAACGCTTAGAGCCTGAACTGCAGGGAGTTTGCGCTTTATAAATATATTAATAATAATTATTATTATATGATCTCTCATACCCTTTCGGGGAGCTTGGTGGTTCGATGGTAGAGCGTTCGACTGTCGTCCGCAAGGTCCCGGGGCTCGAATCCAGCTGTGGTCAAAATTTGTTCAGTCCTTGTTCGGTGTCCCGTCTTTGAAATCACCTTCGTGGTGGACAAAGACGTTAAGCCCTAAACGTTTCACTTTTTATCTCATGCCCTTTCAAGTCTGGCCAACGTCCGCTGCCAACGTTTCTGCACGCCTCTGCTACGGAAGCGATCGATTGTGTGGCGATCTGGAAATGCTTTCTCGAGTTAAGGATCTTCAGGCGTTCTGGTTCAGGACTGAGACAGCTTCTGCGGGATGTGTGCATTTCAAAAGGCAGAGATCTTGATAAGTTCATGAACGCGAAACGCCTTCTGCAATAGTCGTATATCCCGATGAGCCCTCCAATAGTTGCCGTCATCGTCCAAAGGCATAGATCCTGATGTGTCCCCGCATCTGCGGGGACACATCAGGATCTATGTCTTTTGCGGATGGTTTTTGTTTTCGTAGTTTCGTACCAAAAACAGTCGCGTTGTGTTGAGAGTGAACTACACGCTTTGCTTAGCTATTTTTTTTTTCTCCAGGAATGCCTGTGTTCACGTTTAGTAGGTAGGTAGGTTGTACATCGCTTAACATCCCGACAGCATCAAGCCTTTCTCAGCGCTGCATATGAAGAAAACAAAACAGAATACAGAATATTGAATTATGTCGCCAGCCGGTTCGCGTTTAGTTGCTGATACAGTCACATTACGGTGGCATTCAGAAACAAACTAGTCTCTCAAAAACAGCCGATGCTTGCAGGGCTTCACGAAGATCAACACCTCATAAACCTGGTGCTTGCCGAGGTTAATAAGGATCTGTGCCCCTTTGAGAAAGGATGAGAGTACGCCATCGGATCGAGTTTTAACTGCGAGTAAGCTCACATTGAGTATATAATTATTGCAATTAGAATTTAACATCAAAGCAGAGCACGTAATAGCTTATGAGGATGTATGCCCTCTTGCAAATGTCTGGGAGTACGCCATTAGATCGAGTTTCAAGTCACATTTCGTTACTGATCTTTCGGGGGTTCTTTCTCCGGGTACTCCGGCTCTTCCTCCCCCTCCACTTTGGTATCAGTTTCAGCCCACTTAATCAAATTTCAAATACAAACGATTTTGAATTTCCAAAAACTACAGTAGCTCGCTTGAGCTTGCCCTTAGCACCACGTGAATGTTCTGTGTTTATGTACAGTGTGTGAGTGAATGCGCGTGATTCACGTGAGCGTGCTTGTTGGGTTCAGTTCGCGGCGGCGCTTTGAGCCGATTTTCAATTGGGATAAAGCGCCTATTTAATGCGCTTATTATTATTATTATTATTATTATTATTATTATTATTATTATTATTATTATTATTATTATTATTATTATTATTATTATTATTATTATTATTATTAATGCGCTTATTATTACTGATCTTTCAAATAAAACTTGACATCAAACCGGAGCAGATGTCTGGGAGTTCGCCAGTAGATCCAGCAGCATTGTCGTATCGTGCAGACAGTCATATAAAACCAATCTGGGGTCAATGGATAAAGCTTTTTGTCCGTATGTTGCGGTTAATGGACAGGAAAGTAATCGTTGCTTTTTACGGTCCGCAGTGAAAACGGACACCAGGGTTGGCCATTAGGTTTGACTCGTTCGAGACGTGCCGTATCCGGCTACGCGCCATAAAGCCGCGTATCCGAATGCAGCCCGTCTCTAATGTGTTAATAAAGCTAGCACATGCACGCATAACTTACGGGACTGTTTTTGTTGTATAACCCTAAATAGTTTTTGTTTCACCCTCTTAAGACCAGCGGCAAACAATGATGTCTCAGAAACGATCACAGACTAAATGGTTGTAAAGCGGGTTGGGAGTACTCGCTGCATCAGTGATATGTACGTTAAATGTTTCGTGCTGGAAACAATTAATGCAAATCATTTCGAATCTGTGTGAATGAAGACGGGAACGGCTTACATAAAACAGTGATAATTTATGAGGTGTCGACATCTGACACTTGCGCTCCATCCCGTGCCGAGAATCTACAGCGATCCGAATGACAGTTATATGGCTCCAAATGTGTGCCGGACGGTAAGTTTGCGACATTACGGCATAATATTGGTCAATCTGGTGGATTGATTTGTGTGATTTTGGTCCCGTAGGGCTCATTTTGCATAAGTGAGCATAATCCTGCGCCAGCCACTAAGCAGGGTGCTCCGCTACAGCGGAGCACCTTGCTTAGCGGCTGGCGCAGGACTAAGCTCACTCCACGCAACTGGCCCAAGCACACTATAATGACAATCCCACCCTGCCACAAGCGCTAGATGGCGCGGACCCTTGAAAATCTGTGCCCCTCGCTGGCTCTCAACCGTGGAGACCGGGTTAGCTCAGGCTGTAGAGTGTCGGACGTTAAGCCCAAAACGTTTAACGTTTTTGGCTCTCGGCCGCAAAGCAAAGATCCCCACCAACTCACAGTAATGACCACCCGTTCTACCCAAATAATGTTAGTTAGTTATTGGGGTTTAACGCCGAACAGGCGACAAAGGCCATCTCACGGCGGGATGGGTAAAAAGCTGGTCAGCCAGACTAAAAGCAAGGTCTTAAGACAAGATGTAAATATATCTTAAAAATATGTCAGGCTAAAATGTCGCACGAGTCTTTAAAAGAAATGTCTACAGACTTTTAAAAAGGGCAAAATAAAGAAATTGACAGTCTATGAATGCTCAGATCCTGTTAAAAATATTGCATTCTCTCAAGAAATTGAAGATTTTGTCCGGGGGAACATCCCGGAACAACTTAAACCTTCAAGGAATCTGCTGTGAAGTGAGAGAAAATCCACACATTCAATGGGTAAGCCAGTCCGCTTCACCAGCACGAGGCATAGATTCTCATGAGCTCCTGCGACCGCGGATGGGTTATCGGGCGTCCCATTAATGCTAGCTCGCAGACCAAGTGCAAAAAAAGACATTAAACGACGGATCTCATCCACTATACGGATGTCCAGACCAAAAAAGGACTACGAACAAGGACCGTGCGCGGGCCCACTGCGGCCGACGTCGGCCCGAGGGTCCTTTGCTTACTGGGATGGATTTCGAAAGACCCTGCGGTCACTGGTTGCTTACCTAGTTACCTGGGCATTCCGCTGAGAAAGCCCTCGCTGAGAGGGCGAAAATTTGCGGAAAGAATAAAAGTGTAACTCCTCCTAAACTACATGGTGTATGTGGATTCTTTCTTCACATTTTAAGCATACATTATGCATTGTGTCATCAGGACATCAGCTGTCCTTTTTTTGTGACTGCATCGCTAACTTTAGGAGAGCGTAGTGGAAATGACAGACCTATCATCAATCAGATTAGCTCCATGGCATTAGCACAGCATTCTCAGAATTGAATGACAAATTTCGTCCCTTGGAGCTAATCTGATTGAGTGCATTTTTTGGCTTTGGGCGACGCCTTTGTTAAAAGTAAAGAATAATTGTACCACAAAATTGCCTAGGTGTTGCTTTTTCAAAATTAGTCTGTCTTCTTCCACTGCAACACCTCATAAAGCTTTAGGGATGCAATCCGCGCTGTACTAGTGATGCTACCAGTAAATTCTGGAGGCGGCTTGTAGTACATGCGTTGTGTTTGCAATTTCAGGTTCAAGAGTCCGAAATAGCTCAGGCGGTTAAACGTCGGAGCAGGAGAGCGAAGGGAATCGCCGGGTCGTGGGTTCGAATCCCGTCCCGGCCCCAGTAGCTGGACTCACAATCCAGGGGGAAAAACGGATTTGTTCAATAGCATTTCCGTTGAAAGGTCCTGGTAAATCAAAGTGGCACAGTTGGAGTGCGCCTGAGTTGATCAGTGTTCAGGTCGTACTCCATAGGCAATAGAATTCCCTGTCCCCCATAACCAGCCCGTCAGGGCCGTCCATGATCACCTCGGTGCTGTGGACGTTAAACCCGAACTAACCAACCTTCAGGTTCAGTGAGTCCGAAATAGCTCAGGCGGTTAAACGTCGGAGCAGGAGAGCGAAGGGAATCGCCGGGTCGTGGGTTCGAATCCCGTCCCGGCCCCGGTAGCTGGACTCACAATCCAGGGGGAAAAACGGATCTGTTCAATAGCATGTCCGTTGAAAGGTCCTGGTAAATCAAAGTGGCACTGTTGGAGTGCGCCTGAGTTGATCAGTGTTCATGTCGCACTCCATAGGCAATAGATTTCCCTGTCCCCCATAACCCGCCCGTCAGGGCCGTCCGTGATCACCTCGGTGCTGTGGACGTTAAACCCGAACTAACTAACTTCAGGTTACGCCCCGATCACTTATGTGCCAGCGGGACAGTAAAATGGAATTAACGGGAATTCAGGTTACGCCGTATGCCTACCTGAAGAGCATTCAATCAATATCTGTTTGGGATGTTTGGAAATATTTTTTAGCATCCCCCCTTGGGGGGAGGTCTGGATGTTCTCCAGCGGGTGGCGGGACGCTTGGGGGTAGTCCCTACTGCTACACACACACACACACACACACACACACACACACACACACACACACACACACACACACACACACACACACACACACACACACACACACACACACACACACACACACACACGCGCGCGCGCGCACACGCACACACACACACACACACACACACACACACACACACACCCACCCACTTTCTTTCTTGCTTGTTGTTTGCGCCCACTTCTCGGCGGAGAAGTAAGCAAGCATTCGGGCCGGCGTCAGCCTTTCTTCCACCTGGGAAGATATTGTCATCGGTCTGGCAGTGGGGGGGGGGGGGGGGAGGGGTGTATGTATGGTCAGACCCTGCGGTGACAGACTGGTCATGTGTAGCCTTACTGCGCTGGCATTACACGTTGACCTTGTCCAATGCGACTGAGTTGTAACTCGCGGGCACCACCAAATGATACGATCCACAGCCGTCCCGACCCCATAAGTCGGCAGATGAAAACTAGCCACACTGGTTGTCTCCCTCGATTCGCTGCTTCTGCTTCTGCAGCGAATCGAGGGAGGCAACCAGTGTGGCAACTGGCTTACAGATGCTCATGACCCACACACTGTCCAGTCAGTCAGTCAGTACAGACTTATCATGGATGATGATGGTCTTTGCGTTGGGACCTCAGCTCACGGCTGTCTTTACTGGTAGTTATCGGGCGTGGGCATGACTTTCCTATTTTCGATAGTCTTTCTCTCAGCTGTAATCACAGTATTGGTCGTCTTGTCAGAGATTAGGCCCTTGTAGGACCACAGGCTCCTAAACCTCTTCTCTGCACGTTGCCGCATAATGTGTCCCTGGAATCTGTGCTAATTTATTACCAAAGAACATTCCCCGCCCAAGGACCAAAGATGGATCAGCAAGAGACACAGATCCTCACGGGCCCCCGCACTTGGTTTAAACCTGGTTTTATTTTATTCATATATATATATGAGGGCTGTTATTTTTTTCGCATTTTCAATACAGGTTTCTGATTTTATGGACTCCTTTTAGTTTGCTTACAGAAGGCAAAAAGGTGTTGATGATGCCATTCGACTGATTTTTCGTCTGCTTTTAACACCATTCAGCCACACATACTCGCTTCCAAACTAGTTCACATGAACATAAATGCCTCTAACATTCTTTGTGTTTTGGACTATCTCACTAACCGCCCACAGTATGTCAGAATTAGCTCGGATTTAATCTCAGATGTACTTTTTACCAACACAGGCGACAGGCGACTGTCCTGTCGCCTTTTTTGTTTTCTTTGTACACAGCAGACTGTAGAGCCACTCATGACGACTGTGTCATGGACAAATACGCTGACGACACGGCACTGACAGGTCAGATTACAGATGAAGACGACAGACACTATTGACAGGAGATCGACGACTTTGTAGAGTGGTGCGACAGAAACTATCTTGAATTACATGTTGGCAAAACGAAAGAGATGGTTATACATTTCAGGAAAAACAAACATCATCCCGAATCTGTCGTCATCAAGGGAACAGAAGTTCAGCGTGTAGAGTCCTACAAGTATTTAGGTGTTCATTTTGACAACGCGCTCAACTGGAAACAAAACACAGGTGCTATTGTGAAAAAAGAGCATACCCGTCTTTACTGTTTGAGAAACCTCAGATCATTTAATGTAAGCACTCAGCTTTTACAGATGTTTTACTGCTCCAGTATTGTTAGCGTTCTAACTTTTGGACTGATGTGCTGAGGTAGTAATTTATGTAAAAGAGATCAAGATCGTATTAACAAAGTAATCCTGAAAGGGGGCGGGGTGCTTGGAAGGGCACAGGATACTTTGGACACACTGTACAACAGACAGATTACGAACAAACTGTCTGACATTCTTGATGACAAAACACATCCACTGAGATAAGAATTTGACAGCAGACATATTGAACGAAGTTGCAGACTTCGAGCACCCAAAAGTAGTACATCACGTTTTGCCAACTCTTTTGTCCCTCAGGCTGTTACCTTTTTCAACAGTAATATCAGTGTCTGTCAACATTCTTTAGTTCTTTAGTACTAGCCCTTTCAGTAGTTCACTGCAACATTGTTAACACTAGAGGCGCAGGGGGAATCCACCATAAGTGTTTCTGATGTCAAGGGTGTTACAAAGGTAACAATACGTCTGTTACAGTTCATCTCTTTATTTGAGCGTTATGGGTTATTTAATTCTTTCCATGAGTGATTGGTGATGCCATGTGTTGTATGGGCAGACAGTGAATTTCCTCATGAGGGATTAATAAAGTATTATTGTATATATATATATATATATATATATATATATATATATATATATATATATATATATATATATATATATATATATATATATATATATATATATATATTATATATATATATATATATATATATATATATATATATACATATATTATATACATATATATATTATAATATAATATAAAGTTTATTGGTGGCTGGGGTTCGCTACACGGACCCTTGTAGGCCTGAGGGGGGTCAAATGAACCATTGTATGCCGAAGGCCTACAAGGGTCCGTGCATCAAACCCTTGCTACCAATAACGTATTTGTTTTAATTCCTCCACTATTTTCGTAAAAGAAATCAAGCTGAAATCGTCCGACCTGGATCACGCCAGACTGACGTTAAAAGAATATACATGTATACATTATAGACTTATGACGTAATTTAAGATCTTTTATGACGTTGCCGTCTGTATGACCAGCATTGTCTGCAGAATTGTCTGCTAACTGTCAATTGAAGAAGTAAGAAGTGCGTGACTGTTTGCCCAAAAGAAGGTTAAATTCATCAATAAAATAGTTCATATGATGCTCATGTGCTTTTGATTCCGCAAAGATTCTTTAGTGGTCTATTACACACTATTGCTGCAGATGTGTGCTACAAACCATTTCAGTAGGTCAATTGGGGAAGATCTTCACAAGTATCTTTCAGTTCCTGCTTGATCATCATACTGTCCCTACGGCTTGGAAATCATCAATCATTGTCCCGATTCCTAAAAAAACCAACGCTCATGAATTCAACGATTTCCGTCCAGTTGCATTGACTTCTATTCTGTCAAAATGTATGGAAAAAGTGGTGAGGAGGCATCTGTTAAATGATGTTGCCGAACTACTGGATCCATTCCAATTTGCTTACAAAAACCATAGGGGTGTGGAGGATGCATGCCTTACTCTGTACAATCTTGTATTTCAACATCTTGAGAAGTCAAAAGCACATGTGAGAATTCTTTTTATTGACTTTTCTAATGCTTTTAATACTGTTGAACCACTGATGCTTTTGCAGCGTATGATGGACTTTAATGTGAACACAAACGTTATTCTGTGGGTGCGAGACGTTTTGAAGGACAGGCCACAACGTGTAAATGTACACGGCAGTCTGTCTGACCAAGTGGTGCTAAATTCAGGCTGCCCTCAAGGTTGTGTCCTCTCTCCGACATTGTTTTCTATATACACAGACCATATGCATTGTCACACTGCCACTTCTCGTCTCTTAAAGTTCTCAGACGACATGGCCCTTGTACGCCTACTCCAAAAAGAAGACAGTCTCGCCGAGTACTTTGCACAGATAGCAGTATTAGAGTCATGGTGCAAAGATAGTTTTCTGGAAATGAATGTACAGAAAATCAAGGAACTCGTCATTGATGACAGTAAAGTTGATGATATTTTTGTACCTGTCTCAATTAATAATCAACCTGTAGAGGTGGTCACTGAATTTAAGTACCTTGGCACAGTCGTGGATAGTGCCGGGGCTGTCCTTCACTGGAAACACTGATCTGACTGTGAAAAAAACAAACCAGCGTCTGTACCTTCTTAGGAAACTGAGAAGTTTTGATGTCAGTTCCAGGGTTTTAGAATCCGTTTATAGAAGCCTGATCGAAAGCATACTGACGTTTAACATCACTGCTTGGTATGGCAATCTCAGTATGAAAAATAGGGGCAGACTGTCACGTATCGTCAGAACAGCTGAGAAGATCATTGGCCTAGGACAGTACCCAGTAGATGATCTGTACCATAGAGCTGTCCGAAGGATAGCTGCTAGCATTGTCAATGATCCTAGTCACCCACTCTCTGATCAGTTTCAAATGCTACCATCAGGCAGACGTTTCAACATGCCACTTGCCAAATGGAATGTTTTTAAGAAGTCTTTTATTCCAACTGCTGTCTCGATTTTGAACTCTCGTTTATAACGCCGCGATAAGTATGATCTACTTAACATTACCTCCCATCTTGTGACAGATTGCTTGTAATAGATTGCTGCAGTGATAATTTTTCATGATATGCTTTTGCAGCGTTTGTTAATGTCTTTCCCCCACCCGGGTCTGCCCTGGGGGACTTGGGTGGGGTTAGGTATTTTTTAGTTCCCAGGGTCACCCTGGTCAGCCCCACAGGGTGGGGTTTTCTCTCTATTCTGGGGCATGTGTTTCTGTCTACCCTTTGTCCATTCACCTGTATTTGCCTTTTTAAAACTCTCCCTACTGTCTGCACTGCCTGTAGCTCTTGATATTTGATGTGTGTTGCTAAATGGTCTTAGCTTTATTTAGGCCCCATGTGTTAGGTTTATTTAACGTGTTTGACCGGCTGGCGACATACATTCAATGTTCTGTTTATTTATTTTTTTCACACGCAGTGCAGGCACGTCCTGAGAAAGCCTTGTTGCTGTCGGGACGTTAAGCAATGTACAATCAATGTACAATCAATGTTAATGTCTTATATTGTTGTTTCATGACGAGCCGAAAGGCAAATTTCTGTCGTGCCTGGACTCGAACAGACAATAAAGTTGTATTGTATTGTATTGTATTGTATTGTATTGTATTGTAGTGTGCCTGCGGTTTCGAACAACACTGAGTAACTTTGTACTTTATAAGGTTTTGGAGGTCTTTTACAGAACAAAACTGGCATACAAAACGCGTCAGAAAGAGGGCTACAAAAAGTCCGCCATTAGTCGCTACAAGGGTTTTTGTAACTCGGGCATGTGGTAATGTTTGCGCTAGAGGGATTGGTCGTGTGACGTGGGGATGAAAACATATATCTATCTATATCTATATCTGGCCTGACAATACCTTCTATGGAAATGGTGGAGTTAGAACCTTCTAAACGTGTTTCTTTCTTTGTTGGGATTTTCTCTCCTACGTCAATACCTCGCTGCTATGAAGGTTGGGTACCGTGCTTTTTCTGTAGGAATTGCGGACGAGGAGGGGCAGCTCCCCTAATAATCACGGGGCAGTGGCCCGACAAATTAGCAAACTCCAGATCAGCATCACATGATCATTCAAGCCCCCAGTCCAATTCTCTTGCCGGTGGGAGGCCGGACTATTGACACAACCTCCGTCTTTGTCACGTGCAGGGCCGCCCCCGAGTCACGGCTCTTCTAGTCAGTGTGCAAACACACACAATCACACACACACACGTAGGCAGGCAGGCAGGCATAAACGGACGCACAGACTCTCGCACGCAGACACACACACACACACACACACACACACACACACACACACACACACACACACACAGACACACATACACACACAGACAGACACACACACACACAGACAGACACACACACACACAGACACACACACAGACACACACACAGACACAGACACACACACAGACAGAGACACAGACACACACACACACAGACACACACACACACATATATCATTAGCCCCTTTTACTGCCAGAGACTACGAATTACATCTTTTCGATCATCAGTCAAGCTTCAACCCTCAGCCGTCCATGGACCTCGGATAACAAATGACCCACGCAAAAGGCATAGACCCTCATGAGCCCCCGCGACTGCGGGGGTTCCTGAGGGTCTATGCCTCTTGCACTCGGGTTGTGCTTGCCCACTTCTCCGACAGTGAACGGGTTAAGAACTTCTGTGCACCCGGTGTCGAGTCTTGCCGTGGAGGTCGTCTGGGGGCCTCATCAAGTTGCTTAAAAGGTTAAAGGGACGAATCGAAATTGTGCACTTTGTGTCCCGACATACATCATTTTTGTCTCTCTGCATGCGCTACGGGAATGTTATGGGAGTACCACCACTGGCTCGGTCTGGGCACGGAGAGCAAACTCTGAGAAGACCTACATGGCGACCTCTTGCTGATGAATTCCAATTCCCAAAGTCAATAGTGTAGGAGGCTACAGAAATAAGTTCTTATTGACTCTCCACGGTGGCGTAGGAAGACGAGGCCCAAGAATTATTAGACATTATTTGGCTTTGTGACGAGGTAGTTCATAACACTATTTGGATTTAACAGCATTTTTTTTCTGAAACGAGTAGGACTTAACGTCCTTTTTGTCCTCCACGGAGGTGATATCAAAGACAGGACACCGACAAGGGTCTGAAGAAATATGGATCCCGGCCATCTGGATTTGGACCCGCGACCTTTTGGACGAAATTTAAACACTCTACCACCTGAGGTACCCAACGCCTTTTATGTGGTCCCGACTGCACTCTTTCCCATGTTAATTACTTTTTTTCAAGACAAACTTCGATTAAAACAACAATCAAATGTACGTCCAAAGTTAACAGATTTAGCTCGTCCACTGCCAGCGGACGCAGATTGTGTGTTTTTGAAATCATTGCAATTCAACAGAGATCTGAAGCCGGCAGAGGTACATGGATATCAAATAGTTTCATCAAGAGGCATAGATCCTCATGAGCCCCCGCAGTCGCAAGGGCTCATGAGGATCTATGCCTCTTGCAGTTAGGTGCTGTTCTGCGTCATGCATATATCTGGATGACGGATGCAGAAACTACTGTTCAGCCTCAGTATTGTGAGCTCCTGTATGCCGCGACTTCGGATAGAACGCGGATAGGTGCCGGTATGGCGCCCAAGCGGATGCTGGTTGAGCGAAATGTCTCAGGACTTTTGCATTCGGTCCTACTGCGGCCGACAACTGCTCGATGTCTCTTTGCTTACTGGGTGTTGTTTTCTGTACAGATATGTACATTTTGTATGTACTTTGAACACTAGGCTAGCGAGAGCGCGAATCACTTTGTGGTTCCCGTAGCCGCTTTACCCTGAACGGTTCCTTTAGCCGCTCCTCTTGCAAATCCAAGATTTATAGCGAACTGTGTTCTTAGGGTTAAAAATGACAGTTACAACACGACTGGACTAAATTTACGAGTTAAAACCCGAAAATTTAATCAGTCGAGTTGTAATTGTCCTTTTAAAGCGTGTTTCATTCTTTGTTGAGATTGATCACACTGAACGTTTTTAGTAGCCGCTCCTCTTGCAAATCCAAGATTTATAGCGAACTGTGTTCTTGTCTCATATCCATTTTGATTAAGGGTTAAAAGGACATTTACAACACGACTTGATTACATGTTCGGGTTAAAACCGACAATTTGATTAGTCATGTTGTAATTAACCTATATAAAGAGTTTCTTTCTTTGCTGGAATTTCCTTCGCGTTATGTTGAGTCTGCCGTAGGTCAAATGATTGGATTTTCTCTTACTGTTCGAATGTGACATGTTTTCCGTCATGTACGTGCCGCTAATGGACTTTGGATCTATGGCCTAGAACCGCCAATGTAAAAAAAGAATCTGAGTCTGACGCACACTTATTGATAATAAACTATTTCCCTATATGTAGAAATTACAAAACAAAATTATCTCATATTTGCTGTTTGGGACAGAAGAAAAGGCTGAAGCTGATTAAAAAAAAAATGCTGATTGTCCTATGAAGGCTACATTACAGATTAGGAGTTTTATCCAGCATTTTATTTCAAGGGTGGTGCCAGAATAGCTTGGCGCCTCAGGCGCTAAGCTATTCTGGCACCACCCTTGAAATGTCTTAGTCAAATTTACTCCAAGCAATGGGTGTATCAGGATGAAAAGGCTTAGAGGTTCTCCTTGAGTGTCTCCATAAAGCAAGATTGATATTTTACTGATGTAGTAGGTTTCAATTTTAAAACTGTCGTCGGTTATTGTTCCCCCCCCCCCCCCCCCCCCCCCCTGGATTGGCTACTTTTGTCTCATAACCGCACTCTCGCTTCTGCGTTGACATAGCTAGCGTGCGCTATTTGCGTTTCGTTTGCACGTGCCTATACTAACACACTTGGGTCAGACCTCGTGCTGACCTGATTTTACACAAACACTGATCAATACTTCAGTTAACCTCCTCACTGCCGGATCTCAAAGTAGTAACACTGCCGTGTGCAAGAGGCATGGATCTACACCTCTTGCTGGCCTGATTGACATCCGTGCGCCTCAGGCAGACGAGTTCATCGCGCCGCGGTTGAACTTCGACGAGTTCATCATATACATCATTTCTGGGCACCGGTAATTTCTCAGTGAACAAAGGACCCTCGGGCCGACGTCGGCCCGAGGACCTATGCTTACTGGTTGAGAGAGTTTCAAAACCGCGTGCTGTTACGATTTTTTTTGTTGTGATCTCGGTTCTATTTTCACTTCTGTTTATTCCCACTCGCTTTAGCCCACACGAATCTCAGCATACGATGTTAATGCAAGACATCTCGATGGTGCTCGCGTGTAACCTCGTAAGTGACAGTTTCGCGCGAAATCATGAATTTTAATGCCAGTTGCCTCCGTTGATTTCTTTTTCTCTCTCCAATTTTCTGACGAAATCGCCAACCTGTAGCTCATATTCTGACCCCTCCCCCTCAAAAAAAAAAAAAAAAAAAAAGAAAAAAAAAAGAAAAAAAAAAGAAAAGAAAAAGAGTCTTTTTCGTTTTTCTCCATTCGCATCAAACTTTTGTGTGTGTGTGTGAAGGTGAGGGTGGTTCGGAATTCTCGTGGATTGCGATTACAGTCGACAACGCTTCACCTTTTGTGTGAAATAAGTTTGACCAAAATAGTCTAGGCGGCAAGCTATTCTGGCACCACCCTTGAACTAAAGCCATTGGTCTATATCCTTATCTGTAAGTACTATAATGGAGCTTGCATATGGCAGTGTACAAATTTGAAGCTTTTAGCCTCAGGATGATAACCCATTAAGTCGAACCTGCAAGGGATTGTTTTTAATTCGACTCATCCGTCGTTTGACTTAACCGTCATACGAATAAGTAGAATTTGCACAGAGTTGTTCGACTTAAGCGTTTTTAAGTCCCTTCTATTTATAGAAGGGACTTTTTAGGACGGGTCGCGGTGGGGCGAATTTAACAGCATGTCCATGATGTCAAAGGCGGGCAGGCTAAACCTCAAACAATTGAAATAACAAGATAAATATTACGTCATATCTAGTTACGCTAACCTCGTTGCTGAACGTACATTTGGCGCGAAGCGCCGTACGTGCGTATGTATGTATGTATGTATGTATGTATGTATGTATGTAAACAAGAGAATCTCCGATATTTCTGTACACACAAGCTTGAAACTTGGCGAAATACTTTCTTAAGTGGGTGGCTTAAAAAAGCCTCCGAGCATATTGTAATGGAATGTCTCATTGAAGACATAAACAACCGTTTATAGGAAGTCGGTTGACCCGGATTAGAGTCCGTAATTTTTGTCATACTTACTTGAACTTTTACATATAGCTAGAGAAAGACATTGGATGAGTTCGTTAGCCAGCTTTGTATCCTTTCAACTTCTTTAGTAAAAATTATTTCTTTTGAGAAAATAATTAAAACAGTAAAAAAAACCCTTCATTTCTAGAGAAAGTCAGACAGTGCCGGTGACGTAAAAGAAGCGACTCCGTCACCACGCAGACACTGATACTCTAAATATGACGTAATTCTCTCTCTCTCTCGCTCGCTCTTTCTCACACATATGCTCGCATCTCCAAGGGACATAGATCGTCATGTGCCCGGTGGGCGCATGAACATCTATGCCTCTTGAAGATGTTTGGAGCGAGCGCATGCACTCAGGCACACGCATACGCAAACACACACATCGACGCGGTTTCAGAAGAGCATCACAGTGCAGGTGTACTTAGTTATAAGCATGTAGCTTGGTAAAGTCTACCTGATTTCACACAAATTATAGCAAGACTGAAATTGTACCGTGAAATTTTAGTTTTGTCGAGCAATGTTATGTTCCTAGCACACACCATTCGTCCAAGATAAGAATAAGATATAAATTAAACAAAAAAATCCAGCTAAATGATGGTAAAACAGAGTCCATGCTTATCACAGCTGGTGTGCGTCCTTCACAGTTGTCCTGTCTTCCCAGTCACATCTTTGTCTGTCAAAATCAAATCACTTGGTGTTTTCATTGACAGAGACCTCAAAATGGATATGTTAGCCTTATGTGCAGATCAGCTTTTATTGAAATTCGGCGCATTAACAGTGTTAGACAGTATCTGACGCTCGAAGCAACTGCCACCCTTGTCTCCTCCTTTGTTTTATCACGGTTAGACTACTGTAACTCTCTCCTTTCCGGGCCTAACTAAAACCAAGCTAGATAAACTGCAGAGAGTGCAAAACAGTGCTGCCCGTTTAGTTCTGCGCGTGCAGTTCTGCGCGTGCGTAAGCGAGACCACAACCGCCCCGCCATTAAGAAACTCCACTGGCTGCCCGAACAAAAACGCATTCTGTATAAATTGTCCTGCATGTGCTTTAACTCTCTTAGCCTGACTTCTCCTGCCTATATCTATGACTTACTCCATCTGTATACTCCATCTCGCACCCTCCGCTCTTCCTCTTACACACACGTAAATTTCGCCTTCCCCGATTTCAAATGTAAAACACGTGGCGGTCGTGCCTTCTCCCATCTTGGCCCCGCCACTTGGAACAGCCTCCCCGTCCCTGCCCGTAACTGTCAAACGCTCTCCTCATTCAAATCACTTCTCAAAACCCACCTATACAACGCTGCCTTTTACTAGTTTATTTCCCCAGCCATGCACAATTCATCACCACTGTCACACGTGTGCGTATGTTGTGTGTGTGTGTGTGTGTGTGTGTGTGTGTGTGTGTGTGTGTGCGTATGTTGTGTGTGTGTGTGTGTGTGTGTGTGTGCGCGCGTATTAGCTGTTAGCCCTTTCATTGTATCAGCGCTTTAAGCTATCTATCTATCTATATCCGGTAGTCTTGCCGACCGTTGGGGCACCACTGATGAGATTGCAACCAGCTCCCTCCATTCCTCTCTGTTCTTTGCCATTCTCAGCGTATCGCCCAGCTTCAGTCCTGTCCACTCTGAGATATTGTCCTCCCATCTTTCCTCTGTCTTCCTCTCCTTCGTCCTCCTTGCACAGTGCCTTGCAGGATTGTTTTGGCAAGCCCTGCTGAACGCGTGACATGCCCATACCACTTCAGTTTGCGTTTTTTCACAATGGCTAATAGGTCTTCATAGGGACCGATGGCTTGCCTGATTCTGCTTCCCACATCCTCGTTCGTGATGTGATCTCTGTATGAGATGCCAAGCAGCCTTCGAAAACATCTCATTTCAGTGGCTTGTATCCTCCTTTCAAGATCTGCTTCGAGGGTCCATGACTCGCAGGCATACAAGAACATTGAGATGAGTAAGGGCGCATAATAATTATAATAATTACGGTATTTATAATGCGCTTATCTTATAATAATTATAACTCTTAAGCGCGCACTCACAACTCGCACACGCATGCGCACGCTTTAGACAATGACTCACGTACCACAAATAGTGAAAATACATTACGACGGTCAGCTTGGGGTGGAGAGTGTGGTGATATAGTGCTAGAACTGTTGATAGAGGTGAGTTTTGAGAGCGGACTGGAAGGAGGAGAGAGAGTGTTTCTGACGGAGAGAGAGTGGGAGAGTGTTCCAGGTGGATGGACCGTATACTGAGAAGGAGCGGGGGCCGAAAGTGCTGAGTTTGGTGCGGGGGATGAGGAGGCGGAGAGGGTCGGAGGCGGAGCGGAGGGAGCGGGGAGGAGTGTAGGGGTGAAGTAAGTTGGAGAGATAGGTAGGAGCGTAGTTGTTCAGGGATTTGTAGCAGAGAGACAGAATCTTATATTGGATGCGTTGGGGGATGGGAAGCCAGTGAAGGAGCTTGAGCAGGGGAGTGATGTGGTCGGATTTTTTCTTTCTGAGGACGAGGCGGGCAGCCGCATTGTTCTGGACGCGCTGGAGAGTGAGAGTGGTGGAGTGAGGAAGGCCGGAAAGGAGAGAGTTGCAGTAGTCGATGCGAGATAAGATGAGAGAGACAGCGAGTTTGGTGGCAGCTTCGGTAGTGAGGTATTTTCTGATCTGACTGATGCGGCGGAGGTGGAAATAACATGCCTAATCTTGGAGCAGAGTGTGATGTTTCTGTCCTTCCATATGATCTTCCATCTTGTCAGTGCTGTTGTTGTCTGCGCAATCCTGGACAGTATTTCTGGTTTTGATCCCTCATCTGTCACAATGGCTCCTAAGTATTTGAATTTTTAACTGTTTCCAGTTTTTGGCCTCCATCCATGATTTCAGTGGCAATGCCGCTGGCGTTATTGGTCACCAGTTTGGTCTTCTCTGCACTGATTTCCATCCCATACGCAATGGCTGTACTATCCAACTTTTCCACCAGCTGAGCTAGCTCCTTCTCTGTTCCTGCAAGGCCATCAATATCGTCCTCAAAGCGCAAGTTCGTGATTGTTCAGCCTCCAATACTGACAGTTCTTTCATGATCTTTCAGAGCGTCCGATCTTTCAGACTTCTTTCCAGGAAGATGTTGAAAAGAGTAGGTGAGAGCAAGCAGCCTTGTCGGACTCCCAACTGTAGTCCGAAATCAGTTTCCTATTTTGCCGTTGAAGCAGACTGCGCTAGTGGCCTTGTTGTAAAGGTTTGCTATGACTCTGATCAGGTTGGCATTGATGTTGTATAGCTTCATGGTGGACCAAAGGGCTGCATGCCACACCCTGTCAAACGCTTTCTTAAAATCCACAAAGACATGATAGAGATCTTGCTGGTGCTGAAGGTACCTCTCACATAGAACTCTCAGGTTGAATATCTGCTCAGTTGTGCTGCGCCCTAGCCTGCCTGTTCCTCAGCTATGATTTCCTCTGCCTGTGGCTTCAGCCTGTTCAGTAGGATCTTTAACATGACTTTGCTTGGGTGGCATATAAGACTGATCGTGCGATACTTCTGGCATTGATGTAAGTTGCCTTTTTTGGGGAGAGTTATTATAAGTGATTGGGTCCATGGTGTCGGCCGATCCCCTGACTGCCAGATCTTATTGCAGATTGTTAGTAAGGCGCTTATCATGTCTTCTCCCCCTTCTTGGACTGGCTCTGCAGGGATGTTGTCTGCTCCTGCTGCCTTCCCTTTTTTCAGCGATTCCACTGCAGCCTCTACTTCTTCTCGGAGAATGGGATAGTTGCCATTGTTGGTCACTGGTGGGTTGACAAGTATGCCTGGGTCCCCTGCAGCTTGGTGGTTGTACAAATCGGAGCAGTCCATCTCTTCAGTATGTCTTGGTCTTCTGTAAGACAGTTCCCTTCACTATCTTGAATGATCGAGGAGCGTCCTTGTTTTACACTGGCCAGGTCTTTCACCAGCTGGTATGCTTTTTTGCTATTATTTTTGTTCACATTTTCTTCTACGTGTTTACACTGATCTTCAATCCACTTATTCTTTGCCTTTTTCGTGATTTTCTTGATATCCTGGTTAATTTCCCTGTATTGTTTAGCTCCTTCTACCTCTGATTTCTTTTTCTTTAATTCTCGACGCTTGTCACATAGAACAAAGATGTCAGCTGTAACCCAAGGTTTTTTGCTTGTCGGTGTTTGCCAAGGATCTCACTGGCTGCTTTAAGCTAATTTTAGAATAAGCGCTTAACAAGTCTCCTTTATTATATAATAATAATAATTATTATTATTATTATTAATATTATAATAAATAAAGTCACCAGTGTTGAAATGGACAAAAAGAAACGGCAGAAGGTTTTATGACAAAAGCACATCAGAATTTACTGACACCTAAAATGAATCTCTCAAATGTCGGGGTGAGACAGACAGACTGAGTAATACACTGGAGTTTCCAGGTGATATCTGTAACCACACGTCTGAAAGCAGATATAATTCAGGATGTTATTTTTTTCCTGTGGCAATTTTCTGAAATCCATGACTGAAAGGAATTTACACACAAATGAACAACTTTAAGGACTTAAAAAGTTCAACAAATGCATTGCATGCGGCTGAGAATTTAACATGTTTTCCATCTTTCCATCCTAATAAAGCCAGACACACATTCTTTCACCTCTTTGTTATTGTAAGAAATACAGCATTTGAATACAAAGTAGGTATTGCCAACGATTGATCCTCCATTGCCGAGAAAAGGTCGCTTTACTGTTTAATTCTCTCTCTCTCTCTCTCTCTCTCTCTCTCTCTCTCTCTCTCTCTCTCTCTCTCTCTCTCTCTCTCTGTCTCTCGCACGCACGCACGCACACACACAGATGTTAGTCATATAAAGAACATCCTTAGATACGACTTGCTCGAGTTTGGAAAACGAGAGACGCATTCGACTTCTCCGAAGTTCAATTAACCCAAACTGGGCCGTTTCAGAAATACGCTGTAAAATTAGTCTTAGAAGAGCATCTTTGGGCAGGAGAAAAATTTGGTTCGACTTAAGCGTTTTTCGACATATCCGTCGTTGACTTAGGCTTATGGAACTGATTAAAAAAAAATAGTTCGACTATCCGACGTTTGAGGGGAGAAACACCTTCGACTTAAGCGAGTTCGAGTTATCCGTTGTAAAATTAGTCATAGAAAGAACAGCTTTGGCCGGGAATTTTTTTGTTCGACTTAAGCGTTGTTCGACTTATCCGTTTACGTTATTTTGGTGTTTAATTTGTTTGTTATACATGTATCTGCAGTGCGAGCCAAGAAAAGGAAAAACTGACCAGTTTGTGGGAGGTGTTCATATTTATCTTGTTTACTCATTGTA
Organism: Semisulcospira habei; assembly: GCA_036245525.1. NCBI lineage: Eukaryota > Metazoa > Mollusca > Gastropoda > Semisulcospiridae > Semisulcospira > Semisulcospira habei. Next base: position 134,637,942 of record BTPG01000005.1, on the reverse strand, counting down.
AGACATAATCGCCACATGCCCATGCTGATATAAAAATGCATACTCATTTTTCCCCACTCGATTCTGGTACACAATAATAACTTCCAAGAATATCGCATTTTTTTTGCGTATTATTAGTGACGTGGTGGAATTGTAGTCGAAGTATGATAAACACACCAGACACACACACACGTAGAGTTCTTTAAAATAAACCTCGTTCAGCTGCAATCCGTCACACGTGGCTTAAGGATGTAGACAATACTGGAGTAACAGTTCCAACAGTATTTAATTCAGCGATGCGATATCCACACAGTACTGCTCTTTCAAATGCACAAACTACTGAATACAAAGTCTCTTCTGCTATATCCACACTACTACTCAAAGTTTCTCATACACAGCGTCTCTCGCAATAAACTGCGTGTCTCTACAACTGACAAAGCAAGACTCACGGGCTTTCCCAGCGCCCTCCTTATATACACTATCAAAATCTAGAATCTTCTACGGAAATCATGAACTCAAACAACCAGAACGAAACATGCAGCCGAAGCTCATTAACATAAATTTTCCAGAAACAATATATCAGGCTACAAAAACACGGCTGCTCACTTCAGCTCTAAATTCTAGCGTATAATAAAGACACATAAAAGTATGGTATCCCTATCTATGATAGCTCAAAAAGGTACGAGAACATTCACCAAACGAAATAAAGGCTGCTCGATACAGCGCACAGGAAAACAAAAAGTAGCGAAAATGTTGCGATGTCAACTAACCGACGTGACACTTACGAGGCCACTAGACAGTGCGACCCTTCTACAACGCACCGGACTAAACACAACAAAACGAAAACGGCTCTACTCACGAACAAAAGAAAATGTTACTAAAAAAAACACGTGAAACGTAACCGTGATAGCTCAAATAAACATCGGATCGTTACCTACGAATAACACATGTACGCTCTCACAGGATAACACAACCACAATCGTAACATTACCCCCCTCTTAAGAATGAAATTTCACAAAAAATTCTTCTCAATTTCAAAAATACGGTTGTGGCTGTGTAAACCTACACAAAACCCTAAACAAAATATAACTTCACATCAAAAATCAAATTAAAATAAACGTCTCACAGTTCCTGTAAACAGTCCTGAGCATCGAAATGTTTCATACAAAAGTTCTGGACACAGAAATGTTCATTTAAACTGCTCTGCTCAGGTAATCTGCTCCAAAATTCTGCGAACCCTTGATAGACTGTAATTTAATGTCAAAATTCTGCAAAAACATCGCCCATCTCATAATACGAGAATTTGTAAACTTTGCAGAGTTTAGATAGTTCAAGGGCTGATGACCCCACCCGGGTCTGCCCTGGGGGACTTGGGTGGGGTTAGGTATTTTTTAGTTCCCAGGGTCACCCTGGTCAGCCCCACAGGGTGGGTTTTTCTCTCTATTCTGGGGCATGTGTTTCTGTCTACCCTTTGTCCATTCACCTGTATTTGCCCTTTTAAAACTCTCCCTACTGTCTGCACTGCCTGTAGCTCTTGATATTGGATGTGTGTTGCTAAATGGTCTTAGCTTTATTTAGCCCCATGTGTTAGGTTTATTTAATGTATTTGACCGGCTGGCGACATACATTCAATGTTCTGTTTTTTTTTTTTCACAAGCAGTGCAGGCACATCCTGAGAAAGCCTTGTTGCTGTCGGGACGTTAAGCAATGTACAATCAATCAATCAAGGGCTGATGGTCTGTTTGGAGAACAAATGGCACTCCCAGAAGGTACAGTTCGAATCGCCTTACTCCCCAGACGATGGCTAGGCACTCCTTCTCGATGGTCGAGTAGTTTCTCTCAGCTCTGGTCAACTTTCTGCTGGCGTAGCTCACTGGGTGGAGTTTTCCGTTATCTTCTTGCATCAAGACTGCACCTACTCCTTCGTTGGAGGCGTCTGTTCTCAGGAAGAACGTTTTCAACGGGTCAGGAAGGTGTAGAATAGGCTTCTGGGTTAGGATGTCTCGAACCGCCTGGAATGCTCGCTCTTGGGCATCTTCCCACTTCACTATGTTAGGTTGTCCTTTCCTCAGCAAATCAGTCAGGGGTGCTGTGACTGCCGCAAAGTTTGGTATGAACTCCCGGTAGTAGTTCGCCAAGCCCATAAATGAGCGGACTTGCGTCTTGGTCGCAGGTCGCGGGGCATCCCTGATCTTCTGCACGTTGGCGTCGTGTAGTCCCTTTAAACCTTCGCTCAATTTATGTCCAATGAAGTCTATGTTGTCAGCCCCAAGAATACACTTGCTTGGACGGATGGTGAAATTCGCATCTGACAGTCTTTGGAACAGTTCTCGGAGGGCTTTGAGGTGGTCCTCCCAAGTTTTGGTATGGATCAAAATGTCGTCCCAGTAAAAGACCACATTTTGCACATCTTCTAGGATCTTTTTCAGTCCTCTCTTCAATGTGGCACCACTGTTCACCATACCAAAAGGCATCTTCAGGAACTCCCAATGACCGTCGGGTGTGACGAACGCTGTCTTGGGGATATCTTTTTCTGCAACCTTGATTTGCCAATACCATTTGCTTAGGTCAATTTTGGAGAAAAATCGGTCTCCACTGACCTTCTGGAACAGTTCTTCCGCTGTGGGCATAGGCTCTGGATCAAAGATTGTTAGTTTATTGAGTCTGCGATAGTCCACACACACTCGGTTGGATCCATCTGGTTTCTTCACGATGACAACTGGGGACGCATATGGTGACTTGGACTCTCTGATGACATTCAGACTCAGCATTTCCTTGATATCCTTTTTCAATTCTTCCCTCGTGTTATAAGGAAGACGATAAGGTTTGCTGCGAACTGGCTCGTTTGACGTCAGGTTTACCTCGTGCATGATGGTGTCTGTTGTACCTGGGTCAGGTGTAAACCGATGCTCGAACTCTTGAGTCAGGACGCGCAGTTCTTCACGTTGAGTCTGGGTCAGATTCTGACCGAACTGGATATCTTCTACATTCTCTTTATGTCGGAGTTCATTAAGGTCAAATAGGTTCTCGTCGTCTAGTCTTTCGTCATCAGCAAGACGCACCGATTCCGCCAATTTTTGTTTGTCTTGACCTCTCTGTAGCTCCACCAGCCTGTCCCTATTCACGACAGCTGCTTCCGTGTTGTCCGCCACTTTTAGAGGGATGGTCTGGTGACTCTTCTTTGCTTGACTTCTCGTGGTAACAGAACATATTTCAGGTCTCCACTCTGGATCTGGATCGTCTGCGTTTCTGGCACCATCAATGTTTCCGATGATGAGGTCGTAGACTGGCGTCTTCACGCACAACGCCTTCACCTCTCCTGTCAAGTATGGGGTGTCGACACTGACTTTGGCAAGGGGGATAATCCTTACAGTTCCGTCAGCCAAAATGAGGGTGGTCCACTCCTGTAGCTTCTGGTCTTCAGCTACTAGGTCCTCTCTCACGCCCCCACCCGGGTCTGCCCTGGGGGACTTGGGTGGGGTTAGGTGTTTTTTAGTTCCCAGGGTCACCCTGGTCAGCCCCACAGGGTGGGTTTTTCTCTCTATTCTGGGGCATGTGTTTCTGCCTACCCTTTGCTCATTCACCTGTATTTGCCTTTTAAAAACTCTCCCTACTGTCTGCACTGCCTGTAGCTCTTGATATTGGATGTGTGTTGCTAAATGGTCTTGGCTTTATTCAGCCCTTGTGTTAGGTTTATTTAATGTATTTGACCGGCTGGCGACATACATTTAATGTTCTGTTTATTTTTTTTTTTTTTTCACAAGCAGTGCAGGCACGTCCTGAGAAAGCCTTGTTGCTGTCGGGACGTTAAGCAATGTACAATCAATCAATCAATCCTCTCTCACGATGATGCAGCTACAACCAGTGTCTCTCAACACTCTCACTGGTGTGTCGCCGACGAATCCTGACACCACCGGCATGTTTGGCACTTCATTCTCAGGCACCCCACCTGGGTCTGCCCTGGGGGACTTGGGTGGGGTTAGGTATTTTTTAGTTCCCAGGGTCACCCTGGTCAGCCCCACAGGGTGGGTTTTTCTCTCTGTTCTGGGGCATGTGTTTCTGTCTACCCTTTGTCCATTCACCTGTATTTGCCTTTAAAAACTCTCCCTACTGTCTGCACTGCCTGTAGCTCTTGATATTGGATGTGTGTTGCTAAATGGTCTTAGCTTTATTTAGGCCCCATGTGTTAGGTTTATTTAATGTATTTGACCGGCTGGCGACATACATTCAATGTTCTGTTTATTTTTTTTTCACAAGCAGTGCAGGCACGTCCTGAGAAAGCCTTGTTGCTGTCGGGACGTTAAGCAATGTACAATCAATCAATTCATTCTCAGGCAGCGCAGCGCGATGTTTGAGACTGGTAAAAATGTAGTCCCATCTCCTACTGGGATGCGTCCATTCTTTCTGAAAGATTCAATCAGTTCTGGTGTCGCTCGCTTTTCTCTAGACTCAAAGTCATTGGATGACGTCACATCATTGGCTAATACAGCGGCAGCTCTGTGTTGAGACGTGGTACTGCTTCTGCCTGCTATCCCACGATCTTGGTTGGATCTTCTGATGTTGTCGCCTCGGGGAACATCTTTAGAAGACACGTCCTGAGAAGGCCTTTGTCGCTTGCGGGACGTAAAGCAATCTATACTCGATCTTTAGAAGGACACCGTATCGCTTTGTGACCTTTCTTTCCACAGAGAAAACATGTCAGGTTCTCCACCGGCTTGTATCTCGGGGTGTCTCTGACATTGTGGATTTCCTCTGCTGGTGCAGACACACGCTGTGGCTTACTGGACCCAAACTTCATGTTGTGAGCGTCAAGGTATCTTTGAGCGAAGTCGGCCAGGGCCTTTAGTGACTGGTCTTTTTGCTCTCTAAGGTGGGCGGCCAGGTCCTTAGAACATGCGCTGAAAACTTGTTCCTTGATGATGAGGTCGCACAGGTCTTGGTACTCTCTGTTTAGGCCAGCCAGCTCTATCCATTTCTCCAGGTAGCTTCTGATTCTCTCAATGAAATGGCCGGGTGTTTCTCCTTCTTCAGGCTTGCAGTTCCGAAATCGTCGCCTGTAACCTTCTTCAGTGAAGTCGTACTGTCTCAACAGGGCGGCTTTCAACTGAGTATAATCTTCGGCTTCTTCTCTTGGTAAGCGGGTGTAAAATTCAAGCGCTTTGCCAGTTAGAAGTGCGCTCAGTTTAATAGGCCAAGTCTCTTGTTTCCAATTGTTGCTATTTGCGAAGCGCTCGAATCGCTCCAAATAAGCGTCCATCTTATCTGAATTTTCAATGAAAGGTGGAAGTTTTGGCGCACGGGCTGTTTGTTCTCTACTCGCTAATGCTGTTGCTTCATTAGTTCTCTGGCTCTGTGCCTCTATCTCCATCTGCTTTAGATGAATTTCGTGTTGACGTTGCCTCTCCGCCTCTTCTCGATCCTCTTCTCGTTGTTTCTCTGCTTCTCTTCGCTGTTTCTCTGCTTCTTCTGCTTGGATTTCGAGTCTCCTGATTTCACGTTCTTTGGCTCTTTCTTCTCTTTCCAGTCTCTCCTTTTCTTCTTTCTCTCGTTTCTTTTCTTCTTTCTCTTCTCTCTCCAGTCTCTCCTTTTCTTCTCTCTCCCGTCTCTTTTCTTCTTTCTCCTCTCTCTCCTTTACAAACTCGAGGAGTTGAGCTCCTTCGAGTCCACATTCCTTTCCAATTTTCAGGAATATCTCCATCTCCGATGTCGCCATCTCTGCTTTTCACTGCTGGCTGTTTTCTCCTGCTACCCTTTCCACTGAACCAACTGAAGAGGTCTCGTCGGGGTCGCCAAAATGTTACGTGGTGGAATTGTAGTCGAAGTATGATAAACACACCAGACACACACACGTAGAGTTCTTTAAAAAAAACCTCGTTCAGCTGCAATCCGTCACACGTGGCTTAAGGATGTAGACAATACTGGAGTAACAGTTCCAACAATATTTAATTCAGCGATGCGATATCCACACAGTACTGCTCTTTCAAATGCACAAACTACTGAATACAAAGTCTCTTCTGCTATGTCCACACTACTACTCAAAGTTTCTCATACACAGCGTCTCACTGCGTGTCTCTACAACTGACAAAGCAAGACAATGTACTCACGGGCTTTCCCAGCGCCCTCCTTATATACACTATCAAAATCTAGAATCTTCTACGGAAATCATGAACTCAAACAACCAGAACGAAACACGCAGCCGAAGCTCATTAACATAAATTTTCCAGAAACAATATATCAGGCTACAAAAACACGGCTGCTCACTTCAGCTCTAAATTCTAGCGTATAATAAAGACACATAAAAGTATGGTATCCCTATCTATGATAGCTCAAAAAGGTACGTGAACATTCACCAAACGAAATAAAGGCTGCTCGATACACGCGCACAGGAAAACAAAAAGTAGCGAAAATGTTGCGATGTCAACTAACCGACGTGACACTTACGAGGCCACTAGACAGTGCGACCCTTCTACAACGCACCGGACTAAACACAACAAAATGAAAACGGCTCTACTCACGAACAAAAGAAAATGTTACTAAAAAAACCCACGTGAAACGTAACCGTGATAGCTCAAATAAACATCGGATCGTTACCTACGAATAACACATGTACGCTCTCACAGGATAACACAACCACAATCGTAACAATTAGCAAGCAAATGGATAATAGCCATGTTTACAGTTGTAGTCCTTCTGCCCATTACAAGAACTAACCCCCTTCACCGCCAGTGGACGCATATAGTGTTTTTGGAATCTTTGTAAAATCAAACCAAGGGGAATCACAGCGCTGGACAGACAAACAGTTAGATCCCCTGCCCCTAATCTAACTGTTTGTCTCTCACAAACCAGATAGGTGAGGCTAGCGCTGGCAGAATTGTCAGTACTCAAACCAAGGGGAATCACAGCGCTGGACAGACAACAGTTAGATCCCCTGACATCTGTGGGCTGGCGATTGGGTGCCTGATAGGCGGGGGCAGGGGATCTAACTGTTGTCTGTCCAGCGCTGTGATTCCCCTTGGTTTGAGTACTAACTGTTTGTCTGTCCAGCGCTGTGATTCCCCTTGGTTTGTGTACAATTCTTCCAGCGTTAGCCTCACCTATCTGGTTTGTGAGTTTGTAAAATCAAGGTTTATAAAAGCAAACTCATCCGTCAAAAGAATATGCGGTTATCAAGAGGTATAGATCCTCATGAGCCCACGCAACTGCGGGGGTGATGAGGATCTACATCTCTTGCAGGTAGGTGTTTTTAGAATCATTGTAAATTCAACGGGGGAATGTGTGTGTGTGTGTGTGTGTGTGTGTGTGTGTGTGTGTGTGTGTGTGTGTGTGTGTGTGTGAGTGTGGTGGTAAGGGGGGGGGGGGATCCGGCAAAAGAACAGAAATACATAGTGATTTTAGCAAGAGGTATAGATCCTCACGAAGGTCTGCAACTGCGAGGGCTGATGAGGATCTACGACACCTCTTGCAGTCGGATGGTGCTCAATGTTTCTCGGGAGTCAAAGAGCTAAATAGAAAACACCAGGAAACGGGAAATGTGTGAGTCCGATTTAAATAATTGTGTAATGCATAAAGTCGCAATCTATCGAATTTTTCGCATATTTCAGAAAACAGAAAACAAATATGAAATTATATGGGCGGAAGTGTGTGCAGATTAACTGTAATACCTAAAAATAAAAAATCAATTTCTTTTTGCTTTTGGTATCATTTCATTTGCATTTGTAATGTTCTGAAAATTCGATATACTGCGTGTTGCAAATTCAATGTTAACAATTGAGAATATGAGCGTGCATTACCTAACTTCAATGCATACAGTCATGGACCTTGTCTGGTTTTAATTATTTTTTTTATTAAAAAGAATTGAAAAACAAACAGGGAACGTGAAGGGCATGACTTTAAATAGAATAATTATCATGCATAAAATCATGACAATGTCGGAAGATTGGTTTTCTCGAGTTTTGATAACGATGTTAGAAAAAAAAAAAAAGAGAAAAAAAAAAAGAAAGAAAGAAAGAAAAAAAGAAAGAAAGAAAAGGAGTATAAACTAGACAGGCGTGAGTGTTCACGCGAATCATTAATTGTAATGCTTAATGTCATAAATTACACACCCGCCGGCCGCCTCGACTTTTGCAAGGATCAAGAATCAATTCATCCTGACTGGGAAAATGGTCGTAGATCTCAAGTCGCTGGACGTTTCTTAGCGCTTCATTAATTTAACCCCTTTACTGCCGAGAAAAATGGAACACCATCCAGCTGCAAGAGGCATAGATCCTCACGAACCCCTCAGTTGCGGTGGCTGATGAGGATCTATGCCTCATGCTAAAAACCACTTTGTGTCAAAGTTTATTTTTGCGGCTGGGGATCCTTGACGTTGAATTGGCGATTTCCAAAACCCATCCTGCGTGCACTGGAAGTGAAGGGATTAATTTAACCCATGGACTCCTGGCATGCCACAGCGGCTGGCACACGCAGAGGGTGAAGGGAGAATACTTTAAGACTTAACTCATTCTACCCCAGACACACCACAGCAAGATAAGGATCGACCATGATAGTTCAAGGGAGATGCCAGAATAGCTTGGCGCCTATGGGCGCCAAGCTATTCTTTCATCACCCTTGAACTATCATGGTCGATCTGTGTCATGCACTGCAATGCAGTCTTCAGAGAACAACGTCAAAATTTGGGGATTTCGGTGTTGGGGTAGAATGAGTTAAGATTGGTTTCGGTCTCACACGCTAACATGCCTGTTGACCTTAGAACACATGCAAGACGAACTCCAACCACTCTTGTGTCAACCTTCCGGCCTCTGGTTTGGGATTGGAGATTTTGCGTCAATAGCTTGTATTATACTCACTTGTGTAGCCATAGTTGTTGAAAAAACAAACAAACCCAAGAACCGTGAACTTTCACATATTTGACTAAATTATTGCGTCATTTAACGGAGCGCAAAAGTGCAATTGTCATTCGTGTGAGGATGGATTCGCTTCGATCGTGTACGCACTTGCTCTAAATTTGTCTCCGTACTGTACGGACTTGTTGCATCATGAGCTGTTTGACCTTTGACGCTTCAAACCAACTGCGGGAGACAGCGACTGTTCGAGGGCAGTGCCTGGCTAGCGTGGTGCCTCTGGAGGCGCCAAGCTAGTCAAACACTACCCTTGAACAATTACGTTTCAATTTACTCGATTCGGTGTGCAGCAGTTATGCTTGCAACACGATTTGGTTACGGTCTGACTGTGACGCCTGGTGCTAACCGCAAGAGATGGAGTGATCGTGATAGTTCAAAGAGACTAGCCTGACTAGCTTGGCGGCAGGAGAGACGCCAAGCTTCTCAGCCACTACCCGTAACTCCTTCACTGTCAGTGGGCGCAGACTGTGTTTTTGGAAGCATTGCAAGTTCAGCGTCAAAGGTCCCCAGCCGTCAAATGAACTGAACACGAATTCAAAGCGGTTTCAGCAAGAGGTATAGATCCTCATGAGCCCCCGCAACTGCGGGGGCTCGTGAGGATCTATACCTCTTGCAGTTGGGTAGTGCTCGATTTTCATCGGCAGTCAAGGGTTAAATGTCTTGGTATATCGGAATGACCCTCTACGTCATAAGCTGTTCCGTTTTTGACACTATACGCCAGTTGCAGGAAATAAAACGACCATGATAGGTCAAGGGTGGAGTCTGACTGGCTTGGCGCCTGGAAGGGCGCCAAACTGGACCAGCACTACACCTTTGAGCAGTTGCGGTCAGACGCTACATCCGGCTATTCAGGCGCTTCCCGAGCCATCAAACTGATTATAATGATAAACACCCGAGGGCGATGAGTTAATGCCTTATTTGGCCATGCATTTTTCTGCTCGATAAATCGAACACGGCCATAATTCATCGTCCAGCGTATTTGTGACAGCAACGACTGTTTGTAGGCAAATGTATGGAGAGAAGTTTTCCTGTTTATTTTTGCGACTGAAAAGATGTATTAAGATGTATGTTATTTTTGAGTGTAACTCTGTGCGTCACTTGTTTGACAAATGTGTAGTGAGGGTGGAAGTATTTTGATCACCGTCAAACTATATTCTCTGACTTTCGGGAGAAATTTAGCTTTACTGTCTGGAAATCATTTTTTATTTTATATATGGGGCCCTTTTTGACGTCAGCAGTATAATAGTTCTGTAATGGCGAAGGCGTCTCTGAGTAGACATAATGTTTACTTTCACGAGGGCGTTTCAGACATCAGCGATGCCTAGTTTACTGCGGTCGATTAAAGCGTTTAAACCCCTTCACTGCCGAGAAAAAGTTAATGCAATCTATCTGCAAGAGGCATAGATTATCATGAGCCTCCGCAGTTGCGGGGGCTCATGGGAATCTGCGCCTCTTGCTGACACCACTTTGTATCCATGTTCCTTGGGCGGCGGAGGCGCTTTGGTATTGAAGGATCAAAGATTCCAGAGACATAATTGGCGTCCAGTGGCAGAAAAGGGGTTGCAGTATTTTTCAAACTTTCCGAAGGTCACAGATAAACCACGCTAGATTTGTTTAAGGGTCTGCCGGGCATGAGACCTACCCAGAATTTGTTGGGTAGGTCTTGTCCCTGGCAAGCCTGTAAACTAATCTAGCGTGGTTCCTCCATGACCTTTCGTGGTGGAAGGCGTCATAATATGAATTATATATTTGACTGCCGGTCGGGAAATCCGGGGATGGGTCATGCACAGGCGGCGAATCTTGCATTGGCATCGCTATGACTTCCTCACTATGAGCCTCGACACATGAATATATGGATAGACCAGGATAGTTCATAGGTGGCGCCAGAATGGCTTGGCGCCTCTGAGCGCCAAGCTATCCTGGCACCACCCTTGAACTACCATGGTCAAACTATCTCCTTGAAAGCGATCGACTCCAGGGGGGGAGTTTTGAGTGCCGCTAAACGTCGCCGATGCAACGGATTTTCAATGTTTAGTCGCTTCAAGTGAGATAGTTTGACCATGACAGTTCAAGAGTGGTGCCAGGATAGCTATCCTGGCACCACCCTTGAACTACCATGGTCAAACTATCTCCTTGAAGAGAGCTACTCCCGATTGCTGAAATTCGCCGATACAACTGATTTTCAATGTTTTCTCTTGCCTCAGCTAACGCTGTTCTACCTTTCTTTTCAATGTGAGCAGGCACGCATAACTGAGTTAGTTATTAGGGCTTTACGCCGAGCAGTCTACTGAGGCCATCTCACGTCGGTACACGCAACAAGAGGTTGTCTGCTGACCCTGGTGCAAGTCCGTGGCACTCTTATACGTACAAAGGAGACGAAGAGCAGAAAAGTCTCTCATTTTACACAACATTCACTAAGCGTCATACAACTCTTTCGAGACGTGTCGCATCCGGATTCGCGGCTTTACGCCGCAAATCCGGATGCGACACGTCTCGAAAGAGTTAAGTCAGCTTTTTAGTGCAGAATTTCAACTGAGAACATTTATACAGGATGTTTTGCAAACTATTAACCCTTCAATTACCTGGAGCTGGTCGTTTGGCCCGTAATGTAAATCTTTATAGGACAACTGTTAAGTTTGGCATTTGCAACCCTAGGACCCAAAGTGTTGAAAAAAAAAATGTGGCCCATGCTGTAGAAGGAGGCATTATTATTATTTTTTTAACAACTGACTTAGGCAACGTAGGGAGGCAGCTGTAGAAACTGTGTACCCACTGCAGGAGACATACTAGCTGTGATAGTTCACGGGTAGTGTCAGAGTATACTGGTGCCTTTCAGGTTGTGTACCCGCTGTAGGAGATGGACTAGCCGTGATAGTGGGTTGGTACTGCAAGGTTATTGTTGGCGCCCTTCTGACATTATCTGACAATAGCCATAAATTATCACGACCGATTTATGTGGTGTCTTAACCTCTTCGCCGCAAGTGGACCCGGCAAACATATCTACCCAAGGATATGAATATGAATAAGACCAACAAGAGGCACAGATCCTCATGAGCCCCCGCAGATGCTGGGGCTCATGAGGATCTGTGCCTCTTGCAGTTGGGTGGAGTTTGCATTTTTCCGGTAGTGAAGGGGCTACATTTTTAAAATCATTTTTTCCTTTTTTTTCTTTTACATTTACAACATACGCATAATAATAATAATAATAATAATAATAATACCGTTATTATATAGGCGCTTTTTCTCAATTTTTGGGCGAATCGACTCAAAGCGCCGCGAACTGAAACCCAACACGCACACTCACGTAACAGACACGGATTTACGCCATTTAAGACGAACACAGTACAAGACAGACGAAGGGCCAGTTCAGCTACTGAAGTTACAGAGATTTTTTGATCGCTTGTATCCGAAATTTGTAAAGTGGCCTGAAACCGGTACCAAAGTTTGGGGGGTGGGGGGGTGGGTGGGTGGGTGGGGGGGGGGGGGGGGTGGGGGTTGGGGGTTGGGGGGGGGGGGTGGAAGAACCGGAGTACCCGGAGAAAGAACCCCCGATTATACATTTACAATGTCTTGACAATCACAACAACCATAAAAGGGGAGAAAAAACCCCACTAAACTAAACACAGCGCGAAAACGAAAACTAAGCACTATATATAAATTACACAAACAGGACAAATAAATCGACAACAAGAAAAGTCTACTTAAAGGGGTTAAAGGAGTTAAAGTTACCTCCACCAGCGCCACCTACCCACCTGCCTCCTCAATCCCTCCTAGACTCAACCCCCTGTCTTCGTCTGAATCAGCAAGAGGCATTGATCCACATGAGCCCCCGCATGGTTCGTAGGGCTCATGAGGATCCATACGGTCGGGTAGATTATGCTCGCGAGGGGTCTTCAGCAGAAGTCAAGACCTGGGACGAGTTGGTCTCCATCACGAACGAAATGAGCGAGTGACATTTTCCAACTGATACTCGTTTTGCTTTCCATCATGTATTCCTTTGGGGAGTATTGTTTGAGGGATTGACGTTTTAGAATGGTACACCGCCCTGTGCGGAAATTGTAAAGCAGGTCTTTCCGGGAAAAAAAAAACAATCGCAGGATAACTTCTAGACTAAGGAAATAGGCTAAGGTGTGTGTGTGTGTGTGTGTGTGTGTGTGTGTGTGTGTGTGTGTGGGGGGGGGGGGTGCGTTGGGGGTGGGGCAGAGAGCGGGTGTGGGGTAAGGGTTGGGTGTGGTCAGACTAGTCCAAGGAAAAAAGAAAAGCGAAACCAAAGCTGCTCGTATCACACTCGCTGGTGAGCAGTAGCGTAGGAATATTTCGACATGAGGTATGGCGCAGCTGTAACAAAATGAAACGAGAAGGTTTTCGTAAGTGGGTGGATGGTTGGGTAGTGAGGGTGGAGCTATTCAAATGTTTGCATCTAAATAATAGTGTGCCGTTTTCTGTGCTCACTACAAGAAAACAACTAACAACTAACCGACCGATGTGCCATAGGTAGGTGGTATTGGCAGAGCCAAAAGACGGTAAGCAGTAAGCAAAAGACCCTCGGGCTGACGTCAGCTGCAGGGGACCCGCGCACAGCCGAGCGCGGGCCCACTGCAGCGGACGTCAGCCCCGAGGACCTTTGTGGCCCAAGTTAAATCTAATGGCTGTCGGTAGCGGTTTTTTTTTTTGTTTTTTTTTCCCCCGCAATGATTCCCGAGGTAATCATCGCGACCAAAACCGCTTCCGGTAGTCGAAGGGATACAATTACGAGGTATGGCCGTGCGATACTCTGGTCTGACCATGTCTAGTGGCATCCCATCCCCATCCACCTCTCCCCTTCCCATCGGGTTCCTACACCATTGGAAAGTGTTTTATTTCGTCTCGGCAAAGCAGTAATCCCACCGGGAAACCACAAGGAAAACTGTTTTGCAAAGAAGGAGTGTAATACAGCGTAATGAATCACCAGATTACGATACAGGAGGGACAAAAGACAGAGGAAAGTTTGCGGTAATGGATATCGATTACAAAGAAATATAGCTCATTAATTGTTCTCATGAGAAGCATCCAAACCGTGTATTTTCTTGTCTCGCGATTTTTTTTTTTGTGTGCAGGCAACTTGCTGTAGTATGATTGAGGACTGCGACGTGTTTTTAGGTTAATTAGTTTGTTTATCTAATGATGATGACGTCAATACGCTATACTTGTCTCCGCCCTTACCCCCCCCCTCCCTCCCTTCTCCACCCCCTATCACCACCTCCCGTGTCGTAGAAATCAACAGTACCGTTTCCGTCATGGGGCCTGCCTTTTACTTGTTGATTGTTCTTTGAAATAGCAGCCCTTCCCTATTCCTGCTTCCTCTCATCATCCTCCCCCCCACACACACACCCCCACCACGCACCCACCCAACGACTTCCCCACCCCTCTTTCTACCCCTGATCCTGTAGCTAGGTTTTCTTACTACTTACTCCGAGCTCGCTTAACCCTTTTAGCCCCAAGGTCCCATTTATCACATTTTGGAGGTGTTGCCTAATGACTATGTACCAGTTGCAGGAGATGGCGTGACCATGATAATTCAAGGGTAGTGCCAGATTAGCTTGGCGCCTTCCGGCGCCAAGCTAATCTGGCACTACCCTTGAATTATCATGATCAAGCCACCTCCTGCTGTAGGGATGCGGGACTAAAAGGGTTAATCTGAACGACTGGGATATACTTAGTTTGTCGTCCCTCACCGCGCGGACTTCTGTGGGAGATACCTGTACAAGTCAGGCGGTCAAAGGTAGTGCCTGATTAGCTTGGCGCCTTTCAGGCACCAAGCTGATTAGGCACTACCTTTGACGTAAGTCATCAAGCACTACCCTCGATTTGCCTGATCATTCACCTTGCTAATTTCGTATGTAGGAGTGTACATAGATTAACCCATTCAACCCCACGGCTGCATTTCCAAAATCTGGGGTGGGGGGTGGCGGTGGGGGTGGGTGGGGGTGGATGGGAGGATGAGAGGGTGAGAGGGAGGGAATGAATCAATGAATCTTTATTTTACAACGGTAAAGATATTAACAATGCCAGAGGCAATGCCATTTTTCAAATCTGCCGTTGGTACATCTACAACACAACAATTACATTACATTAATACATGTATAGGACCAACGCCTACGGTGTGTTGGGGGAGTTGGAGCAATGGTAAGGAAGAAGAAGAACAAAGAAAAAAAAAGCAACAACACAGCAGCACTATGGATACACAGCAGTAGAATGGGTACATTACTAACAATGATATCTACGTATAGAAAGCAAAGCTTGAAGATAGTTATGGCTGCGAAGATAAATGTTCAAAAAGACTTTTCTTGAAACATGATACCGTTGGAGTGGTCTTCGTGTGGGATGGAAGCGAATTCCACAAAGTCGCCCCTGAGAATGCTAGACTGGTTTTAAATAAGTCTATTCTGGTTTTGGGTACTACATACAGACTTTTTGTATCCCGGCCATACCGGGACTGTGACCGGACTAGCAGCTGGGTTAGATATTCCGGAGTGTTGTCATTCCGAATCTTAAAAAGGAGAACACCTTTGTTGAATGCAAACTGCTTTTTGAGAGAAAGAAGTCCCGCTTTGTAAATCTTATCATCCGTTGTCAAAGTAGGATCAGGTAAAATTAATTTCGCTGCTCTTCTGTGTAAGGAGTTCAGTTTTTTTTTAAAATGTACATCTCTGCAGCCATCCCACACCGTCGAAGCATAATTAATGTGGGACTGAATATGTGCATAATAAAATAATTTTCTGGTTTCTAAGTCAGTGAAGTGCTTCAGTTTGGACAGCATGAAAATGTTTCTTGAAACAGTTTTACACACTTTATGTGTGTGTGCCTGCCATTTGAGCTGATCATCTATGATAATTTCAAGGAGGCGGTGTTCAGACACTTGCTCAATAGAATTTCCTTCGAAGGACAAATCAAGTGAAAGGGGGCTTAATTGGTGTTTTTGGCGTGTCGCAATTACCAATGACTTAGTTTTTGCTGGATGGATACTCATCGAGTTACGTTCACACCAAGCGGACACCTCATCAAGGCTCTGTTGTAAGTTTTCTGCAACCACATTAAGGTTTTTATTTGCCGTGTGGATTGACGTATCGTCAGCAAACAAGTCACATTCGACAGATTCGGACGTTAGGTGAAGAGGCAGATCGTTGATGTTTAAACAAAATAGAAGAGGGCCTAACACTGACCCTTGAGGTACTCCAAACTTAACCTCCTTCACTTCAGAGTGTGATCCATTAACTACAACCTTTTGCTTTCTTCCCTTTAGATAGAATGAGAGAGGGAGAGAGGGAGAAACAAACAAACAAACAAACAAACAAACAAACAAACAAACAAACAAACAAACAAGAAACTAGTCTTTTTATGCGCGGAGCGAGTTAGGGGGCACGAAACTCTTGGCCGAAAAATAGTCGATTCCCTCTTTGTCGCTCAGAGCGTCTGGTTAGGGGCTCAAAACTCATGGCCCTAAAATCGTTGATTCCCTCCCCCTGTCGGCAGGCGGAGATGGAGAAAAACGCTGTTTTTCTTTGTTTCTGCCTTGTCAGTTATTGTACTTGAGTATTTTTTTCTTGCTCGTGTAAATCATTGATTTAAATGAATGTGTACATTATCTATTTGTCTAGCACCGCACATCATTAACATATAGACAACCGATTGCTTTTAAAGGCTTTTACTTCACACATCTTGTATGATGTAAAAAGTTCTTTCAACGAAGGGTCATTGCTTTTTACTTAGCAAACACAAAGCTATTTTGAGAGAGAGAGGGAGGGAGAGAGGGAGAAGAGGGAGGGAGAGGGATGAACAAAAAAGGAAAGAAAAGATGGAAGTAGATGGCGGAGGGATGCGAACACATTGTTTAAAAAAACCAAAACAAAGATAGACGTTTCTTAACACACTAACCTTTAGTATTTCCACTTTCCGCAAATGCTTCTGAACAACATGACCTTTCGTACTTGCATTCTCTGCAATTAACGATTGCTCGATTTATCTAACATTTCCCGTTGTCAATATATGGCGTAGTCGTCCACCTGAAAGGCAGAGACGTATCCGTCTAAGAAAATGAAATTTCTCGTACTATTTAATCCTGACCTTTCTTAACGCACCTTTCACTGTCGGAAAGTATAGTGAGCAACACCCCAAAGCAAGAGGCATAGATCCTCATGAGCAGTCGCGGGGGCTCATGAGGATTTATGCCTCTTGCTGGCCCAATTCATATCCGTGTTCCTAAGGCAAGGCAGGCGAGGTAATATAGCGGTGAATTTGCGGTAGTGTAAGAGACACGGATTTTAGGTTCTTGCGTTGCAGGTGGAACATGATTCTGCGGATCTAAGCCTATAGCAGTCAGTATACTGATTGTCTTTTATCTGATAAGTGATATGACAATGCGATTAGAAATCAGAGGTATTGTTTAAGGTATGCTTACACGTGGGTGATATTAGATTAAAAGGCAACGTCAGCCAGAAGGGCTCATATGAATCAGAGTTTTTTTGTGTCACGTTAAGGTCTGCTTACAGTACGTGGGTGATATAAGATTAAAATGTAGCATCAGCAAGAACGGCAGCAGCAGCAGCAGCAGAAATAACATGGACAACAACAGCAGGCCATCACCGCCAAATAAATAAATAAATAAATAAACAAAGAACTAAATAAATAAATAAGATAATATAAGATAGTTTATTGCCATATGTTTCCATGTACAAAACAATAAAAACATTGGAATTTGCCTTGATGTCAGTTACTAAGACTAAACACACACACACACACACACACACACACACACACACACACACACACACACACACACACACACACCATCACACACACACCATCACACACACACAGACACAGACACAGACACAGACACACACACACACACACACACACACACACACACACACACACACACACACACAAACAGTAACATCTGATTCAGTTAAAAGCTGTCTGTACACATTCGTTCTCACTCGCCACTCGCGCTCTCTCCAATCAGTCCGGTTGATAAGAGAGTTGCGAACAGCCAGTGGGAAAAAAATGTTGCGGAGTCTGCTCCTCCTGGTACTGATGGACCTGTACCTGCGCCCTGATGGTAAAATTTGGAAAAGCTCATTGCCGGGGTGGGTGGAATCACTGGAGATAAGACTTGCTCTACGTAAGAGACGCTGGTACAGTGAGTCCAGGATAGGAAGATCTTTGCCAATGATTTTTGAAGCGGTCCTGACCACTCTACTAAGTGTGATTTTCTCTTTGGCTGTGATGGAACCATACCAAACCGTGATCGAAAAGGTGAGCACACTCTCAATCACAGCTCGGTAAAATTGCATCAACATGTGGGCACCGAGACCGAAACTTTTCAGACGTCGCAGGAAGAACAAGCGCTGTTGTGCTTTTTGCACGATGAGGCGAGTGTTTTCCTCCCACTTAAGGTCACAAGACGGGTAGTGCCAAGAAACTTAAAGTTCTGGAGTGTTTCAATGATTTCACTATTGATCACAAGAGGGGGAGGGGGAGGGGACTGTTTCTTTCTAAAGTCCACAATCATTTCTTTTGTTTTGCCAGAGTGCAGTTCAAGGTTGTTGTTATTACCCCAACTAATTAGTCTCAACCTGACTACGGTATCCGGATTCGTCTGAGTTTGTAATGCATCCTTCCACTGTAGTGTCATCTGCAAATTTCAGTACTTTAGTACTGGCATGGCATGAAGCACAGTCATAAGTAAACAGGGAGTAGAGCATCGGGAAGAGCACGCACCCCTGAGGCTGCACCCGTGGATAAAATGAGGGTGGATGACACATTTTCACCAATTTTAACGACCTGTGGTCTCATCAACAGGAAATCGAGGGTCCAGAGGCACAATGCCTCTGGAACTCCGATTTGCTGGATCTTCTGGTACAATTTGGATGGAATAATGGTGTTAAAAGCAGAACTTTAATCAACAAATAAAATTCTGGCATAGGTGTTTGGGATTTCAAGGTGTTGTAAAACATAAAACAAACCAAGTGATACCGCATCCTCCACGGAACGTTTTTCGCGATACGCGAATTGAAAACAATCCAGCAGAGGATCGGTAAGTGTTCTCAGAAACCGGAGGACTAGGCGCTCAAGCGTCTTCATGACAACTGAGGTCAGAGCGACCGGTCCATAGTCGTTCAGGGAGGACACTTTGGATTTTTTCGGAACAGGAATGATGGTGGACCTTTTGAAACACTAAGGAACAGTGCACTGAGAGAGAGACATGTTGAAAATGTCAGTAAAGACGCCCGAGAGCTGGTCCGCACAGTTTCTGAGTAAGTGTGGAGAAATGTTATCTGGACCGGCAGCTTTCCTGCTGTCTAGACGCTGAAACATGCACCTGACATCGGCGTCTAGAATAATGAAAGGTGGGTTCTCAGTATGACTCCTCTCCACAGAAGGAGGTGGGGTCGTATTCTTTTTGTCAAAACGACTATAAAAGTCATTCAGAGTGTCTGGGAGAGACGCATCTGTAACATCAGCAGTCTTGGAAGCTGGTTTATAGTTTGTAATGTCTTTGAGGCCTTGCCAGATGTCTCTAGGGTTACTAGCTACGATTTTCTGTTCTTGTCTGTCTCTGAAGTTGCGCTTGGCAGTCTTAATTGCTTTTAGTACTGCATACCTGGCTTGTTTGTACCTTTCTCTGTCATTGACTTTGTATGCGTCATGTTTTTCCTGGAGTTTGTGTTTAATGTATATTGTAAACAATGGCTTGTCATTAGGAAAACTCTTGCAGATCTTGGTGGGAATACAGAGGCTCTCACAGAAGGCAATGTAGTCAGTGACAGTCTCTGTGTACTCGTGAATGTCTGATGTTACCTCCTAAAACACATCCCAGTCAGTGAACTCTAGACAGCCACGGAGTGTTTCAGCTGCCTCAGGTGACCACTGTTTGATTGTTTTTATTTTTGCTTTTGCACTTTTGAGTTGTTGCTTGTATGCTGGCACAAGATAAATCATGGCATGGTCTGACTGTCTGAGTGGAGCACGGGCGATGGAACGGTAAGCGCCTTTCATGGTTGAGTAACATTGATCTAAAATTGTACCGTCTCTAGTGGCACAAGATACTTGCTGTACAAACTCTTTGCTAAGATTAGTTTTATTGAAATCGCCAGCGACAACAACAAAAGAGTCCGGGTTTGAGTTCTCTGCCTGTGTAACAACATCACACAGCTGCGCTATCGCGGCTTCCGTGTTCGCTTGTGGTGAGATGTACACGGCAGTCAAAATGACACGTGAAAACTCCCTCGGCAGGTAGAATGGGCGGCAGGCAATAGTCAGTGTTTCTAGGGCAACACTGCATGTTTTTGACATACCTGCACGTCTTTAGACCAGCGATCGTTGACCAGAAAACACACACCCCCTCCACGAGATTTACCATTAGCGTCTTGAGAGCGGTCGCCACGGAAGATGGAAAAGTCAGGTGACTGAACAGCAGAGTCGGGAACCGTCGAATCGAGCCACGTTTCAGTACAACAAAATAAGGAACAGTCCTTTAAATCTCGTTTAGTCTGTAAATGGCACAATAGTTCGTCAGATTTATTTCGAAGAGATCGAACGTTTGAAAGAAACATGGCGGGTAGCGGGGGGCGTAAATTGCGACGGCGAAGTCTCACAAGAGCTCCGCTAGTACGACCCCGTAGTTTCCGCACGTGCCGGCCACGATCTGTGTCAGAGTGAGATGCTATGACCCAGTTTGAAATTTGAAAGTTTACATCCTTAAAACGAGCATTTCCACATTCATTCAGCGAATGAATAAATAAATAAATAAATAAATAAATAAATAACAATAAAAATCAATCGATGAATCAATAAATCAAGCAATCAATAATCCGTCCCTCCCACCCACCCACTTACCCGTGTGTCTGTTCAGTTAAGTATGTGTGCATGGATGACTCGATTGATGGGAGGATTAATTTATTTGACTGTTTATTGATTGATGGATTGTTTGTATGTTTGTTTTTTTTCAGCATAAAAGCAGTTTTACTTATTTCTTTGTTTATTTCTTTGTTTATTTATTTTCTGTCACCAGCGGGACGAGCTCAGGCCGTGTGTACCAGTTCGATTTGCGAGACAACACCCCTAACCCAGTGAAATGCGCTCCGTCCCACAAGCGAGATGTGTGTAGTGTGCAGCTTTCCCCGGACGAGTCCACTCTGGCTAGCGGGGGTGACGATGGGGACATTTGTGTGTGGGAGCCGCGCGCAAACAGTGTAACGGGCAGGATCAACGCTCACATGGCCGGAGCGAAGGTAATAAATTCTGGAAAGTTGCCAGAAATTTATTTAGGATGTTAATAATCAAAATGATCTTGATGATGATGATGATGGTGATGATTTATTGGCAATGCACACGAGTTTAGTGCCCTGATAGCTGCTCTCCTGTGGGAAATACTTTATGGCGTGAACACCTTTACAAACGCTGGCACAGAGGGGACCGACATTCACATGTCCCGGGCCATGTTGGAGTGATGGGGAAGCTGACATTACTTGGTCATGCCAATAAATGTAATGAAATCGGCAGTAAGAGGGTCACCTCAGATCCCCAGGAATCATACACGAGCTTACTCCCCCTGACAGCAGCTCTTCTCACCCAGAAGCCTAGAATAGTAGAAATGACAAATGTTGTTGTTGACCTATTCATGCTGACCCGGAACTCACGTCGCGTAGGTTTACATTGGGTATAGATATAATGTTGCAAGCACACTGGTTGTCTCCCTCGATTCACTGCACTGATCGCAGCGAATAGTGGGAGACAACCAGTTTGTGTAGCAAGTTGCCCCCTTCATCAAATGGGACCTCGGTGTATATAATGAGACGCAAAAAATATAATAACAGTATCAATCTGAAACAGTGTAAGCAAATGCCGGCCATTTTGTAGCACCCTTCTCCGACCGTTTGCAAAATAATACCGTGGTCAAAACACAGACCACCAATCTGTCTGGACTGTGTGCTTTGGCGTTTCGACTCTCAATCGTAAGGTCCAAAATCACAGCCTAGCACACATGAAAGCTATCCAGTGTAAGGATAAAGTCAGATCATGGCGTTACAATGATTAAACGCTGTCTAATTTCCGATTGCGTCAGCCTCTTGGGCCTTGACCTGCATTTGATCCTCGACTTATGAAAGGGGAATGAACAGAATAAGTACGTGAAAGGTGCCAGGCAACGAAAACCCGTAAAGGATCTTCGAGAATCCGAAAACAGTCACGGCTTAAGTGTCGATGTCATCCCCTCTCTGAAATGCATGAGATGTAAATCGATGGTCCCGAACCCAGTCTGCAACAGGCTTAGATTTTCATGAGTCCCTGCGGCTGCGGGGACTTACTACCGCATGGACATCTGTGCCGCTTGAAGATGCAATCCTGCGCCTGAGGTAAGATGGTGCCCAACCCACGGAGTTTGAGGCTTAGATTGTCATGACTGAGTCCCTGCGACAGCAGAGATTAGTCATGAAAATCTATGCCTCTTGCAAATGTCAAGGGTTGGATGAACGACAGAGGAATAATTACTGATTAACGTGTCCTGCCAAATACTGATCAGCGATGAAGGGAAGTTAGAGAGGAAATTGGTGGCCTGTGGCTACTTCTAATAATAAATATAATAATTAAGGTATTTATAATGCTTTTGTCGCGAGGGCGTAGGTATGCATCGTAACCCACGGGTGTCGCATGTTTAACCTGAATTGACGTGTTCAGAACACGACCAAGTTTGACCCGTCACTGCCGAGAATGCGTAGTGCACACTAACCAACCGTAAGACAATAAACCAACGAAGTGTTGTAACTGTCTTTTCTAATCGTGTTTCTTTCGTCGCTGAATTATTCGCTACAGTTTAGACGCTTGGCAGTCACCTTTTTGGTCTGGATTTTGTTTTTTACAACCGCAAGAGGCATAGGTACTCATGAGCCCCCCGCAGATGCGGGGGCTCATGATATTCTTTGCCTCTTGCCGACCCTGTGTATATATATATTACTTTAACGCAAACCGTACCATGTGACCTCGCTAGAAAAAAAAACTTGTAGCGACAAATGGCGGCCTTCTTGTAGCCCTCTTTGACCTCGTCTTGGATGCGAGTTTTGTTCTATAAAAGATCACCAAAACATTATATAGTAAAAAGTTACTTAGTGTTGTTCGAAACAACAGGCACACTACTGGAGATAGCAGCGTCATGAAAGATTTTAAATTACGTTATAAGTCTATTAGTATAAACGTATATTCCTTTGACGTCGGTCATGTCTGGCGTAATCCAGGTCGGAAGATTCCTTCTTAATTTCTTTTACAAAAATAGTGGAGGAATGAAAACAAATACGTTGTTGGTAGCAGGGGCTTGGTGCACGGACCCTTTTAGGCCTTTGGGAGGTCAAAGGAACCAATGTACCCCTCAGGCCTTTGGCCTGAGGGGTACACTGGTTCCTTTGACCTCCCTCAGGCCTACAAGGGTCCGTGTAGCAAAGCCCTGCTACCAATAACTTATAATGTGTGTTCATAAGTCACACGGACGGATGAGGTTGTTTTGTGTTGAATTTGCGATAATGTTAACAAAAACATAACGGATGACTACCGGCATTTAAGGACTAAATTTATTTCAGTGTTCAGAGACCGTATGTTTTCCAACAGATGCCTGCTATGTGCTATGGTGGTCACCAGTAATTTGGTTGCAGTGGACCGGTGATACTAAGACGGTTCTGTGTGAAATTCTACTGTGGCCGTTATTGTAGTCTATAGTCACTAAACTTGAATACTTTGCCGAAGGAGAAGACTAAAACGTTAACATGCGGAGTAAAAATCAGAAAAGCAAACAAACTAGCATGTTAGGAGGCAGTCGGACGGACAAGCAGTCAATACAATTCAATTCAAGACAAGACAAGACAACGCAATACAACGCAATACCATACACTTTATTATCCTTGAGATAAAAATTTTTCGGCTTCGACATTAAAACATACATAAAAACTTATGAGAATAATAAACGACGTGCAAATATAATAATCTTGTTCCTGCTCACAGGCGTACACGCTCCAACGCACATACGCAAACACTGTCACCCATGGAACAAAATTTCACTGCGGTGGTCAAGCAAGCAAAGAAAGAAAGAAAGAAAAGAAACAAAGAAAACTCTTAACTCATTCGAGACGTGTCGCATACGGATACGCGGCATTCTGCTGCGTATCCGTATGCGGCACGTCTCGAATCAGATAAATCAGTGCTTTTAAAGGTATATTGAAGTGTTAGTACACTCTAAATTGTCTTCTTGGGAGCTTAGTAGCACAGGCAGTAAAGTGTCGTTAGGAAGGTTGCGGGTTTGAAACCAGCTGGGGGTCAAAATTCTTCAGACCCTAATCTGTGCACGGTATTTTAAATCACCTTCGTGGTGGACAAAAGACGTAAATCGCTAAACGTTCAATTATTGTTGTGTAATCTTTTCAGGCACTGGCGTGGTGCCCGTGGCGACGCAACATCCTGGCTAGTGGAGGGGGCACAACTGACGGCCACATCCGGCTCTGGAGCGTCGGCTCATGCGCACTCAAGGCAGAGGTCAACACCAACATGCAGGTCAGAGAAAACGCCCAGCTTTCCTTCTTTAACCCATTAATCCTGAGGCTGATTTTGTAAAATTTGCTTATCATACCATGAAGGCGGCCTACATTACAGATTAGGAGATAGATCAACCATTTTAGTTTTTGAGTGTATGGCTTGGCGCCTCCGGCGCCAAGCTATTCTGGCACCACCCTTAGTATCATAGTCAAATTAATTATTAATTTTAAGCTGAAGTGTACCAGGATGAAAAGGGTTATGTTAACTCCCTCACGGTCACTGGACACCCGTTATACATCCGAGCCGTTACAGACTGAAAACCTGACATGCCTTCGCTCTTCAGGTGGAACGCAGATAGACATCCAGCAAGAGGTACACATTCACATGAACCCACGCTGCTGCGGAGAGAAGGGGTGTAAGTGTTAGGGACTTTTCGCCGCTGGCTGCAAATTGGGGGTGCGGTGGGGAGGGGCAGCGGCGGGGAGGGGCAGAAAGGGGGGGGGGAGGAAGATTCCACTCTCCAAGGGGGGTGGGGTGTGTGTGTGTCCAAACTCCCAGAAGCAAACAAACTAGCATGTTAGGAGGCAGTCGGACAAAAAAATAACCCCCCCCCCCCCCAAACACAAACAAACAAACAAAGAAACAAAGAAACAAACAAACGACAACCAACAACAACAACCAAAAAACCAAAACAACAACAAACAAACAGCATTTCAAAGTATGTTAGGCCGGGGGGGGGGGGGGGGGGGGGGGGGGGAGTCCGGAAACCCCAGCTCGTAGACCAAGCGCATACCAAGGAACAGCGCTTGGAGTTCCGTCTATGTTAAAACGTGTAGAAGTCGTGGCGCAGCGCTTATCGACATAAATATTACAACAACCAAAAAAAAAAAAAAAAAAAAGAAAAGAAAAAAAAAAAAAAAAGGAAGAAACCAAAAAGCTACCTATCTGAAGCTCATATGCCACCATAAATTAACGTAGAAGGTTTTATTCTATGCAGAAGCTACTGCGATGTGAACGATTACAGACCTCCCGCCATTTTATGCACAAGAAATTGAAGAGTTTTGGATAAATAGATTCCACGTCATTAGTATATCATGTTGGTAACAAGAAAACATTTACGTCACTCGACAGCAAGATGACGTCATATTCTT
Organism: Semisulcospira habei; assembly: GCA_036245525.1. Classification (NCBI taxonomy): domain Eukaryota; kingdom Metazoa; phylum Mollusca; class Gastropoda; family Semisulcospiridae; genus Semisulcospira; species Semisulcospira habei. The sequence goes on along the minus strand of BTPG01000005.1, from coordinate 134,612,354 downwards.
GTAGTTCACAATTTCGTTGACGTCTCATTCTTAAGATAAAATAGAACTGTATTGCCATATGTAAAAATACATTAGGAAATCGTCTCGGTGCTGCGCAACTTAAAAAGAAGAACATAAAACAAATCAAAATATAATTAAGCTGCTTACGTACACACACACACACACACACACACACACACACACACACACACACACACACACACACACACACACACACACACACACACACACATATACACACACACATATATTCACATACACCCTCGTTAATAACTATTGTGGTCTAAACGTAAAGGCAATAAACACGATTTCACAGTGGCACAAATCACAGAAGACATATCACAACATAAAACACGTCACTTTCATCACAGGTGAAATATTATGCTGACAGCTGCACAATACTGTATACATTATAGTAAACAGTGGGACGGATGCATCATTAAAAGTCTGGACAGCGGTTGGGTCAAAACTGTTTTTAAGACGACTCGTGCGTGTTCTGATCGCTCTGTAACTGCACCCTGATGGCAACATCTCAAACAACTCATGGGCTGGGTGGGAATCAGCTCGGAGGATGGATATAGCCTTTTTTAGCATTCTTTCGTGGAAGAGGGACTCCAAAGAGGGCAAATCAATACTTATGATTTTCGATGCAGTTTTTACTACTCTGTTTAATTTGGATCACTCTTTCTGTGTGATACTGCCAAACAACACGGTCAGGGAGAAGGTCAAAATACTTTCAATGACTGCCCGATAGAAGTACATATGATTCTTGAGGAGGCTCTTTACGGGAAGAAAAAGAAAAATACTAAGTAATTCTGCACCACCAGCTAATACTTTTACCAAGACAAATCTGCGGCGGAGATAAAAGCATCAGGTGTACATAAATGGAGATTTTTTGGGACGGTCTAACCACGAAAATAATCTACCCCAAGCAACGGATCCGCTTAATATATATTGTACTCTATGATATCTAAAGGTAACTGAGGCGTTCCGGTAGCGTGAAGATCCAAAATATTGTATGCGTCACCAACAGATCAGCCGGTAAGTTAATGCGTCAAGGATTATTTTGCGCTTGGATTCGGGGCATCGGTTCGAGAGCCCCCAAAATAACTGGGGCCCGTGCCTGGGTTTTGGAAACCCAGCCATCCCCCATCTCAGCCCTAAAATGTCAAATAACAGTCAACAAATCATCCTTGAACGTGAAGGAGAGAGAAGAAAAATATGAACTTGCTGGGAGCAACGGACCAAATAACTATACCTTATTGACATTCAACTGAAACCTCCCTCTAAAGTCTGCACAGAGGACACAAAAATTGCATGCTAGTTTAACATGAGACGGTCACTGTCCTGAAAATATCTGAACAAAAAAAGTCTGCCAGGTTCCTGGTGCCCTGCATAAATTGGCTGGATTATAATCACGTCCTACAATTTTATTCGCTACATTACCGATTTTTTTGATAAATCAAAGCACACGTACTTCGCGGGCCCTGGCTCGCCCAAAGACGTCATCTCACCATATTGCTTCTGATTCAGTGATGTCTGTCTCCGTTTAGAAACTTAGATGTACAGTTTTTCACTTAATCTATTCAGTCCCTGTCAGCCGCTAGAAATGATGTCTCAACCTTCTGAGGCGCGCAGATATGCATGAGGTCAGCTAGAGACACTCGGTAAGCAAAACCTCCTCGGGCCCACGACAGCCGCAACTGCGGCCTTCGTGGGCCCGAAGACGTTTCGCTACTGTGGCATAGATGCTCATGTGCCCCCTCACCCTCACGAGGGGGCACATGCGGATCTATGCCTCTGGCATGTGGGTGCTGTTCGTTTGCCGAGACCGCTAACTGGCTAAATGAAACCTTGCCAAGAAGCATTTATTTTCTAGAGCCGTGTTAGCTGCAGAGGCGGGTGAGAATCTATGGACCTCTGTGTAAGATTTCAGATTCTCTTTCGAACTAAACGCTGCAACTAGAACCCAGGCCTCGGCTGCACCCGTGCGCATAAACCCTGCGCAAGCCACTGAAGGGACGATGGGACAGCTGCATGTGTGAGCTTACTCCTCTGCAAGCCACTTACAGCTGTATAGCGGAGCACCTTGCATAGTAGCTTGCGCAGGATCTACCCCAGTAGCAAAACGTCTTCGGGCCAACGACGGCCGCAGTAAGCCCTGCCCACAGTCGTGCGCGGGACCACTGCGGCCGTCGTGGGCCCGAGGACCTTTGCTTACTGGGTAGGTTCGATCATACAACTGATGTCATAAGCCAGGTGCTCCTGTCTGGGAGCATCTTGCTTTGTGGCTTGGGCAGGAGTTATACTCACCCGTGCTACTGACCTCAAATGTTGTGTAAGGAGTGTAAAAACTAAACAGCTTACATAGTATGCACTTCCTCATCCAGGACCGTCTTTATGCAAGAACATAGATTAACACAAGCCTCTGCAGTCGCGCGGACGCTTGAGAACCCGTGGCAGCATGCGCAGGGAGTTTTTTCCCCAGGCGTTCTATGCAGTACCTTGCTCAGATTTAGGTCTCGCCCCAGTTCCTCGTGCTGGCAGAGACGAGCGCCATGTGTTGTGCTTTCGCGTAATCTGGGGCTCGCAGCTGACGTAGATGTTCAAGCGCGCCAGTATTCGTGCGCTGGTCTGTGATTCTGGACCTTACGGCATCAGGCCAAAATCACAGACCAGCATACACATTTAGGCCAGACGTCCCTAATAGGGGTGAGTTTTTTCCCCTCGCGAAAAGTCTTTGGTCTTTGACAGCGTGAACACTGTAATTATCCTAATTATGCTCGCCTGCTTGAAATGATGCGGTCTTATTGCACTCTACTACCATAAACTGTTGACTGCAGGCCCCCCTCCCTTACTACCCCGTCTCTATCCCCGACCTGTCCCTCCCCAACCCCTAGTCCGCCTTCGATCAGCCCTACTTCTTTCTCAGAAACACGAGAAGCTCACTAATGTATCATTGCGACACAGTAAAGTATTGCACCGGATTACCTTTGTGTGTCAGCTGTAAATGTAGCCTGCAGGTAAGTGATTTTGGACCTTACGGCTGGAAGCCGTAAGGTCCAATATCGCAGATCTGCACACGTAAACTTGCTGAATCCGAAAGGGGCGCCTGAAAACCTGTGTCATTTGCGGAGGAGTTTTGCACTCAATCACCTGTGGTATAGCACAGTAGAACCTGATCTGAGCAACCCACCTATTTTTTCGCAAGGAAAAATATGGTGTAAACTGAGACAGGTGCTCTGTCAGGACAAGTCTGGACTAAAGTGTCACCCGTCATGCACGACCAACATTTACCCCGATCAGTGCCAGCTGAAGCAGACGCTGTGTTTCTGCAATCTTTCGTTCATTCAACACTAAAACAACCCTAGCTGTCCCAGGAACATGGATTCAAAACGCTGTCAGCAAGAGGCATAGATCTTCATGAGCCCCCGCAATTGCGGGGGCTCATGAGGATCTATACCTCTTGCAGTTGGGTGGTGTTCAAATTATCTCGGCACTGGAAGGGTTAAGTGGCTACTGATATACAGTCACTTAGTGATGGTCTTCATTGATATTTCAGCTCTCCTCATCTCGCTCAAAACGTGTTGTATTGTATTTGTGACCAGTCCGAGTCACTGACTTCCATGTGTGTGTGTGCGGGTTTGTTGAATCTGGACCCTACGACTAAGAGCCGTTACGAGCAAATTCACAGGCCAGCGCACATCTCATTTAGGGGGTCGTGAGAGTCCATCCCTCTTGCAGGTGAGTTTAGCACCCTATCACCTTTGGCATATCTGCACTGTGAGTCAAAAAAGAGAGTAATCAAAGTTTTGTGAAGAGTCGAGATTTCATTATCCAGGACAAAGAGGTGACTGCCACAAAGAATTGCAGTTCTCTGCCTCACTGTAATATCCCGACGAGCAAAAGAAACGCGACATTTTGGAATCATCGGAAACATTGTAAAAAGAAATGCGACATTTTTATGAATCATCGGAAACACTACAGTGTTTCCGATAACCCCCCCCCCCCCACCCCCCCCCCAAAAAAAAAAAAAAAAAAAAAAAAAAGTCGCATTTCTTTTGCTCGTCAGTCCTGATAGATTGTGGATGTTCAGCCGTTCGCATGAAGGTGCCAGTCAGTGAGTTTAGACTTTGCGGCTTCGCTGACTAGCAACACAAGGGGGCTCTTGAGCATCGCTGTCTCTCGACGACGGATGGGCAGTCGGCAGAGGAGAGGGCTACCCTGTAAGCAATGGTCTTCGATCGGGCCCACGACGACCGCAGTGGGCTCGCGCACGACTGTGCGCTGGCCCACTGCGGTCGTCGTGGGCCCGAAGACCTTTGCTACTGGGGTAGATCCTGCGCAAGCTACTAAGCAAGGTGCTCCGCTATACATCTCTACCCTCGTATGGCAAAAGGGGGCAAGCGACATTGACGTCGTCTTCAGATATTTGAGTTTTTCAGTTTTGAATTGGCCTTCAAGATACTTGCGACAATGTCCAGGGACATTAGCAGTAGTTCGGAAAAAAAGGCACTCACGTTGGCAGTATTTACCTGGGGAAAAGGGCGCACGTGTCACTTGCGCCCTTCTTTCCGGAAGACGTCCGTGTTTCCATTTGGAAGAATGATACTGAGAAAAGGCGCTAATGCCATTTTCAGCCTAGGATTTTCCACACATAATGAAAATGTTTTTTTTTCACGTTCGTTGAATGTAAGCAGTTCCGGCCAATGCGCACAAGGTCTTCGGGCCAACGTCGGCCCGATGACCTTGTGTGCATTGGGTTTCTAGGACGGTGTTGTTGTGTTCATACTAGAGTTCAGTTGCTTACCGGTCTGTGTAGAGTCCGAAACAGCTCAGGCGGTTAAACGTCGGAGCAGGAGAGCGAAGGGAATCGCCGGGTCGTGAGTTCGAATCCCGTCCCGGCCCCGGTAGCTGGACTCACAATCCAGGGGAAAAAACGGATTTGTTCAATAGCATGTCCGTTGAAAGGTCCTGGTAAATCAAAGTGGCACAGTTGGAGTGCGCCTGAGTTGATCAGTATTCAGGGCGTACTCCATAGGCAATAGATTTCCCTGTCCCCCATAACCCGCCCGTCAGGGCCGTCCATGATCACCTCGGTGCTGTGGACGTTAAACCCGAACTAACCAACCAGCCGGTCTGTGTAAACTTTCTCACAGCTGAAGGGACGTGCGTAACTGGTGACCTGCGAAGAATTACCGCGGAGCCCTGTTCACTTTAGAATGGGTAGTTTTACTTCGCGCGATGGGTTGACTCGCGTATCAACACGCACTGAGCTCGTCGGGCGCCAATGCACCCAATTCACTTCCAGAGCCAAAATGGAAAATAGCATGTAATATCTTGGGGGGGGGGGGGGGAGAGAGAGAGAGAGAGAGAGAGAGAGAGAGATGAGAGAGAGAGAGAGAGAGAGAGAGAGAGAGAGAGAGAGAGAGAGAGAGAGAGGAGAGAGAGAGAGAGAGAGAGAGAGAGGAGAGAGAGAGAGAGAGAGAGAGAGAGAGAGAGAGAGAGAGAGAGAGAGTCCTAGAAAAAGGAATATCTGATAAATGAAAATGTGATCGTCAGTCTCGTCTAAGTTGAAATGACTTACTGCTATCACCTTGGAAAAAAAAAATGAAAATGTGATCGTCACTCTAGTCTAAGTTGGAATGACTTGCTGCTATCACCTTGAAAAAAAAAAAAACCCATCTTATCTCTTTATCTCTTTGGTGTCTTCTGGCCATGCTTCAACCTAATGAACTTTTAGCCCCAAGGTCCCATTTCTCAAATTTTGGAGGTGTTGCCTGACGACTATGTACCAGTTGCAGGAGATGGCTTGACCATCATAAATTCAAGGGTAGTGCCAGATTAGCTTGGCGCCATCAGACGCCAAGCTAATCTGGCACTACCCTTGAATTTTCATGGTCAAGCCATCTCCTGCTGTAGGGATTCGGGGCTAAAAGGGTAAAAAAAACCCAAAAACTTGCTTATTGTCCTACATTACACATACGGAGATAGATCAACCGTGTCAGTTCAAGGGTGGTGCCAGAATAGCTTGGCGCCTCAGGCGCCAAGCTATTCTGGCACCACCCTTGAACTATTTTTTATATTAAAAAAATTATCATATTTTTTATTTAAAAACAAAACAAAACAAAACAAAAAACAACAAAACAAACTGTTTTTAAGAACCAACAACTCTATTCCCTTGTGTAGTCTTCCAAATGACATTTAACCATTGATTACAAATTTTCGTTTGTTATCAGTATACCTTTAAAAAAAAGTATTTATTAAACAGATACAGACATTCCAATTCAATACACATACTACAGTACAGATACGTTCGCATACATGTAGTCACGCACAGACAGTTCTGTACGTAAGCTTTTCAAACACCATTTTAAGCTTTAGGAAGTCGGTTGACCCAGAGTCCGTAATTTTTGTCATATTTACTTGAACTTTTGCATATAGCTAGTTTGGAGAAAGACATTGGATGAGTTCGTTAGCCAGCTTTGTATCCTTTCAAATTCTTTAGTAAATTTTTTTTTTCAGAAAAAGAATTAAAACACTAAAAACCTTTACTCTTAGAGAAAGTCAGACAGTGGCGGTGACGTAAAAGAGGCAACTCCGTCACCACGCAGACACTGACAAAATACTCTAAATATGACGTCATTCTCTCTCTCTCGCGCGGCTCTCTCTCTTTCTCTCACACAAACATGGGCGTATCTCCAAGGGGAATAGATCCTCACGCGCCCTCCAGGCGCATGAGGATCTATGCCACTTGGAGATGTTTGGAGCGCGCGCGCACACATGCACTAACACCCACACACACATCGACGCGCTTTCAGAAGAGCATGCAGGTGATCCGTGTACTTAGTATATCATGTAGCTAGGTAAAGTCAGCCTGCTTTTACACAAATTATAGCAAGACTGAAATTGTACCGTGAAGTTCTAGTTTTGTCGCCATTTTCTCCTATGAAGCGAAAGTGAAACTCATATCACGTAAAATATAAAATTACGTAAAAACTAAAACTTACGTCATGACAAATCACGTTTGACAAATCAATGACGCGTATGTCATGCGCCCCTTATAGAACTCACTGACGCATTGGTAGATCTGCGAGACTTTTTCAATAGGAGATAAATCAGCATCAGAATCAGGTCAAAGGGCAAAAGTTAGAGACAATTGACAGCGAGGACAGCTCTCATATAGAAGAGACATTGTGGGTTATGGTTCATCCCATCTTGTTATACAAATGCATCGGACTAAGTCAGCTGAACCGTCATTCGTGGGTAACTGTTCCCAGAAATAAATCCTGTTAGGTGGCATTAGCGGACGCAATGTTTTCACAATTTTGTTTTTTATCATGCTCTGGGTGCCTCGGGCAGCTGCTGTGCCCTGTGGCATTATTCCATTTCTGGCATTTTCTGACGTCTTGTTTAAAAAAAAAATGAAACTGAACTCGTGGAAGTTTGTTCAGTTTGTTTATTATTGAAAAATACGTGATAAAACCTTTAACAAATTTTACTTCAGCGACGTCAGACAGGCGAATTTCGGTACTGCCTGTTGCCTTTTTGCCATTGTCTGCTTGCACAGGAGTAAGCACACACATGCAGCTGTCCCAACGTCCCTTCAGTGGTTTGCGCAGGGTTTAAGATCACGGGTGCAGCTGAGGCCTGGGTTCTAGTTGCCGCTATTAGTTACACCGGGTCATTATTCGGCAGCTGAGCGCAATTATGTCTTGTTTGTCCCACAAGCTGGTTGTTTTCTGGAAGCAGATGTGCAGTACCCCTCCCCACGTTCCCTGCCGCCAACCCCTCCCCCCCTACACACACACACCCAGTTGACAAGACGTCTGCTGTGCCATAATTTTTGGACCTAGCGATTCTGGGCCTAACGAACAAAATAACACAATGTTAAATTCGAGAAAGTCCTTGCTAACCCGCTTGGTGCCGTCGTTGTATTGTACACAATTATTCACCACAGTAGTGTTCGCCCTTTTTCTTTATCACTTCCAGCGCCAACTGATCTTCTTTGATTGGTCAGTATAGCTCAAGGGTAGCGTATGAATGGCCAAGCCGCTCATGCACTACCCTTGAGCTTTCACGGCTGGCGTGTCTCCCTCGATGTGTGCGCAGAGCGTCGCAGACTGTTCTAGCATGTAGGTTGACGTGAAAGAGCTTAGCACTACTTTGTGCTCCCTGAAAAAAACCTCCTTGGATTTAAATGTCGAGGAATACTCGGGCGGCTGTTTTCTGGTTGACCGTTGTCCACCTACACGCTTTGTTTAATTGGTCTGAAAGATTCGCTGTCCAAAACCGCTAATGCACACGCTCAAGAACGCAAGATCATAATACTCCCCTTCAGCTGTTGCGGCCAAGAAACTCCCAACAGAGAAAAAAGTTCGCTTGAATGGGGAGAGTGCAAAACAGTTTATTAAAGGTATGTCTTCTTGCATCGCTGAAAAACGATAATCACGTGCAGCCCATTCCTGTCTGTCTGTTTGTGGGGGTGGGGGGGGGGGTCGGGGTGGGGGGTCGGGGATTTTTTTTTTTTTTATAAATCGGAAAATGTCATGCATTGTGGTGTATTTTCCCTTTCCAAGCGCACTTCTCTCTTTGCTGGGAACCTCTTTGCATTTTACACGCTTGGCAGACCTATTTCGTCTGGATTCACTAACCTACTTAGCCCGGACGCACTACAGCAGGAGATGGGTCGACCCTGATATTTCAAGGGTAGTGCCAGATTAGCTTGGCGCCTTTAGGCGCCAAGCTAATCTGGCACTACCCTTGAATTATCAGGGTCGACCCATCTCCTGGAACTGGTACATAGTGGTTCAGTGACACCTCTAAAATGCGGCCTGGCGGTTAAATGGGTTAACTACCATGGCAGATAAATCTCCCACAATCTATACACACCTCCTTAGCCCATTGTGAGAGACCGAGAACTTTTGGAGTTGTCCTCTGAAGACTGCATTACGATTCAGGAGACAGATCGACCGTGATAGTTCAAGGGTGGTGCCGGAATAGCTTGGCGCCCATAGGCGCCAAGCTATTCTAGCACTACCCTTGAGCTATCATAGTCGATCCATGTCTTGCTGTGGTGGGCTTGGGCTAATTGAGTTATTCATTAATGGATGTAGGCTAGTTGAAGATAACGTCTTAGGAGGTCAGGAGATTAGAAAATCTCCTCCACTTATATTTTTTATCAATGGTAATGTCTCCGTTTTGTTTTGTGTTTTTTATCCACAGAAAGGTGTTATTATATGCAGTAACCCGACTGCTGTCCACGCAGTAAAACTGACCATATCGTAGTGCGTGGAAAATAAAATCAGCAAAATTCTATTTTTTCCTTTGACAACACAAGTTGTTCGGAAATCAGAAGTAGGTTAAAATTTTTTTTGCAAGATTTCGTCGAAAACGGTGGATTTAAAGCCGGACACACATGCGATATCCACCGTTTTCGTCGAAACTCGTGCAGTTTTTGACCTACGGATTTACGGAACTTCTCTGTACCATTTGGTGTGTGTAGGTGTGCAGCGTGCTGTGGTCTGACGCGTACCGTGAGCTGGTGTCCGCCCAAAGCTCCCCGGACAGCAACGCCATCTTGGTGTGGAGCGCGCGGGATCTGAACCTGCAGCCCTTGGCCAGCCTGACTCCACCCCAGGGGCGACCTCTGCACCAGTGTCTCAGTCCTGACGGCACCACACTTGGTGAGTGTCCTTGTCTTTCGACAGATAACGAAAGTGCAGTGGCTTTGAGCAGGTGGATCGGCCATGATAGGTAGGGTAGTGCCTTCCTAGGCGCCAAGCTAATTCGGCAACACCCTCGAGCCATTGTCTCAGGCATCACACTTGGCAGCACTTCATTTTTCTTGCCTTACTGCTTCATCCGCTTGTTGTAGTCTGAGGGGCCCTATGTACGAGTAGTTCATGTGACAGAGCATATTGGACAGTTGTCGAATGATCATGTGTTTAAAAATGGTTGAGGTCGAAATTTATTCAGGCCATTTTCGGTGCTGCGTCTTTGAAGTCACCTCCGCGGTGGCAGAAGGAGTTAGCACAGTCGAGTCCTGCTGCATTCGGATACGCGGCGTTATGCCGCGTATCTGGATGCGGCACGTCTTGAATGAGTTAACACCAAAAATGTTGACCAAGACACAGCCAGCGATACCTAACTGCAAGAGCATAGGTCCACATGAGCCCCCGCAACTGCGGGGGCTCATGTGGATCTATGCCTCTTGCTGACCACACTTTAGATACGTGTTCCTTGAACGCGTTACGTTCTTCGTCGTTGAACGAACAAAGACTGCAGAAACGTAATCTGCGATAAGTTAAAAAACGTTTTTCTTGCGGTCTGCCCAGGTCTGTCTGTCTCTTGGACCTGCCCCGGCAGACACGACACCATTTCTCCGTAATTAATTAGCAGGCAGTGCTGCACGTTGACTTGCGGCAGTTATAGCCAGGGCTATCCTTGACGATACATTGATCGATCAGAGCAAGATCTGTTTCTCGTTACCTCTGCCTCCCTTGCGCGGCATTAGACATTGAGTACCTCATCATATTGTGTTCGATGTCTGGTGGCAGTAAAACGACACAGTCTTCCTGTATCCATCAGCCGCTTGTAGTCTGCCGCGTTCTGCGCGAGACATAGATTCTCTTCGGGCCTCTGCGTCCCTCGGACGCAAGGGGCCCGTGAGAATCTATGTCTCTGGCTGAAATCGGTTTCGTCGTAGTGTGTGTGTGCGTGCGTCGTCTGCTTGCAATGAAAAAGAGAGTATCCAACTTCAAAGCTGCCAAAAATTACAAGGATGGGCCAAAGCTGGTGATTTTTGTTGGGGTGGGGGTGGGTGTGGGTTAACATTTGCCGCCATTTTTTTTTGGGGGGGAGCCGCTCCATCGTTTTTAAGCCATTCACCGGACCATTGGGCGCACAATTATGTCTTGAAAGCAGGGCAGACACAACACCGCATAATTCTATCAGTTCCAAGGAACGCGGATATGAATAGGGTCAGCAAGAGACAAAGAACATCATGAGCCCCCGCAGATGCGGGGGCTCATGAGGTTCTTTGCCTCTTGCAGTTGGGTGGCGTTCGCATTTCCGACAGTGAAGGAGTTAAAGATACAGTCCCTGTCCAGCAGTTGCCATCTGCGGCAGACACAGATTCTCGTGAGCTTCTGCGGCTTGAGATTATTCTTTACATTACATTTTCATTTCCATTTAGCCCTGTTACCCTGTTATTTCCGAATCCAACTTCGAATGATGCGTCACCCGTGATGCTGTAGGTAGTTCCTGATTGGACGTGCTCACACAGAAGCTCAAGAAAAAGACATTCAATCAAATTTTGATCCTCTGTCTACGACTTTCATCTTTCGTTTGCCTTGCTTATGAAAAGTAAAAAAAACAAAAAAACAAACCAAACAACTCTGAAAAGATCTGAATGAGGGGTTAGATGAACACTGAGTACCCAACGAAAAAGGAAACACGCTTAGAAAAAACAGTTACAACACAGTTTATTAACATTTTGTGTAAAATTACCTTTTTTTTTTTCGAAATAGACTAACAAGCTTGCATACGATTCGCTACTCGTCAGTGTGATGAAGCTCACGCATTTAGCTCCAAGGCTGCACTTCTAACATTTTTGGAGGTGCCACTTAACGATTATGTATCAGTTGTAGGAGGTGGATCGACCATGATAATTCAAGGGTAGTGCCAGATTAGCTTGGCGCCTCTGGCGCCAAGCTAATCTGGCACAACCCTTTAATTATCATGGTCGACCCACCTCCTCTTGCAGTGCATCGGAGCTAGATGGGCTAAGCTAGGTTTCACGTCGCAACTTTCAATTGCCGCTTAGCTTCTTCACACTGACAATATAGTATACTTGTTCGTTTGTCTGATTTGGAAATATTTGCGGTCTTTTATGCGCGTGTTTCTTTCTTCGTTGGGTTATTCTCTGCATTTTATACGCTTGGCAGTCACCTTTTCGGTCCGGAGTTTTCAGATTAAGACTGAACTCAATCAACATTTGTCTACTCTCGTTTTCCGCGCCATCTTCCTGTTTCCGGCGTGTGAGTGCCCGGGCTCGTATCCAGCTCTCGGAACGCGTATCACTCTTAGCGTCACAGAAAGCGGGGGTGTACAGCGCTCTGTGGAGGAGAAAATCAGAGAGAGTGGGGGTGGGAGGATGAGGATGGAGTGTGTGTGTGTGTGTGTGTGTGTGTGTGTGTGTGTGTGTGTGTGTGTGCGCGTGTGTGTGTGAGAGTGTGAGAGAGAGGGAGGGTGTGTGTGTGTGTGTCAGGAAACCAGGGGCACTGCGTGTCGTGCCTGCTCTGGACTTTATTGTCCCATTGTGTATTGATTAACTCCTCTCCTCTGTGCCTATGGTATTACGATACGTACCAGCAAGGGTCATAGATCTTCATGCCAGATGTATTTGGGTCCGCACGATGATTTGCGTGTACTGGGCTGTGATTTTGGACCTTACGGCTTAAGCCGTAAGGTCCAATATCACAGACCTGCACGCAGATTATACCGTGCTACGCGTGAAGATGTTTTCGCAACTTTTTGACTGAACGATTAACCGTTTGTCCTCATCTGCAATGGATGTCAAATCATTGTTCAAAACTGACAGAAAACCAAACTGCAATTTATTTTACAAACATCCCGAAGTGCACCTACATTGCACTCAAGAAACTATAACACGTTTTGGCAAAATATAGCAATTTTGTTGTAAAAAAAGCAAATAGGCTTATTCATATTCATTCCTCTTGCTGACACCACTTCATGTCCATATTTTTTTTTTGCACGCGGCTGGTGCTCTTTGGTGCTGAATTTACAAAGATGTCAGGGACACAGCAGGCAGCCACTGGCAGCTAAGGACAGCTATTTAACCCCACGGCGGCATTTCCCAAATGTTGGGAGGTGTCACCTAACCACTACGTACCAGTTCCAGGACAGGGATCGATCATGATAATTGAAAGGTAGTGCCAGATTAGCTTGGTGCAATCAGGCGCCAAGCTAATCTGGCACTACCTTTCAATTATCATGGTCGATCCTTCTCCAGCTGTAGAGAGTCTGTAAATGGGTTAAAAGGTGGAACTACCAGGATGACTGAAGCGGAATGGGCTGTCGGTGGTATCCGTTTTAATTCATCTGAAATGCTCGACATTCTGAGATAAAAGTGCAACAATGACAACTGTTTCCAAACCACAGTACACACTTCTTAGCTGAGCACACCGACAAGAAATATGTCGAAATTTTTGTTGACATCCCATGACAAAAATACTAGGAAAACAAGAGACACGTTCATTTTTGTTTTAATTTTGCGCGTTTCGCGCACAAACCTCTACCGTTTCCTTCGTCTGCGGGACACAGAGGTAAATGTGGATGCTCCATGCCGGCAAGAAATTTAAGTTCTCATGAAAGATCAGTAACCCGCCGGGGTTCTTGAAAATCTATGCCTGTCAGATATAAATTTAGTTGCGCTGATCACGACAAAGCAACACAAAAAGCGGACACGAGTCATCTTGCGTTGCCTCCTTTGGTTGAAGGACCCGGGCAGAGGTAAATGCGACCGGTAAATGCGACAAGAGACATAAATCCTCATCGGCCCCTGCGGCCGCAGGGGTTGATGAGGATCATCTGTCTCTTGCGATGTAGAGGTGAAGATAATCTGTCCGACTGACTCAGCCAATCTACGCAACAAAAACAAAAACAAAACAAACAAAACAAAAAAAATGAGATCAGTCATCGTCCACTAAAAGGAAATGGAGACGCTCTGTTTGATCAGAACTTGGCACACAGGAGCCTGTCAACTCGCTGCTGTCGCGCTGTTCATTTTGTTGTGGTGGTCCTTTCAGCTCTGGTCTCTGGCGTGCTCTGAGCCCATTATCTCCTGAGGCTGACTTTGTAAATGTTGCTTATTGTCCTATAAAGGCTACTTTACAAATTAGGAGATCAACCATTTTCGTTCGAGGGTAGTGCCAGAATAGCTTGACGCCTCAGGCGCCAAGCTATTCTGGCACCACCCTTGAACAATCATAGTCAAAAGTTAAATTCAAGCAGTAGTGTATAAGGATGAAAAGGGTTCATTGCTCCCTGGCGTCCAGTCGTTTCGTTGATAATGCTTGCTGGCTTGCAGTGCTTGCTGGCTGGCTTTTTAAAAAAACAAACATATAATTTATGTCAGTATTAGCATAGATGTCTGTATTTACATAGTTGTCAACATTAGTATAGTTCTTAATTCTGCGTGCCTGGGTGCTTGTGTGTATGTGTGTGCGTATGTCCGTTTTATCCATTTTTTTAAAATTTCAGTTGACATATGTATACTCTCCCGTTCAATCTGGAAGTGTGCCTTTGTGGGATAAATACAGTTTTTTGACTTGACTACTGTAAAATGGAGACGTTCGCTTCTGGCTTCATATTTTTACATAATCTTAACCCTCCCACTGCCAGCGGGCGCAAATTGTATTTTGAAATCATGGTAAATTCAACGTCAAAGATCCCCAGCCGACGAAGGATCGTGGATACAAAGTGGTATCAACAAGAGGCATAGTTCCTCATGAGCCTCCGCAACTGCGGGGGCTCATCAGGATCCATGCCTCTTGCAGTTGGGTCTTGATCATTTTGTATATGTAGTGAAGTTAATCCATGTATTTACCTATGCTGCCTATGTATGGCTTTCGTAGAAGATTTTATTTTCGGCCGCCTCATAAAGTGCAGTTAGCGCCAACACTGAAAACGGAATGTAGAAAAAGAAGTAATCAAAGCTAGAAGTAATGGCGTAGATTGATCTCTGAAGCATTTCTAAACATGTAAAGTGTTGAGAGAGAGAGAGAGAGAGAGAGAGAGAGAGAGAGAGAGAGAGAGAGAGAGAGAGAGAGAGAGAGAGAGAGGAGAGAGAGAGAGAGAGAGAGAGAGAGAGAGGAGAGAGAGAGAGGAGAGAGAGAGAGAGAGAGAGAGAGAGAGAGAGAGAGAGAGAGAGAGAGATGAGAGAGAGAGAGAGAGAGAGAGAGAGAGAGAGAGAGAGAGAGAGAGAGAGAGAGAGAGAGAGATATGAAATGAAACTTTATTTTCCAAAGATAAAAGTATAGGTGCAGACCTTTTTTCATTTTTGTCCTTGCTTCAAACTACATGAAAATACGCACGCACGCACGCACGCACATGCACACACACACACAAGCACACACACACACGCACGCACACACACACGCATACACACGGAAGTACTTAAATCAAGTGAAGGTCAGACTCCGCTACGGCTCAAACATTGGATTAAAGGCCCGGACAAACGTGATATCGTGATGTATGTCCGGGGCCTTCAACCAACGCCCGCATCAGACGAAGCACAGTCCCGACTCACGTCTGGCTAATATGGCTAAGAGAGAGAGAGGGAGAGGGAGAGAAGGAGAGAGATGATGATGATGATGATGATGCAACTTTATTTTTCAACGGTAAAAAGTTTTGACAGAAAACAAATCGTCATTTTACAAACTTGCCGTTGCTAACATCTACAGCGTAAAAAAATAGGAAACTATAAAAATATATTTACATACAAAACCCAATATCATCATTACATACAGAAAAAATAATAACACTCATCACACACACATGCACACACGCAGGCACGCGCGCGCGCCGCACACACATACACCCACACGCACAAACAAACACGAGCACACACACACACACACACACACACACACACACACACACACACACACACACACACACACACACACACACACACACACACACACGTGCGCACACACATACCAACCATCTGCATGAAATACAGGAGGTACAGGAGATATTACAGTACCTGAGAGAAGTACTAAGTTTGACTCATCAGGTAATCAGAAAGTTTTGTTTTAAAAATTCCTGGTGAGGTAATAGTTTTCAAGTGTGCAGGGATAGAATTCCAAGCAAACGGATCAGAGAATGACATACTAGTTTTAGAAAGGTCGATTCTTGGCAGTGGTAAGGGTAAGGAATTGTTTCTTGAGGTCCGTTCACGTTCTTGGTGAGATATAAATTTAGTGATTAGATATTGGGGTGTCATATTATTCAGTATGTTATATATAAAGACGCATTTGTTTAAAGTAAGTTCAAATTCAAATTCAAAAACTTTATTGTGTCAGTCTGGCCGACAAAATTTCTCTTTCGTTGGGATCACATGCGTGCGTACGGTTTTAGCCACATTATGACAATTATGAAATAACCACAGTGTTAGTGGTATAGGAGTGAGTCTGCCACTTGCAAGATGCCACTGCGACATGTGAGGTGCAAGTTCCTCGACGGCGTCAACAGGGAGAGAGATACGCTAGTTAACACACTCCTCATTTAGGAGACGGATCGCCGAGGGTACAAAGCTCCATTGTAGCGTTTGGTTCTAACAAGAGGAGCCTTGAACCTACGGCCAGATGGGAGCTTTTGAAGGTGCTTAGAAAGGCAGTGGGAAGTGTCAGCTGCCAGCCTCAGGCCCTTGCGTATCATTCTCGTCCTGTAGAGGCCGTCAAAGACTCTCCAACCTGCCCCCAACGATTTTCTCACTAAACCTGATTATCTTGTTCAGCTTCCTCAAGTTCTTCTCGTTCAGGGAGTCGAACCATGAGACAAAGGAGAACGTAAGAAGGCTTTCTATAAAACAGAGGTAAAACTGCCTGAGGATTTTGGGGCTCACATCAAAGGAACGGAGTTTGCACAGCATATACAGTATCCCTTGGGCTTTCTTAAAGATGAGAGCTCCCACCCGGGTCTGCCCTGGGGGACTTGGGTGGGGTTAACTACTTTTTAGTTCCCAGGGTCACCCTGGTCAGCCTCACAGGGTGGGTTTTCCTCTCTATTCTGGGGCATGTGTTTCTGTCTACCCTTGGTCCATTCACCTGTATTTTCCTTTTTTAAACTCTCCCGACTGTCTGCGCTGCCTGTAGCTCTTGATATTGGATGTGTGTTGCTAAATGGTCTTAGGTTTATTTAGCATATTAGACCGGCTGGCGACATAGTATTTTTTTCACAAGCAGTGCAGGCACGTCCTGAGAAAGTCTTGTTGCTGTCGGGACGTTAAGTAATGTACAACCAATCTTAAAGATGAGATCTGTGTTGTCGGTGAAGGATAGCCGTGAATCAATCAAGGTCCTTAGGTATTTGTAAACATCTGTGCGAGTGACAAAAGTGCCGTCAATCACCAGGGACTGACGAGGTGGGAGTGGGCTCCCGGAAGTTGGCCCACTGCAGGCTTCCGAAAGTCGACTACCATCTCCTCAGTCTTGCCCACGTTCAACTGTAGATGGTTGTTATGACACCATGAGAGAAACTGACGCACTTCTGCAAAGTAGTCAGCATCTGAGTTTGACAGATCTACAACTGCTGTGTCGTCTGCAAATGTGACATATTGAGTCCTGTCGTTGGAGCTGGTACAGTCATTTGTGAAGAGGCTGTAAAAGACATAGACGAGACCACACACTCTTGGGGGCTGCCCACGGACGTGGTGATGACGGAGGACATCAGGTTGTTTATGCGAACACACTGCGTCCTTTTCACTAGGAAGTTCAAGATCCATAGGATCAGAGAAGGGCTGACATTCATGTGGCGCAGCTTGTCCGCTAGAAGGTGAGACCTCATCGTATTGAAGGTGTTGGAAAAGTCAACAAAGAGGACTCTGGCAAAGGACTTTGGTGTCTCCAGGTGAGTGAGGATTAGGTGCAGGAGAGTGATGACTGCATCATCCACACCCCTGTTGTGGCGATATGCGAACTGTAGGGGGTCGAGCTGGTCGCTCGTCTGACTGAGTAGTCGACTCAGGACAAGTCTCTCGAGGCACTTCATGATGATAGAGGTCAGGGCAATAGATCGTTGTGATTAGGGCAAGAGGGTTTTGGTTTCGTGGGAACTGGACAGTTCATGGAATGTTTCCAGACTGATGGGATTGAGTTGGACGTGTGGGATGCGTTGAAGATCTGCGTGAAGACTGGTGCCAGTTGGGCACTGCAGGACTGCAGCATCTTACCACTGATTCCGTCTGGGCCTTGGGTTTTGTGTGGCTGAAGGCAGCGGAGGACCATCAACACCTCTTCCTCGCTGATCTCTGTAATTCTGAGGTCATCAGAAAGAGCCTGGAGTTCATCTCTGATGGTCTGCACTTCTGACTGGACGTTCACCTCAATCCGAGCAAAATGGTCGTTCAACTGGTTGGAGAGTTGTAGGCTGTCATCACAGTGTAGACCTGTGGTGGAGGCACTTTGTTTTTGCTGAGCCCGGGCCATAGCCTTCAGACCTTGCCACGCTTTGCGTAAATCACCTGTCACAAACGGACTCTCCACCTTTTCTTTGAACTGACGTTTATTGTCTCGGATTTTCAAACCGAGCTGAGACTGCAGCTTTTTGCCCTCAATAAAGTCACCTCTAGCAAAAGCTCTTGCCTTTTGTTTCAATGTCCCTTTCAGTTCTTTCGATACCCAGGGCTTGTTGTTTGGAAAAAAACTGTCACCGTCTTAGTTTGAATGACAGAATCCTCACAGAAACGAATGTAGCTTGAAACGACGTCTACAGTTTCCTCTAGCGACTTACTGTTGTCTAGGAACACTGACCAGTCTGTGCACTCAAAGCACCCCTGAAGTTGTGCCTCAGTGTCTGAAGTCCAGTCCTTTACGATTTCCCCACTGGCGGAACAGATTTCAGCTTGGTTTTGTACATGGGCAGCAGATGCACCACACAATGATCAGCAGTGCTGAGTGGAGGTTTAATGACAGCTTTGTAGGCGAGGGCGATATTCCCGAAACATTTGTCGAGAATTTTGTCTTTTTCGTCATGCAGTTTACATACTGATGATAATGAGGGAGGCAGTGGGAGAGAGAGAGAGAGAGCATCCATTGAAGTCCCCCAGAATAAACTTGGGGGAGTCAATCTCGTGCTGCTGCACAATGTCAGCTATAACATCAGCGGCCAACGTATAGTTTGCGTCAGGGGGGATAGACACAACGGTAACAAACAATTTGCCAAACTCCCGTGACAGATAGAAAGGTTGTTGACGCAGACCGAGAATGTTTAAGTGTCTAAATTTGTCTGTGGTAGGGATGGGCCGTCTATCATTTTTACAATCCAGACCAAAAAGGTGACTGCCAAGCGTGTAATATGCAAAGAAGTACCCAACGGAGAAAGAAACACGCTTAGAAAAGCCGGGTATAACACAATTTATTAATATTTCGGGTAAATACCCTTTGTCAAAATAGACAGAGAGATTAGCCACTACTTATCTTCATTGGCAGAAGGAATGTGGCAACTGAAATATTAATAAATTGTGTTGTACCCGTCTTTTCTAAGCGTGTTTCTTTCTCCGTTGGGTACTTATCATTTTTACAGCTCTTTTGTATATGGAGTTTAACCTCTTCATGTGGACATCACTGCAGCCGTCCCACACTGTGGAGACATAATCAACGTGGGACTTTATATGAGCATGAAAAAACAATTTTAAAGCCTTTTTGTCTGCATTTTTCAAAATTACACACGTCATTATACAGCACGAAAGAGAGAGAGAGAGAGAGAGAGAGAGAGAGAGAGAGAGATAATGATAATGATAATGATAATGATAATGATAATGATAATGATTCTTTATTTTACAACGGTGAAAGTTTTGGTGAAACCATTTTTCGAACTTGCCGTTGCTAATCTACTTTACATATAATGCACAAATCACAAAAATACTATCATTAAATTGGGAAAAACTAAATATATAACTAATAAAAATTGAAATATGAAGTTTTTAAAAAAAAGAAATCATTCAAAAAGTGAAAATAAACATAACAAATCTCACACATACACACAATTATAAAGGTATAAATCTTCATACATACATTCATAAACACAAGCACAAGCACAAAACACACACACACACACACACACACACACACACACACACACACACACACACACACACACACACACACACACACACACAATACATGCAGCATTAGCATCTTGTATTAACTGAAGATATAACTGAATTGAAGAGTTAGAAAGGGGAAAATCGTAAACTGCAAGTGCAGGTTGCTGTGAAAATCTTACGATGCTGAGGTGAGGTACTTGAAGAGAGCGGTTTTAAAAGACGAAAGCGTTGTTGATGTTGTAACATGTTTGGGCAATGTGTTCCACATGCTAGCACCTGAGAACGCTAAACTTGTCTTATAGAGATCGATTCTAGGTCGTGGCACAGTAATGGACTGCCTTGATCTGGAGTATGTTGATGCCGGGAGGAAAAACATTTTTTTTATATACTCGGGGAGTCTGTTATTCAATACTTTGAACATCGTTATTCCCTTATTGTATAATAAATGTTTTTTCAAGGGGAGAATTTCTAAGGTTTTCAGTTTATTATCCGTTGTTGAGTTAGGGTCTGAAAGGATAAGCTTCGCGGCTCTACGATGAAGAGAGTTCAGTCTCTTTAACTGGACCTCGCTTGCGCCATCCCACACCGTAGAAGCATAATCTATATGTGACCTGATGTGGGCGTTGAAGAACAGTTTTCGTGTTTCTACATTAGCTATATGTTTTAACTTGGATAAAATAAACAGTTTCTTTGATATTGTTTTACATATATTACTAAGATGGCATTGCCATTTAAACTGGTTATCTACAGTAACGCCGAGAAGACGATGTTCCGTTACCTGGCTGATAGATTTGCCTTGAAGGGACAAGCTGAGTGAGAGAGTGCCGAGCTGGTGCTTTTGGCGGGTACTTACAACCATACATTCAGTCTTTGCAGGGTTTAAGATCATGGAATTGTTACTGCACCAGCTGTTAATGTCCTGTAATGTGTTTTGTAGGCGCGTGTCAATTACTGACAAATCCTTATCGGGAGTGTGTATCGCAGCATCATCAGCGAACATATCGCATGCAACACTATCATCACTAATTGTGAGTGGAAGGTCGTTAATGAACAAACAGAATAAAAGAGGGCCTAAAATAGAGCCCTGGGGCACGCCATGCTTTACTTTGCAGTGACTAGAATATGTACCATTAAGGAGAACTTTTTGTCTTCTGTTTTCTAGGTAGGATTTGAAAAACCCGGCTGCGCTTTTAGTATATAAGGATATTTTCTTTATAAGTATGTCATGGTTCACCATGTCAAAGGCTTTCCGGAAGTCTAAGAAAACTACACCTGTTAGTTTGGAATCATTAATAGATGATAACCAGGTATCTGCCATCCTTATCAAGGCAGTGTGACAGGAATGGTTTGGTCTGAAGCCTGACTGCAGTGAATGGATGAGATTTTGGTTTTCTAAGTATTCAGATAGATGCTTATGGATGTGCCGCTCTAAAGGCTTCGACAAAACAGGTAATAGTGATATGGGGCGAAAGTTGTTGATTTCACTCAGATCTTTTGATTTTGGTAGGGGGATCACTTTCGCGTCTTTAAATGCGTCCGGAAAAGAGTTTTGGTTTATACAGAGATTGTAAATATATGTAATACTTTCGACGATGTATGGAAGAGATATCTTGAGAATTTTTGAGCTGATCTCATCAGGCCCGGATGACTTTTTATTTTCCATCGAGGAAATTAATTTACCCACTTCGTGGACTGCTATAGGCGGTATCGTGAATGGTTCTTTGTCCGTATTTTCCCGGTTACAGTGGTGTACTAGCGCGTTTGGACAAACATACTCACATGAGTTAGTTCCTGGTGGGATTAACGATTCGGCTATAGAGGTAAAGTGGTCATTAAACCTATTTGCAGTGAGGTGGGGTGATAAAGGCGCACTATTTTTATTTGTACCTCTAGTTACTAAATTAATGGCACGCCATACAGTAGATGAGTCTTTGCTTTGCTTAACTACTTTATCGAAAAGAGATCTCTTTGCATTTAAAACCATATATTTAACACGATTACGCTGTGTTTTGTATTCAGTAAACCGCTTCTCGCTTCTCAGCTGGTCTCTAATTTCCATTGCCTCGATTAGATCCGCAGTCAGCCATGGTGGAACGGTAGCGTATTTCACTCTTTTGTGTCTCAGAGGCGCGTGTTTGTTCAGCACACCAAGAAAAATCCGGTACCAGGTATCTAATGCTTTATTTGGGTCACTATCGTTATACACGTCGATGAATCGTGCTGTGGCTAAATCAGCCAAGAAAACACTTTCATTAAAGTTTTTAAACGATCTGTAAGTTATGCAAGTGTGGACTTGCTTTTTTAGCTTTGGAAGTTTTGACAGCCATGTGCAGCTAACCGGATAGTGGTCACTTACACTAAGACTATTTACTTGAGTGTTGCTAACTGCTTGAGGTTTGTTGGTATAAATATGGTCTATAATAGTGGCTGATGATGGCGTAATTCTGGTGGGTGATGTTACCAATTGGTGAAGACCGACAAGGGTAGTAGTACATTCCCATGATGGATGGGGTTTAAGAAAGTCAATATTAAAATCTCCAAGAAGGAGAACATCTTTGTTGTGAATGTCTGTTTTATCAATCATGTGTAAAAAGCTATCGTACCACTCAAAGGTGGCTGCGGGGTTTCGATACAGAAACCCAACAAGTAAGGGCGGGGATTTAGAGTTTTTGATTTCTACCCAAATACATTCTACATCACCAGTTTCTAGGTCTTGTCGCCTGCGGGTTATGTGTAAAATGGATTGATGGATATATACCGCTACACCTGTCTCACCCTGTACTGACGGGTCTCTCCTGATAATAGAATAATTCGGGATGGCGATGGCTTCATCACTGATGTGGGCGGCCAAACGAGTCTCAGTTAAACCGAATAGATGGAAATAGTTGGGGGTATTAACATAAACACAGACATCCTGAACTTTGTTTGCCAGGTGGTAGATATTTAGGTGACCGATACGAAATTGTTGGCCTTTTTTCGAGGGTCTGTTCATAGTTGTATAAATCATGTTCAGATAATAAGGTAAAAAACCAGGAAACAAAACTAGGGTACAGGATACAAATAGTAGAAGGTTACGCAGTTAAACCAGGAAAGAAATTACATGTACAAGTAAAATATCAGATGAAACAAATAAAGACTAATAAGATAAAGAACGAGGGGACAAAACTAAGGTACAGGATACAAATAGAAGGTTACGCAGTTAAACCAGGAAAGAGATTACATGTACAAGTAAAATATCAGAGAAAACAAATAAAGACTTATTCGACTTTAGTCTCAGTACGTCAGCTGAACGGCGGTTCACGCCAGAAACCGTGTATTACAGCACACGCAAAGAACACAAAAACAAAAGCTTGCAGTAAAAAATAAGAAACGACAAGTGTACGATCTCAGAAAAAAAAAAAAAAACCCCGCTATAAAGAAAGCGTTTATGTCAGAATTCGTGTGTATCGAAGTCCTTATGTTATAACAACACACTCGCTTTTCATTGAAAATGTAGGACAGGCGATAATCTCAGTCACCAGAGAGAGAGAGAGAGAGAGAGAGAGAGAGAGAGAGAGAGAGAGAGAGAGAGAGAGAGAGAGAGAGAGAGAGAGATAGAGAGATAGAGAGATAGAGGATGAGATAGAGGATGAGATGAGATGAGATGAAACTTTATTTAAATGAAATGAAACTTTATTTAAATGAAATGAAACTTTATTTCTCAAGGATAAATGATTAGGTACACAGACATTTTTTCAATCATGTCCTTACACACGCACTCACACAACAATCTCACGCGCGTGACTAAAACTATAAAAAAAAATTGGAAAGGCAAAACGTGATAAAAAAAAACCCTATTTAGCAGACACACACACACACACACACACACACACACACACACACACACACACACACACACACACACACACACACACACACACACACACACACACACACAACCTATTTAGCAGTCACACACACACACACATACACACACACACACACACTCACACACTCACACACACACACACACACACACACACACACACACACACACACACCCCACCCGGGTCTGCCCTGGGGGACTTGGGTGGGGTTAGGTACTTTTTAGTTCCCAGGGTCACCCTGGTCAGCCCCACAGGGTGGGTTTTCCTTTCTATTCTGGGGCATGTGTTTCTGTCTACCCGAGGTCCATTCATCTGTATTTGCCTTTTTAAAACTCTTCCTACTGTCTGCACTGCCTGTAGCTCTTGATATTGGATGTGTGTTGCCAAATGGTTTTAGCATTATTTAGGCCCCATGTTGTAGGTTTATTTAACGTAGTGTACCGGCTGGCGACATACATTCAATATTCTGTTTTTTTTTTTTTTTCAAAAGCAGTGCAGGCACGTCCTGAGAAAGCCTTGTTGCTGTCGGGACGTTAAGCAATGTACAATCAATCAATCAATCACACACACACACACTCTCACACACACACACACACACACTCACACTCTCACACACTCACACTCACACACACACACACACACACACACACACACACACACACACACACACACACACACACACACACACACACACACACACACACACACACACACACACACACACACACACACACACACAGAACCTGATTAAACATGAACGTTAAAAGCTTACTTTGAGCAGCAACAGCAAACTCGACAATACAACTCAATGCGCTCGATAAAACGCCGACACAACTACACAACTATGTGCTTAAGTTTCTTTCAGCTGCCGAAATAAGCGGGCCCTGAATGTGGACAAAGAAGGAGCCCCAGTAATGTCGATAGGCAACAAGTTCCATAGTTTGGCTCCTGAGTAAGACAAACTAGTTTTGAATATATCGAGGCACGGCCTTGGTATAGATAGATTGTTCCTCGTCGTTTTATAAGGCGTATGAGCAGGGCTAAATAGATCTGTTAGATAACTAGGCGTTTTAGAGTGGTAAATTTTAAACATAAGTACATATACCTTTTTTGTACATGAGTAACTTACGCAGAGGCAGCATGTCGAGGGCTTTGAGTCGGTCTTCGGTGCTTTCTTTACTATCCGGGTGGATTAATTTGGCTGCCCTACGGTGAAGAGCATTAAGCCTTTTTATGCACGCATCGCTACATCCATCCCAAACTGTGGAAGCATAATCTATTTGGGATTGAATATGTGCGTAATATAATATTTTCCTTGTCGGTGTATCTGTAAAATAACGCAGTTTTGAAAGAAGATATAAATTCCTGGACACTGTTCGACATACGCTGCTGACATGCGCTGCCATGTGAGTTGGTCGTCGATAATGACGCCTAACAAGCGTTTCTTTCTAACTTGTCTAATCGGCTCAGAGTTGAGAGAAAGGCTAAGCGGGGGTGGATGTAGCTGCTGCTTTTGTCGTGTAGTTATTAGCATGCATTCTGTTTTAGACGGATTTGATACCATATAGTTAGTGTGACAAAATTTTGAAACATCAGTTAAGCTCTGTTGAAGTGAGGAATTGATTGTGGAGATATTCGCTGACGACACGTCGAGTGTAGCATCATCGGCAAACAGGCTACAGCGTACGTTTAGATCTGAAATATGCAATGGCATATCATTGATGTAAATGGAAAATAAGAGGGGGCCTAATATTGAGCCCTGAGGCACGCCATGCTTTATTATGCCTTCAGCAGAACGTTTTCCATTAACAAACACATACTGACGTCTCCCGTTCAGGTATGATTTGAAAAAGTCCAAGGATGCTTTGTTTACGTGATACACTGATAGCTTTAGTATCAACATATCATGATTTACTAGATCAAAGGCTTTAGAGAAATCTAGAAATACAGCACCGGTCATTTCAGCTTTGTTCATGGACGTAAGCCAAGTATTGGTCAGGTGAGCTAGAGCTGTGTGGCTTGAGTAGCGAGGTCTAAAACCTGACTGTAGTGGGTAAAGCAAGTTATGTTTTTCAAGAATATAGCTCAGCTGCCTGTCTTCATGTTTTTCTATTGGTTTTGACAGAGCTGACAAGAGCGAGATTGGTCTAAACTTATTAGGGTCTGAGAGGTTCTTACTTTTAGGCAGAGGAATAGCTTTGGCTACTTTCCAGCTGTTTGGAAATGTACCAAGTTGTAAAACGAGATTATAAATAAATGTCAAAGACTCGACCACATACGGGGCAGCAAGTTTTAAAAGTATGTATCTATTCCGTCGTGACCAAGCGAGCGCTTATTTTTGAGTTGGCTAATAGATTTGCCAACGTCAAATACAGTAAGCGAAGGGATACTAAAGGATACGTTTGGCGCGAGTTTGTCCTCACAAAAATCTGTAAGCCTTTCGGATATAGATGGTGTGTGAGTTGTCGTACTGCTTAACAACGAATCAGCAGCAGACAAGAAATGGTTGTTAAATGTGTCTGCAGATATAGATGTACATGGGGCTGTTTGTCGTGATTTAGTCAACGCATTAAGGGCGCGCCAGTCAGATAAGGTGTCTGTTTTGTTGTCCATCAATCGCTTAAAGTGTTTGTTTTTTTTTCCTCTAATACCATGTATTTAACACGATTTCTCTGCTTGCGGACCCCCACCCGGGTCTGCCCTGGGGGACTTGGGTGGGGTTAGGTATTTTTTAGTTCCCAGGGTCACCCTGGTCAGCCCCACAGGGTGGGTTTTTCTCTCTATTCTGGGGCATGTGTTTCTGTCTACCCTTTGTCCATTCACCTGTATTTGCCTTTTTAAAACTCTCCCTACTGTCTGCACTGCCTGTAGCTCTTGATATTGGATGTGTGTTGCTAAATGGTCTTAGCTTTATTTATGCCCCATGTTGTAGGTTTATTTAATGTATTTGACCGGCTGGCGACATACATTCAATTTTCTGTTTAGTTTTTTTTCACAAGCAGTGCAGGCACGTCCTGAGAAAGCCTTGTTGCTGTCGGGACGTTAAGCAATGTACAATCAATCTGCTTGCGGAAAGCACCAAAATCTTTGTTGCGCTTTAGTTAATTTCTGACAGCCATGGCCTCTTTAATGTCATTGCTTAACCATTGGGGTAAATGCACATGTTTCACCCTCTTTTCACGCAACGGCGCATGTTTGTCAAAAACCCGACGGAACAATCTATATCAATCGGCCAACGCATCTTCAGGATTCGTATGATTGTAAACCGAAAGAAAAGAGGTTTCATTTAGTTCGGCTAGAAACATATCCCTATTAAACTTTTTAAACGATCTATAATAGATAGTGGTATGCTGGTTTTTCCGATTTTGTTTGTCCACCCTCAAAGCCCAGCTGCAGAACACAGCGTAGTGGTCACTGATCACCACTTGAAGGGTACAAGAACTAAAAACCCTTGAATTTTTGGAGGTGTATACATGATCAATTAGAGTGGCAGACGACTCTGTAACTCTAGTTGCAGACGTGATAATCTGCTTGAGACCAACCATAGTGATTGTGGATTCCCAAGCAGGGTTCGAAACAAACATATTAATGTTAAAATCGCCAAGTAATATATATATACTTTTAACAAAGGCGTCGCCCAAAGCAAAAAAATGCACTCAGAGTAGCTCCAAGGGACATAAGTTTTCAATAAATTCTGAGAATGCTGTGCTAATGCCATGGAAATCCAGGCTGGTAAGCTTGCATTGTGTCATCAGGACATCAGCTGTCCTTTTGTGACTGCATCGCTTATTAGATCTTTTGAGCCTTCCACTGAACACCTACTACATAAAGTAATAGGGACTACCCCCAGGCGCCCCGCAACCCGCTGGAGAATATCCAGTCCTCCCCCCGAGAGGGGAGGCTAGTGCATGAATATTCCCAAACAGATCTTAGACCTGCTGGATAGATTTAAGATTTTGCCGCCTACGACCGGTTTCGACCCAAGGTGGGTCTCATCAGGTAGGCATACGGCGTAACCTGAAATTGCAAACACAACGCATGTACCAGATGCCGCCTCCAGAATTTGACTGGTAGCAACCACTAGTCCAGCGTGGATTGCATTCCTAAAGCTTTATACCTGATGAGACCCACCTTGGGTCGAAACCGGTCGTAGGCGGCAAAATCTTAAATCTATCCAGCAGGTCCAAGATCTGTTTGGGAATATTCATGCACTAGCCTCCCCTCTCGGGGGGAGGACTGGATATTCTCCAGCGGGTTGCGGGGCGCCTGGGGGTAGTCCCTATTACTTTATGTAGTAGGTGTTCAGTGGAAGGCTCAAAAGATCTAATAAGCGATGCAGTCACAAAAGGACAGCTGATGTCCTGATGACACAATGCAAGCTTACCAGCCTGGATTTCCATGGCATTAGCACAGCATTCTCAGAATTTATTGAAAAATTATGTCCCTTGGAGCTACTCTGATTGAGTGCATTTTTTGGCTTTGGGCGACGCCTTTGTTAAAAGTAAAGAATAATTGTACCACAAAATTGCCTAGGTGTTGCCTTTTCAAAATTAGTCAGTCTTCTTCCACTGCAACACCCCATAAAGCTTTAGGGATGCAATCCACGCTGGACTAGTGGTTGCTACCAGTCAAATTCTGGAGGCGGCATCTGGTACATGCGTTGTGTTTGCAATTTCAGGTTACGCCGTATGCCTACCTGATGAGACCCACCTTGGGTCGAAACAAGTCGTAGGCGGCAAAATCTTAAATCTATCCAGCAGGTCCAAGATCTGTTTGGGAATATTCATGCACTAGCCTCCCCTCTCGGGGGGAGGACTGGATATTCTCCAGCGGGTTGCGGGGCGCCTGGGGGTAGTCCCTATTACTTTATGTAGTAGGTGTTCAGTGGAAGGCTCAAAAGATCTAATAAGCGATGCAGTCACAAAAGGACAGCTGATGTCCTGATGACACAATGCAAGCTTACCAGCCTGGATTTCCATGGCATTAGCACAGCATTGTCAGAATTTATTGAAAAATTATATATATATATATATATATATATATATATATATATATATATATATATATATATATATATATATAGATATATATATATGTATATATATATATATAGAGAGAGAGAGAGAGAGAGAGAGAGAGAGAGAGAGAGAGAGAGAGAGAGAGAGAGAGAGAGAGAGAGAGAGAGAGAAATTATTTGAGAGAGAGAGAGGGGGAGGGAGAGAGAGGGGGAGAGAGAGAGAGAGAGAATAATTATTTAACGCCCCCCCTCCCCCCAGCAAAAAAAAAAAACAACAAAAAAACCATGCATCAAACAATAAAAATAAAAATAGAATTGATAACAATATTGAAAAATAAATAAATAAAATTATCAACCCACTAGCTTCATCGACTCTAAAATTCTCTGAAATGTTAAAGCTTTTTTGTCTGCATTTTTCAAATTTACACACGTCATTATACAGCACCAGACACAGTAACATTTCCGAGTCAGAGCTGGAATAGCAACGAGTCTCCAGACAGCAGTACTGGACACCAAAGTTTAAACAAAGCAAGTCTGAATTCCCATGGGTTACATACGCCTGAGCCTAACGGCCTGTCGGTAAAAGCTGTTGCTTTAAAAACGGTGTCTGTCAACATTAGACCAAATCCTTCTATACCCGTCTCACTGTCGGCAAGGGACAGAGCCACCTGCACGGGGCATAGATTTGCATGAGATACTGCAAGGTCTATTCCATCTGCAAGTAGCATAGATTCTCAGGACCCCTGCAGCATCAGGGGGTCATTAGAAACTATGCAACTTGCTGATATAAGGATCAGTCCCATTTGAATCCAAGAGACAGTGAAAGTCATCCGAAAAGGGCAAGTTTAGGTGACAAGAAATATTTGGGAAACTTGCGGTATTCGGATCACTTGGACAAAACCTCATTCGCTGCCGACATCCCATTGAGCAAATCCCGTAATCTTGCTCGACTTCTGACAAGGCTTGTAATTCGTGCCACAGTACTGGCTTTGCGAATCAACCCCAGAGAGACCTACGGGGTCTTGTAACGCGGATTGAAGCCCAAGATGCCATAGTTTGTGGTCTACTACTGTCTGGTACCTGGGGTTGTGGATGTTGCCAAGGCCAAGGCGTTACATTTTCTGTCAGTTAACCCATAATATGGTCGATCTGTCTCCAGAAGTAGTGTGACGTAACCTCAAAGGATATCTAAAAAGAAAAAATAATAATGCCATCCTCAGGATGTAATGACTTACGAGAGAACCACTTTGCGCTCTTTCTTTTAATGGTTAGACACTGATGTTAGCTTGTTTTCGTCAGATCATCGACGTAGTTCTTCTTCTTCTTCTTCTCGAACGCCGCCACACTTGGAGTTTGGCTCTCAAAATGAAGTCTGTAGTCTTCTGTAGCGCCTTCACAGGCCCGTACAGTTTCTCTTGTAGAGTGGCGGGCTTCGGCCATATCTCCTCCCTCAGCAGCTGGTGGTTCCCACAGTCCTGGAGGATGCGCTCTGTGGTCTGCTCTGCTTCTCCACAAGGGCACAGGGGAGATGGCACGAGGTGGAGGCGTCTGTGCAGGTGGAAATTGAGTCGGTTTTGCTGAGGTCAGCGGTATGAGACTTTAGTAGTTTCAATCGCACAAATGTACGTCACCAGTATAGAAATAGAATGTGATGATGACTTACTCGAGGAAGTGCTCAAATTCCTATCACAAGTGATTTCGCAGTGGGGTTGGGTAGAAGCTCGTGGATGACCGGGAGGTGGTTGGGGACGGGGGGGGGGGGGGGGGGGGGAGGGGGAGAAGGGGGAAGGGAAGTGGGGAAGCAGCGAGAACCGGAAGTAAGGCAACTTTGGGCGGAAGTGAGGAAGATGCACCCAGATGAATACAGTTCTTTGAGGCAACGTCCGGCTTTGCTTTTGTTTGTTTGTTTGTTTGTTTGTGTCTGTGTGTGTGTGTGTGTGTGTGTGTGTGTGTGTGTGTGTGTGTGTGTGTGTGTGTGTGTGTGTGTGTGTGTGTGTTCAATGTGAAGTGTAAGAAGTGTGTCACGTGGTCGTGTGCATTTGTGTACTTGGAAGAAAAAACACAATTGCCTTGGCGTGATGACGACAATAGCTCCTCTTCCCATCAACGTCTAATCCCTGAAGCTCCGTCCCGGAAGAAACAGTTCCCCACAGGCACAAGACCTTTGGGTTGACGTCGACCGCAGTCGGCCCGCGCACGTCTGTGCGCGGGCCGACTGCGGCCGAAGTCGGTCCGATGACTTTTCGCGCAATGGGTAAATATCTTGAGAGGGGAGGCACTCCGTTGATGAATGCCTGGATAGGTCATTATGGCCAGGCAGTGGTCTTCTCTATAAGTTGACCGTGATTCTCAGCACGAGTCTTTCCACTCGTCAGCTTACCGCAGGAGATGGGTGAAGCCTGGATTGTTTGTGTGCGTGCAAGTACACCATACTAAGAACAAGATTGTAAGCTTTTCACTGCCGAGGAAAAACTGAATACAATCCAGCTGCAAGAGACATCGATCCTCATGAGCCCCCGCAGGATCAATGCCTCTTGCTGACACCACGTTGTGTCCATGTTTATTTGACGGCTGAGGATCGTTGACGGCTAAGTTTAGAATGATTTCCAAAACACAGTCTGCGTCCACAGGCAGTGAATGAGCTAATCTACGGACGTTTAACCCTCTTGCGCATGCAGACCCATCAACGTCTAATCCCTGAAGCTCTCTGAAGCTCCGTCCCGGAGGAACAGTTTTGGTGGCTGCATGTACAAGAGGGTTAAACATGCGAGTTTCAAATGTCCCTTGTACACAACATCATCTATCGTTAATTAGCTGAAGTTTATACCTTTTTGTTTAGTGCAACGTGTCTTGAACTGAAGCTAACTCATAAGGAAGGCGGTACAATTTACGGAACAGAAAGTGGATTTTTTTTTCAGAATTAAATTCTGTTTTGTTTACATCGTAGTGCTCCGCCTCTGCTCATTATTTCGTCGCGTAAATGAATGCCAAGCGTGGCACGTTTATAACTGTTATGCGTCACATACGTACACTCACATTGATTTATATAAAGTATGTTTTACTTTTAAATACTTTCAGTCCCACTCAGTTTATTGACAAAGCTGTCAAGCCTCCTCTGCAATTATCGATGTTCGTGCAACAAACAATATACATCAAAAAGGTAAAGAGAAAATTCTGAAGGAAGTTGTAACTCTGTCTTGCGTTTCCGCCGACTGGATATGTGTATATCAATGGTGCTCACATTTAACCTCGTAAGTGACATTTTGGCGCAAATACGTTTGTTTTTTTATATGCCGTTGCCTCCTCGCACACGTAACTCAACAGGAAATGCGCATAACCACCTCGTAAATAATAGTCTGCAGAACATATTCTGACCAAAATATTAACTGCTGTTTTTTTCGTTTTGTTTGGTGGTTATGAGGTTGCAAGCGAGTACCACGGATATACATCATCCCTGCCGTTATTTGGCAAAATTATTAGTATGTCCAGTTTGAGAAAGAGAGATTTTCATCTTTGTACGATGAACATCTCGTTTCTCTCAAGTTTTGAGAAAAGGACGTACTGGCTTTGTCATATCTGCACAGCCATTGGTTTTGTTCTTTGTACGATGAACATCTCGTTTCTCTCAAGTTTAGAGAAAAGGACGTACTGGCGTTGTCAAATATCTGCACAGCCATTGGTTTTGTTCTTTTGTTTACAAATGCGAGACGTGCTGAATCCGGATACGTGGCTGTAAGCCGCGTATCCGGATTCACTGAGTACGTCTCGAATGAGTTAAAGGCCGTAACTGTTCAAAGAAACCCTTCTGTAACTGAGATGGTTACGAAACGCTGCCATGTCTAGTTATGGTTCATTTATACACAGGAGAATCCAGTTCAGCACACGTCGTCTTTATATTAAGTAACCTGACCATGACTCTACTCCGTTCTAGAAATACAACGCTATCAATACGAGAAACAGCTCAAAATAGACTGACACGCTAACGACAGCGCAGAATAAATAAGTGCGATTACGCGTGTGCTTTTGCTTCGTGTCCAAACGGCTGTTTAAGTTCATTAGGTGTGTCGACAAGGCATAACAAACACAAATGTTGCTGAAATGTGTCTTCAGTTGTATGTGTAATGGTACTTTAAGCTCGTGTACTGTCATAGCGTATAATTCTCTGGCAGACATAATTACGACTTTTGCAACATAAAGAAACGCCTTTAATAAAGACTGAGTACCACATGTGGATCTGTCATGATAGTTCAAGGGTGGTGCCAGATGAGTCTGGCGCCTTCCAGGGCGCCATGCTCGTCTGACACTACCCTTGATACAGCAATCACTAAAGATCCGTCTCCCGCGATATTGTGTTAACGGCTGGGTGGCTCAGGTGATGGAGCGTTCGATTCTCGTCTGAAAGGTTCGAATCCAGGTAGGGTAAAACTTTGCTCAGACCCTGTTTGATGCCCCGTCTTTAAAATCCCCTTCGTGTTGAAAAGAAGTCGTAAGCTCTAAACGTTTAACGTTTTGTGTTGTGTTAACGGATGCCGCTTTAAGGTAACTGTTTGTTACAAACTGCATACACTCCCTGGACATTGATCGACTGTGACAGCTCGACTGTAGTGACTTACTAGCTACTCAAACACTGCCACTTGAAAACATTCCCACCTACGGAATCTGTACGGAAATCCCCCAGGAATAGAAAGCTAGTTTTATACGCTCGAGTTTCGCCACTCCAACACGTATAGGAAAATCATATTTGGGACAAACTAAATCCATTCCAGCTTTTGTCGATATTCCTGTTGTATTACCCTAAAGGCCCTTTCCGCCTCTTACTGTTAGATATCGACAGCTTAGACCTGCAGCCTCGCAACTCAGCAGCAAGTGGCATAGACCTTCATTGACCCGTATCGTGTGCATTCACCAACATAACATGTATCACAGTAGATCTTGTTTCACCTCTCATAGTCCGGGCCGACATCGGCCCGATGGCCTTTTGCTCATTGGGAACCCATTTTGCAAGAGGCGTAGAGGTTTATGTGTACTTGCAGGGTCTTAAATGATGGTCTTATCAGGATCCATAAGCATGTCCTCCCTGTGAGAGCGAAAGACAGTACAAGTCCATGTTTCAGACCTTACACGCCAGCGCACATTTAGGCCGCTCTGCCCTGAGAAAGTCAGAATGCAGTAAGTTCACGTGGGAGGGGAAGCAATATTTGCATTGCATTGCCATGAAAATCTCGCTTTTTACAATAACGGACTTTCTGTCTGTTGCCTTCACGTGGTAGACGTGTTGCTGTAGATCCCTCCGCCTCTTCCATCCTGTTCAAGGTTGCACCAGCCTTCCTACCTGAAATTGCAAAGGGCGCAGATTTTCGTGGACTTATGGTCTTATCCCAGCAAGACCGAGTCCCTCGGGCCGAAGTTGGCCGCAGTCGGCCCGCGCACGGCCTAGCGCGGGCCGACTGCGGTCGACTTCGGCTCGATGACATTTTGCGCTCACGGATCTGCCTTATGTGGATTCCCATCGGGTACATCAAACCATGAGTCCGCAGCTTTCAGAAGTTCGCTGTCATCTTTAAGAGGCGCAGACCTCCGTGGTCCTCTGCAGTTTAAAACAGCTTCGTGGGGATCTCGATCCGTATAATACCTGTATAATGGATCTGGCCAGCTTACCCACCGTGAGCCCCCACCGGGGTCTGCCCTAGGGGACCTTTTGGTTCCCAGGGTCACCCTGGTCAGCCCCACACGGGGTGGGGTTTCCCCTCTAATCTGGGGCATGTGTTTCTGTCTACCTTTGGTCCATTCACCTGTATTTTCCTTTTTAAAACTCTCTCTACTGTCTGCGCTTTCTGTAGCTCTTGATATTGGATGTGTTTTGCTAAATGGTCATAGGTTTATTTAGCGTATTAGACCGGCTGGCGACATGCATTTAATATTCTGTTTAGTTTTTTTTTTCACAAGCAGTGCAGGCACGTCCTGAGAAAGTCTTATTGCTGTCGGGACGTTAAGCAATGTACAACCAACCAATCCCCGCCGTGAGATGGCCGTAGCTGCCTGCTCAGGCGTTATGTCCTAATAACTAACCGTCCAACAGTTGTCCTTCAGCAGCAGATGCCGGGAGAATCTCATTCGGCCCTAATTCACGGTCCTGCGAAAGCAGACGTCAGCAAGTCTAATTTTTTTTGGGTGAAAAGCAGGATTTTCCTTGTCATACGATGAAAAACGTTTCACTTTCCACAGACGAATTCACATTGCGGATCGGCTTGTGAATGAGGTTCAAAATCTCAGACAACACCCAGTAGGCAAAGGTCCTCTGGCCGACGTCGGCCTCAGTAGAACCGCGCACGACTGTACACCGGCCCACTGCGGCCAACGTTGGCCAGATGGTCCTTTCTTACCGGGCACATATGGCTTCCTGATTGTATACTACCCCCACCCGGGTCTGCCCTGGGGGACTTGGGTGGGGTTAACTACTTTTTGGTTCCCACCCCACCCGGGTCTGCCCTGGGGGACTTGGGTGGGGTTAGGTATTTTTTAGTTCCCAGGGTCACCCTGGTCAGCCCCACAGGGTGGGTTTTTCTCTCTATTCTGGGGCATGTGTTTCTGTCTACCCGAGGTCCATTCACCTGTATTTGCCTTTTTAAAACTATCCCTACTGTCTGCACTGCCTGTAGCTCTTGATATTGGATGTGTGTTGCTAAATGGTCTTAGCTTTATTTATGCCCCATGTTGTAGGTTTATTTAATGTATTTGACCGGCTGGCGACATACATTCAATTTTCTGTTTAGTTTTTTTTCACAAACAGTGCAGGCACGTCCTGAGAAAGCCTTGTTGCTGTCGGGACGTTAAGCAATGTACAATCAATACTTTTTGGTTCCCAGGGTCACCCTGGTCAGCCCCACAGGGTCGGTTTTCTTCTCTATTCTGGGGCATGTATTTCTGTCTACCCTTGGTCCATTCACCTGTATTTGCCTTTTTTAAAACTCTCCCTACTGTCTGCGCTGCCTGTAGCTCTTGATATTGGATGTGTGTTGCTAAATGGTCTTAGTTTTATTTAGGCCCCATGCTGTAGGTTTATTTAAACTATTAGACCGGCTGGCGACATACATTCAATATTCTGTTTATTTTTTTTTTCACAATCAGTGCAGGCACGTCCTGAGAAAGCCTTGTTGCTGTCGGGACGTTAAGCAATGTACAATCAATCAATCTGATTGTATACTAATATGAAATATGCTTATTTCTTCTCTAGGAGCTTCACGAGAAATTCGATACTTTGCACGTACAGATATGGACACCACTTCAGTTCGTTTCAGTATTCTTCAAGAAGTTAGTGAGTTAGTTATTATGGTTTATCGCCGAGAAGGCAACCAAGGCCATCTCACGGCGGTATTCTTCAAGAAGGACAATAAGCCTCTGAGTTATTTTCAAGAAGGATTGTACAGTCCTTTCTGAGACGGAGGGGGGTCACGGAGGATTCAATTAAAAATATCTTACTTGGCCGGCTTCAGTCAACAGCGTGGGAAGAATGGGATCCGTGAGAACGAGGACCACTTCACTGATAATGAGGACCGTGTGTGGTACCGCGCAAGCCCTGCCCCTCTGCAAGACGCACAGATTCTCATGAGCCCCTTGCAGGCTGCAGGGGCTCACGAGAATCTGCGCTTCTTGCTGCAGTAGCTTTACAAAATCGATGCATCTTGCTGGCAGAGACCGGATAGATTGTGCACTTCGGATCGGAGGGAAATCGCCGGGTGAAGTCTTTAGTTCAAGCGGTGTGCCAGTTTGCTCCATATAAAGCTGCTCTGGGGGTCAGTTGCGTAAGTGAGCTTAGTCCAGCGCCAGCCGCTAAGCAAGGTGGTCCGCTGGTCATGCATCTGAGCCCTGGTCTGGAATAGACTGCAGATGTTCATGAGACTGTATACCTCGCACTGACCGGCTCAAACGTATCCCCGCGCAGAGGTAAATCATCCTGTTTTAGCCTACAAATTTAACTGTACGACATTTCTCCGTGCGATGTGTATGTGCTTGTGCTGGAGCAGACTTCAGTTGCTCATAAGAATATATGCCGTTTTGGTGGCTCAGATCCTCTACATTTGCATCCTCAAAATGAGGACAATCGCAATCCTGGTTTAGTCAGCAAACTGTATGCCTCTTTTTCGTACAAAGCTGTGGTGCGCACGTGCTGGAATAGTTAGCATGTCACTGCGGCCCCACGCACGTGCTCCATGTCATCATAGACAATGACCGTTCTTCAGCGAGCTCCGAGCCGTCTGCAAGAGGCACAGCTTTTCACCAGCCCTTGCAAACTGAAGAGGTTCATGAAAATCTGTAACTCTTCTTGACCTTTGGACCGCCCTCATTTTTTTTTTACTTCAGAGACTCACGGAACTCTGGGTGTTTTTCACTTTCAGGCCGCACAGGCCTGTGATAATGATTTCTTGATGACATAGACGTTGGTTCATGATTGCCTGTGCCTCTCGCTGGTAACGTAAGGGTCAGCCCCTGTGTGTGTGTGTGTGTTGGTCTGTGATTTTGGACTTTACGGCTTTCGATCAACCGTAAGGTCCAAAATCACAGACCAGGACACATTTTGTGTACGTCTCTTGTCTTCACGTGGACAAGTTGATCTGGTTTTAACCTTGCAGTGGCATTGCATGGCCTGATCTGGACAAGAGAGAGTCTTAAGTGATTCGATTAGTTCCGGGTTTAACGTCAGTCCACGGCACCGAAGTGGGTTATGGGGGACAGGGAAATATATTGCCTATGGAGTACGACCTGAACACTGATCAACTCAGGCGCACTCCAACTGTGACACTGTGATTTACCAAGACCTTTCAACGGACATGCTATTGAACAAATCCGTCTTTTCCCCCTGGATTGCGAGTCCAGCTACCGGGGCCGGGACGGGCATTCGAACCCACGACCCGGCGATTCCCTTCACTCTTCTGATCCGACGCTTAACCGCCTGAGCTATTCCGGACTCTTGTCTACAAGGGACAATAAGGGCAAGACTTTATATGAAAGCATTGGCACTTGTGTGCCGTCCGTCTTTCACCCATCCCATATAATTATATTCAAGAGTCTTAGTATATATTCCTTTGGGACCGCAAGGGCTCCACGAGAATCTAAGATCCCCAAGAGCCTTTACAGTGTCAGGGGAAGCTGATAATCCGTTCCTAATGCTGGAATAGACGGTGTCATTTACTGATAATTATATTCTTCTCAGAGAAAGGTTGCCAGGGAGGGGGTGGGGGCGGGGTTGGTTGGGGGAATTAAGTTTGGGTGGGTGGGTGGGTGGGTGGGGTGGGGTGGGGGATGGTTAAAATCCGCCTAATAAGTCATATATCCAGCGCAGCTCTTGTCCATGTCTTCACACATCTGTGCATATTGCGTGGGACACACACGCATCAATTTGTTTGAGGCCCTTATCGAGCGACATGCATTTCGGAACCAGAACGACCGGACAAGTGAGCCCCGTTATATCGCGATACCTGGTAGCCATAAAGTTGGACCGCGTTATTGGCGCTCGCGTTAATATTGAACAAAACTGACATAGGTTTATGTAGAGAAAAAATCCCACACGCACAGTAAGCAAAAAGTCCTTTGGCCGACTCCAGCCTTAGTTGGCCCGCACACATCCGTGCGTGGGCCAACTCAACTAACGCTGGAGTCGGCCAAAGGACCTTTTGTTCATGGGATGTCGACTTGGAAGCCACAGAAATGACCGTGCTATATCCGATATTTATCACGATGTTCTGATGCGCGTAATACTAGGGCCGACCTGTATTATGAGTTAACTCATTCTACCCCAGACACCCCACAGCAAAATAAAGATCGACCATGATAGTTCAAGGGTGATGCCAGAATAGCTTGGCGCCTATGGGCGCCAAGCTATTCTGGCATCACCCTTGAACTATCATGGTCGATCTGTGTCCTGCACTGCAACACAGTCTTCAGAGAACGACTTCAACATTTGGGGATTCCGGTCTTGGGGTAGAATGAGTTAAGCTGAAAGCCCTTTCTATCCATGTTCCTTGAACGGCTGGGGCTCTTCAGTTTGAATTTACCGTGATTTTCAAAACACGATCTGCGTCCAGTGTTCGGGAAGGGGCTAAGGAGAGGCGCTCTGTCAGCAGGTGTTCCGTGTAACAGATCTGTAATTTGCAGAAAATGGCCTGTGCCTTTCGGGGTGTCTCCTCGTTAGACACTGACCTAGACCATTTCAACGTGCTCTGTCAGCAGCTGCTCCAGTGACAGCAGTTCTGTAGTAGCTTGTCTGCCGAGACTGGAGTATTGTCGGTCAAGTGTTGCCTCCCCCTTGACACAGATGCCGTCTCCCCTTGTCCTAGTGCACTGATTAGGTCACTAACCCGCTGCATCGACACGATGGCGTCGTCACTGACATTAACAGAAAAAAAGAAAGGTTTAGATGGGACAACTGCACCACAATTTATTAAAGTTTCGGGTTAAACAACTTCTTGCGTCACTTTAACCCGTTCAGTGCTAGCTGACACAGATTCTACTTTTGCAGTCTTCATTAATTCAACGCAAAAACACACACAAACAAACTCGAGACTGTCCCAGAAACATGGATTCAAAGTGGTGTCATCAAGACCCATAGATCCTCATGAGCTCCCGCAACTGCGGGGGCTCATAAGGATCTATACCTCTTGCAGCTGGGTGGCGTTCAAATTGTCTTTGCACTGAACAGGTTAACTCATTCTACCCCAGACACGCCACAGAAAGATGAAGTTCGACCATGATAGTTCAAGGGTGATGCCAGAATAGCTTGGCGCCTAAGGGCGCCAAGCTATTCTGGCATCACCCTTGAACTATCATGGTCGATCTGTGTCCTGCACTGCAATGATGTCTTCAGAGAACAACGGCAAAATTTGGGGATTTCGGTGATGGGGTAGAATGAGTTAAAATATAATTGCATATGGTCGATTTCTATTTGTGCTTATATTTAGAAAAAAAAAAGAAAAAAAAAAACCCAACAAGTTGTATCCTGAAATTTTCATGTGCGTTTTTGTTGGAAATTTTGTACCGTTGTAAAATAAAAATGTATTGATTTATTGACCATTCTTTTTCATTAGATTATTCATTCCATTGCTCTAGTTATGTGTGGGGTCTCCTGACTGTTATTAAGCCATTAAATTGTACGAGGGCTAACTGAACTTTCAATAATCTTAAACGAAATTTGTACAACTTTACTAGACTTAAAACTTCTCATTGCTATAATTATGATGAGTGTGTGTTCTTTTGACTAATTTTACGCCTTCCTGAATGTGCGATGGAAATTTTACAGAAGAAGGGCGTTTCTTAGGGTATACGTTCTAGGTTTAACCTTGTTCTTTGATATAGATGTATATGTATTTGTAGGAATGTATGTGGCCGTGTGACTGAATGACATTTTAACTGTGATATATTTATACGTTTATTGACGTGTGAACCCGTGGAACAATTTTTCACTTCCATGGTCAGTAAAGTTCATCTTGTCTAACAGCAAAGCTAAGACTGTGAAAGTTCACGTTGTCGTAGACTGAACGCGCGAAGACTGACATTTCTCTGCCTTACAAGAAAAACAACAAAACATTGACAGCTGTTTAACACATCCTATCCCAGGACCGAAATCCCCCGAATTTTGAAGTTGCCCTCTGAAGGACTGTATTACAATTCTAAAACAAATCGAGCATGATAGTTCAAGGTTGGTGCCAGAATAGCTTGGCGCCTATGGGCGCCAAGCTGTTTTGGCGCCACCCTTGAACTATCATGCTCGATCCATGTCTTGCTGTGGTGTATCGGGGCTGAATGAGTTAACCTTAAGAGCAGAATTCTGGAGCTTGCGAAATAAGTATTGTAGAGTCAACGTATGGGACCGTTCTTGACGCGAAAGTATTAATTTGTAACCAGTGAGGCGCTTTGAATAAAATTGCCCCATCAAATTGTTGAGACTGCTGGGAGACAGCCGTTACAGTCAGAAACTCAGGCGTACAGAACGAGAGTTAGTATGTTAGACCCTTCACTGCCTGAACACAACGACTAGAGCCCAAAATGCAAGAGGCGTAGATCCGCATGAGCCCCCACAACTGCGGGGGCTTATGCGGATCGACGCCTCTTGCTGACACTACTATGTATCCAAGCTCCTTGGACAGATGAGGTTCTTTGCCGTTGAGTTAACAAAGATTTAAGGTACACTGACAGTCCGCGACCAGTGGTAGGGAAGACGTTAACCCTTTGGGTGTCAGTAGTGATTTGGGTGGAGGAATCCCCTCGACCAAAATCGCTACCTACACCCAAAAGGGTTAAAGAACGTGCCCCCGGCGACTGTTTCACGCACACCGACGTTGTTCTGAGACTCTGTTTACAAAGCCTCCCCCACCCGGGTCTGCCCTGGGGGACTTGGGTGGGGTTAACTACTTTTTAGTTCCCAGGGTCACTCTGGTCAGCCCCACAGGGTGGGGTTTCCTCTCTATTCTGGGGCATGTGTTTCCGTCTACCTGTATTTTCCTTTTTTTAAACTCTCCCTACTGTCTGCGCTGTCTGTAGCAGTCTTGATATTGGATGTGTGTTGCTAAATGGTCTTAGGTTTATTTGGCGTATTAGACCGGCTGGCGACATGCATTCCATATTCTGTTTAGTTTTTTTTCCACAAGCAGTGCAGGCTCGTCCTGAGAAAGTCTTGTTGCTGTCGGGACGTTAAGCAATGTACAACCAACCAACCTGTTTACAAAGCCGATGTGGAGGTGTCATGCATCTGTCTGGCCGTGTGCGCCATCTTAGCGTTGTGCGAGTGCACGTTTTCAAGAACCATTGAAATAAACGAAGCAGAGTCCGGATTCAGTTACAGCGTAGGTGCCAAGAAGCATTCTCCTATCTATTTATCGGCTTAAGGTTGTATACTATACCTACATTTTTTAATTGAAAACTACCGCTTATAGGGTCTTTTGAGAGCCTTATTGAGTCTGGAGGCTATTGCCACCCTGAAAGACCCATGGTCCCGGGCATATTTGTAAGTTTCAGCCTTTTGCGTGACCTACCCCATGTGCGAAAACACGCAAAATAGCTGATTTCAGAACACAATAAAAATTTATCGAATAGTGTGTTAAAATGATAAAGAAACATTTCGGTCACTTCATAAAGTATGTTAGTATTTTCTCGTAAAAAAAGTGTGTTCTGATAATTGGAATTCTAACTGTAATCGATAAAAGTTTATGTTGTAAATTCGCAAATTGCCCGGATGTTATCAATAACATTACAAATGTTTGCAATGTTGGGCAATTGCTCAGGCCCTTTTTATTCGATAAAATCGTACTTTAGATCATATCACACACATTATTTATGAAAAAATGAGGGGGTCCCGCGCAAAAATTGGCACTTTGGGTCGTTTGCGAGTGCGTTTTCAAAAAGGGATACAAGCGATGTCTGACTTCCGGCAGATCATATCTCCGC
Source organism: Semisulcospira habei (assembly GCA_036245525.1). NCBI lineage: Eukaryota > Metazoa > Mollusca > Gastropoda > Semisulcospiridae > Semisulcospira > Semisulcospira habei. The sequence goes on along the minus strand of BTPG01000005.1, from coordinate 134,570,179 downwards.
CGTAGCCGTCCCAAGCCCGCATGAGAAAGGAGGAAATCAACTACCAAACCAACAAGTATAACCTACGCCCAAACTGTTGCAAACTACTAGTCTTCGATCACTATTAGTGACAGTGGGAAAGTAAACTGGAACAAACAACAACGGGAGATACGGGATGAGAAGGTTTATCTATAAGTAATTAAATGCACTAGACATCACTTAGTAGTTGAGTTAGTACAGTGGTAAAATACTCTTTTTGCCACGCAGGTAACCAGGGTTCAATCCCCGTAGACGGATATTTTTTCCCTGCTCAAAAATTAGAAACCCATACAGTTTCTACTTCGCTAAATGAAACAAACGCACACACACACAATATATATATATATATATATATATATATATATATATATATATATATATATATATATATATATATGTTCTTTTTTTATGTAAAATATGCGATTATCATCACCTTTGTAATGTGGATGTTAAACCATGAACCAACCAACAAACCATTTTCAGTCTTGGATAAAAATGCATACTGGTTACCTCGGTACATTTGTTCATTTAATTTTTTTCAGCCAGGCATTGCGAGCATGTTTACATTCATTCAATCATTCACAGATTCACTGATGAAAAAGAACACCAAAGAGTGTTGTCACAGGGTGTTTTTTTTTTAATTTTTCTGGCATCATCTACAAACATTAATTAATGAATAATGTGAATTTGTTTTAATATACCTGCTGCAAGCAATGCTACATGCTCCTTTGGTGTATCTGTGAAAGCAGGTCGGTGAACATCTCTGGTTGAAAGATGTTTGTGAACAGATTGGTAGTGGATGTACCTATGTCTCCAGCTGAATCTCAGTTTCCCAGCAGTTTTTGGTTACAAATTATAAGGAAACAAAACAAATGTCACATGTTTCAATATGCCCCGTTATGTTTGCACATGATCATTGTGAGTAAAGAATAATATCTTTGTTTATTTTCAAAAGAAACGCTGTATTTGCAGACATTCATTTAAAGTATATATGTACAGTCAAGTATGTTGAAAGCATTATTAGGCTACAATGCACATAGGCACCCATACAAAAGTAACTACCTCAAATACAAAATGTTAAATGTTTAGGGCTTAACATCTTTTGTCCATAAGGTGATTTCAAAGATGGGTCACAGAAATAGGGTCTGAACAAATTTTGACCCAAGCTGTATTCGAACCCAGGACCTTTGGGATGAGAGTCAAACACACTACCACCGAGCCACCCAGCTCCCCCTCAAAATACAGCTTTACTGTGGAACAACATATTTTAACTACATTATTCACATTTACATTGACAAAGTGCTGACTTTATACAAGCTAGTGGGTGGAGAACAGTGGAGCTGAAGTTATTTTCAGTTGTGTGCATGCCAACCGAGACTGACACCGGCAACCACTTGCTCATGAGGTATTTATTTGGGAGCCAACTACACAGTATATAAAAGAAGGGGGATAGGAGAGAAGGAATGACAGACTTATCATTTAGAGCCTTCTACTACATATATTATTTCCCTCATATATATATAACACGAAGAGTTTTTGCGTTCCCGGCTGACGGCCATCTTATTCTGTATTAAAATTTCACTGATGACAATGGAATGCTTAACACAATATATATATATATATATATATATATATATATATATATATATATATATATATATATTATATATATATATATATATATATATATATATATATATATATATTATATATATATACATACATACATATATATATATATATATATATATATATATATATATATATATATATATATATATATATATATATATATATATATATATATATATATATATATATATAATATATATATAGAGAGAGAGAGAGAGCATCACTGAAGTCCTGATATAACTAAACATTGCACATCCCACTACGTTATAACAGTGAAATTCAGTGTCCAGCCACCACTACACTACACACATAACACATACTGTGCACAATGTTGGTATGAAAATCAAACAATACTGTTACCAGTACCACACTCTGTCCCATTGCAGCACAACTAAGTGAAATGCAGTCTCACGCCCCATAACATATACTGCACAATGCTGATGTCAACATAAAATACCGTAACAACTGCATAACAAGGGTAAAATGCACTGTGTCACCTAGTCTGCATAATATAGGCATACACACCAAACAATACTTTTACTGCTCTTGATACAAAGTCTGTGCAGTCCACCATATCACAACACTGCAAAATACATCAGTGCTACGCTGGCAGAGTGCCTACAATACAACCCGAAACGCTGAAGGTAAATTCTTTGTAAGGCACTGCAACACTAACCTGCGAAAGTTTTGTTTTTCTAACAGAGTTGCCATTGTTTGGAATGAGTTACCAGTTTCATTAAAAAAAGCACCTAACATAAATTCTTTACAAACCAGATGGACGAATTACCAAAATTTAAAGAGTTTTTCTATTCATATGATGAATCATTTATAGGAAAATTTCATGAATAGCAGACTCATAAAGTAACTTAAGAAAGAAAGGACATTTGCAAAGGCCTCACGGCCTATTTTGTTCTCACACTACTACAGTCTGCACCATGCCGGCTATTAATATAAGCAATACTCTTCAAAAACTCAACATGGTGCAGGCTATCGTGTCACAACTGATTGCACATTGCATAGCACTTAGCAGCCACCACACACAACCTGGTACTGTGCACAATGTTGGCTTCAGTTTTACTTTGTTTATTTAATTTTGGACCTGCTGGGGGCATGAGAAAAATCACAAAAGAACTTACATGATTGCGCTCAAAAATTAACTACACATGAACACATGTTCCTTAGACAGCACAAATGACTTGTATGGACACAGATCATAGTTAGGTCATTCTGTTTGCTGGTATGTGTCATGTACAGTACGTCTGGAAAACATGTGAAATGAACCATGTGATTAGCAATTCTGATACAATAAGTAAAGCTACACAGCTGAAAGTCAACGATTGACAGAGGAAGAATAAATAATAAAACAAACAAAGTACAGTACATATCATATGCCTATGATCAGTTATCAACCAACCACTGAAAACTGCTGTGACAGATGGAGGGTAATGCAAGAACTACATGGTCAACTCACTCTTTAGAAGTATTGCGATTTTCATTGAGCAAGTCCACATTTGGTATATTTTGAGCAGAGGGTTTAATGACATATATGTATATATATACTACATACCTACCCCCCCCCCCCCCCCCCCCCCCCCCCCTCTCCCCCGGCTGCATTTCTATATTTTGGCACACCCTCTCTTCAGAAAGGACCCATGGGTGTTATACTCTGAGGCCAATGACCATTTTCAGAATGTATATCATTTATAATCATGCAAAGCGGAGCAGTGATAAGTTTTCTCCTTGTTTCACACCGACGCTGCAAAAAAATCTATCTGTACCACTGTTTCCTAACTCATAAGAGTCAGCTGTGGAGTACATATTTTGAATGACTGATGTATGCCAGTATTTCGGAACTTGTCACAAAAAAGACCTGTTTATATGCTGAAATTTGAAATGTCTTCGAAAAATGAACACATTGGCAGTAAAGGGGTTTTTCCCTGGATAATCAAAAACTAATACAAATTAAGCTGCGTTTCCAAATCGTGACATGACAGGAGAGTGCAGTAAGGCAAAGGCGTTTGCTGCATTGCGAAGGATGTGACTGTCCAAAACCTTGGCATTGTGGCTGGACAGCAAAATAACAGGACGTTTGCCCACAGGACAATCAGTTCACTTCCTTTGCCTTCCTGTCGGTTGGCCATCCCGGAGAGACGTACCCGCTGAACTCTTCTTCAATGTGGCTATTGCAACCTGCAAAAGATAATTAAGAATCAAAAAAAAGTTTTGAAATGCACATTATGCGTGCATATATATGTGTTTGCAAGTATTTTTACAAAGTACATACATGCATAATAATTATGACAGTATTCAGAGCATTTCTTGTTGGTGTGTTTATTCTGCTAAGTTTATTTTCCCTGTATATCTTGTTGCGTGAGTGTGTATGTTAGGGCATATATATGTGCTGTAGGATGCAAGGTCTGTGTATGTTAGTATGTCATTTGTACGGCGCCTAGAGCTTTTCTTTCAAAAGTATAGGCGCCTTAAAAATATACATTATTATTATTATTATTAAGAACAAGAAAGACAATGAATGTCCTTATGGTTTACGTGTATGACCAATCCACATAATACGTCCAACCTGTGTGACCTTGTGTGAGGAGAAACAATTTGTGTCAAAATCTGACCATTTTTTACCCCTTTCTGGACCCCCCCCCCCCCTCCCCCCGTGACCCTGACCTTTGAAAGGTCACAGCAGTTGGTATGTTTAGAAAGATTGTACCACAAAGTACCCTGGTGCCAAGTTGGACGTCTGAGGCTTAAATAGTCTCTGAGGAAATACCAATGTTAAAGTTGCCTACAGATAACAGACAGTCGACGGATGACCCATTACAAACACTTAGTTTTGCTATCACACGTGAGCCACATATGAGACACAACTGAGCTTTAAATGACCACAATGGGTGTATAAATATATCTAGAATCAGCATCACAGTGTAACTTGCAGAAAATGTTTCATACAGGACACGTTTAACATATTGCTGTTTAGCAACAGTACACACTGGACCAAAAACCCACCCCACCACCCCCACACTTTGGTACCGGTCTCAGGCCACTTTACAAATTTCAAATACAAGCGATCAAAAATCTCAGTAACTTCAGTAGCTGAACTGGCCCTTTGTCTGTCTTGTACTGTGTTTGTACTGTGTTTGTCTTAAATGGCGTAAATCCGTGTCTGTTTCGTGAGTGTGTGTGTTGGGTTTCAGGCGTGGCGCTTTGAGTCGATTTCCCCAAAATTGAGAAAAAGCGCCTATATAATAACGGTATTATTATTATTTATTATTAAAAGCTGGTATTCAGTGTTTTCTTGTCATTCTTGCACTAAGTGCTTATTAAAGAAAATGACAGTATTTGCAGACTTGCACAAGCCTCTAGTTTCCAAATCAAATGCAATATGGTGCCACTTGTTGACAGCAAGTGATTTTAGCATTCGGTCTTGTAGAGAATGCTGGTACTGTACTACACCATCTTCAAAATGAAAAAAAGCATTACAGTATGATGTGTTTATTCACACCAGTTGTGTTTTGTTATGAACCTGATTCTATTCACAAATCAACCGGTATGATTTACCTCGAGTCCAGGAGAATAGTTGATCTACTGGAACTGGCATTGCCTGCTTTCAGCTGTGACCTTCTCCTTTTGAGCAAACATGACCTGACTAGCTCCTGTCTCTTCTTGGTGTAGGCGTCATACTTCTGTGTTCTGTGCTTGTTTTGAAAGTATACCCTCTGGGTGCGACTCTGCAGTGCGACGTCAACAGCAGCATTGACCTGAAATTAAATACATGTTTATTAACGTGTTGTTTAGCAGCATGCCAATTTTACATCTGATCTTATTTCAGGGTGGGTTGGTTCCAAACTCCCCAAAAAGGGACTTTGTTATAGCATTATAAACAATTCGGGGCCAGGGCGGGAGGGCTCCCCCCCCCCCCCCCCCCCCCCCCCCTGCCCAATATGCCCCTACATTTAGTTTACGCATTACTACCTTCAAACTAATGTGAAATAAACTGTAAACACCACAAACAACAATGGTGAAGCCTGGATCGCTCATGTGCATTTAAAACTGATCATTTACATAATCTGCACTGTGTGACCTTTCCAAAAGGTGACTGAAATTTAAGTGCCATGAGTCTCCGCATCAGAAAAGGGCTGGCTTTTGTACTTGTGCATAATTTTATTACGATTTAAACTACTGAAAATCCAATGAACAGCAACAGCACAACATTATTTGAGAAAAAATATCTATTGTCAAAATATGGCTATTTTTTTTACCTATTGCTTGATTTCTCATGACCTTTGGTCTTAACTCAAACTGGTATGCTAAGACAGGTCTTGCCACAAAGTATCCTTGGACCACGTTGAAGACTGTGGTTTGAATAGTCTCCAAGAAAATGCCAACATTACCGTTTACCATGGACGACGAATGGCCCAGAACATAGCCTCACACTTGCTGCACACATGAGCCAATGACAGAAAGCATTACAGTATGATGTGTTCATTCACAATCACACCATAGTTGTGTTTTGTTCTGCACCTGATTCTAGTCACAGATCTACCGGTATGATCTACCTTGAGTCCAGGAGAATACGTGTCGCCTTCCTTCACTTCACTTGAGCTGTGGCCTTGGTGTAGGCGTCATACTTATGCGCTTGTTTGCAAGTAAGTCCTCTGGGTGAGAGTACTGAGACTCCACAGTGAGAGGTCAACAGCAGTATTGGCCTGAAATGAAATACACGATTATTAGTATTACTGTGTTGTTCGGCAGCATGATAATTTCACTTTGTGTGAACTAAATGCAGGAGCAGATTATTACTTTCAAAATAAATGTGACATAAACTGTGTACACCGCAAAGAACAAACAAGAATTGCAGTCTGTACGCCTCATGTGCATAACTAATTCACATATAAGTATAAACTGTGTGACCTTTTCAAAACTGAGGTAGCTGACATAAGTGTCACAAGTCTCAACATAAAGGCTTGCTTTTGTACTAGTGACATTTGTATTTTCTCTACAAATTACAATTATGCATTTTTCTAAAGTTTGTCAACCTTCTGTGACTCTTGACCTGTGTAAGGAGTCAACCAAATTAGTATATATAAGATGAGGAAGATTTCATCATCAGCTACCCTTGTGCCAAATTTGATAGGGAAATTGCAAAAACTTTGATACAAACCGCAATCAGACAATGAAAAAATAAATAAGCATATATCACACATTCCAAGGTCATCCAAAATGGTAGTCAACAAATATTAGGGTTTCAGTCAAAGTAGCGTAGGTTTAATTTAACATACATACATACCTATAAAGTACTAGGTAACCCTTTTACTCCTGATACACCCACTGCTTGACATAAATGTGACTATGATAGTTCAAGGGTGGTGCCAAAATCGATCGGCGTCTCATCCGCCAAGCTATTCTGGCACCATCCTTGAACAAAACAAAAAAGAAATGCTGGACTTATATCCTAATCTGTAATATAGCCTTTATAAGACAGCAAGGGAATGGATGAGCAAATTAAGTTACTAAGTACTGGAAGCAGTTACTGAGTTAGAGGTTTATAATGCCAAATTCTCCCTTAGCAGGACTTTTTTCTACACACAGTACGTTTTCCTAGATAATAAGCACTGGCACTGGTTTAATATAACTACAATGTCGACTACATACCCTCCACTTATTAGTAAAGGCTCTCCGAAAATGTATGGGAATGTTCTACTTCTAGGTGGTGACTGACATGGCCGGAATGCCCCCCCCCCCCCCCCCCCTTCTCAACCCACAATAAAATGTAGTCTTCTTCATTGCAGGTAGGCAGTGACGACGGCACTAGTACCGTGGGGACTTAAATTTCCATGCATACACGGACAGTTAGCTATGGGGGTTTCACGCCGTGCAGGTGATATCTCACGGCGGTGCATAAAAGGGTTGGACGCTGAACCAGTGAGATATGCCACTTATATTACGACAGTTTGCTTCTGCTAGTACCTCGTGTTCTAATCGCTTAGCAAACACCACCACAATTTAGTTGCTGAGATTTTGTTGTTTTCCTGGCTGCCACGTAGACTGCTTCCCGTCTTTGCTTGGCCCGTTCTTTTTTTTTAAACTTCAGATTCCGAATTATATTGCGTGTTGCTTGGCGCTATTACGCAGGTTATGCCTTACGCTCGATGACTTGTCGCAACTTATGCAAAAGTATCTTATTTCTGAGGAAACAAAACATTTTACGCATAGAAACAGTCAGCGTACACACCTATTTCAGACAGTATATCTCTTTTATCAATTATCGATAAATTGAGCTTGTTTGCAATACGACCTGACGTACGGCGTTTTTTTTTTCCTGTGAACTCCAGTCTCAGGTCACGGCAGACGCAAGATAGCGGTATCTAAATGCGCAGAAAAGATGCGCGAAAGAGGTGTGTCCTACAACCTTAAACACCCGCCGTTTTTCTAACTTTGGGGTCCCTTTGCACCACAGTTAAAAGGTGAAGGCGATCTGTGCACCCAAAAGTTGAGGGAATCAGTGAGTTAATTGTGTGCCCCTGACCGACTGCAAGCTTCAGTGGCATATTGCCGGTCGGAGTCGGTCAGGGGTACACAACTCGTGGATTTCTTCTTCCCTCCTATGGTGCATATACATATGTCCACAATATCACATGTACCTTTCGGGTCTGTGTTTATAGCTCCGAGACGCCAATGATTCAACGTGAACCTTTGGGTTGTTGAAATCGAAAAGAGTCCCAAGAAGCAAAGCACCCTCGGGCCGACCTCGGACGCAGTGGGCCCGCGCACAGTTGTGCGCGGGCCCACTGCTGCCGACGACGGCCCCAGGAGCTTTTGTTTGCTGGGGTACTGCTCCTCCTACACCAACCGTCAATCAGACAGTTCGCCGTGATTCCTACCCGTACATCTTATCTTGGTAAACTTCTTGAATGAAGGGTGTGTGTCAACTGCCGGTGTGTGTGGAAGGGTGAGGGGGTGGTGGTGGAGCACGGTGGTGTGTGTGTGTGCGTGCGTCGCGCGCGCGCGCGCGCGTGTGTGTGCGTGTGTGTGTGTGTGTGTGTGTGTGTGTGTGTGTGTGTGTGTGTGTGTGTGTGTGTGTGTGTGTGTGTGTGTGTGTGTGTGTGGTGTGTGTGTGTGTGTGTGTGTGTGTGTGTGTGTGTGTGTGTGTGTGTGTGTGTGTGTGTGTGTGTGTGTGTGTGTGTGTGTGTGTGTGTGTGTGTGTGTGTGTGTGTGTGTGTGTGTGTGTGTGTGTGTGTGTGTGTGTGTGTGTGTGTGTGTGTGTGTGTGTGTGTGTGTGTGTGTGTGTGTGTGTGTGTGTGTGTGTGTGTGTGTGTGTGTGTGTGTGTGTGTGTGTGTGTGTGTGTGTGTGTGTGTGTGTGTGTGTGTGTGTGTGTGTGTGTGTGTGTGTGTGTGTGTGTGTGTGTGTGTGTGTGTGTGTGTGTGTGTGTGTGTGTGTGTGTGTGTGTGTGTTGTGTGTGTGTGTGTGTGTGTGTGTGTGTGTGTGTGTGTGTGTGTGTGTGTGTGTGTGTGTGTGTGTGTGTGTGTGTGTGTGTGTGTGTGTGTGTGTGTGTGTGTGTGTGTGTGTGTGTGTGTGTTGTGTGTGTGTGTGTGTGTGTGTGTGTGTGTGTGTGTGTGTGTGTGTGTGTGTGTGTGTGTGTGTGTGTGTGTGTGTGTGTGTGTGTGTGTGTGTGTGTGTGTGTGTGTGTGTGTGTGTGTGTGTGTGTGTGTGTGTGTGTGTGTGTGTGTGTGTGTGTGTGTGTGTGTGTGTGTGTGTGTGTGTGTGTGTGTGTGTGTGTGTGTAGCTGCTATCCGAACAACCTCTTGTTCGAACTGTTCCGGCAGAGGACTTCCGGTCGTCTTCGTTAAGTCGGCTCAGGTGTCTGGGGTCATGTCTACACAGGCAGCTGGAGCGTTATGGAGAGGCAGGGGGTAGGGGTGGGGTGTGGGGGGGGGGGGTAGTGGTGGGGTGGTGGGTGCTAATCTCTGCAAGAGGAATAGATCCTCATGAGCCCCTGCACTTGCGGGGGCTGATGAGGATCTGTGCCACATGCAGAAACCGCCCTGTGTCCATTGTTCATGGGACCGCTGGAGCTCTTTCGCGTTGAATTACTTGACACAGATTTCACACGTAGAGTGCACAAACAGTAGCCGTAAAGGGGTTAAAGGTCTGTACTTTAATGTCCTCTTCTTACTGGTTTAATCAGATTTTTATTTAGATTTCGCATGTGTGGCAGTCTTCAGTCCTGGAAGCTGATTGTTTAGATTGAATGTTAAATGTAAAATATTATGTATGCACTGTTGTTTAGTTCGTTGTAAAAATGGTGTGTTCGTGTATTGTGTTTTGCTTGCTTTGTGCTAATGTCATCGTATTTTTATTTGTGTGTACAGATTGTAAAGCGCTTAGAGCTTTGGATTAAGATTACGCGCTATATAATACTCATTATTATTATTATTATTATTATTATTATTATTATTATTATTATTATTATTATTATTATTATTATTATTATTATTATTATCCAACCTTTTCAAAATCTAGAAAGCTGAATTTCGGCTTTTTTGTTTGTTAATACAGAACAGCCCTTCATCCATCCTGTTACGTCTGCAAGAAACAATGATACATTTTCTGAGAATTTGTCTCTTGCTGGTCATGGATTATGGGACATAGTTAGTCCCTGGACCGTTTTCAGTCATTTCAATTTTTCGCACAGTCACTCATGATTTTGACAATCGCATGTACACGAACGACATAAAGATATCACAACTAGCAGAAACCATTCAGTTTCGTACTGTTCTGTTCGTCGACCGATTTCGTTGCTTTAACGCACACTTTCCGGTCAATTATTCTGTGCCCTTTCGACCCGCACGTGCTTTCGATCTTCGCCGTTATGACGTTTGCTGACTATCTCATTAACTCATTCGAGACGTGTCGCCTAAGGATACGCGGCTTACGCGTTAAGGAGTTTTCTTTGTTTTCTGCGGTCGAACATCCGCTTAACCTGTGTGATTGAGAAACAGCAGAGCCTATGGAGTTCAGGAAGGGACATAGGTTCTCATGGACCCCTTGCCGCTGCAGGGGATGATCTAAATCTATGCCTTTTTCAGATGGAAAACACTCAATGGAGGACCGGCCACTTGTTTGCTCTAGCCTGAACCGCTTTTGATAACTTACAAGTTTCATTAAAATAAGTCACCCCAACATTTTTTGCAGACGCACAGACCATTCAAAAGCGTGATAGATTAATTTTGAGGTGTATATCAACTGCGAAATAACTCAAAGGTTGCCTGTCTAGACAGATTATTGAGAAATATATTGTGTTCCAACCAAGTATGGATGTGTTCAAACCTTGAAAATCGTGATGTGGGTGGGTGGGTGGGAGTTTAGGGGGCGGCGTTGGAGAGCGGAGGGGGCGTGGGAGATGGAGATTAACCCCCTTGACTCCAGAGGACGCAGACTGTGCTGTGGAAATCATTGTAAATTCAACGTCAAAGATCCGCAGTCGTCAAAGGAACACGTGACATATAAAGCGGTTTTGGCAAGAGGCGCATTGCGGGGGCTCGTGAGAATCGTTACCTCTGGCAGTTGGGTTGTTTGCATTTCCCGGCAGTTCAGGGGTTAAGTATTTTTAATAGGTTATGACCAGACTGACGTAATTTCCCCGGGGCGCGGATCGGCTTTTGTTCATTTACATTTGAACGAAATAATAACCGTCTAGAATATTTGAAAAAAAGTCTGGTCAGGCCGGAGAAATGCGGATCGAGATGTCGTGCTCTTGTTTACGTTTAACCCGTTCAGTGCCGAGAAAATTCGAACACACCCAACTGCAAGATGCATAGATCCTCATGAGCGCCCGCAGTTGCGGGGGCTCATGAGGATCTATGCCTCTTGCTAACACCACTTTGAATCCACGTTCCTAGGACAGCTGGGGCTTGTTGATGTTGACCTGATGAAGACTGCAGACACGCAGTTTCCGTCATCGGGCACTGCACAGGTTACAGTTGGAATGATTATAATATCGGAAAAGCGTCAACGTATTTAGAAGCCATGTTTATTTCAAAACGATTAAAGGAGTTAATGAACAGTTTTGAAAGCTATATGTATTCAATAATCCAACGGTTCATGTACTAAATGCAATCTGAGATGACGGAGCTGTTTTTTTTTTCCATTGGTCTTTTTCTCACATCAAGATCGCGCCACATCTTCATACAAATTCCACACACAGCAATGCTGTCGACATGTGCGGGAAGATAAACAAGCACTAGCAGGCAGTCACACACAAAAATAATTCTCTTTATTTTATTTTTTAATCGACAGTAATATTGCTAATGGGCTGTAAAGTTTAAATCCGGATTCCGATCCTAGAATTCGATTCGAAAAAAAAATTAGTTCATCAAATCGCCGTGGAAAGCAGAAGGTTGATGAAAACTAACCCGCTTTTTTTTTTCTTTCTTAAGTCGAGTTCCCAATCCGGCAGTATCCGCTAGTTTTATGATCGATGTGATTTCTAACCCCGAACGCATCCAAGCGTTCCCTCGCAAGTTTTATGAAAGGAAGCTGTCTTTTTGCGCCTTCTAAATGGGCGCCATTTTTATCGCGGAGGCCCCCGGAGGCCAGGAAATGAGACAGCGGAATGGATTGGTCGGCGCGCAATGTCACGTGATCGATCTGCCCTATGAAGTCGGGAATGACAGGACGCTGTTAGATTGCAATAGTTTCCGTTGCCATTTTGTCGAATCTGAACCGCCGGTGTTTCTTTGTTTGTAGAAAGCCCGTTTTTCTGTGTTCGGGGGCGCCCTAAATGGTTCTTGTTATTGTATTCCGCTAGAATAACAGTGTGTTAACCCCGTTGTGCATGCAGCCACTGGTACTGTATACAGTACCGGTTGCTGAATGCACAAGGGGGTTAATATACTTTTTGTACCGTGTTTTACCCGAGCTATTTGTCGCAGAAAATAAAGTACCGGCCGGACAAAAAGAAATAATAAGGCCATCTATTGTTCAGAAGGATGTAATGTTTCAACCATGTGGGTATCAGGGCTTTTTATCCGTCAGCAAAGCTGTGCAGTCTGAAACGTCCGTGCTTGCGTTCCTAAACGGAACACAGATGCTAAAAGATAAGACAACACATTCGGTACTCTACTGCAAATGATTTATCTTTATCATACATTATTAGCAACCTGTCTGTCTTTCGACGCCATGCCAACATGTTAGTGTTTTTCTTGTTTGTTTGTTTCTTTGGGGGACGCAGAGAGAGAGGTGGGGGGGGGGGTGGGGGTGGGGGGTGGGTGGGTGGGAGGCGGGGGCGGGGCGGGGTGAGGTGTGTGTGTGAGGGTCATAGCGTTAAACCTAGACAATCACGGAGTCAGCCCTGATGCAGTTAAACTATCTAAGCCTGGCACACAGCAACAAAAGATGGATGTCCGTGACAATTCATATGTGGTGCTAGAATAGTTTGGCACCTAGATGCGCCAACCCATTCTCACACCACCTTTGACCTTCCATGGTCGATCTGCCTCCTAAAAAATGGTATGTAGTCTTCAGCGGATAGCTGCCAAACTTGAAAATTTCGCCTCCAGGGTTCAATCCGTGTGCATTTTGACAGAAACATTGATTCGACTGAATCCTTGCGAACCACTACCGTCGGCGGGAGGCCTTTGTCCTGACGCTCCCCCGCAGCATCATGAGAATCTCCGCCTCTTGGGAATGTAAGGGCTTGTCTGCTAGAGTGTCCAACACAGTTTCTTCACGCCCAATTTGTTCCTAGCTGATGCGTTTCGTGACTTCTAAATGTCGCAAAGCCGAACTCAGGAAACACAGGCTTACGTCTGGACGACATCCTCTGAGAGGAGTAAATGGGGGGTGGGGGGTGGGGGGGGGGGGGGTAGATGTCAGCCAGCAAAAGGCATGGATTCTCATAAGCCCCTACATTCGCAGGGGCACATGATGATCTTTGCCTTTTGCAAGTGGGAGGGGCTTGGCATGAAGACTGACGCTGGAAGTCACGAGGCTTAGGTGGCAAGATCCGGTGTTCGTCATTGATCACTGGTGGCCGACATTGTTAGGTACCATTCGTGTCTGCCAGAGGCGTAGATCCTCATGAGCTCTCCCGGCAAGCAGCAGGGCACATAAGCATCTACGCCATTTTGCTGATCTATTTCTATTTACGTCTCGGTCTTTCAGACGGAAGTGGTCGTCACGCGCTGGGACACGCCCACGCCATTTTCGCTGTTGATAGGGATTGGTACCTATTAAAGTCTCATTAGCTTGGAATTTTCAGAGGAGCAGCACCGTCGTGTCGGCCGGGAGCATAGTCTGAGAAGAGGTCTTCACAGTTTGGCCGCACAGTTATCCCATTGTACTCTTTCCCCGACGAGCTCTAACCCCGACGAGGGCCTTTTTTTCCCCGGCTGCAACTACTTTAGTATGAACCCTAGGTCTGCGTGCTGTTCTGCCATATTTAGCTCTTGATACCAGAGTAGCTCGCACTGTTACGACAAGTGTGATGGACTTGCCTTTGCGTCAGCCCCGCTAATAATATTAATCTGAAAGATCAAAAAACATGTCAGCATGGCTACCTTCAAGCTGAAAAGCCGGTTGCCCAAAGTGTTGTATTTTTCTACGTTTTCCTACAATTTGTTCCAAGCGTCCAGATCAGATTAGTTAGATAGTTACCATAATAGCCGCCTGGCTTTGTCTTGTTATGTTTGACGTCACACCTCGTTGGCTGTCGTATTTTACATCCTGTAAACATTTTCAAATTTGGGAGTACATTACAATTCATGAGACAAATCGACCGTGATAGTTCAAGGGTGGTACCAGAATATTTTTGAGCCTACAATCGACCATGAAAGTTCAAAGGTGGTGTCAGACTAGCTTGGCACCACCCTTGAACTTTCATGGTCGATCCGTATCTGGTTGTGGTCATGGTCGATCCGTATCTGGTTATGATGTGGCAGGCCTGACTGAATACGTTAATCGTGTGGGTGCGTGCGTCGTCCGCGTGTTAATCCCCCCCCCCCCCCCCCCACGGCTCTTTGCACGGTATGGTGCATTTGGTGCTTTGTTCAAGTATTTACGAGCGGCAAGTTTTTTTGTTTTATTTTACGAGCCCGGGCCTTGTCGTGCGATCTGAGCCTCTTGCTGGCTTCTTTATGCCCCTCATGGCATTTCAGCTGGGTTGCAGGAGCCAGGTTAGATTGCAGCGCTGTGGAATATAAGACACGGTCTGTTTGTAAAATAATGCACGAGTGGACACTTTATTGATAATGTTCATTGTTGATTGGTTAACTCGTTCGACGTACGGCATCCGGATACGCGGCTGAAGCCGCGTATCCGGATGCCGCGAGTTAACCCTTCACTGCCGTAGATTGTGTCTCTGCTGTCTTCGTTGATTCAATGCAAAAAATCTCCAGCCGTTCCAGGAATATGGATCCAAATTGCTGTCGGCAAGTTTGTCAAGGCAAAAAGACGGGCTTTTTCTGCACCATGTCAGTTGAAAGGTAAATTGAAGTTGCCCAGTGGCAGGGCGCCTGAATTGATCAATGCTCAGGTCGTACTCCAATAACTCACCCGTTAAGACCGTCCAATATCACTTCGGTGCCGTGGACGTTAAACCCCGAACTACTCCCCCCCCCAAAAAAATAAAAAAAATTAAAAACAAAAAATAAACAAACACCCCCCCCAAAAAAAAAAAAAAAAGAAAAAAAAAAAAAGAAAAGAAAAAAAGAAACAAAAACAAAAAAACAACAAAACAAAACAAAACAACCCCCCAAAAAACAACAACAACAACAACAACAACAACAACAACAACAAAAAAAACCCACATACAAAACAACAACAACAAACAAACAAAAAACAAAAAACAAAACAAAAACAAAACAAAACAAAAAACAAAAAACAAACCAAACCAACAACAACAAACCAAAAACAAACCAAAAACAAAACAAAACAACCCAACCCCAAACTTAAAACCCCAACAATAACCGTGTCAGCAAGGGGTATAATCCTCAAGACTCTCCGCAACTGTGCAATCTCATGAGGATCTATGTCTCCTGCAGTGGGATCGTGCTCATGTTTTAATTTAAACAGAATCTATTTCAACAAATGGCAGCAATATATAAATTCGGAACGAGTTTCATTTTTCTCAGCAGTCAAGGGGTTAAACACTAATTTGTCAATCTATTTTCTTTTTTTTTTTTTTAAATTGGAAACCTCTTTGAAAGAGGATTAGCCATATTCATTCGACTTAACACATTTTATATTTTATAAATCTCCTTCAATCGATGTAACTGACCTTTGCGTAACTATGCAGATGCGTAAGTGACGCGTAACTAACGGGATACGCTCGCCCTCAACGTGTCCTCAATTCAGGTGAGCCCTAATCATCCCTACTCGTGGACGCCGCGCACCTTGATCAGGTCCACATGTGGTCACCAGCCCTCCCTTAAATGATCTGAAGTGCGCATGCCGCGCATCTGGGTGCTGCTGGCCGCGAATGAGTTAATCTCTGTGTGTGTCTGAAGCCCATGGTCGCTTTATTTCGAGCGTCGGAAGAAGGATTAGTCTCTCTTGATGTCTGAGCACAATAGGGTTCGGTTAACCCGTTGGGCTTCCGCTACCGACACGCAGAGGTCTAACACACTGGTCGACATGGCAAAGGTTGCTAGTTTTCCTCAGAAGGCTAGACTACAGTGTATGAGGCAAGCAGACCATGGCAGCTAGTGCAAAGGGGGTCCCGAACTCTGCAGGCGCCAGGCTATACTGGAGTCACCCTTGAACTATCATCCCTTGTCGTACTGTCAGGGATGAAGTGGGATGAATGTCCCAACTAGATAATGGTTACACGTCTATTTAACTCATTTTACCCCAACACCGAAATCCTTAAATTTTGCCGTTGTCCTCTGAAGACTGCGTTGCAGTGCAGGACACAGATCGACCATGATAGTTCAAGGGTGATGCCAGAATAGCTTGGCGCCCATAGGCGCCAAGCTATTCTGGCATCACCCTTGAACTATCATGGTCGATCCTTATCTTGCTGTGGTGTGTCTGGGGTAGAATGAGTTAAGGTCCCATATGAACCCTTTGGCTGGCGGTAGCGGTTTCTGTTGCGATAATCGCGACAAAAGCCGCTACCGACAGACAAAGGGTTAATGCTGGTGGGTACGTTTGAATGAGTGGGTGGGGGGATTGGGTGAGTGGGGATGGGGGTTAGGATGTGTGTGTGTGTGTGTGTGTGGGGGGGGGGGGGCGGGGGAGCACAGTCTGTTCTGAGGAGTGTTATGCATTCCACATATACACCCACATATACGTATATAGGTTTGCTCCATTAGTACCCCAGTAGCAAAACGTCTTCGCGCCCACTGCGGCCGTGGTGGACCCGAAGACCTTTACTTACTAGGTACGCTTCCTTCTCAGCAAGGGGGAAAAGTGGACCTGAACAGAGAAGTGCATGTAGTTTGTGAGAAACGTGTTTGCGCTGTACATTTGGTCTATCGTCCTTCCGTTCATATCCGCTTAACTCGCGTGCTGTGCTTATTGTATGTGTGCTGATCTGTGATTTTTGACCTTGCGGTTTTAGAGCCGCAAGGTCCAAAACTACAGACCAGCACAATAGGTATCTCCTTTGTCACAGTACCTGTCCGCACTCAGTGTCAATAGTCATGATCTAATCTACTCCATGTCGCTATGTCCAGACATCAGGGACCCTCAAGTACTGACCAGGGGAGATCTCTTCTACTTACGTTTGACAGAGATCTTTGTTGAAGGTGGTGGTGGTGGGGAGTATGCCCTAAAATCGTGATTCGTGATTGGCTCTTTTTCGGTTTTTGTGAAGGCAATTTTTTTTAAAAATATCGTCGTGATCTGCGTTGTGAAAAATGAAAGCCCGAAATAGATGTTCGTGATCTTTTAAAACGTCCTCATTATCGCGTGAAATGTTTGATTTTTCGGCCAGTTGAGGAATGCTGTGCGCCAGCATCACGATTTCCATTTCTCTCCCCCTCCCCCATCACCCCCTCCCCCATCACCCCCTTCCCCATCACCCCCTCCCCCCTTTCCCGTTGTTAGGGGTTTGGGTCAGTGGTAGAAGTTCTAAATAATAGCGGCAACAGATCTCTTCATCGTTTTTTTCTGTCGTGAAACGTGAATGCTATTTGGGGGATTCCGTGATTCGTGAATCACAAAACAAATCGTCGTGGGTGCGTGATAGTAAACCTCATGCCCCCTCTTCTTTCGCGCTCTCTCTCTCTCTCTCTCTCTCTCTCTCTCTCTCTCTCTCTCTCTCTCTCTCTCTCTCTCTCTCTCTCTCTCTCTCTCTCTCTCTCTCTCTTTCTCTCTCTTTCAGCGACTTAGCGACTTATTCGCTCAGTGACTTTTTGTGTGTGATCTGTGACTTTTGTGCCCTGGGATGCGCATATTGGAGAGTTCCGGAATCGTGGGTTTCTTTGCTGTAGTTACTTTTTCCATGATGTCAGCAGCTTTGTTTTGAACATTAGTACAATCGTTCTAGTCAGATTTAAGATGTAGATGACTATTTGACTGCTTCCTGAAAGAGAAAAAGAGAAGTAATATCAAACTGCGGGGGTTAACTAATGACGACAGCACATTAACCCCATTAATGCCGAGAAATAGTGAACACAATCCAACAGCAAGAGGCATAGATCCTCATCAGCCCCCGCATTCGCGGCGGCTGATGAAGATCTATGTCTCTTGCTGTATCCATTTTCCTTGGACGGTTGTGGCTTTTGGTCGTTGAATAAACAAAGATTTCAGTTCCGGTGACTGCGCGCGTGCCCGGTTTAACTTTGCGCCTGAAATGCTTTTTACGTGTGATAGATTTTTCTTATGGGGGCACACAAGACCAGGCGGGTGACTGACCTCACCTCGCGTCAGAGGCCTAGATATCCAGTATGCAAAATGTCATCGGACCCGCTGATCTGCCGCTCACTGGATGTCCGTGAGTTGTCATGCCTGTCGCCCACGCTCAGCCCGCTGTCATGTTTCTCAATGTTTCGTCTCGGCGCCGCGGGTCCATGAATAGGAGCTCTTCCTCAATCAGCATCGAGTCAAGAGATGTAGGTGGAGCCCCAGTACAGTAAGAAAAGACAGAAGGTTGCGCCCCTTTAGAGTGAGGACTGGAGAGACCGCCTGGCTGGATCGCCCCTATCACTGCAGCATTCACCACCGTCCTGTCTGCAAGTTCTGTGCCGAGAAAATTTGAACACCACCCAACTGCAAGAGGCATAGATCCTCATGAGCCCCCGCAGTTGCCTATGCCTCTTGCTGACAAGCTTTGAATCCATGTTACTTAGACGTCTAGCGTTGTTTGGTCTTAAATTAACGAAGACTGCAGAAAGACATTCAGCGTCCAGTGGCATTGTACGGGTTGACACCAGATGAGAACCTCAGACTGCATGGATATATCCATGAGACAACTGCTAATGTTTGCAAGCAAGAGGCATATATTCTCAGAAGCTGCTGCGGCTGCATGGGCTCATGAGAATATAAGCCTAGTGGAATGATGAATCGGCGGAATGTGTGAAGTCCGTGCAATGTTTGACCTATTTTGGATTAAAGGGACGTGGTCTGTATTCACGAAAAGGTTCTGCCGACAGCGGATGCTCTTTGGGAAACGTTTACCCTATCCATATTTACTAATAACTACTTTTATTAATCAACAGCAACGTATTAGGAAAAGATTAAATTGTGTTAGCCCTGTTTATTCGGATACACTACTGCTTGAAATTAACTTGACTATGGTAGTTCACGGGTGGTGTTAGAATAGCTTGGCGCCTGAGGCGCCAAGCTATTCTGGCACCACCTTTGAACTAAAATGGTAGACCTATCTCCTAAACTGTAATGTAGCCGTCATAGGACAAGCAAATTAAAAAAAATCTGCCTTAGGATGTAATGGGTTAAGACCGTTTGAATTAAAAAAAAAATAGCGTTTTGTATCAAAGTATTTTCAGAGTGAATCCTGTTGTACTCACACCGGTGAAAACTATCTAAGTCTAACGAGAATTACTGCCGAGAAAAATGTGAACATGATCCAGTTGCAAGAGCCATAGATCCTCATGAGCCCCCGCGACTGCGGGGGCTCATGAGGATCTAAGGCTCTCTCTGAGACCAATTTGTATCCATGTATTTAGGACGGTGCTGGCTTTTGGTCGATGAAGGGATCACGATTTCCGGACCAAAAAAATGTACACGTACAGTGTGCTTGCAGTGGCAGGGAAGGGGTTAAGTGTGAAGAGCGTGGTTTTTGCACGTTTGTTGTTTGCTCTGTACGTGTCGTCAGCGTTTGCTTTTTAGCCCGTGGTAAAACACTGTCTGATCATCAACTCCAGACCTTTGTCTTAGAATATAGGCGACGTGTTTAAAATATTGCTTGGCCTGCAGGTCAATGCCCGCCACATTGCGTTATCCGCCAACTCACTTAGTTTTCTTGTTTTCACCTTTCATGTGCGTCACATTTTTTTTGTTTGGGTGCAGTTTCGTGTTGGTCACATTAACCCCCTTATTCACGCTTACAGTACCGGTGGCCACGAGCACAAGTGGGATCAATCTGCCCGCTAGTTGGCCGGTCAAATTACATCCTTGTTCTCTTTGTCAACTACTTCGTTAATTAACCCCCCGTTGCATGCTTACATAAGTAGTTTTAACATGCCGGCGACTGCATGCATATGAGGGTTAACTCTTTGCGTGTCGGTAGCGGTTTTAGTCGCGATGATCCTTGTACGAATCTTTGCGACTAAAACCGCTGCCGACACGTAAAGGGCTAACATTTCTGCTCGCTGTCCGCTAATTTTTTTTCTTCTGTCTTTTATTGTTTACCCCTACAGCATCCGTTTCAGCAGATGAACGCATGCGGCTGTGGAGGTTGTTTCCTAGGAAACGGCGGCCAGTGGAGTCCATGTCTCCCCTTAATCTTGACCGCTCCATCCGGTGAAGGGGAATGAAGGTGCTGCGAACCGGCGTGGAAATCGACTTTACACCTATAGACCGAGGAGTTACAGATCTAAATTGGGCTCTGCAAGAAGCCTAGATGCGAGCCTCAGTGCCTGTTCCTTGCAGATCTGTGCGCGTCTTGCAGACGTGCATAGGGTGCGCGTTCAGTTTCAGAGTGTGAGCTTTGAGACGGACAATGGTCTTCACACCATCGAGGACTAAGAAGTAATGTGGATCTAAATTAGGGTCAGCTAGAGGTTTAGATCTTCTTGAGCCCCCCACAGGCATGCGGGCGCTCGTGAAGATCTATGCCTTTCCAGGTATTTAGACTGATACCATCATAGGCTGAGGAGGACTGAGATCTACACGTGGACAAGCCAGAGACACAGACCTTCATCAGCTCTCAAAGGTATTCGACAGCTTATGAAGATCTAATTGCTTCTTACGTGAACATGAGGATGTATGCCATTTTCAGATGGATGCTTGAGGGTGGGTGCCTCTGGGGCCAGTTGCATGAGTGAGCTTAGTGGCTGGTGCAGGACTAAACTCACTCATGCAACTGACCCCTGATTCGCGCTGATGGCTTAGCGTTCGCTTCGACAGGAATTTTTTGTGAGCTCTGTAATCTGGATTTTGCTATGGGCAGAGGAGGCTGCTGATGCGTGTATCTGTGTGTGTTATGTGTCATGCCTGTATTGAATCAGACGTGATAGGTATTTGCTTTTGATGTGTGCATATATATATTTATAATCTTTATTTGTACATTGCTATTTTTTCTTTTGGTTTATTACCATGTTGTGGAGGAATAATGATGTTTTATGTTTTTTTTATGTTTGTTCTTAAGTGGTTCAGTAATTATTGAGTAATTATTATGACGTAATTTTGACTGTGATGTACCCCTTTGGCTGTTGGTAGCGGTGATTCCTGCAAAAACCACCTCGACAGAAAAGCACTACCAGCATTCAAAGGGTTAATACACTTGTTTTTGGCTGAGTTATAGGAAATCGTTCCCTTTCTTACCTGGCGCGGACGCTACGCCTTAATCGTCCGCTTTGGGAATAGTTAATATCATTTCAAAGCAATCGGAGTCGTAGAAATAGGTAAACTGATTAGTTTTCTTTGTCATCTTCTTCTGTTGAATTAGGTTAAATATTTGTCTATTGTACGGTGTTAAATGAATCGAACATGTACATTTTTTGATATTCTTCACAGATTCGAATACGAGGTTGTTGGTAAGATAAATTAATTTTGTAAATGCTGTTTCAAAGAGGAACAATTAAAAGTATCCTCCTATCCTTTTGTTTTCAGTTTTACTTGATTCATCTTGTATTTGTCGTGTACCTCCTTTTGAGTCTTTGGCTTTCTTTCTCCACCTGGCTCTTTCTCCATTTGACGGCAAAACTCAGACGCTACACATATTGATGTAATGTTGTGCTGTGACACCACGCTTGCTCATAAAGAGGAACGAGGGAATAGTAAGACGTTAAACGCTTAGGGTTTAACATCTTTTGACCACCACGAAAATAATTTCAAAGATCCCAGCAGCGTTGGAATCCACCTTTCGGACAAGAGTTGAACGCACTGCGACCTGAGCTACCCAACTCCCACAACGTTTTGCTTTCTCAGCATGGCCCGACACCTTGGCAATTTGGCTTTAAATTGGGGGGTAATTAACCCGTATCATCGTGATACAACGTTATTGGAAATAAATTAGACTATGACAGTTCAAGGGTGGTGCCAGAATAGCTTGGCGCCTGAGGCGCCAAGCTATTCTGGCACCACCCTTGAACTAAAATGGTTTATGTCTTAATCGTTAGGGTAGCTTTCATAGGACAGTAAACACATTTTAAAAAGTCATCCTCAGGATGCAATGGGTTAAAAGTTAACGCGTTTAATGGCAAGGGGTTCCTTGGTATTTTGTGACTAGTTCATCTCCTGAACTGTAAAGCAGTTTTCAGTGGACGATTTTCACGTCTGAGGTCATTGACACCGCGTGCCAATGTATCAACTGCTGCTAAAAGTGTAGATATTGACACAGCATCTGGTGCCATCATTATAGGTGCCAAGCGTCTCTGGCTCTACTCTTAAACTATCATAGATGTAGCGAGGACATGAATGAAGAAAGGACTCTGTCCTTTTGCATGGGAATATCAACCGCGGGGTTCAAGATTTGTGCCATTTGTTGCAAAAAGTGCTCATTTCAATCGTTTTTTTTCTTCTTCAGAGAATATAAATGTCTTTCCTGCGTAGACTTACCAGAGGAAGCCCAGCCGGGTGGGGTGGGGGTGGGGGTTGGGGTTGGGTGGGGGTGGGGTGTGTTTCCACGTGTTGTACCTGCATGTGACTGATGTGCCAGACGACAGGTACCAGATATTGAACCTGCTCGTTATCCAACCTAAGTGCGAGAAGATATAATGAAGAGCAAAAGAAATGTGATATTTTTGGAAACACAAGTGTTTCCGATGATTCCAAATATGTCGCGTGTCTTTTGCTCCTCCGTATATCATGAAGGTGAAGTGTCTCTAGCATGTCTATTTTAGTTTAGGTTTATTTCAGTTTTATCGTTCACATTAGACTGGCTTGCGACATACTTTCGATGATTTGTTTTATTTTTTTTTTCTTCTGCAGGGCAGGGAAAATCCTTTGTCAGTCGTTGATCCAGTCAGAACGTCATGAGCAAAGTACAATGACAAACACGCAACGGGTCGCCACTCCTTCAGGTCTAACCTTCTGACCGCCGGTAGCGCTGTTTGTCGAGGTGATTCTTCTAGGAATAACCTCGACAAAAGATGGCGCCTATAGCCAAAGGGTTAACAGGGTGGGTAGGATTTTGACCTTTTATCTAATACGTTTATATATGCATACCTTGACTAAACGCAGACACTTTAATGTTTCCATAAGAATAGAAAGAACGACATTAGTCCATAAAGCCCTGACACGCTCTGACAGAATGTGAATCGACCATGATATTTAACGGGTGGTGTCAGAATAGCTTGGCGCCTCTAGGCGCCAAGCTATTCCGACACCACCCGTTAAATATCATGGTCGATCTGTCTTGAAAACTGTGACGTAGACCTCAGAGGATATTTTCAGAATTCAAAATTTGATAATCTGGTCATCAGGACTTAATGAGTTAATTCCAGCACTGATATTAAAAAGGATGCCATTTCTTGGAGGATTGGTTGCAGGGTTGAACAAATAAAACGCATCGCGAAACCATGAAAAAACAATTTCTCGCGTCCACTCGAAGGTAAGTATGAACCCCTTCATTGCCAAAGTATATAAATAATGTGTTTTGAAATCACGATAGATTAACTAAATTTAAAATCTGATTGGTGCAATGAAGTATAAATCCAAAATTCATTCAAAATCAATTTAAAGGCAAAGAATCGGAAGATTTTCTGCCGAGAGTTTTGTATTTATATCGTATTGATGGTCGGAGTGAGTCAGGGGCACTAAACCCTTCGATCTTCGATTCCCTCCCCCCTCCCCCTCCCCGTGTGGTATATTCAAAGAAAGCGAGCAAGATGGACAGACCCTTCCTCACGAGCCCAGTGTAAGAGATTAAATTCTTCTAAAACGCTCGGCAAATTTAGGTCATTGATTCCTTATACTGCCGGTGGAAAGCGAACGCTATACAGCTGCAAGAGACATAAACCCTCATGAAATAATAAAATAATAATGATGATTTCTATGGCGCCTAACCTCGGGTAGAGCTCTACGCGCCTTACAAATTTCAAAAATACAATTACAAAAACTGTTCACAATATTACACGCGCGCGCACACACGCACACGCACACGCACACGCACACACACACACACACACACACACACACACACACACACACACACACACACACACACACACACACACACACACACATTCCAGGCACCACAGCAAAACTACAACAGAATCCTCAGCAGTCAATGATTAATCAGTGGGGTAATGGAGTTGGAAAAGGTATGTTTTTAGCGCAGATTTAAAAACAGCGACAGCGAGGGCTCATGAGGATTTATGTCTCTTGAGACTATATGTTCTTTATGTCTATTTAGGCTACATTTACTTTACATTTACTGCACCCGAATGTCGGTCAGTGTGCGCTCGACTCGGATACGCCATGCTTGATCACTGGCAGTGAAGGGCTTAATTCATTCGAGACATGACGCATATGAATATGCGGAAAAGAAGCCGCGTATCTGTATACAGTTGCGTCTCGAATGTGTTTATCACTCAGATATAGTCCTGGTAATATTCCAGCGCCCATATTCTCTCACGATGTGTTGTGGGGTCGCTGAATTGGGCCGAGCGACGTTTCACTCGAACTTTCGTAAATTGTTTGTGTTTATTGCCAATTTCTGATCCTGTGATTGTTTTGGAGTCCCAAAGTAACGACTCGCTGGATACGTCATTTCCGGCCATCCCACAGGCCTCACATGCGTTTTGTTTTCTGTAAAAATAGTGAAAAAAATGTCCTCCCTTTTTGCAATTTTTTTTTAGGGTGTACAAGTTCCAATTTTTTTTTGCGTTTTTTTCCGTTTTGAGCGGCAAGAGGCATAACTGGAGGTGTGAAAAAGAGCAACATTTTGGTAGTTTTAGTTGACCTAGTGTGTTCATGGGAGAATTATATGGGGCATGTGCACGGTTGTATGAAGGCTTGAAGATGACAGTGCAGTCATGGGGTATCTAGTGCATCAGAATGTTGCTGAAAACGCTAAAACCGAAACAAAATAAGAATTGATGGGAATGTTGCGCCTCTGATATGCTCCGCGTAGATTTTTTGTGTGGGAGGTTAAATCCTTCGTTCATAGCTTTGTGTTGTAAGAGGCTAATAGAGAAGAGTGTGTGAAAAGGGGCGGATCGAGGGGTGGGGTGGGGGTGGGTGGGGGGGGGGGTTAATCTCAAGTGTCCTGTTAACCCTTTTCATCCTGACACATCCATTTCTTGAAATAAATTTGACTGATAGTTCAAGGGTGGTGCTAGAATAGCTTGGCGCCTGAGGCGCCAAGCTATTCTGGCACCACCCTTGAATAAAACAGTTGATCTATCTCCTAATCTGTAACGTAGCCTTCACAGGACAATTAGCAATTGTTTTACAAAATCAGCCTCAGGATGTAATGGGTTAAACCACAGCGTGGCGGCGTGCTTTGAAGTTGTAGGACATATCTGCCCTGTGAATATTCAAACGACAGCGAAGCCAATTTTGTGAAAAACAACATTTTCGTTGTAATACGATAAAACATTGCTTTTCATAAGAATGAATTGACTGTCTTCTGTCTTCACAGTGGACATTTGACCTTTGCCCTTTGTCCACAATCAAATGCCACAAAATCAAAATTTTGTTACCGCCCACTGCTTCCTTAGGTCGCAAACGTGCATTTCCGTCAGCGCCGCCGATTTTCAGACAGGATGGTGGCAGGGTTGGGATCCCCAGTGGCCTTCGGGCCAACGGCGATCGCAGTGGGCCCGAGGAATTTTGCTTACCGAGATCGTAGCGCCACCTACCGCCCCATCTCCACTAACCACCCACCCACCCACCCCCACACAAAGGCAAAATTATCATCGACCATGATAGCTCAAAGGATTTTGCCTAAACGGCTTGGCGCCTTTTCAGGCGCCAAGTCGTTCAAGCATTACCCTTGTGATGTCATAGTGTATCACACTCCTGAATCGTTTGGCGCTAGTAGGGATAGGGATACTGTTTTTCTGCCCTCTGCCCAGACACGTTGGTATTTACACTGGTCAACGCTAATTGTGCTGTCCTTCAAGGGTACCGGCCAGGGCGTAAACGTGCGACATTAGTTTATTAGGAGGGAGAGCTTGGACGGTGTTGTTTTCACTGATTGTCAGCATAAAATGCCAAATATAATGTGCGAGTGCGCGCGCGCGTGTGTATGTGTGTGTGTGTGTGTGTGTGTGTGTGCGTGCGTGCGCGCGTGTGTGCGTGTGTGCGTGCGTATATGTGCCGAAACGATAACTAGGTACAATAACAAAAACGAACACACGACTGTCGCCCCCACCTATCTCCAAAGCAAACTAACATTTAACCCTTATCATTCGGAATACTCCAGTATGTGAAATAAGTTTGACTAAAATAGTTCAAGGGTAGTGCCAGAATAGCTTGGCGCCTAGAGGCGCCAAGCTATTCTGGCACCACCCTTGAACTAAAGCCATTGGCCATCTTTATCTGTAAGTACTATAATGCGGCTTGCATACGGTGTACAAATTTGTAGCCTTTAGCCTCAGTATGATATGGGTTAATAGTGAGACAGACAATCAACTGGGAACTAGACAAGCTGGTTTGCGAGGCATGCATGCAAGACACGCTACTACGTTTGTGGCTGTGTTATTCTTTTTAGGGCATGTGTGTGTTGATCGCAGGAAAAGATCCGGTGTTATTTTAGAAAAGAATCACGTACCTTTTAGTGTCACTCGCTTTTTCTTTTGCATGGAAAATTGCGATCGATTTGTGTTGTGTAAGTAGAATGTTGCATATTTCGCTACACTGTTGCTAAAGTCTGACCTAGTTTAACCTAGAAGGTTCACAAAAAGGCGCAGCTGTTTTCGTGACCTCAAATATGACGTCAAAGTTTTGTAGTACACATGTTCGCTACATTTCGCAACATTTACGGAATGCACCTAGATGTTAGTGAACTATTGTAAACAGGTCTAGAGTGTTAAATAAAAAAGAATATTAATGAGTTTTGGTTTACGTTTTTTTTCCCGATTGGTTGATTTGTGTAGTTTGCGGGATTGTTCTGGAAATCTGTACCAGTATAAAATAGCGTGTTAGGAAATATGTGCATGCATTGTATGGGAGACACATTGTTTCAAAACTGCGGATGCATTGTATGAGACAGTGTATCAAAGTGTGGATGCATTTGTGCGTTCATTGTGCTGAGACTGCATCTAGAGAATAAAGTACTGTTGGAACTGTTATTAAAGTGTGATCTACAACCGTGTGCCACGTGTGACGAGTTGCAACTCAGTGAGGTTTTTCTACAAGAACCCTAAGTCTGGTGTGATTGCATCATACTACGACTACAACTACCACGTAACACACGCTAACAACAGCAGCAGCAGCAGCAGCAGCAGCAGCAGCAACAACAACAACAACAACAACAACAACAACAACAACAACAATAACAACAACAATAACAACAACAACAACAACAAACCGACAAACGATCTGACCTGCTAAGAAATAATCACTCCGTTTGCGAGAAAGCTATAACAGTCTCAGTTTCGGGACAACAACATTGAGTGCCTGTTGCACTGGTGAATTTTAGCAATCAATGCCACTCAAGGACAGCATCCCCCCCAGCCCACCCCCCAGCCCCCCCCCAGTCCCCCCTTCCCCCGTCCAAACTAATCAGTCAAAACTCATAGACACAAAAACAGATAAAAGTTAAGAAACTCGGCCAAAGCTAAATGCAAAAACAGCATGAAAGACATGCTCATAATTCAATACATCTCTACAGAAATGCAATCAATTTCAAAGAATGTGGGTTTATGCATGGTCAAATCCAA
Source organism: Semisulcospira habei (assembly GCA_036245525.1). Lineage (NCBI taxonomy): Eukaryota > Metazoa > Mollusca > Gastropoda > Semisulcospiridae > Semisulcospira > Semisulcospira habei. The sequence goes on along the minus strand of BTPG01000005.1, from coordinate 134,542,063 downwards.
ACCTAAATCAAAAACATGTCTGATCGTTATATGCTCCTAACACGGTATTTCTAGCACAGTCTATGAAACAGACCCTTCCTTTTTCAAGAGACATAGATTCTCATGAGCCCTTGCGGTTGCATGGGCTCATGAGAATCCATGTCTCTTGCTTCTTTAGTTTTGGTTACATATATACGTCTGTCGCTGAGACAGTTGATGTATACTTGAGGTTTACAATTACTTGAGGTTTACAATTACTTGAGGTTTACAATTACTTGAGGTTTACAATTCAATGCTTGATCACAGAGGGAAAAAATCTCAGCGAATCTCCATGTAGGACCTTAACTCATTCAGCCCGACGCACGTACTTCCCAAATTTTGGAGGCGTCATCTAACGACTATGCACCTTTTACAGGACATGGATCGACAATGATAATTCAAGGGTAGTGCCAGATTAGCTTGGCGCCGACAGGCGCCAAGCTAATCTGGCACTACCCTTGACTTATCATGGTCCACCCATGTCCTGCTGTAGTCCGTCAGGGCTGAATGGGTTAAACAAATACCTTATGAATTAACCCATTGGCTGTTAGTGACGAAATATATCGACGGGAAAGACGCGTAAGAACGCGTTTTCCCCCCTGCCGACCGGTGTCGTCAGTGGCAGCCAAAGCGTTAAAGGAAATGTCAGCCAAAGTACGGAATGAAAAATTGACGAATTTAACTTGCGGAACCAAAAGAATATTTATGTCGTTAGTCAGGTGTCTTTGATCTTCCTGGAGTATGTCTAGGACTTGACATATCGAAGGCTATATTCACTGAATCGTGTTGTACCTAGGTGTGAGGAACACACGTATAATTATATGAGTCTCACAAAGGGCAAATATCATGACCCCCCCCCCCCACCCGCCCCCTCCTCCCCCACGTCAAAGCTACATGAGATCTTTTAGACTTTGCGTCTCACAGACACGGGATGTGCGCATAGCAGACCCAAATCGCCCAATTCCACTAAAAAGCGCTGACAAGTATTAATTCATTGGAAACGTGCCGCCTCCGGATACGCGGCTTAAAGCCGCGTATCCGGAGGCGGCACGTCTCGAATGAGTTAACACCCCTTCGCGGCCAGTTATCAGGAATATCGCGTCTGAAGCCGCTGCACACCGACCGACATTCGCGTGAGGAACACAGATGTAAATGGGGCCCAAATAGGCATAATGAACCAGGACTGGCAAGAGACATAAATCCTCCTGGAATCACCGCGACTAAGAACGCTACCGACACCCTAAGGGTTAAAGGACACGATCGGCAAACCTACCTAGACGTGGGTACCAAAACTGCGATTTTTGTTGGTGGCTGTCAGGATTTTGATGTTGAAATTTTGCAATAAAGCAGTTTAGATGTTGTAGTTTTAATGAAAATATGGGGCTTTGACCTCCAATATATTTGGTTGAAAAATAAAAAATGCCCAAAAAGAGTCGCAACTGATATCCGAAAAAAAAAAGCCTTTGTTTTGACACTTCTATCACTTACATTTATGAGCAGATTATTATTATTTTTGTGTGTGGGCTCTAAGCAATAGATTATCTGGATTTTTTTCATATAGAGAAATTTTGAACTGTAATGTTTTTTGTTGTTTTTTAAAATATATTTGTTAAAATTTTATTTATGACCATCCAGAAATGCCTCTTTAAAAAAAATGTGAAAACGCATTGGGATGAAAATTCTAAACCCCTTTTTACATCAGATAAAATAAACTGCTATGAAAAAAATTCCAGATGAGTATGTTTTTAACTCATTCGAAACGTGACGCCTCCGGATACGCGGCATAAGCCGCGTATCCGGAGACGGCACGTCTCGAATGAGTTAAATAGTGTGCAAAATTTCAAGTGGATACCTGTGATAGATTTTAAGATATCAACCCAAAACAATTTTGGGCCATTTGGTAGAGTAGGTCTGCCTACTTAACCTGTCAAGAAAAGTTGAAAAAGATATGTGCAAGAGATACAAAATTCTCCAAACTGTAAAGATGTTTTTCCAACCTAAGACGTATCATTAAGTTATGTGCATGAATCTGAAATCACAAAAGGTGTGTGCGTGTGTGTGTTCGTACGTGTGTGTGTGTGTGTGTGCGTGTGTGTGTGTGTGTGTGTGTGTGTGTGTGTGTGTGTGTGTGTGTGTGTGTGTGTGTGTGCACGCTTGCGTGCGTGCACGTGTGTCTTTGTGTGTGTCATTTTGTGTGAATATGTGTGTGTGTGTGTGTGTGTGCGTACGTGCATGTATTCATGCATGTGTGTGTGCTTGCGTGCGCTTGTGTGTGTGTGTGTGTGCGTGCGCGTGCGTACGTGCGTGTATGTATACGTGTGTGTGTGTGTGTGTGTGTGTGTGTGTGTGCGTGCGTTGGTGAGTGCGCGCGGGCACGATCTGGTGATTTAATACCGAAACTGTGGCATTTCGTTTATTAGAGAGTAACAATATCATGTGCTAACAATACAGAATGCATTGAAGAGCACACCAAACGGGGAAGACCTAAGATGAACTCCAAATCACACCTTTAGTTTGTGGAACAGCTGGAACAAATCTCTGGCAACAATAGGTATAGATTGTGGGTGCCCCTCACACAGAAGGGGATCATGAGAATCTATGCATATTGCCGAAAAAAGTGCCTTGATGACGCGATTATTAACGAGTAAGATATAAAATTGGCCAAGACAAATGATTATGTAAATGTCCACAGAACTATATATTATGTTCTTCAGTGTTACAGTGTTTACGCCTGGCATCAGTTGTGAAGATTATACTGTCTTGTTTTCGAATGATGACTCAGTTTCTGGGGCTGAGCATGTAAAATGTACGAACCAATGTATTACAACAACAAGCCTTAAAGACCCACAACCGCCGTAACTGTTCAAAGATACACTTCTGTAACAGATGGTTACGAAACAGTACACACAGGCCTTGTCATGGTTCATTTAGACACGGGAGAGAATCCAGTTCAACACACGTCGTCTTTATATCAAGTAACCTGACACTCCTTTTTAGGAATACATCGCTTTCAGTATGAGAAACAGGTAAAAATAGATCGACACGCTAAAGGCAGTGCAAAATAAATAAGCACGATTACGCGTGTGCTTTTGCTGCATGTCCAAACTGCTGTTAAAGTTCATTAGGTGTCGACAACGCATAACAAACACAGCTGGTGTTGAAATGTGTCTGCAAATGCATGCGTAATGGTACTTTAATATGTATTTATTAATTAATTAGTGAATGAATGAATGAATGAATGAATGAATGAATGAATGAATGAATGAATTGAATTGAATACACTTTATTGTCCATTAAACAAGAAGCATAAAATGGAAAATTTTCTTTAGCTCACAGATACATAAAACACACAAGTAAGACATAATGACTTGTCTTCTTTTAGTCCCTTTACACTTTTTCTTATTGGCCTGGCTCTATTCAATTTTTGTCCCTGGTCGCCCGTTCCCAAGGCAGCGGGAGTCCCCAAGTCACATGTTACCAAGGTAAGAACAAGAACCACTGGCAAAGCCTAACTCATAATACAACTAATATTAGCATAATACTAATACATCTTGTAGATTTGGCAACTGCAGTTACCCACCCAGGCACCCACCCCCACCCACCCACACTGCCGCACGCACGCAAGTACACAGGCACACAAAATTAATGAATGAATTAATTTGTTTATACATTAATACTCACTCACCCACTCACACACAAACACACTCACTCGCTCGCTCACTCGTTCGTTCGATCGTGTTACTTCCTTTGTTCCTTTCTTCGCTCGGTCGATGGTTTCTTCCTTATTTCCTTTCTTCGTAGATTGGTTGGTTGATTGTTTGGTCTGTCTGCAGTTCGGTAGCGCATCCGTATTCAGTACAGCTCGAATGAGTTGGGTGATCTTTATCTACTCATTCAACCCCGAGGACGCATTTTCCAAATTTTGGAGGTATTACCTAACGACTCTGTACCAGTTGCAGGAGATGAATCGACCATGATCATTCAAGGGTAGTGCCAGATTGGCACTACCCTTGAATAATCATAGTCGATTCATCTCCTGCTGTAGTATATCGGAGATGAATGGGTTAAACATCTCGATCTAAAAAAAAAAACCCAACTCGGACAAAAGCTAAATTATTAACCCCCTCACGCTGATTTTCTTTTACGGAATCATTCTTAATTCAACTCCAAGAGCCGCAGCCGTCCTAGGAACGTGGATACAACGTGGTTCCAGCAAGAGGCATAGATCCTCATGAGCCCCCGCACCTGTGGGGGCTCATGACGATCTATGCCTCTTGCAACTGTGTCTTGCTTCACCTTTTCTCGGCAGTCAAAGTGTTGATAACTTCACCTGGGTGTGAGAAATGTACGTGCCTGCTACCTGGTACGTGCAAAATGTATCCAGTTTTTAGCCTGGTTTTAATGGCAGTACTCTCACCTCTTAGCCATTACAACAAATCCTCGTCCTGCCCCTCGCATTCTCGCATAGTGTATCATTATTTCTCTACACAGAAACGGAATATAAACATTGTAAAAAAAAAAAAAAGGTTTTTAAAATGGGACAGACTTGGACACACAAAAATCGAAGTTGACAATCACGTATTTTAAATAAAGTACTTGCAGCCTGCCAGTCAGTATTTGTGTTGTGTAAACCAACGCTCTCGACAGAAGAAAGAAATATCGACGAGAACAGACGTAGATCCTCATCAGCCCTAGCAGCTTGCGAGGGCGCATGAGGATCTATGTCTCTTATCGAATGAAGTGGATTGCTTAGTCTTTATTTCAAGGAGATGGTGGGAGCGGTGTGTGTGATAATGCGGCGGCTCCCAGTGCGACGGTCGAAGCTTTTAGCATCTATATCGCGTTGTCACTCAGATAGTCAGGTGACTGGCAGGGGCCGTGGGTTCGCGATACCATTGAAGGCAAAAGACAAGAAGTCCATTTTTATGAAAAGCAAGGTTTTCATTGTTTTACAATGAAAATAGTGCTTTTCACAAAAATAGACTTACTGTCATGGAATGAAAATCTTGCTTCACACACACACAAAATTAACTTACTGTCGTCCACTGAGAACTCGCTTTTCATGAAAATGGACCTGCTGTCTTTTAGCTTCACAATGGATACTACTTACGCAGGCGCGCACGCGCTTAGGCCCTTGACTGCCAGTGGACGCGGATTTCGCGTCTGAAACCGCTGCATAATGACCGACATTCGCGTGAAAAACACAAACGAAATGGGAACAAACATCGGCAATAAGAATACAGGACTAACAAGACATATAAATCTTCATGAGCCCCCGCAACTTGTCGTCTGCTTTGTTTTATTTTCGGTGACTGGATTCATGTTGTGAAAGGTTCTATTAAACATAGAAGTGGATGTATCATTTCTCGACAGACCTCGCAACTCCCATTCTCAAACTATTTTATTGATAGTCACCCAGAGTGACTCCCATTCTCAAACTGTTTGATTCATAGTGACAATAAATCAAACAGTCTGAGAATGCGAGCCGCAAAGTCTGTCTAGAAATGATTAGTATACGGACACTCCGCCTTCTCGATGGCGGGCTTTGATTTCTAAAATTAGTTAGGCAGTACAATTACAAAGGCCTATCATGATTAAGACTTTTCTGTCTTATATTTTCACAATCCATAACGGTAGTAGACACACTAAACACGTGCACTACTGTACTTTTGCACTCCACAATTCTTTCATCTCACGACTTTGATTCAAACCTGCATAATTACACAAAATTTAGCTTAGTCCGGCTTTTGCGAAGCATAATTGTAAGTTTAATCCTTATACTGCCGTGATAAAGTGAACGTCACACACATACAAGAGACATAGAACCTCATGAACCGTCGCGACAGCGGGGGCTCATGAGGATATATGCCTCTTGCTGGCATTTTTCGTAACCATGGTCCTTGCACCTTTGGATCTCTTTGGCATTAAATCAAGCAAGATTTCAGAAATGCGGCAGGTGACCAGCGATAGGGATGGGGTTTACCACGAGTTGGAGAAGATCGCTTCGCTTTTAGCTCTCCATTGACCTTTCCTGCTCAACACCTTTCAGTGTAGTGTCTTATTTCAGTTTCTGATCTATGAACCGTATATTGGTATCTCTTTGACAACCACGTGTGTAACTTTGGCAACTTCTGCCAAGACATATAGTGCTACAAGTTTTGTTATAAATCGCATTACATTCAGCGACCTTCAACACAAAGCAGGCCCAAACAATCACGTGTAATTTGAGAATGTCACAAGCTTTCAAAACCGTTGAGTTGTGATGGTTTGGATTCCACCTTTTGTGGGACCTTACACGTGTGCGTACACGCGATAGGAGTGAATTACATCGGTTTCTTTTGTGTTAGTCAGCGCTTTCATGTGACCCTTTCATGCCATTGTCTTTTCTGTTCTTTTCTTGGTATATATGAATCTTCGCAGACTGACAGACGATACGCATTCTGCTTAACCTTTTGATTCCCACAGCTAGACGACTTCCATTCAATACCGCGGTGGAAGTCATTAGTTCACAGACAAAAGTTTAAAGACGCAACAAGCAACAGTCGACCGTCGGGGTATGCTTACACGCTGACAGTCAATCATCAAATGCCGCGTTAGGATGGCGCGATGTTTATATGCGCTGGTTGCGTCTTTAATAAGCGCAAATATGAGTGTGTGCAGCTAGTGGTATAGATCCACGTGAGCCTCTGATTGTCGTAGGCACGACTTGAGTTCCCAGGCCAATGACGCCCACACTTTCAGAATCTAAATTCAAGAGGCATAGCTCCTCATGAGTCTCCGCATACGCGGGGGTTCATGAGAATCTATGTCTCTTGCTGACAGTAGCACAGGCGTGCTTATAATCGGCGTTGAACTGAGATAATTTCAGACTACGAACAGTTAAGCGACCACATACAGCTAAGCGGAGACTGCGGCTTGAACATGATAGTGCAGAAGTAATGCGGCTTGACGCACAGAACTAAATGACTTCTATTCTATCGTACGGAAGTCACTTAGTTCTGGGAGGCAAAGGGTTAAGCTGTAACCTCACCATTACCATGGTTCGAGCCATCCCACGCTTGTACATAAGACTCTTTTTTTGGGGGAGCGGAATGACTTAAGACTTCAATGTTCAAATGCCATATCTCTTGAGAGTATGAAGTTTGGCTTCCTACGACTGACTGAGCTCACACATTGGAAAATT